>JAPTHN010000006.1:46006497-47206497 GCA_026936325.1 Platynereis dumerilii | reverse complement strand
TCAGATATTAGAATCATATCATAAAGACATCAAGAAGTCATAGCCATTTAAGTTATTTTCCATTGAATTCTTATTGTTTATAGTATTTTGAAGCATCCAGAAAATGTAATTTTCAGTGTTGCAGTCTCATGTTGGGCTGTCCTGCATCTGAAAAGAATGGATGGAGATTTCCCGTGTTGTGTAATGATGACGTGGACATATCAAAGACGTACAATACTCAGATATCTCCAACTCTGCTAACTCTGGCATACTATTCGCTGCCAATGTTTCTTATCTGATGTTATGTACTATAGAGAAAAATTGGTTTCTAAAAATATGGATATGCCAGTGTTGTAAAATAACACGGAAGGACCTAGCACATACAACTGCACACATTTTTCTGGAATCATGCTGTTTCAGGGTTTTGGTGGGTAAATGGCAATGTTTGACCAGCTTTGATATAATAGATTCAACATTTTCTTCCTCAGTAGCATTTTTCCATGCACAATTACCATGATTACGACATGTTATATTTCCTAATCAATGAACTGATGATTTCTCGCATAAAGTAAAATGAATAGACAATGTAGTCATGGCAACCAGAAAATAATTATTTTGACGACAAAATCAGAACTACTATTGCAGAAGAAAATTGACAGAATTGGTCCAAATATTGGAGAAGCGTCCTGCCATTATACACACTGAAACTACTAGATAAATGTAATTACAGGTGTGAAGTGCGTTACCTGTTAATCTTATTTACAATGTTGATTTCCAGCGCATGATCGTATGTTAGCATCTTTTAATTTTTGTCATGGTCTAGAACAGTATTTGTATAGATTTTTCATTGTAAAAGTATATATTGACAATGAAAAACTTTCAACAGTTCTGTTAGTTACTCGCATACGGTCATGGCTGTAAATCTTCCATATTTGCTGTTATTGGTCTCTATGAGTTTGTATAATAATCAGACCATGTTTCTATGTTTTATCCAAAAGAATTGTCACGTGATAATGTTATATTATAATAACTGCATTTGGATTGTGGAGCAATGGCTGCAATTAGTTGGAATTTAAGCCTAAAATGTATTCTGATCCTGTGTCTTCTGCATTACAATTATGGATCCCACATTGCATTGGGTAGAATCAAATAAATATTCATGAGAAAATTGGAATGATATAATTATGTGGCTCTACGGGATATTATCATCATTTTTCTTTCAGTGACAAACCTCAAACATATCCTAATCTCAAATTACTTTACGTGGACTTCATTAAATGTTGAACATTAGAATCCAGGAACATTCTTGAGCACGTCCCTCGAGGAAGACCAGAGAGGTTGCAGAATTACAATTCAAATATTGTTTTCCATTTAAGACGGAACATAAAAGGAGGTCTTGGCTTTGCATTAAAGTTTCCCAGAATGATAAAATACTTTGGTAAATATTGGTGGTTTTACGCACAGTATGACATAAACTTGTCACTATTAAATTTCTCACTGATTTATTGAAGTCTTTCTTTGATTAAATAAATTATTTTGTTATTTTATATTTTTTATCTTGATAGTTTCTCCCTCCTCCAGCACATCCATTATAGATGATGTCACAAAGACCATTGTTAAAATATATAGCTACAAGTTAACAAATTCTAACAATGGTGGTGACGTCATAAAGTCAATTGAACTCAAGATTGTCTATTTTTTCCGTGCGTACCCGAAATAAATCCAGGGGTCATTTAGGTCAATTGAAGTGTCATTAGAGACAGAAAAAACAATTCAATTGTGAAGAAAATTTATGTACCAAACAATATTACCAAGTCACATCGGAAAATGTAAAAATTAGAATAACTTTTGATCCAAACTGATCCATCATTCTGGGTAACTTTAATGAGATAAATATTTGAAAGTTCATTCCATTCCATTCTAGCTGATGTCCTGAAGGATTGGTGCAATTTTGTATTGTAACGCATGATTTGGCGGTCCTTGAAATTTATGTAGACACTCATGATTGGATATGATGGACCTTGTGGTCTTCATTTATCCAATTCAACTTCTGCAGAACATCAAATTCAAATTAGTCCTTGTGATCATGCAAAATTCGTGAATATTCATTCTTAAAGCAAACAACACCTTATTGATATCCCCCGGGCACAGATATATTATATATTTCAAGACTGTCCAGAAGAGTTTACTTGTTTAACCAAAACGGAGCAAGAAATTATTCATTAAAAAAACTGCAGACCCCCCCCACTCGGACATCAAATGGTCTCCCCCTAAGTTTTCTTCTTACAGAAGACAAGAGTAATATTTGTGTCAGATATCATCAGCCTACACCATGTCTCAAGTTCTCCGCATCCCATACCATTTTGGCCGTATATGGAATTATCGGTTGCAAATCACTCCCACAATACTGAATATTGCCTACAAGAACCTGTGGATATTCCTAATGAAGACAACTCTCATATCATATCCATTTCATGTCATAGGCCTGCCAATGAATATCTCCTTACTTTTAATGTTTGCTTGCCATATTTTAAAGTATTCAGGAACATGTCTCCAGATTTGGAAGAAATTGTTAGTTACCGAAATCTTTCTATGCATATTATGAGATTTAAAGTTCGATATCAGAATAAGGCTATAATCTTCGGCAAAGAGCACAAATGAGTCACAATTAATGCATTAGATCTTGCAAATTGCAAATACAGTCACAGACAGAAGTATTCGTACAGCTTGAATTCTGCAAAAATATCCTATACCTGTCATGTTACCCAAGAAAATCTGATTTAACAGAGTGTTTGAAAATCAATGAACTTCTTCCGACATGTCGTCTTTTGGGAGCAGCTTGGGAGAATGAGCTGAGATTATTTTCTTCTTTCATTAAAACAATTAAGCATATGAGGATTTTTGTGAAATGCTATAGGTGTTTAATTTTCTGTGATAGACCAACCTCACTATAGCTGCAACCATGCATTGTCCAGTTTCGTTGTTCGGAATGGGAAAAACAAATTATTTCGTTTCCATTGAAACAATGAAACAATTATTCATCATGAAATGTGACAACACCAAATTAATTGTCCATAGGCACATCCACATTTTATGACATTACAATTATTACAAGCATTAATGAAATAAGAATCAATACTGAAGCCAATATTGCCCTCCCTTTGTATTCACCAGGGCATTATTCAAATGATCAGTACAATGAAATTGACAAATCATATAAAACAAGCACATTACATCGATGGCACATTGCTGATAGCTGCCTTAAAATCAATTTTGATTATTCACTCAAAAAAAATTGTTTAAAACAAAGAAAATTAACATTAACTGATATATGCCCATAATTGTGTGCATGTCATGCATAACTTTTTGGAAGTAGTCCATTTTGAACAAAGTTTTGTGCAATCACTGAAATGTTGAGAATAAACATAGGTTTACACATGTGATTTTTCAAACCGTTTCAAGTCTGTTGAGGTGATCATTCTCATGATTAAAAGAAAAGTACACATTAACATTTAATTGGTAATCCAAATTATTTTTCTTAACATAACAGGGGAAATGTAGAAGTAAACGACGCCATATTGTTGACTGAATGTTCAACTTATATTTATAATATCTTTACAATGAATCTCCATAAATAATAGTTACGGACAACTTTTTAAAAACCTATATCCACACAGACGTCTATAGTATATCTGAAGGCTTGGCTCACACCCTCACAGATGAAAAGTATGATGGAGAAAAAAATTCAGCAGAAGGCTATGTCAGATAACATTTTCCTAACTTCATATTTTTTCCCTTCTTTTCATCAATAAGGCAGACAGGAGAAATGGCCACAAATAGAAATTGCTAGCTGAAGCCTCTGCTTCTGCCTCGCAGCCCTTGGTTAAGACCAAACAGCTCTGGAGATACTTGGTCAGTGGCCCTTTTTGACAATTCCAACAAGCTACAATGCTATAGAAACTTCTTGAATGCAACGTACAAGCCACAAAAAAGGATTGATTGATTTATTTTCCACTGTTGTTGATATTTACAAAAATTAATAAAAAATGTGGAGGGAGCTCCCAAAGACCAAGCAATGGTCGCTGGAGGGAACTACCTTTACAAAATACAAAATGTTTTGGTTATATTCAAAATTTGAAATATTATGGAAGCAATATTAATAATGCTCATGCTTGTGTATCTTACATAGTTGATTTAAAATATAATAAGAATTTTTGGTATTTGAATTATGGTCACTTTACACAAAAAATGAAATATATAAATAAAAATAGATAACATTGGAAACTTCAATTACGTAAGCGTCAACTCTATGCCACCTGGTGGTTATGCTTCTTGCTTGCTAGGTTGCTAGGCAATAGAGAAACTGACATAACAGTTAAATATAACATTATGAACTGCTAATCTTGTCTACAAATTAATGAATGACTTTCAATTAAAATAATTTTTTTTTGTGTATTAATGATATACGCAATCTTAAATATATATCAATTAACAATTATTTATGAAGATGATATTGTTTCTGCAGTGTTTTATAGTTCTGTTTTATTTTCTGTATTTTGAACTGATCATATTCCTTGAGGAGAAGAATCATTCTTTTTTCTGTCTTTTTTTGATCGTGTGATGACACCAGATACTGCATTTGCGATTAGTTCCTTCAGCTGTTCATCAGAGATACTACTGCTGATAGTTTGTAATGAGGTAGGTGTTTGTGGTTATGTATAGTTAAAGATGGTGATGTAGATTCAGATGGTGCGGCTAAAAATAGTGGAGATGCGCTTTCAGGTGGAGTGCTGGTCAATAGGGACATCTTTGTTGAAGTTACTGATACTTGGGATGGGGGAGTTTGTACTTGGGATAGGGGAGTTTGTACTGATGCTTTTTGGACTGGAACTTGAGTATTGCTTGTTTGGGTTTTTCTTACTTTCGGTCTTTCTGACTTTACTTTTTTAAGAATTTCATCATGAATGCTTACTATTCTTCCGGCTAGCTCTTCTTGTTCCTTGATGAATACTGCACCATTTTCTGTCCATGTGCTGTGTATCATTAGTTGTTTCTTTAATTAATTGTAGAATACGTATGAATTTACTCTGTCAAGGTGTTCACTTATGAAGATGCCTGTGTTTTTTAGTACTTGTATTCTTTCCCTATATATTGCTCTGGCCTCCCATATTGAGTTGAATGTTACGAGTATTTTCATGTCAGCATTTCCTGCATTCTTGACATCATGGAAATGCCTGATTTTAGTTATAGCTATATATATATATATCAAAATGGGAGCATGAGAGAAACATTTTTATTAATAACAAGTTTGGCATCAATTTTCCGCAGCACCATTTGTTAGAAAAAATGGAGTGTCTCCAGTTCTTGTAGAAAATTCCACTCTCACTGTGCCCCACATGCTGGGGCATTGACTATACAACCCAAAATAAAGTCAAAGAATTTTCTTTCACAAGTCCTCAGTTTACCTACTTTGACCCCCTTTCTCCTCTCCACCCCAAATCACCTTGCATTTACCTTTGACTCCTCACCACAACTTTATCCCACATCAAGAACTATATTAAAACAATTGGCAATGTAATTGCAATTAGCAAATAGGCACAAAATGAAATAAATCAAACACAATGGGGGTGATGGAGTTTGAATAGGTTTAATGTAAATTTATGTAATTTTCAAAGGTAGGCCTAGTATAAAGTAGGTAAAGGTAGGAAGTGATTTGGGCAGAGCAAAAAGGTATGAAAGTGTGAAGTAGAGGCTGATTCTTTCTTCCTGCTGGGGTATCACAATGAAACTCCAAACCTGTCCTTATTTAAAGTCTCTCCTAAAAGCATCTTGAACAGGTGCTGATCATGAAGCCAATTAGACATTACTTGACAACTTGTCAACTATTCTATTTCCTGCAACAAAGACAACTTTGCAGGATTGTGCTGAGTGCTATTATCATTTACATAGCTATGTGTTTTTCAATTTGTACTTTTCCTTATCACAATACAGTGATGTTACAGATTTAATTGCTTGGGTACAGTGATCCATGTGTTATAAAACCGTCTGCAAACATGAAGTGGTCTCTCACTGGGCTATGGTCTCTCTTCCGAGTGCAAAATTAACTGAAAATAGTACCTTGTTTGGGAGGAAGGCGGTCTTACAACAGAAGGTCTTATACACTGCTACCACTCTACAACGTGATTTAATTTGTAGATTGGGGATAGAACCCGCATCTTTCAGGGCTATACCAATAAGACCATTAGAGACCTTGTAATGCAGCACTCCATATTGTAGTTGAGAATGTTAAACCTTTAAGCATGTAAACTAAATCAGGCCCAGCCCAGAGACACTACAGACAGTACAGCAAAAGCAACGTTCCATTCTGTCTTGTCTGAGACAACTTAAAGTGAAGAATGATTGTGTCTTGTCATCACCATGTTAATGAATTGCTGAAGAATTAGTTCAGCCTATAGAACACTCTGAATATAAAGGCACTATTTTGTATTCGCTGGCCATTGTTAGCAGCTCCATCATCACATAACATTGTTTGCATAGAAAAGCAGCTTTTGAATAGGTGTATTTCAAGGTCAATTGCTTACTCCATGCATATAATGCTTATTTTGTACCGTACAGGTCAAAAAATTTAGCATTTTTTATTAGCCTTTGTATGCTTCACACAGTTATGTACAGTGCACTTCAGACTACCAAACAGCTTAAAAAACACAGATTTGAGATCTTTGAAATTAATTTACAACTTCATTCAGGCGTTGTACCATTTCTTATAGTAAAAACTTCGAATGAAACGTTATGTAGATCGATGATATTATGATCTTGACTGGCGTAAACACAACTAATTATAATGATTTGCAAAAAGGTTTGAATAATGCAACAGTCACATATTTTCTTGGGGATTTATCTCTTTTCACAATGGTTTCTCAAATGGCTTTTTTTTTTAGCAGCATTCTCCTTCAGAGCCCCAATGTCCCACTGATGAGCTATTTTGGCTAAAAAGTATACTTTGACAGATAATGTATGAATGATATATATATATATTTTACAACATACATGTAGTGTCAGTGTAATAATGACACTGTAATTTTGAAAAACTTTATGCTCACTGCTGTATACTCAAATCAGAAAAAATCTACAGCAAGGCTATTTAAAAAAATGCTGTATCAAAGTTCTGTTATATATGAGATGATATCTGAAATGATTTAGATAAAAGTTGAAAAATTAAGAATAACAAAAAAAGAAGGTATTTGGATGTTCGATTGCTGAACCAGGGACTATGATGTTTTAAATCACAAACTGAGCCACAAATTTTCAGACAATATGCAAACAAACTTGCTACAAGGCAGACAATGGATAATGATTTTGTTTTTTGCATTGGTCACATGAGTTACAAAGTTGTCCCTGAATCTTGTTAACTTTCTAAGATTTTGTTCATTGTATTTTTGTAAACCACTGTACTATAATTATGCAATGTTGAAAACATTTTAAAATGCAACCACAGTGTCTGACTTTTGATGAAAGGAACTCCAAGTTAACTACAAATTAAAGATTATTACCTTACATTAATGTAACCACAGTGCCTCTTTGATTTGGGCAAGGGCTGACGTTTGACAAAAATATTGTGCAGGTGCAAAAGATTGCACATTTGTCCTTGAAAGCTCAATTGTGTTAAGCTAAGATGATGGACGTGATTGAACCTGATCTTTTGACATGCCACATCCCTTTATGTCAATTTTTTGTTTTCGAAAATGAAAACAAACTTTATTATTATAATTTTGTATTTAAAATTGCATGGAACTTGACTTAGGAAGCTGACTTTAATAATTATTTTATGTATGTCTTGAATGGTTTTTCAAGTAATATTCAATTATTAACCTGAATAATTGTAAATCTAACTCATCTTTCTTTTTTAATTATTGATAATATTCCCAATGCCTTATATTTCTTCTCATTGGCATTCTGGGTATTGTAATATGAAAATCATTGCCCTTCAGGATATAGTTTATTTATTTTGAAACTTATGCTTTGTTTTGTATTTATAAATAGATAGGCAATGAGCCTAAGAGTGTCCTCCTTTAACGCAAAAGGAAAAAAAGTGAATCTGACTTTATGCCAAATGGATGTTGACAGCTAGCGGAAGGTCATGACCTCTGGCTTGTCATTTGATAACAGGTCACCACAACAAGGTGCTGAACAGGATATAGCTTATTTCCATAAAATTCCAGAGCTGAAATGCTTTATATTTGTGTTACCATGATTTGCCTCAGTCCACAAGAAACTATTATATATATACTACATTGACTGTACATCAGCCTTTTTCATTAATTGATATTGCATTTTACTTTTTGAGTACTCAGTACTGTTAATACACTTTTCACAGATTAGGTACTGTCTTTTTACTATTTTAGCTTTACTCCTTACCTTTACTGATAATTATGGATCCATTGATATTGTGTTGCTCTTGTTCTGTTTTGTTCAGTGTTGGATGTCCTGTTGTTTGGTCTTTAATACAAATCAAATTCAGTATGCAGATCATTAGCGGGTCAACCTTGACACATAACAGACCTTTTTCTGTCAATTAAACCTGTGTCCAAAGTTAGAGTGATAGTTGGTCGTTGTTGCACCTCTGAAGAATTAGTTCGCTTTGTTGAATGGAAGTGGTCTGTTTTAGATTCAAAGCAAATCCTTAGTGGACACCATCCATCTGATGTCAATGTCCAGGTTCACAATGTGGTTACAAAACAAAGGGTACAGTAAGGGGATTGCATTCTTTAAAGAGTATGAATTACAATGGAAGCTGTTTACAAATTGTTTTATTGTATGCAGACCTACCCATTGTCATGCACCCCAAATCAGCCGTGAAGTTTGTGGTGAGACTTCCACTTGACATGGCCCATGGCAGCCTTGGAACTGCCACAGTGATGTGCCTGAATATTTAATGAGATATTTAGGTGCAAGGTTGTCTTGTAAAACCAAGGCAGCTGCTCGATCTATGGAATGCACAAATCCTTCAAACTAATTTCAACATTAATGGCATTCTCACACAGTAAATTTTTTAAAGAACCTTTTAATATGCATCTTCATCCTTTAATTATAAAGTACATGTAGCCTTGGTATTATGCACAATCAAACACGGCTAAGAAGATAAACATTGAAACTTTGGCAAGAAGGAGTAGCTACTTAATAAGACTCAAGACTGAATATTAAATCAAAAGTTATCATTGCCATCTGTCAAATAGACTTTAATACAGCAAATATGCGTGGGATAAATATTTGAATGTTAATTTCTATATCATTCTAGATTGGCTTCTTTAAGCAGCAGTGCAATTAGGTATTGTAATACATGATTACAAGGTCCTTTGAAGTTTTCCTTAAACTTGATTCTAATTAAGTTAGATTGACCATGTGCAATTTGGTAGGGTAATGCATAATTCTGAGGTCCTGGAATATCCTGCAGACTCTTACAAATAATCGAATTTAAAGGGAAATCAGGGCATTGTGGCATGCTCCTGAGTAAAAAAAGTACAGTACACATTTCTAAAAGTGGCTGACTGTGGCTCGTCATTTAAAATCTCGCCTTAGCTATCTATCCATAGCCATTTTAAACTAAGCCTAGCTACACTTATCCATAGCTATCCATAGATATCCACAATTACTATTGTTTAAACAAAGGGTAAAGATATTCCAGTTTATACAAAAGAATAGAAATGGATAGTTATGGATAGATATGGATAAGACTAGTAATGAATAGCCATAGACAGCTAAGTTGAGCCACATTAAGAAATTTGTACTGTAGTGTTCTGTGGATAAGCAGCAAAAAATGCAGAGATTTTCACAATAGCCAATTAAGAAGCACTTGACAACCTGTTAGCCACTTAATCTTCCACAATGACAGAAGCACACAAGGTTATGCTGAGTGCTCACTAAGCTGGTTAGGAGGCATTGTTGTACTTGCCACAGAGTGAATATGTACTATGATATATCCTGATGACTTTTCACAGGAATAATCCAAAGGAAAAAAGCGTTTGTGCACAATTTCTTGGTGTACTATATGGAATATTCAGCATGGACAATGTAACTATACAAACAGTAAATCAGATTATATAGGCCCACTCTGCATTGGGAGTTAAAGTCAAAAAGTCCAATAGCAATGTACACATGACACAAACTGCTGTCAAATTCACATACGAAGTTTAAAAGCACGTCGATTATAATTTACAGAAGTCCAATGCAGGGGGACATATAGTGAAAAGAACATGATCTCTGGCATGTCATTTGATAATAGGTCACCAGTGGAGGGTGTTAAACAGGAGATTGCCTATTTGTTTCAGACAAAAGCAGAGCCAAAGTCATGGAAGTGTATGTACACTGCAGTAACACTTCAGGCTTGCTTTCTGAGAAAAACATAAGATATACACTGAGTTCCAAAGCATAAGATATACACTGAGTTCCAAAGTATTGTGCAACTAAGACTATTCTGATTCCTTTACACACAATAACATGTGTGCCATGAAGCAAATACCCTCACTTTTGTCCAATTATGATGGTTCAGCGAGGAGTTATGCTATATAATCAGGTTTTGTGAGGTTCCCAATTTTTATGCAATTTCTTGGCAAAGCATCCATTGCCATCTGAAATTAGCGAAGTTGAATTTAAAATGCCTTTAACATATATGTTATACCACTAAATAAAAAATAGAACAATATTTTCAAACAAGAAATCCATAAAATACAACTACACTGGGGAAAAAACATTTTTTGTAGGGAACATCTCAGATCTGCGTTATAAACTCAAAATGAGGAAAGATTTTACAGTGGAGGTCCCTAACTAAAAGGGCAAAAAAGAATCAGCCAAGTGCTATTTGTCATCAATTTATGTGTACTGTAGTGGTGGAGCTTCTTGAGTTTCTGGAGGGGGCCACTAGGAAGTTGGCCTTGGAGATATACTTTCCCTATAGCAGGAGTAACCTCCAAATTTACCTCCAATATTAGGAGGGTACTCATGCTACAGCAAAGGTAACTGGACTAAAATTTACAAATCAAGTATATATTTGCCCCTCTTTATGCTCAGTAGCTCCATCACCGCATGACCTTGGGAGCCACTCAACCATGACTGTCATAGTTGAGTGATTGGGGACCATCCCCAAAGCACACCAGGAGCATAATATTATCCCATAGAGATTTCCTTCAAAAAAGTCATATAGCCTAAGTGTATAAAGATTTGAGACGATATATGACAAGTGATAAAAGAAAACACTGTATGAGAACATTAGATATTCAACTTCTCACAAACTGGCCAGTCTAAAAGTGTAATAATCCAAATATTATGCATGCCACAATTAGTTTGTTGTAATGGAAATAGAAACTTGCTTGGTTTGCTGTCTATGTTAATAACACCTGTAATTAGGCATGCCTAATGATGAGGTAACATGTATTAGGCTTGTTAAATCACACACTCACTGTGGTAAATCGGAGGTATAGATGTAACTACACATACATAAAGCATTATTTGAATATTTGGAAAATAAAATATGTGTTTGAAGAAACCTCAGGTCGCTACAATTCTTTTTTTTTAAGAATTCCTTGTTTAAAAACTGTTTATAGATCTATCTCCATGCGTTAAGTGATAATAATGTTTGATTGAAAACTTTCAAAAGTTCTTGCAATTCTTTGAGAAGAGAAGAAATGGAGAATACTACTAAAAATATTTTTTAAAGTTGGGAAATAACGTAATTGATATTCCATCTAATTGAAATTCTCAATCAAGCAAAACAAGAATGCATCTGGGATCAAAGATCTTTGATGGATTTTCCATTCTAAGATGCCTCCTCAAATGTGATTGCATTCCTCTTCATCTGAATTGCAAGTTATTGGCACACATCTATAAAAAATCTTCATAACCAAGTTGACAAGGTTTTAAAATTGTTTTGAAAAAATATTTATGACACATATTACAACAATCGGGAATTTTGTTTTTGTGACAAAGAGCCTACACATTTTGATAAAATAAATTCCGCTATCTGCAGACTTAATGATGTCTTATTTCAAATTCAACCATTACATTGAAGGAATCATGATCACAACATATATTGGATAAAAAATTGGCAAATACAACGGACTGCTTGGCAACAATTTCTGTTGATATGAGACGAAAATTGGGTAGCTGTTTACTGTTGACATGCTGGACAGGATTTCTTATGAAGGCCACATATATTTATAGATGATAACAGAAGTACCTACAGTTTCCAAGAAATTAAAGGGTTTTAGATTTTTTTGGAGCCTGGTCATTGATCAGCATATGCTTGCTAGAAAGTTGCCATTATACTTTTCAAATGGAACTCAATGAACTGTGTAGTTTCCTCTTTTTAATGGGACTTGGAACCATGGCTAGGTACTATACATACTTGCTCATCAAATTTTCCGTTGTGCAGGCAGGTATCCAAGTGGAGTAGTGGCTGGGCTGTGCAAGTTGTCACCCTGTTGGTTACAGTGGTCCCTGCGTTATAAGACTGTCCCTTCTGCGGGCATAAAGCGGTCTCTCGTGGGGGTGCGGTCTCTCGTCATAGTGCAAAATTTACTACTTGGTGCGGGGGGAAGGTCTTATATCCCTAGGTGCCACTCTACAACAAAACTTAAGTTTGAAGATTAGGGAAATAAACCGCATCTTTCAGGGCCATACCAAAGGCCATTAGAGCCCTTGCAATGCAGCACTCTATATTGTAGTTGAGAATGTTCATCCTTTAGATGCAAACTCAGTCAGTCTTGGCCCTGCCCAGAAAAAGTGCAGACAGTACAGCAAAAGCAAACTTCCATTCTGTCTTGTCTGAGACAACTTAAAGTGAAGAAAGATTGTGTCTTGTCATCACCATGTTAATGAATTGCTGAATAATTAGTGTGCCTATAGAACCCTCTGAATATAAAGGCATTATTTTGTATGCACTGGCCATCTTTACCAGCTCCATTCATCACATAACATTGTTCGCATAGAACAGCAGATTTTGAATAGATGTAATTCAGGTTAATTGCTAACTTCATGCGTATAATGCATATTTTGTACTGTAAAGGTGAAAACATTTTGCATTTTTTATTAGCCTTAGGGTGCTTCACATAGTTTTGAACAGTGCACTTTTGACTACCAAACAGCTTAAAAAACACAGATTTGAGAGCTTTGAAATTAATTTACAACTTTATTCAGGCATTGTACCATTTCTTATAGTAAAAACTTTGAATGAAAGATTATGTATAACAATATTATTACGATCCTGACTGGTGTAAACACAACTAACTATAATAATTTGCAAAAAGGTTTGAATAATGCAACAGTCCCATATTTTCTGAGGGATTTATCTCTCTTCACAATGGTTTCTCAAATGGCTTTTTTTTTTTTAATCAGCATTCTCCTTCAGATTAGGTTAGGTTAGGTTAGGTATAATACTGATCGCAGGCCCTTTAAGGGCCTCTATGATCAATGTACCACTGATGAGCTATTTTGGCTAAAAAGTACACTTTGACAGATAATGTATAAATGATATATATATTTTTTTACAACATAGTGTCAGTGTAATAATGACACTGTAATTTTGAAGAACTTTATGCTCACTGCTGGATACTCAAATCAGAAAAAAAATCTACAACAAGGCTATTTAATAAAAAGCAGTATCAAAGTTCTGTTATATTTGAGATGATGTCTGAAATGATTTAGATAATAGTTGGAAAATTAAGATTGACAAAAAAAGAAGGTATTTGGATGTTCGATTGCTGAATCAGGGACTTACATGTTTTAAATCACAAACTGAGCAAAATTTTTCAGATAATTTGCAAACAAACTTACTGCAAGACAGAGAATGGATAGTGAAATTGTTTTTTGCATTGGTCACATGAGTTACAAAGCTGTTTCTAAGTCTTGTTAACTTTCCAAGATTTTTTCATAGCATTTTTGTAAACCACTGTACTATTATTATGCAATGTTCAAAACATTTTAAAATGTAACCACAGTGCCTGATTTTTGATGAAAGGAACTCCAAGTTTACTACAACTTAAAGATTATTACATTACATTAATGTAACCACAGTGCCTCTATGATTTGAGAAATTGGCTGACTTCTGACAAAAATGATGTGCAGGTGCAAAAGACTGCACATTTGCCCTTGAAAGCTCAAGTATGCTAAGCTAAGATGATGGACGTAATTGAACCTGATCTTTTGACATGCCACATCCCTTTTTGTCAATTTTTTGTTTTCGAAAATGGAAACAAAATGTATTATTATAATTTTGCATGGAATTGAACTTAGGAAGCTGACCTTAATAATTATTTTATGAATGTCTTGAATGGCTTTTCAAATAAAATTCAAGTTATTAACCTGAATAATTGTAAATCTAACTCATTTTTCTTTTTGAATTATTGATAAAATTCCAAATGCCTTATATTCCTTCTCATTGGCATTCTGGGTATTGTAATATGAAATCATTGAAAGCTCTTCAGCTAAGAATTATGTTGTGAGTATACGTCAAAAATCACTAGAATGTCAACACCACAGCAGTCTAAACTCCCGCAAAGGCTCAACCACGAGTTTGATCGGATGATCATCTGCAAATTCCGAGAATACGAAAAGTTACAACACAAGATCGCTACGTTTCAAAATCACTCTCCATTGCAAGCATCACAATGTCTTCCCGCCAAGCCTGACTGTTAGAACTTCAATGCATGGGCCCAGTGTAGATCGCATCTTACACAGAACACAATTAGCCCTGCTGAACGAACGGATCACCAGAATTAAACGACAGATCAAGTATTTCTCCAATTTAACATCGGACATTGATGAATTCCTTCACGCTGAGTTACCAAGCGTTGTTTACACGGAAGTGGTCAATTGGACGGCGCATGCGCACCGCGCCACATTCAACAAAGTCCGCGAACGGCATCAGAACAAATTCCAACGGATCATGTCGAAAACAAGAAAAATAAATCAAGTGGACCAGACCATCGTTGAAGTAACCACCGCTGAAAAGGACCAATTACAAAGTAAGTGGGTAGTGAATAAGTCCGATCATGTACTAACACCAGATGAGATTTCACTACTAAAAAGAGGCCTGAACTTCGCAGTAGCACCAATGAAATTGCCTATGAAAGATTATGTCATTGGTATAGAATCTGCCTGTAAATTATTTGGACCCTACTCCAAACAAGCCGAAACCTTAAGATCTGATTGTGTACGACTCCTCAAACACAGCAGCCCCCCGAAGACTAACATTTCAACGAAAGAATCTGAAGCCCTACAACAGTTAGCCAAGGACAAGTCCCTAACCATCCTGCCAGCAGATAAGGGCAGATCAGTGGTAGTCATGAACACTGAGGACTACACAGCTAAAGCCAACAGCATCCTGAGTGACACCAGCACTTACAGTGAACTCAAGAAAGACCCGACCTCCAGATTTTCCAGCAAACTGATCAAGACCCTCCAGCAACTCAAAGAGGCCAAAGCCATCAGTGACATCACGTACAAACGCTTGTACCGCACCTCAACCACCATCCCCCACTTTTACTGCCTTCCAAAGGTTCACAAACCTGATGTCCCCTTGAGACCAATAGTTGCTTCACGTGGATCCATTACATATCAAGTTGCCAAGTTTGTCGCGGACGAATTAGCCCCAGTAGTGGGTAAAAATGGATACTCGTTGAAAAACAGCAAACAACTCGTGGATGTAATGGGGAAGTGCAAACTGGATGAAACCGACATCCTCGTCTCCTTCGACGTCACCGCTCTCTTCACATCAGTCCCGGTAGACAAGAGCTTAGAGGTAATCCATGACATCCTGGTTAAAGACTCCACCCTCCCTAAACGCACACCCCTTTCACCATCCCAAGTGATAGATCTCTTGGCCGTCTGTCTAAAGACAACTTATTTCCAGTATGACGAGAAGATCTACACCCAAATAGAAGGGGCCGCGATGGGATCTCCAGTAAGCCCCATAGTGGCCAACTTATTCATGGAGTGGTTCGAGGTCAATGCCATTGAGTCCTTTAAGTTTGAGATCACAATCTGGAGGCGCTATGTCGACGACACTATTGTGGCTATCTGTGACTCCTTGGTTGAGGAACACATCAACAGCATTCATCCCGCCATCAAGTTCACCCGTGAAGAGGAAAACGAGGGGAATATAGCTATTAGGGTGGTCCAAAAACAATTTCTTCAGAATTTCTCAGATTTGAATCTCGCATTGTGATCTTATATGTACCGAAGGTATTGAGTAACAATTTCAGCAAAATCAATTAATATTTAGAGGTGGCACAAAGCCGTAGAAGTTTAACATGCAATTTGCCTGCGGCAGACCTAAAAATCATCGATATTTGCAAATCTTGCAATAATGACCAATTATTTTCATCAAATAACCTATTTTTTAGTATGTCAAGGATGCCCAATCTAGTCCTGATATTCTTTATGACTTAAAAAGTATCATAGAAGGTCAGAATAGATATTACATGGGTCAATTATCAGGCATTTTTTCATAAAAACAGGCAAATATTTCATATACCATGAATAATAAATCAAAAATAACATCCAGATATTACCTTGCCGTGCTGACTTTATCATTTGTACTAAAATACGCAAAAAAATATTCACTTCGGTGAAAGATCTGGGAAATTGACCATTTTTTCAGTTTTTCGAATGGGGAATCACATGATAAACTTCAAAGGCTTTGTGCCACCTCTAATAATAACCGATTTGGCTGAAAATTTATGTGTGTTTGTTTTACTTATGTGGTCACCAATTTCTGCTTTCAAATTGGGGGTTTTAGGAGATTTGATTTTTCCCATAGGAATGTGGACCACCCTAATAGCTATGTTAGATGCGAAGATCAGGAGGAGCACTGCAGGACAGCTAACCTTTTCTGTTTACAGAAAAGCAATGCACACCGACCAGTATTTGCAGTTCGACAGCAACCAGCCTCTACAGCACAAGCTAGGAGTGATCAGAACCTTACACCATAGATGCCAAACCATCTGCTCTAAAGAGGAATCGAAGCTTGAAGAACTAGAACATCTCAAAAGGGTCCTTAGCATCTCAGGATACACCGTCTTCCTGGGCCACGGCCACAAGGAAGAGCACTGCCAAAACCGTGTACAGAAACAACAGTGAATCGAACAAACCAAAAGGGAGCATCACCCTGCCATACGCTGGACACGTTACAGAAGCCATCGCACGTCTGATAAGTAAAGCCGGAATAATAGTACACCAAAGACTGTTCAACACCCTGAGAAACAGACTTGTGCACCCAAAAGACAAAATACCCAAGGAGGAGAAAGCTGGGGTGGTATACTACATCAAATGCGGGGACTGTGATGCTAGTTACGTAGGAGAAACGGAGAGGAGACTACAGAAACGTATTAAAGAACATCATAGAAGTTCTTCCCTAGTAGGACTGCATTGTGAAGAACGAAAACACTCATTCTCTGAAGAAAATGTCTCAGTTTTACACCAAGAGATCAACTGGTTCCGGAGGGGTGTAGCCGAAGCCATACACATTACACAGGAGCAGCCCCATCTAAACCGGGATCGGGGGAGACACACCCTCCCGGCAATATACCAGGATATACAGTACAACCATCTTAAAATGGCTCAACATAGCGATACATATTGATCCAGAGCGGTCCTGATAAAGAGTGATCTGTAGTGATCTGAGATGATATAACTCTATCTGCAGTGATCTACTAATCCACTTTTAGTGAAAATCAATCATGTCAATTATTTAGGATTATAAGTCAAAGAACTGATAAAATCCATCTTACAATTGAACATACTGATTAAGGAAGCATTTCCATAAGTTATTTGGTACAGAAAAGTACATTTATTAATATTAATTTTGATGAATGGATAGAGATCACACTCCATATCAACCAAGGTCACTATGGATCACTACAAATCGATAGATAAGTGTCGATCCAAACAGACGAGTTTTGATGGTTGTACTGTAATTATTAGAGTAACGTGACATTACGTCATCGTCGTCACGTGACCAATCAACATCAAATCATTAAGAACTGAGGAAGAGGTCTGGATGGACCTCGAAAGCTCTTCAGCTAAGAATTATGTTGTGAGTATACGTCAAAAATCACTAGAATGGAAATCATTGCCCTTCAGGATGAAGTTGTTTTGAAATTCAGGTTTTTTAAAATTTGTGTAAATGGATAGGCAATGAGCCTGCTAAGAGTGTCCTCCTTTAACACAAAAGGAAAAAAAGTGTATCTGACCTTATGCCAAATGGATGTTGACAGCTAGCGGAAGGTCATGACCTCTGGCTTGTCACTTGATAACAGGTCACCACAACAAGGTGATGAACAGGATATAGCTTATTTCTGTAAAATGATAAATAAAGGGAGAAAATAAGTGTAGAGTCAAGGACTGTTACAACTATATAAAATCCCTAAGCTGAAATGCTTTATATTTGTGTTACCATCATTTGCCTCAGTCCACAAGAAACTTTATGCTACATTGACTGTACATAAGTATTTTTCATTAATTGATATTTCTTTATACTTTTTAGTACTGTTTATTCACATTTTACAGATTAGGTACTGTCTTATTACTATTTTAGCTTAACTCCTTACCTTAACCAATAATTATTGAAAATTATATTTTCCTGAAGTGGCCTCCAGTCCACGTTGCTATATAATTTGCTCTTATATTAATTCCATTTTAATAATAATATAATATTACTGTATACTTGGACAAATAAAGTGATTCTGATTCTGATTCGTATTGATCCATTGACATTGTGTAGTTCTTGTTCTGTTTTGTTCAGTGTTGGATATTGTGTTGTGTGGTAATTAATACAAATCAAAAAAAGTATGCAGATCATTAGTCAACCTTGACAAATAAAACCTCTTTCTTTCAATTGAACCTGTGTCCAAAGTTAGAGTGATAGTTGGTCATTGTTGCACCCCTGAAGAATAAGTTTTTTTGTTCGATGGAAGTGGTCTGTTTTAGATTCAAAGCAAATCCAGAGTGGACCTGATCCATCTGATGTCAATGTCCAGGTTCTTTATGAGTTTACAAAACAAAGGGTTGTATTCTTTGCAGAGTATGAATTACAATCGAAGCTGATTACGAATTGTTGTATTGTATGTAAGCCCACCCATTGTCATGCATACCAATTCAGCCATGATGTTTGTGGTGAGCCTTCATCTTGATGTGGCTCAGGGCAGCCATAGAACAGCCACAGTGATGTGCCTGAATATTTAACGAGATATTTAGGTGCAAGGTTGTCTTGTAAAACCAAGGTAGCTGCTCGATCTATGGAATGCACAAATCCTTCAAACTAATTTCAACATTAATGGCATTCTCACACATTAAATTTTTTATTGTACCTTTTAATATGTATCTTCATCCTTTAGTAATAAAGTAGCCTTGGTATTATGCACAATCAAACACGGCTAAGAAGATAAATATTGAAACTTTGGCAAGAAGGAGTAGGTAATTAATAAGACTCAAGACTGAATATTAAATCAAAAGTAATCATTGCCATCTGTCAAATAGACTTTAATACAGTAAATATGCGTGGGATAAATATTTGAATGTTAATTTCTGTATCATTCTAGATTGGTTTCTTTAAGCAGCAGTGCAATTAGGTATTGTAATACATGATTACAAGGTTCTTTGAAGTTTTCCTGAAACTTGATTCTAATTAAGTTAGATTGACCATGTGCAATTTGGTAGGGTAGTGCATAATTCTGAGGTCCTGGAATATCTTGCAGACTCTTACAAATAATCAAATTTAAAGGGAAATCAGGGCATTGTGACATGCTCCTGAGTAAAAAAGGTAGTGTTCTGTGGACAAGCAGCAAAAAATGCAGAGATTTTCACAATAGCCAATTAAGAAGCACTTGACAACCTGTTAGCCACTTAATCTTCCACAATGACAGAAGCACACAAGGTTATGCTGAGTGTTCACAAAGCTGGTTAGGAGGCATTGTTGTACTTGCCACCGAGTGAATGAGTACTCTGATATGAATAATCCAAAGGAAAAAAATTGTTGGTGGACTAATTCTTTGTGTACTACGTATAGTGTGATGGAATATTCAGCATGGACAATGTAACTAAACAAGAATGAATTGTGGCACATTGCTGATAGCTGCCTTGAATCAATTTTAATTATTTATTCAAAAAGGTTTGTTTAAAACAGAGAAAATTATGATTAGCTGCGTGGTGTCTGTCCATAATTGTGTGTATGTCATGCAGAACTTTTTGGTGAAACAACCAAATAGGTTGTCCATTCAGAACAAAGTTTTGTGCAATCACTGAAATGTTGAGAATTGATATAGATACTGTGTGATTTTTCAAAAAGAGTTGGAAGGACAATAGCTCTTATCTTTTTAAACCGTTTCAAGTCGGTTGAGGTGATCTTTCTCAAGATTAAAAGAAAATTGCACATTAGCATTTAATTAGTAGTCCAAATTGTTTTTCCTAACAGTAGGATATGTAACTGTAAATGACGTCATATTAGTGATTGAATGTTCAACTTATATTTATAACATCTTTACAATGAATCTTCGTTAATAAAAGTTGCGGACAGCTTTTTAAAAACCTTATCCACACAGACATCTGTAATATATCTGAAGCCGAAGGCTTGTCTCACTCTCACAGATGAAAAGTATGAAGGGGAAAAAATTCAGCAGAAGGCTATGTCAGATAACATTTTCCTAACTTCATATTTCTTTTTTTTCTTTTTTTTTTTTCTTTTTTAGCCTTCTTTTCATAGATAAGGCAGAGAGGAGAAATGACCACAAATAGAAATTGCTACCTGAGACCTCTGCTTCTACCTTGAAGTCCTTGGTTAAGACCACACAGCTCTGCCGATACTTGGTTAGTCGTCCGTAGAGGCAATTCTGACAAGCTGCAATGCTATGGAAACTTCTTGAATGCAACATACAAGCTACAAAAAAGGAAATTCCATTCCATTCAATCAGCTCTAATTTTAGTTATAGCTATATTTCAAAATGGGAGCATGAGAGAAACATTTTTATCAATAACAAGTTTGGCTGGTTAAATATATAATATTCCTGTGTCCAATGTGTGCAGTGATTTTGTCATACTTTAAAAACACAAGATAAAAAGTCAGCAGCTACCTAATCTTATTGGAGTACATCAATTTTCCACAGGACAATTTGTCAGAACAATTAGAGTGTCTCCAGTTGTTGTAGAAAATTCCACTCTCACTATGCTCCACATGTTGGGGCAGCGACAGTACAACCCAAAATAAAGTCAGAATATTTTCTGTCAGAAGTCCTCTGTTTGCCTACCTTGCCCTCCTTTCTCCTCTCCATCCCAAATATCCTTACATCTACCTTTGACTCCTCGCCACAGCTTTATCCCATATCAAGAACTTTATTAAAACAGCTGGCAATGTAATTGCAATTAGCAAATAGGCACAAAATCGGAAAAATCAAACATAATGGGGGTGATGAAGTTTGAATAGGTATTTGTTTAATGTAAATTAATGTAATTCTCAAAGGTAGTATAAAGTAGGTAAAGGTAGAAAGTGATTTGGGCAGAGCCAAATGGTATGAAAGGGCAAAGTAATGGCTGATTCTACCTTCCTGCTGGGGTATCGCAATGAAACTCCAAACCTTTGCATATTTGAAGTCTTTCCAAAGAGCTTCCTGAAGAGGTGCTGCTCATGAAGCCAATTAGACATCACTTGACAACTTGTCAGCTATCCTATTTCCTGTAACAAAGGCAACCGTACAGGATTGTGCAGAGTGTTATCATCGTTTTCATAGCTATGTGTTTTTCAAGTTTGTTCTTTTCCTTATCACAATACAGTGATGTCACAGATTTAGTTGCATGATTTCATATATCTCAAGCTTGTTTGGCTTTGATGCCTGCACCGGTTGGTAGTAGCTTCAATGAACTGTAACTGAAGCAAACAAACGACTTTTCTCAAGGGAGAGTTACAATGACTGACAAACAGTTACTTGAAATTTTGATGGTTAGACTTAAGTTTCTTGTGAAAACAATAAAACAGACCTTGTTCGGGAAACATTGAAACAGAGACTCTTCTGGTAAGGTGTTGCTCTCGGCTCAGACAAATTTGTTTATTTGTGGTTGTACACAAAAAATATCATTGACTGACAATTTTAAATTCCTTTGTCATTAATCGTGATACCAAGCCCTAAACTGAGTGTCGGAGATTGAAGATCAGACCAATGACATACACAGATACCCTGATTATGTTACAGTTTAACTGCATAATAAACTTTTCAAAAAACACACAGCTATGAAAATGATAATAACCGGTTAGGTGGTATTGTGGCGATACTCATTTATCTTTTGAGACAGTTTTTCATTGTAATTGCCCAACATTTGATCTTGTTTAATGTGAAAGAGTTTATAAGTATGAGATTAATTTCCTGTTTGCATGTCTGATTCATTACAAATACACCGTATATTAATGAGCAACATTTTCTTTGTCAATGCCTTTGCCATGAGCTAGCTCTCATCACAAGTCATGAGACTCAATAGAAGAACCGTTAATTACCAACAGGAAATGGAATGAATTGACAGTATTGCTGTAAGTACAAAGCTGTACTTTGCCTGTTTCTATGACAACAGAAGCCATTTCTGGCAACTTTTCTGCCCATCATTCAAATGAGAGCATTTCTTAGAGAGGACATGAAAAGTCACATTTATGCCAAGAATAATTGAAGGTAGTCCTACTTGTCAGTACTAACACCTTGGGCTAGTGCAACTTTCAATATACGAGGGCCTGCTCATTGCTCAAGGAGTGTTCAGAAAGTTCTTTTAAATAATTTCTGGCCAAATTCTATTCAACATTGTATCTATGAATATTTTTCAAGCTTTGCCATCCAACTGACAAACATCAAAAAAGTACAAATTTAAGTTCACATTTATGTGCACTTCATTAAATGTTGAACATTTGATTCAAGTAGCATGACCCTCCAGGAAGATCAAAGAGGTTGCAGAATTACAATTCAAATATTGTCTTCCATTTAAGAGAGAACATAAAAGGAGGTTTTGGCCTTGCATTAATGAGAGAAATCGTTGAACGATCATTCCGTTCTATTCTAGCTGATGTCTTGAATCAGAAGTCCAATTTTGTATGGTAATGCGTGATTCGGAGGTCCTTGAAAGTTTTGCAGACACTCATTATTGGATATGATGGACCTTGCGGTCTTCATTGATCAAATTCAACTGCTGCAGAACATTGAATTCAAATTAGACCTTGTGATCAAGCAAAACCCCTGAATATTCATTCCTAAATCAAACAATACATTACTATTAAATACCACCAAGACTGCCCTGAAAGAGTTCACTTTTTTCACCAAAATGGAGCCTAGCCCCCCCCCCCCCCTCCCGGATATCAGATATCCACATCCAATATCATTATCGGCAGTTATGGAATTATCCGTTGGAAATCGCTTCCGCAATCTTGAATTTAGCCTATACAAGAACCAGTGGCCATCTCTAAAGAAGACCACTCTCATATATTATACATTTTATGTCTTAAACCTGAAAATGAATATCTCCTTACTTACTAGTGTGTGTTTGCCATATTTTGAAGTATTCAGGAACATGCCTCCAGATTTGGAAGAAATTGTTAGTTCCTGAAATCTTCCCTTATGCATATTATAAGATTTAAAGTTCCTTATCAGAATAAGGCTACAATCTTCAGCAAAGAACACAGATGAAGCACAATCAGAGCATTTGATCTTGCAAATTGCAAATACAGTCAAAGACAGAAGTATTTGTACAGCTTGAATTCTGCAAAAATATCCTATACTTGTCACGTTACATATGAAAATCTGATTTAACCGAATGTTTGCAAATCAATGAACTTCTCCCAACATGTCGCCTTTAGCAGCAGCTTCAGAGAATGAGCTGAGATTGATTTCTTCTTTCATAAAGGCAATCAAACATATGATGATTTTCATGAAATGCTATTGGCATCTTTTTTTTTCTACGACAGACGAATATCACAATAGCTTCAACCATGCATGGTCCAGTTTCATTGTTCAGAATGGGAAAAACAAATTGTTTTGTTTCCTTTGAAACAATGAAACAATTATTCATCATGAAATGTGACAACACAAAATTAATTGCCCATAGGCAAATCCACATTTTATGACAATTATTACAAGCATTAATGAAATGAAAATCAATTCTGAAGCCAATATTGTCCCCCCTTCGCAATCACCAGGGCATTATTTAAATGGTCAGTACAATCAAAATGACAAATCATATAAAACAATCACATTCCATGGATGGCACATTGTTCATAGCTGCCTTAAATCAATTTTGATTATTCACTAAAAAAAAGTTTAAAACAGAAAAAAAAAACATTTGCTGGTATCTGCCCATAATTGTGTGCACAAATACAGGACGTAAAGCCCCATTCATCCATCATCCATCCATGTCCATCCTGAACAAATTTCTTTGCAATCACTGAAATGTTGAGAATAGATATAGATACTGTGTGATTTTTTAAAAAGAGTTGGAAGGACAACAGCTTACATATCTCGTGTCTTTTTAAACCGTTTCAAGTCCATTGAGGTGATCATTCTCATGATTAAAAGAAAAGTAAACATTTACCTTTAATTGGTAATCCAAATTTTTTTTCTTAACAGCAAAAATGTAATGGTAAACAACGCTATATTGGGGGCTGAATATTCAACTTTTATTTATAACGTCTTTACAATAAATCTCCATAAATAAAAGTTGCGGACAATGTTTTTAAAACCTTATCCACACAGGTGTCTGTAGTATATCAGAAGGTTTGTCTCACTCTCACAGATGAAAAGTATGATGGGGAAAAATTCAGCAGAAGGCTATGTCAGATAACATTATCCTATACTTCATATTTCTTTTTTTTTCTTTTTTCTCTGGCTTCTTTTTATCAATAAGGCAGACCAGAGAAATGACCACAAATAGGAATTGCTACCTGAAACCTCTGCTTCTGCCTCGAAGCACTTGGTTAAGACCACACAGCTCTGCCGATACTTGTATTGGTTAGTCGTCCGTAGTGGCAATTCTGACAAGCTACAATGCTATAGAAACTTCTTGAATGCAACATACAAGCCACAAAAAGGAAAATGCCATTCATGTAGTTTGATTTTGGTTTGGCATATCAGAATGGGAGCCAGAGAGAAACATTTTGATTAATAACAAGTTTGGCTTGTTAAATATACAATATTCCTGTGTCAAGTGTCTGCAGTGAATTTGTCATACAGTACTTCAAAAAAAGCACGAAATAAAAAGTCACCAGCTAGCTGCTCTTCCTGGAGTAGCCTATATCATTTTTTTCACGACACCATTTGTTAGAACAATTAGAGTGTCTCCAGTTGTTTCAGAAAATTCCACTCTCACTATGCAGTGACAGCACGACCCAAAATAAAGTCAGAAAACTTTCTGCCAGAAGTCCTACTTTGCCCTCCTTTATCCTCTCCACCCCAAATCACCTTGAATCTACCTTTGACTCCTCACCACAACCTTATCCCATATTAAGAATTCTGTTAAGACAGCGCGCAATGTTATTGCAATTAGCAAAGAGGCACAACATCAAATATACGATGGGGGTGATGGAGTTTGAATAGGTGTTTGTTTTTAAAATGTAAATTAATGTAATTTCCAAAGGTAGTATAAAGTAGGTTAAAGTAGTAAGTGATTTGGGCAGATCCAAAAGGCATGAAATGGTAAAGTGGTGGCTGATTCTTCCATCCTGCTGGGGTATCACAATGAAACTCAAAACCTGTGCATATTTGAAGTGTCACCTAAAAGCAACCTGAAGAGGTGCTGCGCATGAAGCCAATTAGACATCACTTGACAACGTGTCAGCTATTCTATTTCCTGCAACAAAGGCAATTGTGCAGGATTGCGCTGAGTGTTATTATCGTTTTCATAGCAATCTGTTTTTCAAGTTTGTACATTGCCTTATTACATTACAGTGCTCCATTGCCACAGATTTAGTTGCGCGGCTTCATATATCCCAAGCTTGTTTGGCTTTGATGCCTGCATTGGTTGATAGTAGCTTCAATTGACTGTAACTGAAGCAAACAAACCCCTTTTCCTCAAGGGAGAGTTACAATGACTGACAAACGGTTATTTGAAATTTTGTGAAAAATGATAAAACAGACCTTGTTCGGGAAACATTGAAACAGAAACTCTTCCGGTCAGGTGTTGCTCTCAGCTTGGACAGAAGTTGATTTTTTGTGGTTGTACATAAAAAATATCGTTGCCTGACAGTTTTAAATTCCATTGTTAATAACCGTGATACCAAGCTCTAAACTGAGTGTCAGAGATTGAAGATTAGACCTGTCCAATCACATTCACATATACCCTGATGATGTCACAGTTTTACTGCAAAACACACTTTTCACAAAACACATAGCTATGAAACAACAATATGAGAGCTGGTTAGGCGCTATTGTGGCACAAGTTTGTGAGTTATCTTTTGAGACAGTTTTGCTTGGTCATTGCCAAATGTTCTTGTATAAGGTGAAAGAGTGTACATACTGTATAACCATGGGACTAATTTCCTGTTTGCATGTCTGATTAATTACAAATACACTGTATATCAATGAGAAAAATTTCTTTGTCTATGCCTGTGCCATGAGCTAAATGTCATTACAAGTCATGAGACTCAATAAAACAACCTTTAATTACCAACAGGAAATGGAATGAATTGACAGTGTTGCTGTGAGTACAAAGCTGTAATTCACCTGTTTCTATGACGACAAAAGTCATTTCTGGCAACTTTTCTGCCCATCATTCAAATGAGAGCATTTCTTAGATAGTCCTTGGGCTAGTGCAACTTTCACTATATGATGGTCTGCTCATTGCTCAAGCATTGTTCAGAAAGTTCTGTTAAATAATTTCTGGCCAAATTCTATTCAACATTGTATCTATGAACATTTTTCAAGCTTTTCCATCCAACTGACAAACATCAAACAACTACAAATTTAAGTTCACATTTATGTGCACTTCTTTAAATGTTGAACATTTGATTCCAATAGCATTCTAGAGCATGACCCTCCAAGAAGATCAAAGAGGTTGCAGAATTACAATTCAAATATTGTTTTCCATTTAAGAGACATAAAAGAAGATCTTGGCTTTGCATTAATGAGAAAAATCATTGAAAGATCATTCCGTTCCAGTCTAGTTGATGTCTTGAATCTACAGTCCAATTTTGTATGTTAATGCGTGATTCGTAGGTCCTTGAAAGTTTTGCAGACACTCATAATTTGATATGATGGACCTTGGGGTCTTCATTGATCCAATTCAACTTCTGCAGAACATCAAATTCAAAATTAGTCCTTGTGATCATGCAAAACCCCTGAATATTCATTCCTAAATCAAACAATTCATTACTATTAAGAAATACCCCTGGCAGAAACTATTCATTTCAGGACTGCTCGGAAAGAGTTTACTTTTTTTTCCAAAATGGAGCAAGAAATTATTAATAAAAAAAAATCCAGAGCCTAGCCCCCCCCCCTCCCGGATATCAGATATCCACATCCAATATCATATCGGCAGTTATGGAATTATCCATTGGAAATCGCTTCCACAATCTTGAATTTAGCCTACGAGAACCAGTGGGTATTTCTAATGCAGACAACTCTCATATAATATCCATTCTATGTCGTAGACCTGCCAATGAATATCTCCTTACTCATTATTGTGTGTTTGCCATATTTTGAAGTATTCAGGAACATGTCTCCAGATTTGGAAGAAATTGTTAGTTCCTGAAATCTTCCCTTATGCATATTATAAGATTTAAAGTTCCATGTCAGAATAAGGCCACGATCTTCAGCAAAGAACACAGATGAAGCACAATCAATGCATTTGATCTTGCAAATGGCAAATAAGGTCACAGAGAGAAGTATTCGTACGGCTTGAATTCTGCAAAAATATCCTATACTTGTCATGTTACCCATGCAAATCTGATTTAACATAATGTTTGCAAATCAATGATTTTCTCCCGACAAGTCGTCTTTTGGGAGCAGCTTCGGAGAATGAGCTGAGATTATTTTCTTCTTTCATAAGGGCAATCAAGCATATGATGACTTTTATGAAATGTTATAGGCATCTTTTTTTCTAAGACAGACAGATGTCACAATAGCTGCAACCATGCATGGTCCAGTTTCATTGTTCTGTAGGGGAAAAACAAAGTATTTTGTGTCCATTGAAACAGTTAAACAATTATTCATCATGAAATGTGACAACACGAAATTAATTGTCCATAGGCAAATCCACATTTTATGATAATACAATTATTACAAGCATTAATGAAATATGAATCAATACTGATCAGTACAATCAAAACGACAAATCATATAAACCAAGTGCATTACATAGATGGCACATTGCTGATGGCTTCCTTGAATCAATTTTGATTATTCACTAAAAAAGTATGTTTAAAAGAGAAAAAAAAACATTTGCTGGTATCTGCCCATAATTGTGGTTATGTCATGCAGAACTTTTAGGTGAAACAACCAAATAGGTTGTCCATTCTGAGCAAAATTTTGTGCAATCACTGAAATGTTGAGAATAAATATAGATACTGTGTGATTTTTCAAAAAGAGTTTGGAAGGACACCGGCTTACGTTTGGTTTGTCTTTTCAAACCGTTTCAAGTCTGTTGAGGCAATCTTTCTCAAGATTAAAAGAGAAGTACACATTAACCTTTAATTGGTTATCCAAATTTTTTTCTTAACAGCAAAAATGTAATGGTAAACGACGCCATATTGGTGACTGAATTTTTCAAGCTTTGCCATCGGATGATCCCACTGACAAACATCAAGCAAGTACAAATTTAAGTTCATGTTTATGTGCACTTCATTAAATGTTGAACATTTTATTCAAATAGCATTCTAGAGAATGACCCTCCAGGAAGATCAAAGAGGTTGCACAATTACAATTCAAATATTGTTTTCCATTTAGGAGGGAACATAAAAGGAGGTCTTTGCCTTGCATTAATGACAGAAATCATTGAAAGATCATTCCATTCAGCTGAAGTCTTGAATCAGGGGTGCAATTTTTTATGGCAATGCATGATTCAGGGGCCCTTGAAAGTTTCGCAGAGTTTCATCATTGAATTAAATGGTATTTTAATTTATGTAGGATAAGGCAGTAATAGAACAGGGGGGGGGGCTTGGGGGTGCTGAGCTCACTTGATTAAAAGACCGGGGGAGCTCAGACCAGAAATTACAATTAACTTGTTATATTTATCATTCCTCCAGGTATTTTTAGTTGAAATAATGTTCTATTGGCGAAGAGCTCCAACAACAAAACTCTTTTTCCATTATTGGGATTTTAGGGAAACTCATTTTATCCAAGTGACCAAGCAAAATCTAACCAGTATTGGTTAATCAGTTGACATGCCCTTACAGAACAATTACCAATCAATTTGTTGAAATTTCTTTGTTATAGTAGAAGCTATTGAATTGGAAATTTGCTGAAATTGTATTCTAATTTTCTTTATTAGGTAACTCAAGTATGCTATTAAACGGTATGTGCTCTCTGGAACTGCCAGGCCATCTTTTTTCAGCGAGCTAATCACGAAATTGGACAGGCAGTGGTGATCATCTGAACATGAAGCAGTTGAAATGAAACTGTTGCAGCAAGCTAAAAGGAAATAATTTTCTGTTTAAACAATGAACCAATGATTATTCATTATGAAATGTGACAACAGCATTCACTTTCCGCAGGTTAATCTGCATTTTAGGACAATACAATTATGGCAAGTATTGATGAAATGGACATCAATTTTAAAGCCAATATTGACCATCGCCTCATAATTATGAGGGTATTTCGAAATTATTAGAAAAATTTCAGTGCAACCAAAATGAAAAATAAATACGAAAACAAGGGCATATGTTTGGCTTTCAATAATATCGAATCTTTTATATCTAAGGCTGCTCAATGCCTATGATATAAGGAATGGTATGTTTCTAAATGCCAGTTACCAATAATATGTTAATCTATGAAATGGCTTAATATGTTTAAGTTGGCTCCTGTCTGAAAAATTTTCCCTTTGCAATGAATTGGAGTAAAGTAAAAGTTGCAGACACCTTAACGGCATAACCATATCCACGCAGACGTCTCTGGTATGCCTGTAGAACTTCCCAAGAGATGACAAATAATGTGGTTGGGGAAAAACCGGCAAAAGGATATGGCAGATAACGTTTTCTCAGGTTTCAGATTTTCATTTTCATTTTCGCAGTCTTTTACTTAATAAGCCTGGCATGAGAAATGACATGGTAAAATAAAAACAGCTTCCTAAAATCTCTGCCTTTGTCTCAAAGGCCAGCTGACACTGTATGAGTTGATCACAAGTACTACTGGATATATTTTCATACTGGACTGTCAAAAACAATTTTGTGTCTCAATTCTTGGAAGGGGGCACAGAGGTCGACTTGTCAATCAATGTGATTTTCGAAGATTGATAACAGTGGTAGAGAAGAACATCTGAGGACCGCACATAGCATTTTCATTTTGAGAGATTACCTAAAAGAAATATTGGGGCATTCTCATTCACACACAGTGCTATTACTTTGGCATTATTCTACAGCAGGTTACGAAGTGCAGTTTGTATACAGTGCTGGATAAAATCGTGGTGGGCCTTCTTAGGTCCTGATGATAGGTTTTGTAATCCCAGTCATGAATCTGTCCAGGGTTTCGGTGTCAACTAGGTTCTCGGGTAGTCTGTTCCAGATTCTGATGGTGTCCAAATTAAATGAATGTTGATTTATCTGCGTTCTACTGTGAGGGACGAGAAATTTTCTGTTGTGGCCTCTGCCTCTCTCTGCTATGGCTTGCAGTAGTGACATTGGTAGTGCTATAATGCTATTGAATATCCTGTACATGATGATGGCTTTGGCTCTTCATTCTTGCAATGTTTGCCATTTTAGTTCCTGAAGCATGTGGGAGACACTGTAGTGTTTGCTGAAGTTTTATCCGTATTTGCCTTGGTCCAAGGATCCCACACACTAGTAGCATATTCCAGGATTGGACGGACCAGTGCCTGATAGCAATTTTCTTTCATGCTTTGAGGTGCCGCTTGAAGGTTTCGTTGTAAGAATGCCCTATTTTTGTTTGCCTTGTTCAGCGGATGTGCTGGTTCAAGCTTAGTGTCCGATGTTCTGTGATTCCCAAATATCTCTGACTCTACTTCTTCTTATGCGCGGCCATGGATGGTATTTAAGGGATTAAAATAGTATCATGTCATAAACACATCAATGACAATCTGGACATGCCAGCTACATATTATCATGCTAACCATCAAAGTTAACATTATCTGTGCATGATTCTTTTTTGCGCAACTTATTTCAAGTCTCATTCCAACAGCATCCAGTTGAGGTGCTGTTCATGAAGCCAATTCATTAACTCTTGACAACCTGTTGGGTATTTACATGTAATCTCATGCAACAAAGGCACATAAGAGAAACACAGTGCTAGTTAGAAGTCATCGTTGTACTTATGAATAATCAGAAGAAGGAGTGCTGTCTGCCTGGTAATCAAGTTAAGTTAAATTATAATCGTCATCCGAAAAAGCATTGAATCATTTCTTCTTTGTAGAGTCGACATAACTTTTAAGAGAGCATTGAAGCTTAAACTTCGTAAGCATCAATTCTATGGAATATTGGCCTTTTAACTTTGTGAACTCCAAATGTACTTTAGAGGTACACCTGCCAAAAACTGCTGCTGAGTGCTTATAATAAGTATGATTCCAGAAGTATATGCAACTCAGCAGCCAAATGCAAGTGGACATATAGCGAAAAGAGCATGACCTCTGGTATGTCATTTGATAATAGGTCACTAGTTGAGGGCACTAAACAGGAGATTGCCTATTTGTTGCAGACAGAAGAGCAATGCTGGAGTCATAGAAATATATGTGCACTGCAGCAACACATCTCTATGGTTCACCGTAAAGATATTATTGGCTTTCTGATGAATATTTGAATTCATACTCAGACGTAGAAGGTCTAATAATTAATAGAAGACTATAAAGCCCAATGATTAAGTCCAGTACTTCAGTGCTGTTGATACAAGCAAACTTATTTTGTTTTATTACCAGAAACTAGATTAGAAACATGGACAGCACAGGACCCTCCTAACATACGTGAGTATAGTTCTTGCTTGGTATTAGCTTGTGTCATTTTTCAGACAAAAAACAAGTTCCTAATGCATTGCTCAGAGGTCAACGTCTGCCTGCTCTGCTGCAAATTATAGGTCTTGTTTGCATGGCTGTATACTTTCTGTAGGACTACTTTACGGTGTTTTTTAGGACCCGATAAAAGGTGCTGTATGGGCTTTTCAAAAATTGTTTAATGGTTGTCCTATATTTGAAAATAATAATCACAACGTAGCTTTATCTTGAAATGGAATGTAATAAAGGGGAGACCATTTAAGATGCAGGAGCGAGCGGGACTGGCGGGTGCTTGGAGTTTTTTTTAAATAAATTATTTCTTGTTCAGTCTTGGTGAAAACTCTTTCTGGGCAGTCTTGAATAAGTTCTAGTGGGGGTTTACTATTTAAAGCGTTGCTTGATTTAGGAATGAATATTCAGGGACTTCGCGCACTTGACATAAACAACTACCACCAATTCATAAGTTGCTTTTCAAATTACCTGTCTATTTCAACTTTCAACACTAAACTTATCACTTGTGAAGCTTATTCCCTGATACCAGGATGTTAGAAAGTATAAAGCTGAAGGCTGATGGTAAAATAATATAATACAGGTCATAAAAAAACTGTTTAATTGCCAAATCTTACTTTAGAAAGTGTGTTCATTGCTATTAAGGTGTGAGCACAATTTCAAGATGAGATGTATAGGTACTCGTGTACGAGGGGCGTTCAGAAAGTTTTTTTTTCACATGGATACTTATTTTCAATCTAGAACTATGAATTTTTCACAGGATAAAATTCAGTATATTTGGAATGGATTTCCAAAATTTTTGGACAATTTAGACATCTTTAAATCATTCTGTGGTTGCCATGGAAACTGAAAGTTCTGCTTCTTGGTGCTGGTAACACTAAACCAAGAATGCCAAGAAATTGTGACTATGAGAGTCTTCTCTCTGTCACTTGTATTAGTGAGATTGACAAGATTTGACACACGAAATATGGTATCAGCTTCCAAATATGCTTTCAAGCACACTAAATGTGTGTATTCTTACACTGAACGCATGAAGGAGAGCACTCCTGCATGCCAGATTTGGCGAGGGAAATTCAGGAAGCAAAGGTGTGTTTCCCTGACAACATAAGGATTTGTGAAAGCGTGGATTCATTGGCATGAACAAAAGACCAAAATGGACAGCACTATCCATCATAGCTATTCCTGTGACATGTTGCTTTACATAAGTCCTGGTTTTATCTTACTTTAGTCCATGGGGGCTATAGTTTCAGGCACTGGAGGAGAAAAGGCTTTGGATGACCGGAATTCTTTTACAGAACTTTGTTTGAAGGACTTCAAGGAACATATATATGGAAGACCCGACGCCGAAGTAGTATAAATTGCCATTTATTCAACGCGACGTATATATCGTATCAATGAATCGTAACGTATCAATCAAGTTGTGTCAATAAAGTTGGTGAATCTATAAGTAAACACAAAATAAACACCTTAAGTACTAAACCAATACCAACATGCGTGAAAGTTAGCTTATAATTAAATCTTATGATTAAATCTTATGATTAAATCTTAAGTAATAAATCTTAAGTAACACATGTTAATACATCTCAAGTAACAAATCTTAAGTACTAAATAGGTCATAAAATCAGACCATCAAACATCAAATAAATTAATATCAAATCACATAAAATATATTTGTAAAATAACAATGCTTAAACATACAGTTAATATGCATGAGCAAAATGACTTAGATAAATGTTTGCATCCCAATACACATAATCCTACACCGAATGCATACAGTAAAAATAACCAAATTATCAATTATAAACATCTTACATATTAGTTTCTAAAATCACAATAAGTTACTTACAGCAGTAGCAACTACATCGGGAGTCCAGTTTGTCTCTTGTACAGTATCGTCCTTATGAGTTATCCTATATTAAAGAATTATTTAAATAAATTTTCTACCAAACTTGTGTATTCAGAGATATCAGCTGTTCAAAATATATACAACATAGGATCTAGATCACAGAGCAATTATTGAGAAACAACAATACACAAACAAATTTAAGGATCATACAACTTAAAGATTATGCTACAGCAAACACAGGCAAACAGTTAATGTTTGAGATTCACAACAGAAGCAATCTACTAAATCCACATAATTGGACAAGCAATCATTTAGAAATATATATTATTATACAAGTAAGAGATCTAGAAATACAAAGCAATATTATACCTAGAAAATAGCCATATAAAAGTTTACATACCATTTTGTAGCTTAACTGCTATAACATTGATGTTGTCTCTTTGAAGTCTAACTGCCCACTGAATTTGATTTGAAATGTTATGCTTAATTGGCACTGAGCATGTGCAGCAGCCTGAGCAGTGGAGCATGAACTGGGCTAAGCTATTTATAGTTACATGCTGTCTGCTAAAAATATGCTAGCAAAGCTATGCTGTTTGCTACAATATACTTCAATGGGTCAGGTGTATGAATCAATGCTTTTGGTGAGCTTGGGAGTATTTTTTAAGGCTAATATTATATTTCTTGTGTCAAATATTGTCAATCTCACTGCAAGTGATAGAGAGAGGTCTCTCACAGCCAAAATTCATTGGCTTTAGTGGTTTCAGTATTAGCTGCCCCAAGAAGCTGAACTTTCAGTTTCCATGGCTACCACTGAATGACTTAAAAATGTCCAAATTGTCCGAAATTTTGGAAATCAATTCCAAATATGCTGAATTTTATCCTGTGAAAAATTCATAGTTCTAGATTGAAAATAAGTATTAAGTGTCCTTACAAAAAAAAAAGCCTTGAACTTTCTGAACGCCCCTCGTATATCGCCTCTAATGGAGGTTTCATTGTAACATTCACGTTCAACAGTCTTCTTTTGAACACCAATCTGTCTACATATATATAGTTTACATCTATGAATCTTTCCAATGACAAAACTTAATGTCAAACAAGTACACATCTCAATTTACTTTTACATGCACTCCATTAGATGTTGAGCATTAATTTTGATTCCAATAGCATTCTAGAGCATGACCCGCCAGGAAGATCAAAGTGGTTGCAGAATTACAATTCAAATATTGTTTTCCATTTAAGACAGAACATAAAAGGAGGTCTTGGCTTTGAATTAATGAGAGAAATTGTTGAACGTTCATTCCATTCAATTCTAGATGATTTCTTCAAGCAGCAGTGCAATTTAGTATGGTGATGCATGATTCGGGGGTCCTTGAAAAATTTGCAGAGACTCATCATTGAATTTAATGGACCTTGTGGTTTTCTGGTCTTGATGAATAATTATCAAATAATACTTCTATTGGATGCCAGAAATTGATTTTGGCCAGATATTATATCTGAAACGTTGTTTCTTGTTTAAGTAACTTTTAAATCTGTATTGTCTCCCAATTTAAAAGTTGCTTAAAAGAAAGAAGAGAGCCATATTTGAAAGTTTCGTTATTGTCATTCCGAGCCCAATATGATTTATGAAGACAGATTCCTTTAAAAATGTAATCAAACAGTTTTCACTGCCACAAAGAAATTTTCTTGTTTACAATCAAGCAATGCAGGGCTAATCTGGAGTATAACATGCAATTAATCATGCATTAATTAATTTTAGAATAGACATAATTAATACTTCCTGTTTAGAATATGCTAAATACAAGTGAAATGCATTAATACAGAGTTTTTCTATTTTGGTCATGAATCATGATCATGCAATGAAATTATTTAATGGAATTATTTCTTGGTGGAACATTACTACTAATTTACTAGCTAGCATACAAAACTAACTTTGTACCAGGAGGCAGCAGCATGCTGTTCGCAGTTTCAAACGACTGTAGGGACTTCGCCCTCCCAACACAGAGTTAAGGATGCACTCTGTATTGGCGGAAGCCTTCGGCAAAGAACACACATAGAGCAAAAGTAATACAGCAGACTTGGCTAGCAAGAAATAGTGCAGAAGGATATGCTTACTTTCCCGAGAAACATCTTTGATGAATTGATGTACTGTAATATAAAAATATGTGTATAGCACATATAAAAAATACACCGTATGTTGCAGTATCTTACATTTTCTTGGCACAAACAAGTTCATAAGACATCATTTTTGTGAGTGGTGGTAACCAGGAAGGTGATCTAAGAATTGTTTATCGCATAACTATCAAATAGACACTTATTTGGTGTGTCTTGGTAGTGGAAGTTTGGAAGTCTCACACTGTAGACATTCAGCAGACTACAAGCTGATGAGGTGTGAGTTAATTTTATATTATAGAAACTAGATTGGGTTACGATAAAACAAATTACAGTATATCGATTTTTAAAAAGTTAATCAGAGAAAGTAAAGGATTGCAGCACAACATGTACTTTAAAGATTCATCCAAATGCCCTGTAACAAGGATCAATATACAAAAAAAGTTGTCTGGGGTTTCTATCACTTTGTTATTAATCCAGGAGTTCAAATTTTCTATGCATGTGTATAAGCATGTAAGGGCTTTTCTGTTGTATCATGGTGGAAAATTACCTGCAGTTTGTATCACAACATGCGAACTGGTGTTTGGCCTGATTGCTCCTCATCCACAGGTCTCACAGCAGAAATAGACATACTCACGGGTAGATTAGGGTAGGTTGATTTTCCAAAAATTTCTGAATTTCAATCTTGGCCACGTTGGGTTAGTGACACATTCATGTCAAAAGGCCATATCCAAAATTTCAGGTCTCTAACTCTAACACTTTTTTCAGGAAATCCATTTAAAGTTTTGAGTTTTTAGACATTTTTCGATAGGTTTGCCGATTCGCGGTATGGAATAACTTAGTCAATTTAAGAGATAGGACAATGAAATTGGTATAGTTGGACAGTGCTCAATCAGACCTTCTTTTTGAATACCAACATCAATGGTCTAGGCCAAGTTTGAAGGCGCAAGTAACTTCACAATCTGACAACTTTTAATTTTTTTCTTGACTTGCCAATCAAAGTACGATACGACTATACAAGTAGGTGTAAATGTAACTCCATGGCTGTTGAGATATCTGGCAATATTAGTGATCTTAGGTAAAGCATCCAGACCTATAATATAGTTACCTTTGTCAATTCAATGATTGTCACAGGTATCCTGAATAAAATCACAGAAATTAAGAACTTGTAAATATCAATTGACAACGGCTATCCGGTTATTAGATTTTGTCAGTGAGTCATTTCAGAATCAGGTTCAGTATTATAATGTCCTTAAAAAAAAGAAAAAGAAATAGAACCCAGGTCATCATTCTAACCAAGAAAGAAGTTCAAATAGAACAACCACCTGATTGGAAATTGTTTATTTCTGTACTGGTGTGCGGAAGTTGTAACATGAAACTTCCCTGCCTTGAAAATTACGGTATAGTACTATAAAAATTATTTAAGCACTTCTTTGCAGTTTGTACAGTTTCTATAATGGAACTAAGAGGTCTTGATATATTATTAGACAGCTCTATATGTCATCACTGGAGCCTTATGGAACACATCATGTCTTTTTGATTGGGAATATTACATTTCAAAAATAATATCATTGCTCAGAAAGAGAGCGAAAAAATACAATTTGCTTTTTTTGTGTGCAGTGCCATATAAAGACCTACATCTCTAATTTTAACTTAGCTTTATGCTTGATGTTGGCTGTTAACTTTTTTGCATCAATACCACATTAAAATTTTATTTCTAAGGTTTGATTTATTAAAAATTAAGCTGTGCAGCTGGAAAACTCGGCAAAGTTTCATAGGTTTGCCAAATGAAACTGTCCCTCCCCAATACCTCCGATATGGGTCATTGTAAGACCTCCAATGTTTGTGAAGGTGTACTCCAGTAGACTGACATAGGGTTGAGTATAACCCGGACTAGTAAAAAACTTTTTTCAAGTAATGTCCTGTTTATTACTGCTTTAAATCATCAGATCTGACTTTCTTTCTCAAAATTGTGAGATTTAATAAGAAGAGCCTACGAAAAATTATCGGAGACCCTTCATGTTTGTGTTCTTTAGGCCTTTTTGAGATCTTTTCAAATATGTAGGTTTTATTACTGTATGATGAGAAATGACTAAGTTATAAGAAAGCGCGAGTTTGCAAAACAACCGAAAAATGTTCAAAATGTCAAAAATTCAATGTCATTTCCTGAAAAAAAATTTCAAGTTAGAGACCTCAAATTTTGGACGTAGCCTTCTGATATTGAACATCTTACTATCCCAACTTGTCCAATAGTGAAGTTCCGAAATCAACCTACCCCAGGGTAAATTAGCAAATTTTTCTGTCACAATTTTTGTGATGTTTTACGGCAGGTTTTGTCAGATTTTTGACGATGGACACTCATTCCAGAAATGAGACAAACTGTAAGTCTCTCTAAAGCCAATTTTGCTTCAGGCCCATGACATTGTACTATCACGTATGACACATATTGCTTCACTAATGCCATACCCCTATTGTCACCTGACAGCCTTGTCATACGTGCATGAAAGCAAATATTCTAATTATCACATTCCAGGTCAATCATATTTATCCTTCACCTGCTAACCTTTATTCGTAATTATTATGATTCAGGAGAATGTGAAAAAGTAGGTAGTCCACAGGTCCAGGGTAGATTGGATAAGGGTGGCACAGGTCCAGGGTAGATTGGATAAGGGTGGTTCCAGGTTGGGAGTCAAATTTGCATGGGACATATTACCATTACATTTTTTGTTATATATGGAAATTATAATTCTAATACAATTAACTTTGCATGAAGTAATACAACATACTATTACAATTGGTAGTTAAATTCATTTTCTGTTAAACAATGACAAAATTAATCATCTTTGAATTTCACATCAATCAATTTTCCTCGGACAAAACCATGCTTAATGACACAATGCAATTATTTCAAGAATGAATGAAATGGACATCAATTTTGAAGCTAATGTTCGCCATCCTTCATAATCACCTGTGCATTTTCCAAATTAGTAATAAATCAGCATGTAAGATGCATATGGAACACATTCATTATTGATAGTTGGCTTAAATTGGTTTGTTCAAACACATCGACCAACTTGTTGCGCATGAAACAAAGTTATAAACAGTTCTGCTATTGTTGACTGCTATATGACAGGCTGAGGGGAAAAATTATTTGGTATCACAAAATAGTTGATTGTTTCACTGTGTATGCCAGTTTGTGATGCCAAATAGATATGCATATTCTCTCAAGCACAAAAATTCCCACGAAAACCTTTAGGCCTATGACTTTTTGCACTGAAGCTCCAGATGCCACAGTTGACAGCTGGATGTGCAAGTTATACCTTACATTTGCTGTAAGTTTCAGTAAAATAAGTTGGTAAGTTTGAGTTCCAGAAACCTCATTCTGATCCACACACACATAGAAGTACATACATTTGTAATACCAGCAGAGCTGTTTAGTCTTAATCTAGGAAGAAGCAAGAAGCAGAAGTTTCGAGTTACACTTATTCTTTGCTGTTTCCTCTTTCCTGACAGGCTTATTGAATAAAAGACAGCAAATAAAAAAGGTACATACCAGAAATATGTTGTTGTGGAAAATGTTATCGGCTGCAGCCTTCTGCTGCTTTTTATGCATTTTTTTTCATAAACTGTAAACTTACTCTACATCGTCAAGTTGTCTCTACATCTTTGACGAACAACATTGATGCAATACTGTGATAGGCTGCAACCTAGCACCCTCATCAACTACTCTTTTTAAAAATATTTCTACTAATGTGGATGCTTACAGGAACCACTGTAGTAAATTTAGTATTTTTGTATGTATATAATTAGTTATTATTGCAGTGTCATGGTAGGAGACATCGTTATGTCATGATGGCATGACATTTAAATTTTGCTTTAACACTCTAATTTACTGGCATGCCTCATATTTTATGACATTGTCTGTGTTGTGACTTGCAGAAACCTTTGGTTAATAGATATCAGCCTTTTTAACACGAATATTAATGAAATGTGTTTGTTTATTATGGTCGAGAGTACATCTGTGAGTTGTTTTTTTTTATGCCGAGACCGTGCCTCTTTAGGTATGGTTGCAGTGCAAATTGTGTGTTTTAGGGACACTTTCTCTGACAAGAAACATCTTTATTTTCTGAGTAACATGTCATAATGGAAGCGCTATTCCTTTTCTTGCCATTATAATAGTCTTGTTGCCATATCAACAGACTCGATTCATTCTGCTCCTTGTTGGTAATCACAGGCTTGCCCCATGTTGACCACATGACTTGGTTGAGGATGTTTCCAAAGCCACAGTGAGTTATTAATTCTCTTTGGACGAATTGATGGACCTACATCGGAAATGTTAAGAAATCAAATGATTAATTTGTATCATTAAATTAAATTATGGTATACTTGAATAATTGCGTAATTAAATCGAATTTTGAAGCTAGGTAAGTAAGTATCAATTTTAAGAACCTGAAGTGTGATATTTACTTCAACCTTTTTTTAAAGAACTAACTATCACCTGTTGAGCCGACTCTTCACATTTATTTTGCCCAATTTAAATCTTTATGTCTTGATTCAATAACTACAAAATTATAGGCTATTTAATACTGTTGACTTCATTCATGAGGCCCAGACCACAAGTTCGAAGTCATGCTGACATTCAGCATATTACAATGGTTTTTGCTCCTTTACGTTTGTCTTGTTCGATTTCTCTAATTCTCTCATATAGTGACATTAAGACTGATTGTTCATTCAATCACGAACATTAACAATTAATGTATATTATAATCTTTCCTCAGAAACAAGAACTGCAATGTCAGTATTTTCAATGCTCCTTTGACTTTTCCAGAATCCATGAATTATTTTTTGCAGTTATTTCAGTTGCCGGCAAAGAGCATGATATGGAAGAGCTATCGAGTATGAGACAAATGATTGAGTAAACAACAGTACACTGAATAGGTCATATTCACTGGTTCATCATGTGGTATTGGGCAGAGGAACCCTTCCTTTCTGAATGTCAACAGGTTATCAAGAATAAGTAGTTTTGCTTCTGTTTGACCGTGGCGAAATCAATCATCATGTAATTTTACGACAAAAAGTTTAGTTATGAAATGGACATCAATTTTGAAGCCAATATTAGCCTTCCTTCAAAACCACCGGTGTATATTCCCAACTATTAACAAATCAACCAGTATGATGCATATGAAAACCAGTGCATTATTGATAGTTGGCTTGAATTGAAGTTGACCAACTTGTGGATTAGAATGTGAGACACAGTGGCGTCCCTATTTGGGGGGGGGGGTACGGGGGTTCACAAGCCCCCCCCCCCATATTGGACCTGTGCCCCCCAGGTGCCCCCAATATGAACTTTCCAGCTCTGGCTAAAATGTACAATTAGTATAGAGAATCGCGTGCCCCCCCCAGGTGCCCCCCCCGCTCGAGACTCCCCAGTTACGCCACTGGTGAGACAAGGCAACAAACAGTTCTGCTATTGTTGATTGGCTTCAGAAAAAATTATTTGGCATTATAGGGCCCCTCAGATTCTGAGGGGCCCTATCTTTGGATAGAATTCGAAACATAATTAAGAATTATAATTTGACAGCTTAACTACAGAAAAGTAAAGTCATTTCAAAACTAAATACGATAGCAGGCTGACCTGGTCGAATGTGAACCCATTTCCGTAGGTCACAGATAGTGTGATGTCTATAAGTATGTGTATTCACTCAAGCACAGGAATTGCAGAAATTTCAATGACAACGTTTATGACTTTGAGCGCTGAGGTTGAGGATGCCACAGTTGAAAGCTGGTTGTGCAAGTTATTCCTTACATAGCTGTAAGTTTCAGTAAAATAAGTTGCCAAGCTGTGGAAACCCTATTCTGAACCACACCCAACGTACATATAGAATGCCGGCAGAGGTGTGTAGTCTTAATTAAGGCAAAAGCAAGAAGCAGAAGTTTCGAGTAACACTTATTATTTCCTCTTGCTGACAGGCTTATTGAATGAAAGACAGCAAATAAAAAATATGTGCCAGAAATATGATGTTAAGGAAAATGTTATCTGCTGCAGCCTTCTGCAGCTTTTCATATATATTTTTTCTTCATAAACTGCAAACTTATTACTCTTCATAGTCTGGTTGTCTCCACATCTTTGACAAGCAACCTTGTTGCAATACTAGCTGTGATAGGTCACAGCCTTGTGTCTTCTACATAACTTCACTCTTAAAATATTCCTGAAAATGTGGTTGATTACAGGGTTGTAGTAACTGCTTTATTTCAGCAAGCACCTATTGAAGGCTATTCATTTTCATTGTAATGGAATTTTCAGTTCTGAAAATCAAATTGAAAGTTCGTAATTTAAATGAATTCAGGTCACTTAGTTATTAGTAATATTCTGCAATTAGAAACTCCATCCCATTATATACTATAACTGAATCTTCTTTTTCATTTCTCGCGAAACAACTGAATTTCACAGTTGATGAATGAACCAGATTTAATGAAACTTTAGCTTTTAAATATCGAAAAATAATTGATGTCACAAGTCCCTTACAAAATCCCTTAATGACATGGAGCATTGAGGATAACAAACTGCCTTCAAGTTCACATGAACTTATTTACTATTTGGTGATTATTTACTAATTTGCTAAATTTAAAGTAATACTGACTAAGGAGGAAAAATAAGGAAGTAGACACTCAGATCTTATCTTATAGTAGTACATTAGTTTGAGTAATGCATTGTCAAGAGTAGGAGACATTTTTATGTACTGAATGCTCCCACAGTTATTCAATAATACCAATTTGCAGGCATGTCTGAAATATTTTAGGATATAGTCTTGATTGTGTGATCTATGATTAGAAGATATTACCCACTAGAGAATGTTGATGAAAGGTATAGATCTGTCACATTGCCACAACCTTTTTAAGAAAGCGTCTTTCTCCGCACAATTTCTGGATTTCTTTGAGCCTCTAGAATGCTCCAAATGTATCTATGTCAATTTCAGCCATATTGTCTATCTATTGCCTTACAATTTTTGCAAGAGTAATTGCAATGGCACACAGTTCTTCAGAATATAGCAGGTCAACTTGACTCCACTGTGTACATTTATCAACAATTCAATCTTGACACATTGTGACTAGGTCACACCCTTTTACTTCGTTATTGTCAAGAGTACACTTCCAAGCTCATGCCATAGACATATGAAATTATCATAAGTGCATTTAGATTATTGGCAGTTTTTTCCCTGCAGATGCCATGCCAGGTGTTGTTGTGTTGGATAGTGTGTTTTTTTATTGACACTTAGTCTTCCAGGAAACATCTTTAGTTGGAGAGGGACAGTCCATTTCTTGTCATAAAGGAAGCGCTACTCCTTTTGTTGCCATAGTGATAGTCTTGTTGCTGTGGTTGCAGGTTCCATTTATTCTGCGCCCGGTTGTAAATAAGGGGAGGCTGAATTTTGAGCACATGACTTGGTTGGGGATGCTTTCAACACCACAGTGAATAAATCATTCAATTTTTACAAAATTTGATTTAAGGTCAAGTTTTATTGCCCTGACTGGTAATATTCACTTAGGCCTTTTAAGTGGTGGAGGCCGGATGCTGCCTATCCATATTGTCTGACGACGAGCTACATGTCAAGACACATTTAAACCAGCAAAATTATAAAACCTATACAATACAAAGTCATATCAAATACAGTGCCAGTGTGTCTCAGTCGTTACCAGAATGCAAGTCCGAAGTCATACTGACATTTGAGCATATTACAACATTTTATCCATTCCTTCTAATTCTATTTGAATTCAAATTTGGATTTTAGTTCTTTCACCCTGGTCGTGTTCCATTTCTCCTTTGTGTTGTCTTGTGGTGACATTAAGACTGACAGGTCAATCTTATATGAATGTAAACAAGGCATAATGTGATCTTTCACAAAAAAACTTAAGCTGCATTCACTATCAAGAAACTCTTCTGTTTCCCTCTCCAGGCAATTTTTTTTTCATATCTGGTATTTGCAGAATCCATGAATTTTTTTTTTCTGATGAAGCCCTTGTTAAGTTCAATAATTTGTCATGTGGTAATTGTGGTATGATGACAGTTTTATCAGGATAATCATCAAACGTTTTTGTCGCTATAATTCAGGGAACATCCCTTGAAATCCAGGTGGAAACCTGGCGTCCTTCTATTGAGGATGCAAACGGGTCACTTGATGGGTTTGCTTCTATTTCAGTAATGAAAAAAAAGCAATTGTCATTTTCTTCAGCAAATCAGCATTTTATGACAACATAATTATTTCAAGTGTGATTGAAATGGACATCAAAGTCGAGCCAACACTGGCCGCCCTTAATCATCTGTGCATTTCCCACATTTGTAACAAATAAACATGTCAGAAGCATGCACATATGAGTGGGTTAATGATGGCTTGAATCGGTTATTAAAATGCTCCATTCAGCATGAAACAATGCGATAGACAGTTGTACTATCAGAAGTTGAACCCCTCATTCTCAGGAACATTTTGGGCATTTCTCTAAATAACAACAGTCATTGTCTTAATCACCACGAATTGCTCAATGGCCAGAGGACATTTTTTTTACAGAACAGTGTGACTTATAGAAGGCTAAATGAATATACATTTTTCACAAGAACTGAAATTGTAGTGATTTCCCCCATGACAACTTGAATTTTCCACAGATACCAAACTTGGCAGCTGGTTGTGCAGTTATTCCTTTGCAATAAGTTTTAGGAAAGCAAAGCTGCCGAAACCTTAACCTCATCCATGCAAACATCACTGGGAGTATGGCATATCAAAAGGGTTTTCTCATAGATGATGCAGAAGGCGTAAGAAAAAGAAACCAGCAGAAGGCTGTTGCAGATAACATTGCCTTAACTTCATGTTTCTGAACCAATGTATGTATATTTGATCCTGACTCTGGGTATACCATATGAGATAATTATATTCTCTTAAGAGTCTGAAAATTTGTTACCATTTTTCTGGTTTATTTATTTTTTGCTGTTTTTTTTTAATCCTATGCACGAGATTCAAGATAATGAAAGGCTAAAATACCAATTAAATCGCAAAAACCTCCGTTTCATCTTTGATTATGACTCTGTACTAAACACTGCTGTATTTGAATTGGCCATTATCTTTTCAATATTTTGCAGAATTCTCTGAACCTCCAAAACACTCCACACATTATATATAAAGTCTAGTTTTTGCTCTATCACAGGTCCATTGCCTTACTATTTTCCGTGAGTTTAACTGCAATGGCACAACTTCTGAAGAGAGTAGGTAAACTAGGGCCCACTGCGTACATTTTTCAGCCATTCAATATCCACATGTAGTCATTCGGTTAAGCCTTATTCCCTCATTGTTGTCACAAGTGCATTTGTTTGTCTGTGTCACAAACATAAGTCTATTTGTTTATTGGCATGGTAAATCATTTCTTATGTGCGCCATGTCATTCTCAGTGCAGTGAATAGTGCGTTTTTAGTGACACTTTGTCCAACAAGAAACATCTCTAGTTGGAGAGAGACAGCCCGTTTCTTGTCATAAAGGAAGCACTACTTCTTTTGTTGCCATAGTAATAGTCTTGCTGCCATGGCAACAGACTCCATTCATTCTGCTCCTTGCTGGTAATTAAGGGCGGCCACATGTTGACCACATGACTTGAGTGGGAATGCTTTCAAAACCATAGTAAGTTTTTTTTTTCCGGTTTTTTCAAAATTATAGGCCAACTGCAGAAACAACAAGAAATCGCACGATTAATTTCATATAATTAAGTTTAATAATGATATCATCAACTCCGATCAAGTGTGTTATCAAAGCAAATTATGAACTTCGGTTACGTCCAATATCAGATTTCAGGACCTGACAGGCTATATTCACCTAATTTATTTTGCTTCCTTCAATCCACAAACACAAAAAAACACGGTGTTGTCTTGTAATGACATTAAAACTGATAGTTCAGTCTATTATGAAAGTACACAATGCATATTGTTATCTTTCCTAAGAAACTAAAGCTGTATTCACTTTGCACAGACTAATTTTTCCATCTTTGAACAATTATTTTTCTTTTCTGACTTTACAGAATAAATGACATTGTTTTAGAGTCATTCTGATGCAGCTCTTGTTAAATTCACTGGAATGTCATTTGGCATAAATAAAGTTTCATGAGGATCGTCATCAAACTTTTTTCTTACAATATTTAAGGGAGCATCTCTCTTGAAATTGGCTGGCAGCCTAACATCCTTTCATTCAGAACGCACACAGGTTATCAAGAATGAATATTAATGCTTATGCTCATAGGCGTACGGGACGCGCAATTTTTGGGGGGGGGCGAGCGATGTTTTCCTGAATTTCAAGACCTAGATTTAATACCATTTCAAATGAAATTGCCTGAAAAACATTAATTTTCAATAGTGTTTACTTAATTATGTGCCCGGATTTTTTAGCCCTTTTGCTCGAATATTACTGTTTCCAAAAATTTCGGGGGGGCGATCGCCCCCCCTGCCCCCCCCCCCTCCAATACGCCTATGCTTATGCTTGCTTTTAAATAATGACAAAATAAATCATCAACCATTTCAACCATTTTCTTGTATAAATCAGCATTTTATGACAACGTAATTATTGCCAGAGTAATTGAAATGGACAACAAATGCGATCAAAAACTCACCAAGCTGACTTTATAACCACCTGTGCATTTCCCACATTTGTAACAAATCAACATGTGAGATTCATATGAAAACTAGAGGGTTATTATAATGTTTGCCTTTATTGGTTCAGCTGAAGCAATGAAATAAATAGTTGCCCTGCTTGTACAAGCATGCCCCAATATTGATGAACTTCCATGCACTTCAATGCACTTCCATGCACTTCCATCTGCTTCCATGCTCTTCCATGCATGTCCATGCACTTCCAAGCACTTCCATGCACATACATGCATTTCCATGCACATCCATGCCTTTGCACTCCCTTGACCTCCCTTGCCCTCACCTGTCACAAAAATATTAGCAGTCATTTTCCAAATATATTATATACGTTATCAATTTTTATTTTCTGTTCAGAATTGCCCAGGAATGAACATTAGAATCCTATAATAACACTGAGCTGTAGATTAATTGGCATATTCAGGTAATTAAAATGGTTTACTTGAAGAGAAAGCTGGGAAATGACGCCATGGAAGGATGAAGGCAGGAACTGATGGGTGTGGAAAGGTCAACAACTTCCTGAATTTGAGAGATTTTGGAAAATTTCTGTGTTGTACTGTACAAAATGTTACAGCCGGTTGTGCAGTTATTCCTTTGCGATAAGCTCTGGGAAAGCAAAGTTGCAGAAACCTTAACCTGATCCATGCAGACATCTATGGGAGGATGGCATATCAAAGGATTTTCTCATAGTTGATGAAGAAGGTGTATGAAAAAAACTCGCAGAAGGCTGTGGCAGATAACATTGCCTTAACTTCATATTTGTGGTATTGTTATTTTTTTGCTGTTTTTTATTCAATACACTGGAAAAGGGATGCTGAAAATGCAATGTAAAAACTAGATCACAAAAACTTCTGCTTCTTCCTGCATAAGCACATGTATACAGTGTGTGAAGTCCATACAATTTAGAGGGACTTCTGACCAGCAACCTCACTGCACAAACACAAACAAATATATCTAATTAACCAGAAGGTAGGTTAGTAAAATGAATTCATATTAGCAAGTTCCTTTAGTTGAAAACTTAAATCAGAATCACTATGTAAGAAGTAAACATTTCTATTTTATTTCGAAATGACTCAACTTTAAAGTTTTTACAGTCCAAAATTGCTTGCTAAGATCTCTTAATGGCATGTAGCATGATTGACGTCCATTAAACTGCCTTATAGTTTGTATTTCAACTTATTTACTCATCAGTCGTCCTTTATCATCCGTCTATGTAATATTAATTAAGGAGGTAACATCATAATGTACACTCTAAGATACAGTAATAAGTAGAAGCAAGTTAGTTTGAGTAATGCAGTGTCAGAATAGGTGACACTGTTATTTTCAGAATGCTCCCACAATAATTATTTTACATATTTTGCTTCAGCAATGTTCACTTATTTACACAAATTTCTGAAATATTTTATGACATTTTCTTGTTGTGAGATATTTGATAAGTATACATTGCCCTGCAAGCCCTACTTTTAAGAATAATAATGAAAGGTGTCAGTCATATGCCACAGTATTTTGTTGAAATCACTCTTTCCACATTTTCTACATTTTACAGAATGCTTTGAGCATCCCAAGCACACCATATTTATCCATTGTAATTTCAGACATATCACAGATCTATAGCCTTACAATTTTCGCAAGAGTAATAGCAACGGCACAACCTCAGAATATAGCAGGTCAAATTGAGTCCACTGTGTACATTTTTCAGCCATTCAATCTTGACACATTGTGATTTGGTTAAGCCCTACTACTTTATTATTGTCAAGAGCGCACTTATGAGTTCATGCCAGACACATGATAAATGTATTCTGTTTATTGAATGTTTTTTTTACAGATGCTACGCCATTTTATGTGCTGTTGCGGAGCATAGTGTGTTTTTTAGTGACACTTAGTCTTACAGGAAACATCTTTAGTTGGAGAGCCCTTTCTTCTCATAAAGGAAGCACTACTACTTTTGTTGCCATAGTAATAGTCTTGCTGCCATGGCAACAGACTCCATTCATTCTGCTCCTTGCTGGTAATTAAGGGCTGGCCACATGTTGACCACATGACTTGAGTGGGAATGCTTTCAAAACCATAGTAAGTTTTTTTTTCAGTTTTTACAAAATTATAGGCCAACTGCAGAAATAACAAGAAATCGCACGATTAATTTATATAATTAAGTTTAATAATGATATCATCAACTCCGATCAAGTGTGTTATCAAAGCAAATTATGAACTTCGGTTACGTCCAATATCAGATTTCAGGACCTGACAGGCGATATTCACCTAATTTATTTTGCTTCCTTCAATCCACAAACACAAAAAAACACGGTGTTGTCTTGTAATGACATTAAAACTGATAGTTCAGTCTATTATGAAAGTACACAATGCATATTGTTATCTTTCCTAAGAAACTGAAGCTGTATTCACTTTGCGCAGACTTATGTCTCCGTCTTGGAACAATTCGCTTTCTTTTCTGAACTTTAGAGAATAGATAACATTGTTTTGGAGTCACTCTGATGCAGCTTTTGTTAAATTCACTGGAATTTCATGTGGTATAATAAAAATTTCATCAGGATCATCATTAAGCTTTTTTCTCACAATCTTTAAGGGAGCGTCTGTCATGAAATTGGCTGGCAGCCTGACGTTCTTTCATTCAGAACGCAAACAGGTTCTCAATAATAATTATTGATGCTTTTGCTTCCATTTAAACAATGGCTAAGTAAATAATTGTGTAATTTTTCAACCATTTTCTTGTGCAAATTGGCATTTTATGACAGCATAATTGTATCTAGAGAGATTGAAATGGACATCAAAAGCGATCTTAAACTGACCATCCTGCATAGCCACCTGTGAATTTCCCACATTTGTAACAGATCAACATGCACGATGCATATGAAAACTTCTGGGTTAATGTTTACTTTTCTTGTTTCAGCATGAAACAATGAAACGAATAGTTGCCCTGCTTGCACCTGCATGTTCCAATACTTCCATTACTTCCATTCACTTCCATGCACTTTCATGCACTTCCATGCATCACCAAACACTGCCATGCATGACCAAACACTTCCATGCACTTCCATGCGCTCAAATGCGCTTCCATGCACTTCCATGCACTTTCTTTCACTTCCATAGAAGATAAACATACCATCAAAAACGAAATACACATTTAGTCACTAAGTACACCTTCACTGACGAGTTCTATGGAATCCTCATTTTATTGGTCCTGCATGACCATTTGTCTGTTGCTAAGAAAAAATTGATTAGAAAACAACGGATAACAGAATCCACGACACAAAAAGAGAAATAACGACTTAGCGATGTAACAGAACTATAAACACACTTAGTAAACACCAAGTATGTCTCCAATCAGACGCCGATGAGACGTAAAGCACAAATTCACTCACTCACTCACTTCTTGCACTTCCATGGACTTCAATGCACTTCCATGCACATCCATTCACTTCCATGTGCTTCCATGCACATTCATGCACTTTCTTGCACTTCCATGCACTTCCATGCACTTTGCACTCCCTTGCCCTTACTTGTCACTAAAATATTAGCAGTCAATTTCTGAATATATATACATGTATATATATAATATAAATTTTGATTTTCTGTTCAAAATTGCCTATAACATGAACTTTTAGAGTAAGCTGTAAAATGAGGGCATGGAAGGGTGAGGGTAAGAACTGATGGGTGTGAAAGGGTATACAACTTCCTGGGGGCGAGGGATTTAGAAAAATTTCTGTTTTGTACTTACCAAACGAGACAGCCGGTTGTGCAGTTATTCCTTTGCAATAAGTTCTGGGAAAGCAAAGTTGTAGAAACCTTAACCTTATCCGCACAGGCATCTATGGAAGTATGGCATATCAAAAGGATTTGCTACGAGTTGATGAAGCAGGTGTAAAAAAAGCTACCACAAGGTTGTGGCAGATAACATTCCCTCAACGTCATATTTTTGGTATGTTGATTTTTTGTTCTTATTTATTTCCATACACCGGAAAAGGATAATGAAAATGCAGTATAAAAACTATGTTACAAAAACTTCTGCATCTTCCTATATAAGCACATACAGTGGTGTGCAGTGCACATGATTAGAGGGACTTCTGACCAGCGACCTCACTGCACAGACAGAAATAAACATATTTTAATTAACCAGAAGATAGGGTAATAAAATGAATTCACATTATATTAGAACGTTCTTATAGTTTAGGTTAAAGTTCACATCAGAATCACTATGTTAGAAGTAAACATTTCTAATTGCTTTCGAGATGACTCAACGTCAAAGTGAAAGACCAATTTATGAACTGAACAAAAATTACTCCTTTCTTTACAAAAACAATCCTAATCGATAATAAGAATTGCTTGCTAAAATCTCTTAATGAACAGCATTGACGTCCATTTTAAGTCATGACAAGAATGTTCCTACAGTTATACAAATTTTGCTTCGGCAATTTTTACTAATTTAAATAAATTTATGAAATATTTTATGATATTTTCTTGATTGTGATATCGTTGGTTTGTAGATATTGCCCTGTAAGCCCCTCTTTTAAGAATATTAATGGAAGACGTCTGTCGCATTGCCAGTAACCTCCGGAAATCCTAGTTTGCACAATTTCTAGAATTGAATTCTTTGAGCATCCCAAAAACATCATATACATATATATCAATGGTAATTTCAGCTATATCACAGACCTATAGCCTTACAATTTTGCAAGAATGACTGCAATGGCACAACCTCAGAAGATAGCGGTTAACTTGAGTCCACAGTGTACATTTTTCAGCCATTCAATCTCGACACATTGTGATTGTGTTAAGCCCTTTTACTTTATCATTGTCAAGAGTGTATTTCTGAGTTCATACCAGACACATGATAAGTGTATTCTGTTCATTGAATATTTTTCTTACAGACGCTATGCCATTTTATGTGTTGTTGCAGTGCATAGTGTGTTTTTTAGTGACACTTAGTCTAACAGGAAACATCTTTAGTTGGAGAGAGACAGCCTGCTTCTTGTCATAAAGGAAGCACTACTCCTTTTGTTGCCATAGTAATGGTCCTGTTGCCATGGTAGCAGACTCCATTCATGCTGCACCTTGCTGCTAATTAAGGACTGGCCACATGTTGACCACATGACTTGGTTGGTGATGCTATCAAAACCACAATGAGTTGTTTGTTAGCTCTTTACAAGCGTTACGTGTATATCACAAAAAAGGAACAATACTAGAAATCGGAGAAACTGATTTGATATTGTCAATTGTAAAATTATCAAGTTTGAGCAATTGTGTTATTATTTGCTATGTCGAATAGTTACTCTGACACGTGTGACACTCTCGATCACAGCGCTCAACTTCATGTACTCAATTTAGTCCGAGCCCATGGGATATTAAATGGAGACGAGTTATATCCAGTGTTCTATGCTGGGGCAACTGAAAGACCCTGGGCATTCCTGAATTAATAGAGTATGTACCAGACTCATAGTCTTCTCATCTCATCATCAAACGGCGATCGCCTGCCTCGATATAGCCCACTAAGGTGCTGCAGAGGCGTAAAACACAAACAAACAAACAAACAAACACAACTTCATGTATAAACATGGCACACCTTCAGAAGATGGTACGACAGGTATGTTTTAACATAATTTTTTGTCAATATTCAGCGGCTTAAGTCCCTTCACTTTATTATTGTCAAAATTTAGAACATAACTTCTTATTAGATGTCCGAGCCACAATACATAATTTTGAGTACACATACCGGAGTCGCAAGTGGTTTTTGAAAAAATTACACTATTCAATGTGGGGTATTTGCCACAGTTCCAAGATCATGTGTCTTCAATAGGAGAAACAGCCCACTTCTTGTCACAAAGGAAGCACTTGGCCTTTTTTTCCACAGCAATAATAGTCTTGCTGGTTGTTGCTGAGGTAACACTCCACTCATCTACTTTCTCTGTGGCATGATTAAGGTCTGGTCATGTGCTGACTTTGGTTAGGGCAACTTGCAAAACCACACGTGCAATATATTACCCGACTCACAGGTGTGTGCAGTGCACATCAAAATATTTTCCTTAATTCCATGAAGTCAGGAAGATGCTTGCCATTCATTATTGAAAGGTCACAGCTACATTTATGCTCTAAGCAAATTTTTAATGGAATAGTTTAATTTATCTATGGAAATAAGCTGTGACAATTTTAGTGACAAGTGAGTGGAATGGAGGGCTGGGGAGTGCAAAGGCATGGAAGTACATAAAAGTGTTGGGGCATGTAAGTGTGGGCATATTCTCAGTAAATATATTGGTATCCCTCATGGAGAAGTAAAATTATTGACCCAAGACATTGGTCTTCATTTTCGAACTCAATTTTACAGTAGAACTGAAATACTGCACTATTTAACATAATAACATGACATTAAGCAGATTACAAATGAAACCTTCTGCCCCTTTTATGACAGGCGCAAGCACGTGCCACCTCTCCATATTTATTAGAATTATTTTATTTTACTTAGTGCAATATGACGAGTACATGACATGTAATGTATATATATTACAATCATTAAACAATGACGAGTAAATAACACTAAGTGGGACTCAGCAGAGTTCGTCAGAACTATTATTATTACTATTCGACCTCATGTGTATCTATAATATATATACGGTGGACCTCATTCACCACAAGAATACCGGTCCAAAATCATGCTGATGTTTCTCGTATATCTGTACAATGCTATATCCATACATAGGAATTCATAACTGATTTCCTTCATTTCACTTTTGCCATGTTCCATTTCTGTTTTGCCTAGGACTGACATTTCAAATGTCAGTCCATTTATTCATGAACATAGAAAATATATCATATTTTAATCTTTGAGCTGACTGAAACTTTTGTTTTCTTCTTGGAACAATGCAATAATCTTTTATCCATGAAATACTTGTTTTCCATAGTCATTGCATTGTAAAGGTCATCAACGTGCTTCTTGGTTGAAAGCGCAAATTTAGTCATGAAGTAAAAAAATCTTCCTGCGGTTGTATTCTTAAAAAATGTACAAATGATGAAACATAAGTGAGAACATTGGCGTGGATTGACGGTGTACTACCTTTTGTTATCCGGTTGATTAGTACTTAAATGTGCTTAAACAGTTAAACTATACATTAATGTATTTAGTACAGAGTTCTAGAAGAACCTATTTATCTTTAAACTTTGTGTATTTTTATCGTTTCAGGAGATACAACAAAGGCAGATATTGTAGATCTAGGAATTAATACCAGGTGAGTGGTTCACTTCTAATCTTAATTTTTTATGAATACAAGATTGAAGAATTATAAATGTTTACCATAATTGCAGAAGGAGATAGTAACACTACTTAGTAATATAAGTGGTATTATTTCTGGATTGATGTGAACAACATGCCCATTTAGGGTCAAAATAAAAATGTTTAATTAAATTGATTAATTTATAAAATTTATTATCAGTGCAGGTCATTCTTCCTCTAGTCTGAAAAATGCCTTTTTTTTCTGAGCTGATGTCTTGAAATCAATCAAAGCCTGGTGTTAGGTTGACTATACTTTATTTGGTAGACAAGACTTTCATATATGCAACTTGCATGGTAAATTTTGGTTTAAGTGGCATTCAAGGTGCAAGAGGTGACTCTATCGTTTCTTTAAGGGATTAGTCCATTGACTGTTGATCTTAATTAAATAGCAATGAATGAAATAATCATCACTCTATTAATTCAAGGGCCTTGCCAACCTGCTGATTGCCAAATTATGAAAACTTCGTAGCAACTTTTCCCTAATCATGGAAGGTCTCAGACTGGGTTTGGCTCTAAAGTAGAAATTGTACTATTGTGCAGCATTTATAAATTTGTCACACATGGAACATCAACCAAGTCCGATATCGCTGCCATTTTTCACACATGGTACATCAACCAAGCCCAATGTCGCTTGGCAGCTGTGCCCGGGACACTTCTGTTAACTTTTAGATACAATTTAACATTGTATATAATGGTTCGGTTAACATCATACATAAAGAAAGTGTCCCTCTATGACATCCCAGATGTCGCTGCCAAGGGACCACCCAAAAAAAAAAATTATCAAACTATTATCTGTAGATCCTCGCAGTCATCAGGATGGGACACACCGAGCAGATATCATACTTATGAAACAATTTAATTCTACAACAAAGTATGATAAATATAAAACCACCAATACTAATAAACATCATCTTCTTTTTTAACTTTAATTTTAAATATTTAGTAACATCTTATAGATACCGTGATGCTCTGCTACCATTTCCTCCAATTTCACAGGTATTATGCATAAGATCATAAAACCAATGATGATATACTTTATAAATATGCTCTGATGTAGAGATATATTCCACATTATAATATATATCATATGATATATTCCATACTTCATTAATGATCTAGATTCAATTAGTTGATGAGACTTTGAGGCAGACCCCTTTTATGGCTGGTTTTTATGAGGATTTATACACATGGTATGGTATGGTATGTCTAAATCTTGTTCCTTGAGCAACTGTGAACTTGCTGGCTTATGCATGTACCAAGCAATACATCGACAAAATGGTGCAAAAAATCGTAAGTGCATAAGGGCCATTTAACACTCTCATGTTGAGGCAAAATCCTGTGCATATTATCCATATGACCAGATTACATTGCATCAGCCTATCGGGGTAAGAAACAAGACACTGCATTTAAGTCATGTATACATGTATATTGATAAATGAGAATAAGAATGATTCAGTAGGGTGGCCTAAAAATGTACAGGAAAATATTTTTTTCTGAAATTCACATCGCACACCCCCTCATTTTAGGAGAAATGGTGAAAAAAGCACCTTGTTAAAATTTCATGAAAATCAGTCATGTCTAAGTGGTCTCTCAAGGCCCCTCAATTCTCACGAAAAAGAAACATTTCAACCATTTTCGTCAGTACGCGGTTTGCCACAACTTTGTGAATTTTTAATGAACAACATTCTAATTGCCATGGTTGGAAAGGTCTCAAAATTAGCTTCAATTTGCATACCAACATTAATGGTCTAGGATGATATCTTGACTCCCATGGACTCTCCAGGTAACAGTGCTTATGTGCGAAAGTGTTTACTGAATGACTAAACCTGTTGAAGAAAAGATTTTCATTAAATTTCACTGTCAAGTAACATGTTCTTATTCTCCAAAAGGCAGGATGACCCGATAAAACATAAAACTTTTTTTTTACCATGGAGAAACCCGCTTTATGAGCTATGAAGTTTTAATGTTAGATTTTGTCTAAAGTGCTGAAAACATCGGAGAGGGGCTGTTGCATTTCATAGTTTAACTTAATAAGAGTTAAATATAGGACAACATAATTTATATCATGTGAAACATAAGAATATTGTCTTTCAAGTGGTACCCATCATGTTGCCCTGTAATAAATTTGGATGAAGATATGAATTTGAAATACTACAATTCCCCCTGCTATTTTATGAGTTTGCGACAAACTTCAACATAAAATTTCATCACTCATAAACAGGGCATTCCCATGGTCAAAAATCTTTTTTTTAAAATATTTGGTCATTCTGGAACTGGGAAAATAAGAATCACCGCAATTTACAGCGAAAAAAAATAAAAGCCTGGCTTTTATCAGGATCGGTTGTTCAGCAACAATTTCATTCATGAAAAGTGTAAACTGAAGAGACCATGGGAGTTGAGATATTATCTTAGACCAACAATGTTGGTATGCAAATTGAAGCTCTTTTTGAGCCCTATCCAACCATGGCAATGAAAATGCAGTACTGTACAAATTGACTAAGTTATGAGGAACCGCGTATTGGCAAAAGCGGTTGAAATTTTCCTTTTTGCTAAGAATGGAGGGGCCTTGAGAGACCACTAAGACTCGACCGATTTTCTTGAAATTTTTACAGGGTGCTTTTTTCACAATTTCTCCTAAAATGAGAGGGTGTGCGAATAGAAAATCAAAAATTTTGTTTTTTGGGCCACCCTATGATTCAGTTTATCAGCTTAGTGTTACACTTTGGAATACAATACCATAAAATGTTCTGTGCACATTATGGTCTCATATTGCTGAGATACCTCTAACTGTTTGGAAAAGCATTTAGTGAAAGTTTTAAGGAATCAAATTTCATCAATATGACATTGTATAGAAATGTTGTCAACCAACAAAACTATAGCAGTGTACTACAGCTTACTACCTTTGAAGCATGCCCCTTGTTAAATGCCAACATCTCACAACAAACATTTTTTGCTGAACGGTGGACAAAAAAGGATGTGCAGTGCATTAAAAGAACTACATGGTTCCTAGAAATCAGGTGACAGCTTGACGAATACCCAAAAAGTCTTAAACTGGTTGAAACTTTTACCAAGCAACCACAACGAAGCATCCAGTCTTTTGGACATATGGGGTCAAAAATCCCCGTTTGTTGTCAATTTTTCTGTGTACGTCTTATCAAGGAGATGATCGCCGCTCAAACTGTTTGCAAGGAAAATGTTGCTTGGTGCCGGGAAGTGTCCGGACACATGCACCGTGTCTAATCACATGTACAGCTCCTTCCAAGAGAACTTATTAGTTTTATCGGCTTTCTAGATAATAAACCAGGGAGATACTCAATATCAACAAAGCGCAGCGAATTATTTAGATATCAATTACTATGAACTTTATGTACCTAACTATCAATTTTCTTGATCGTGCTGCAAAAAATATTGTGATTCTCAACTACCTCGTAATAACTGTATATAGATTGAAGAAAGATATTCATAAATAATTGTTGTGTATATCCTGCCAAATGTAATTTAAAAATTATTGGCAACATTATTCGAAAATCGAATCATGTGCTTTTCGCAAATACGACATCTTAATCCGTCTACAATTTCAGGATAGACTGCATTGCAATGAATTATGCCCAATTGCACTTGGTGTTAATACATGAAGGTTGTCATTTGATTCATAGAACTCTATTCTGCTTCAGGCTAAAATGATAGTTAAACAGCAGTTGTCAGCTCGTCATGAGGAAGGTAAAATCATATATATATATTGATTGATCACAAATAGTAGAGGAACGTGCCATAGGTTCCGTGACCAATTTCTCCGACTCAATTTTTCGATGCAACTTCTGTTAGATGGGTTCAAAATAAGAAAATTTAGCAAGGGTACCCCTCTCAAAAGTTCGGGCTAACTCCACCAGGGGCCAAAATTCAAAATTTGTTATAATTCCACTTCTATTTGGCCTACAAATTCAAATTTTGGGTCTAAACATAGGTTTTAAGGGTTAGGCAATCCAATTAACATATTACCAGAGGTGTCTGCTCAACCCTAGTGGTCATAATCCAATATGGCAGCCAAAATGGCTAACTCGCAGTTCCCGCATCATTTGGTCAAAATATGAAGTTTGAGCCTCATACAATATGTTGACAGGCCTCAGAGAAGTCATATATTGTGATTAATGATTTGTGTAATCAACCCTTATGGTACCATATACAATAAGGCTGCCAAAATGGCCGTTCAAATGAAGTACAAGCAGATTGATACCTGAAAGATGACACAGAGATCAGCGTCTGACTGACTGTGCTTCAAAGATTCAGGCTGCAGAAACAGATGTTAATCAACTGATAACTTAACCCTTTGGATTGCCACTTTAAAAATAATTGTGATTGTAAAATGGAAAGGTAAATTGTGTTTTAACAATGGCAGGAGCTTTAAATTGTGCCAGTTATTTGACTTTATTAGAATTATTTTATTTTACTTAGTGCAATATGACGAGTACATGACATGTAATGTATATATATTACAATCATTAAACAATGACGAGTAAATAACACTAAGTGGGACTCAGCAGAGTTCGTCAGAACTATTATTATTACTATTCGACCTCATGTGTATCTATAATATATATACGGTGGACCTCATTCACCACAAGAATACCAGTCCAAAATCATGCTGATGTTTCTCGTATATCTGTACAATGCTATATCCATACATAGGAATTCATAACTGATTTCCTTCATTTCACTTTTGCCATGTTCCATTTCTGTTTTGCCTAGGACTGACATTTCAAATGTCAGTCCATTTATTCATGAACATAGAAAATATATCATATTTTAATCTTTGAGCTGACTGAAACTTTTGTTTTCTTCTTGGAACAATGCAATAATCTTTTATCCATGAAATACTTGTTTTCCATAGTCATTGCATTGTAAAGGTCATCAACGTGCTTCTTGGTTGAAAGCGCAAATTTAGTCATGAAGTAAAAAAATCTTCCTGCGGTTGTATTCTTAAAAAATGTACAAATGATGAAACATAAGTGAGAACATTGGCGTGGATTGACGGTGTACTACCTTTTGTTATCCGGTTGATTAGTACTTAAATGTGCTTAAACAGTTAAACTATACATTAATGTATTTAGTACAGAGTTCTAGAAGAACCTATTTATCTTTAAACTTTGTGTATTTTTATCGTTTCAGGAGATACAACAAAGGCAGATATTGTAGATCTAGGAATTAATACCAGGTGAGTGGTTCACTTCTAATCTTAATTTTTTATGAATACAAGATTGAAGAATTATAAATGTTTACCATAATTGCAGAAGGAGATAGTAACACTACTTAGTAATATAAGTGGTATTATATCTGAATTGATGTGAACAACATGCCCATTTAGGGTCAAAATAAAAATGTTTAATTAAATGATTAATTTATAAAATTTATTATCAGTGCAGGTCATTCTTCCTCTAGTCTGGAAAATGCCTTTTTTTTCTGAGCTGATGTCTTGAAATCAATCAAAGCCTGGTGTTAGGTTGACTATACTTTATTTGGTAGACAAGACTTTCATATATGCAACTTGCATGGTAAATTTTGGTTTAAGTGGCATTCAAGGTGCAAGAGGTGACTCTATCGTTTCTTTAAGGGATTAGTCCATTGACTGTTGATCTTAATTAAATAGCAATGAATGAAATAATCATCACTCTATTAATTCAAGGGCCTTGCCAACCTGCTGATTGCCAAATTATGAAAACTTCGTAGCAACTTTTCCCTAATCATGGAAGGTCTCAGACAGGGTTTGGCTCTAAAGTAGAAATTGTACTATTGTGCAGCATTTATAAATTTGTCACACATGGAACATCAACCAAGTCCGATATCGCTGCCATTTTTCACACATGGTACATCAACCAAGCCCAATGTCGCTTGGCAGCTGTGCCCGGGACACTTCTGTTAACTTTTAGATACAATTTAACATTGTATATAATGGTTCGGTTAACATCATACATAAAGAAAGTGTCCCTCTATGACATCCCAGATGTCGCTGCCAAGGGACCACCCAAAAAAAAAAATTATCAAACTATTATCTGTAGATCCTCGCAGTCATCAGGATGGGACACACCGAGCAGATATCATACCTATGAAACAATTTAATTCTACAACAAAGTATGATAAATATAAAACCACCAATACTAATACACATCATCTTCTTTTTTAACTTTAATTTTAAATATTTAGTAACATCTTATAGATACCGTGATGCTCTGCTACCATTTCCTCCAATTTCACAGGTATTATGCATAAGATCATAAAACCAATGCTGATATACTTTATAAATATGCTCTGATGTAGAGATATATTCCACATTATTATATATATCATATGATATATTCCATACTTCATTAATGATCTAGATTCAATTAGTTGATGAGACTTTGATGCAGACCCTTTTATGGCTGGTTTTTATGAGGATTTATACACATGGTATGGTATGGTATGTCTAAATCTTGTTCCTTGAGCAACTGTGAACTTGCTGGCTTATGCATGTACCAAGCAATACATCGACAAAATGGTGCAAAAAATCGTAAGTGCATAAGGGGCCATTTAACACTCTCATGTTGAGGCAAAATCCTGTGCATATTATCCATATGACCAGATTACATTGCATCAGCCTATCGGGGTAAGAAACAAGACACTGCATTTAAGTCATGTATACATGTATATTGATAAATGAGAATAAGAATGATTCAGTTTATCAGCTTAGTGTTACACTTTGGAATACAATACCATAAAATGTTCTGTGCACATTATGGTCTCATATTGCTGAGATACCTCTAACTGTTTGGAAAAGCATTTAGTGAAAGTTTTAAGGAATCAAATTTCATCAATATGACATTGTATAGAAATGTTGTCAACCAACAAAACTATAGCAGTGTACTACAGCTTACTACCTTTGAAGCATGCCCCTTGTTAAATGCCAACATCTCACAACAAACATTTTTTGCTGAACGGTGGACAAAAAAGGATGTGCAGTGCATTAAAAGAACTACATGGTTCCTAGAAATCAGGTGACAGCTTGACGAATACCCAAAAAGTTTTAAACTGGTTGAAACTTTTACCAAGCAACCACAACGAAGCATCCAGTCTTTTGGACATATGGGGTCAAAAATCCCCGTTTGTTGTCAATTTTTCTGTGTACTTCTCATCAAGGAGATGATCGCCGCTCAAACTGTTTGTAAGGAAAATGTTGCTTGGTGCTGGGAAGTGTCCGGACACATGCACCGTGTCTAATCACATGTACAGCTCCTTCCAAGAGAACTTATTAGTTTTATCGGCTTTCTAGATAATAAACCAGGGAGATACTCAATATCAACAAAGCGCAGGGAATTATTTAGATATCAATTACTATGAACTTTATGGCCTATTTCAAAAATAATGAAGCCACACAGCATATTTTCTGCAGGGGTCTCAAAATATGAGAATGGCTGTATGTGACAACTCAATGGTACACCATTGCTTTAGGTACATTCTTGTGCAAATTTCCTGAAAATTTCAGGACATTCTGACTCATAGTTATTGAGATAGAGTCCACTTACATAGAAAAACAAGCATTTTTTCACTAAAAAAACGTGACATAACATTTTTGACCACTTGAATTCTTTCAGTTTTACAAATTTGTACGTATTCTAAGACAATTTCATAACACTTTTTGGAATCTCTACATCCTCAGGCTTCATCAATCCATCAAATCAAGTACTTTTATTTGCCTGTGTTGACATTATTGAGCTATTTGTACTCAAAGGTTGACTTCCAAAAATTAAGTCAAATTTGACGCTCACTGATCAGGGATGCTCTAGTGTCCCTTTGACATGTGTCAGTTGAATCTTTTGGCCTCTGAGACCTAGTCTTATATCTGCTTACCCATTTTGGAGCTTCGTATGGTTGTGGAAAATTTATTTCTCAAAAAAATTCTGATGAATAGCAGGGCAGGTGAATCCGTCGCAAGCGTAACGCCCAGAATACTTTGTGGTGCCAAAGAGCAATAAAAGCTCCGTTTTAAATCTGGTTTGGCTTGTAATATTGCCAAATCTATGTAGTTTTGAGAAACAATCAAGTAATCCAGGTCCGCAGCTTGTTTCTGGTGGTAAAATACAAAGATTTCTTAAATGGGGTTTTGTCGCAAGCGTAACGCTATGGAAAATATTGATCATATTTTCATGGTTTTCTTGTAAGGAGTAAAGCAATCATTCTAGTATTACTTGTACTGATACTCAACACAATATTTCAGTAGTTGGAGTAGGTTTCAATGTTTAATTTTCAAAATTTTGCTCTTTGTGAAGCTTTCCTCAAAATTTGGGGCCAATTTGTTGAAAATTTCAATAACCAATACAAATTTCACTTCAATTTTGTAATTACTCTCATGCTTCATCCAGTTATTACTAATAATGCATATAAGATCGATTTGGGTCATAATCAGAACACTTTTTTTATTTTTGTGTAATGTCATACCCCAAAATTGACTTTTTGTCTGGAAAAATAGGCCAAAAAACACGCTTCTATCATCGTTTGCTCTGTTCGTATTCACTTTGGAGGCACTTATTTGGTACCAATTCGAAGCCAACATTCAGACTCATAACAGAGGATAGGTGAAATCATTTTAGAGGAAAATATGTACATCTGGGGAGAAAATTTGTAAGTTTTTTCTTTAATATTGCAACAAAATTTCGAAAAATACTGTTTTCCTCATAAAATATGTGGTGAATTTGGATGAAAACAGCCATGGACACTTAAGAGTATATGGGTTTTGCCATCCAACAAAAAAAAGGATTTAATTTGAAGATAGGTTGCCATTTGGTCTACTCTTCTTTCATGGCCATGGAAATAAAAATAAATAAAATCTGATAATATTTGGCTTTATCAGTTTTTTCCTCAAACCACAGAAAAATGGTAAATAGAGTTTCTAGAACTTAGACATGTTTGTCACAATATTGTATGGTCATATGATACATATAAACATTTTAAAATGTTGATGGTCATGTCACACTTTTGCTTCATTATTTTTGAACTAGGCCTTATGTACCTAACTATCAATTTTCTTGATCGTGCTGCAAAAAATATTGTGATTCTCAACTACCTCGTAATAACTGTATATAGATTGAAGAAAGATATTCATAAATAATTGTTGTGTATATCCTGCCAAATGTAATTTAAAAATTATTGGCAACATTATTCGAAAATCGAATCATGTGCTTTTCGCAAATACGACATCTTAATCCGTCTACAATTTCAGGATAGACTGCATTGCAATGAATTATGCCCAATTGCACTTGGTGTTAATACATGAAGGTTGTCATTTGATTCATAGAACTCTATTCTGCTTCAGGCTAAAATGATAGTTAAACAGCAGTTGTCAGCTCGTCATGAGGAAGGTAAAATCATATATGTATATTGATTGATCACAAATAGTAGAGGAACGTGCCATAGGTTCCGTGACCAATTTCTCCGACTCAATTTTTCGATGCAACTTCTGTTAGATGGGTTCAAAATAAGAAAATTTAGCAAGGGTACCCCTCTCAAAAGTTCGGGCTAACTCCACCAGGGGCCAAAATTCAAAATTTGTTATAATTCCACTTCTATTTGGCCTACAAATTCAAATTTTGGGTCTAAATATAGGTTTTAAGGGTTAGGCAATCCAATTAACATATTACCAGAGGTGTCTGCCCAACCCTAGTGGTCATAATCAAATATGGCAGCCAAAATGGCCAACGAAAATGGCTAACTCGCAATTCCCGCATCATTTGGTCAAAATATGAAGTTTGAGCCTCATACAATATGTTGACAGGCTTCATAGAAGCTTGCTTTTCCCAAAAACCTACGCCATCCATTCATGAATATACAGCTTTGTGGCATTTCCACAAACTCTAGTTGAAATGATGTGGAGAACAAACACTGAAAACTATCAGTGATTTAATTTTTAGAGTTTATGTTTTTCAATACATTAGCATGCGTGGCAAGCACCACTAATTTATTTTTGGTATAATTCTAAGTTTTGTGGCTCAATTTTGGTATTTTCTCAGATAGGTATGGAAATGTGATCTCATTTTTGACGGCCCTCATAATTGTAAATGCTTCAAAGGTGTTATTGTGTATAGAGGGGATTCAATTAATTCCATTTGGTGACTCCCAGACCAACAGGATATCTTTTGACAGCAACACAAATGTGGTTTGTGGTCAGAAATGACAAAATGCCTCCTTTTGTTGCCGTAGTGATGGACTATTAGGCCTGTTGCCATGGCAGCTCATGCCAATCACTCGACTTCCTTCCTTTTAGTAAAAGGTTTGCCCTCCTATTAACTTAAGAAGCTGGATTAGTTATAAGGAAAGATGCATGTCATGTAAAAGCGAGAAAAGTTGTAACATTTTTTTTTTAGTAATCTATCGATTATGAGCAAATAAGCATACAAAACTAGGCCTATCCTATTTTGCCCATGTCTCCATACAGTACTCGACATCAAATTTGATATTCTTTTTTATTATTCCTTCACATTCTCAAATAGCAATGGAAAGACTTGGGTAAAATTTGTAATTGATCTAAATGCCCAGAGCAACTGCCCCAAGTTGGACCCAACTTGTGTTTTAGAATCACTTTGAGAAAGGCACGGATAGAGTTGTCTCAAACAAGATAACAAAACAACCAATAATCAACTAGCCACGCCATAACCATGGTGAGAAGACTTGATGGCAAAGGTATCACGGAACTGTTGACCAAAAGTAATATCCCGGCAGCAATAGAACCCTATGGCACATGGAATAAAGTAGTTCATATTATAGGTTGTCGTGAGAATTTCTGTGCTTAATGAATATGCATAATTATCGATTTGGCATCACAACCTCGCATATGTAACATAGTGAACAATTGTAGGCCTACTATTTTACGATACCAAATAATTTTTTAACTCAGTCATATCCACATTGTTTCATTCTCAACAAATTGGTCAGAATGTCTGACAAACCAAATTCAAGCCAACTATAAAAAATGCACTGATTTTCATATCCATCTCACATGCTGATTTGTGACTAATTCAGGAAAATGCACAGGAGATTATGAAGGATGGCTAATATTAGCTTCAAAATTGATATATATTTCATTCATTCTCAAAATAATTGCACTGTCATAAAGCCTCGATTTGTCAGTGCAAAATTGATTAATATGAAATTCAACAATGATTAATTTTGTCATTCTTTAAAAGAAACAAAAGTATCTTGTGGAGAATAAGTTTTTCTTGGTTCAAGGTATATCCGTGTATAATATTATTGTTCAATGGAAACTTGCAATGTTGAAAACATGATGTTAACAACAACAAACACTTCAAGTGTGTTTCACTCACATGTGAACAAAACCCCTAGCTGAGAAGTTGAAACGTCATGTCTTCAACATTGCAAGTTTCCAGTGAACAATAATATTATACAAAAGTAACTTAGTTCTTGATAATAATCAGACGTTTTTGCTTCTGGACTCTCTGATTTCAGCCCATTTGCGGGAGATGAATATTTGTAAAAGTTAATTGAACGCTTCTCTATATAACAAAAAACTTTTACAGTAAAACTGTTCTATTCCAATTTTACTCCTGAAATGTTTGAAGATGATGAAATTAGTGAAAAAATTTTAAACCCACGATACCCAAAATGCAGTTTGCCACCTATAGCTAATCTACCCTAAACCTGCAGACTACCTACTGTTCGCATTCTCCTAAATCATGATAATTACGGATAAGGGTTAGCAGGTGAAGGATAAATATGATAAGTGATTGACCTGGAATTTAATAAGTGGAATATTTGCTTTCATGCACATGACAAGGCTGTCAAGTAACAATAGGGGTGAGATAATAGTAAAGCAATATGTGTCATAAGTGATGGTACAATTTCATCGGTCTGCAGCAAAATTGGCCATTGTCAGACTCAGGAAATTTTTACTGCATATCACTGATTTTGTTGAATATCGCAAATATTTTCCTGCAATCATTTTGAACATAAATTTTGCTGAAATTGAAGTCTCAAGTTTGATTGACTAATTTAAAGCAAAAATGGTTAAAAAATATTTCCAGATATACAATAAAATCGATTTTGTCTTAGTCAGAACTAGGCCATTTTGGCACGTCGGAAGAAAACATACCTTAGTTAGTTTTTAGCCATTAGTTTTCCCAAAATTGCCAAGAATGACTATAGTAAATTTTGCTCGAGGCTGACAATTTGTCGTACAGAGGTATTATCACACCACACAATGCTTACTCCCTGAGAAATTCCAGTATATTCTACAGTCAATTACAACAGATTCACAGCTTTGGTCAACTGCAAGTTTTTAAGATTTTTGTAAAGGTTTGTCTCCAATAAGTATCATTGAGAAACAACACCTCAGTTACCTTTTCTTGTAGGTTTATTAACCATGCAAGTCTAACTTCAGAGCTGTAAATGTGTCACATGTTGAGGACTCTCGCTCTCTCTCTTATCTCATCAATCAACACTCATGAGCGCCCAGAACTGGGCTTAAAGGGCTGCATTTACCATGTCTATCTATCTATCTGTAACTTCAACAGTTTTACTCTTAAGGATTGGTGTCCTTCCCTGAATTTTCACCCTGTATCTTCACCTAAGGCCTGCAGGGTGAGGGTGAAGATGCATGGAAGGATGGAAAGTCAACCATGTCATAACCTTTTCCCCCACACCATTCTGTGTTTCTCTCACTCTTCAGTCTTTTTAATTGCTGCCTATCATTATGCAACACAATCCAAGCAAAATATCTGGACAGTTTGTTTACTCCTTGACATGTATAACTGATTTTACTTATACCAAGCAGTGAAGGATACAGACAGATATGAGTCCTTGATTGGGCAAAGACAGGAAAGCATATCATAATCTATAATTTTGATTGACTGAACCTGGTGTCTTCCCAGAATAGTTTTCACTTTCCCTGGTTCTGGGACAGTTGGGGAAAATGTCTGATATATGACCAAAAAAAAACCACCTCAAAAGGGCAAAATAACGTAGGTGTGGGTTAATGAACTGAATAATTTTAGGAATTGAACTGTTCACTCCGCTGGTATTTATTTCTAACAATGTATGTCTGTTTGGTCTTTATCTTATTGTACAGTACATTGCATTTGAATGCACTTTCAGGGTTACATGTAATACTGCAATCCTTTACATGGATTGAATGAAGGAAAAAAAGTCTGTAGGCCTAACCTTTTCTTAAATTAGAATAATTTTTTTTTTTACTAGACATTGATTCTAGTTATTGCAGATGCAAGGATGGTTCTTGTTTGTAGTGCTGTATAATTGTATTCTGCTGTAACTCTACTTTTCGCTGGTAATGGCAAATTCACCTTGTCGGTGTGGCAAACCATGTTATTTCTGATCTGTGGTGCTTTGGTGCATATTTTTGTAAACTTTATGCCGTATGTTATCAATAAATTATTTATTTATTCGTAAAATCTACTCATATATTGTTAGCTTGATAACTTCTGTACTTCGACAGAGTATGGCCCTCATCCCCGCCAATCCCCGACACACCAAATAAGTCTGTATTTGATAAATATGCGATAAAGTATTCTTAATTCACATTTCCTATTGCCACGACCCACAAAAATGATGTCTTATGAACTCGTTTGTGCCAAGATTAAGTAAGATACTGCTAGGTGTCTTGCATTTGTGCTATATGTACATTTTTATATCACAGTACGTCAGTTCATCAAAGATGTTTGTCAGGAATATACCTTGCATACCTTGCATATCTTGCAGCTCTATATTTTACTTGCAAAATCTACTACAGGGTGAGGAAGGAAATTTTTCATGATTTGGAATATCTAAAAGTTCAGTAGAATTGAAAGGTTTTGCTAAGTCATAACAAATTCATATTTTCAGGCCTTAGAAACAAGACATAAAGGATCCTTTTTGTGAAGTTTGACTTGCATTATCTCCAATCAAAAATTCAATATGGCCGTCTAAACTTGGTGCTGCTTTGAAAAAAAGCACCTTCATATTTTGAGGCCTTGAGCCATGAAGACAGTAAGGCAGACAACAACATCGTGGTGGCAGGTCTTGTTGACCAACTATTCTAAGATGCCCCACATGGAAAAGTAAGGGGAATTAAGGTCCGAGCTGGAGAAGGGCCAGAAGTTGGCCGCCCAGAAGTCTCCAAAATTTATTTAAACGGAAATCCTAAACTTTCTTGGCCATAAGGCATGGGGAACCATCCTGAGTCTGCCTATAGTTGCCATTGGGGTAATTCACATCCAGCCATGGCAAAACATGACATCACTGGACCTACTAGTATGCATCAGGTTCGTCCCCACTTACTCCCATGAAAAAGAAATAAAGCATAATTTTTTCTATCTTAAGTCATGACTCCCGAAACCATTGCCTGAGCAGGATACTTTGCCCTGAATGTCCCATTGACATCTTCTATTGATTTTATATAGAACTTGCCATTTCTTTTGTTGACAATAGAATCCACAAACAAATGTTTATATTTTGAAAAAAAAATTGAATATCGGGCCATGCTTCCTAATGTAGCCCATCATTATTCACCATTTCTATCTTCTGGCCTTCATGGAATAGGCCGAATGGTGTCTTTGGGGTCCTGACATATCATTTCAGGCCAAAATCATTTTGCACCTCTTCCTTTTTGTCTCCTGTGGAATCATTTTTAATCACAGCTCATTCTAACCTTCCACAGGTATGGCTGATACCTTAATGATTATGCTGTATTGTTTTCAAAATTTTCCTGTAAATGTAAGATTTTTTTTAGCACAAGGAAGTTCATGGAAAATTTTGGTTCCCCACCCTGTACATTACTTTTGCTTTATTTGTGTTCTTGCAGAAGTTTTCTCCAAATTTGGAGTGTCAATTATCATAATATGCGTAAAGAGTGTCCTCGGACTGTGAAGGGAAGGGGCAAAGTCAGTTTATTATGCCTATGAGTGAACATTTCTGGCATAATAGTATTGCAAAGTCAGCCAACACAAGTTGATTTGATAATTATTCATTGAGACTACAATGCCACAAGGTCCATTAAATTCAATGTAAGTGTCTGCAAAATTTTCAAGGTCCTCAGAACCATGCATTACCATACTAAATTGCACTGCTGATTCAAGACATCAGTTAGAATAGAATGGAATGATCTTTCAACAATTTCTCTCATCTCTCAAGTTTTGTCATTGGAAAGATTCATAGGTGTAAACAAAATGTAGACCGATTGGTGTACAACAGAAGACTGTTGCGTGTGAATGTTGCTATGAAACCTTAAGCAAGGGGGGGGGGGACTTAATCCTACTTTTGTAAGTGGATAGCGGCTCAAACTGTGCCATTAGGTGAGATTTTAACTTTTTTTCTTTTTTTTAAAATTGGAGCGCCGCTACCCCCCTTGACATAGGCCTTGAAGTTTCTATTTAATATTGCCTTCAATCTGTATATCATCCGGACACATACTAAAAGAACACAGTGTTGTCTTGTAATGACATTAAAACTGATCGTTCAGTCCTTTATGAGTGTAAACAATGCGTATTGTTATCTTTCCCAAGAAACTGAAGCTGTATTCACTTTGCACAGACTTATGTTTCTGTCTTGGAACAATTCTCTTTCTTTTCTGACTTTTACAGAAAAAATGACATCGTTTTATAGTCATTCGTATACAATTCACTGGATTGTCACTTGGTATAAACAAAGTTCATCAGGATGTCATCAAACTTTTTCAAAATCTTTAAGGGAGATATCTCTCTTGAAATTGGCGGGCAGCCCAACGTCCTTTCATTTCTAGCGCAATCAGGTTGACTATAATAATTAATAATGCTTTTCCTTCCATTTAAACAATGGCAAAATGAATAGTTCTTTAATTTTTCTAACTTTCTTGTGCAAATTGGCATTTTATGTCAGAATAATTGAAATTGACATCAAAAGCAATCATAAACTGACAATCCTTCATGAGCAGCTGTGAATTTCCCACATTTGTAGCAGATCAACATGTTAGATGAAACTTTTAATGATATCGAAACTACCCCTCATACACTGCGACATTTCAGAAGCTTATCTAAAGGTGACATAAAGAAACTTATCAGGGAAATGCCAGTTAAACACTGCAAACTAGATCCTATTCCTACATGGCTGTTGCTTGAATGCATTGATGAATACCTTCCAACTATAATCAAGATTGTCAACAAGTCACTTACACAGGGAGAAATTCCTTTGAAGTTGAAACATGCTTTAGTAAAACCTCTGTTGAAAAAATGTGGGTTGGATCTAATCAAATAGAATTATAGACCTGTGTCAAATCTGTCTTTCCTGGGAAAGCTAATTGAAAGTGCTGTTATTAAACAATACACAGACCATCTGACTACGAACAATCTGATGATGAGAAACAGTCGGCTTACAGAAAATTCCACAGCACTGAAACCCTCTTGACAAAGATCCATGAAGATATCATGTTGAATATGGCCAAAGGCGAGGTAACAATGCTTGTACTGTTGGACCTTTCAGCCGCTTTTGATACAATTGATCACGAGATACCACTGAAACATTTGGAAAGCAGATACGGTGTTCATGATTCAGCACTATGCTGGTTCAAGTCATACATTTCTGAGAGGTCACAGTCAGTGATTATTAATGACCAAATATCAACCAAACTGCCACTCCAATTTGGAGTTCCTCAAGGTTCGAAATTAGGACCAATCCTATTTAATTCATACATTGCTCCATTAAGTGAAGTGGCCGCAAAAAATCAAGTCAAAGACCAAAAGTATGCTGATGATGAGCAACTTATCCTCTCTTTCAAACCAACTTTCTTGGATGAGAGAAATGCCGTAGTTAAGATGGAGAAGTGCATTTCTGAAATCAGGAAATTTCTCCATGAAAACAAGCTTTGTAACAATGCAGAAAAAACTGAACTTCTGCTTATCGGCAGTCCGCACCAACTTAACAAACTCCATGTATCATCAATCCATGCTGACAATGTCAAAATTAATGCAGTCGATCATGTTAGAAATCTAGGTGTAATCTTTGACAAAAACATGAGCATGGAAAAACAAGTGAACAAAATGTGCTGGAGTGCTTATTTCAAAATAAGAAATATTTCAAAAATCAGAAAGTCACCAAACAAGGAAACTTGCAAAACAGTAGTCAATGCTCTTGTCACTCCTCACCTTGACTATGGAAATGGTCTTCTATATGGAATATTGAGTCGTTTAATGAATAAACTTCAAGTGGCCCAAAACTCGGCAGTTCGACTCTTTGAAAAATTGAAAAAGCATGACAGTGTTAGCCAGTGTAGGAAGCAGTTACATTGGCTGCCAATTCCGGCTAGAATACAATTCAAACTTATGTTAATAACTTGGAAAGCAGTAAACGGACAAGCTCCCTTGTATATTCAAAACATGATTCAGCCAAAATCTGAACGAAACTGTAATCTCAGAAGCAATAACAAAATGCTCGTAAATGAACCAACTTCCTACAATAAAAACAAATTTGAAGACAGGGCTTTTACGCATGCTGCTCCAAAACTATGGAACCAACTCCCTGAGATTGTTAAGGCCTCAAAAACACTTGAGGGTTTCAAGAGAAATCTTAAAACTTACCTTGCCCTCCCTTGCCCTAACTTGTCACTAAAATATCAGCAATCAAATTCTATATGATATTATGTATATGATATGAATTGTATTTTCTTTTCAAATTGCTTTAAACATGAACATACGAATACCTGTCTATAAATTAGACTATAATAAAACTTAGCTTTAGACTAATTGGCATACTCAGCTAATTAAAGTGGTTTACTTTCAGAGAAGGCTGGGAAATGAGGGCATGGAAGGGTGAGGGTGAGAACTGACGGGTGTGGAAGGGCAAACTTCCTGAGGGCGATTGGGGGATTTAGGAAAATTTCTGTGTTGTACTTAACAAATGCGGCGGTTTGGTTGTGCAGTTATTCCTTTGCAATAAGTTCTGGGAAAGCAAAGTTGCAGACACCTTAACCTTATCTATTCAGACATCTATCAATAATGGGAGTATGGCATATCAAAAGGATTTTCTCAGAGTTGATGAAGGAGGTGAATGAAAAAAACCTATCAGAAGGCTGCTGCAGATAACATTACCTAACTTCATATTTTTGGTATTTTCAATTTTTGCTGTTTTTTATTCAATACAACGGACAAGGGATTATGAAAATGCAGCATAAAAACTGCATCACAAAAGCTTCTACTTCTTCCTATATTAGCACACGTAGTGGTGTGCAGTCAATAAAATTTAGAGGGTCTTCTGACCATCAACCTCACTGCACAAACACAAACAAATATATTTAATTAACCAGAAGGTGGGCTAGTAAAAATGAATTAATTTTAGAAATTTCTTTCACTTGACAGTTCAAATCAGAATCACCATGTTGGAAGAAAACATTTCTATATTCTTTCGAAATGACTCAATGTTAAAAGTAATAACTTATGGACTAAACAAAAATTATGCTTTTCCTTAAAGAACATACTAATCGACGTTAATAACGGCATGGAACATTGATGTCCGTTAAACTGGCTTAAAATTTGTACTTTAACCTTTTTGCTAATCAGTCATACATTCGTCTATGTAATATTAATTACGGAGGTAACGTAAGAATGTAAACACTTGCAAGTCAGTTTGAGTAATGCAGTGTCAGAATGGGAGACACTGCTCTGTGCACAATGCTTTATGATTTACACAAATTTCTGAAATATTTTATGATATTTTCTTGGTTGTTAGATGCTTAATAAGTAGACATTGCCCTGTTGTAAGACCCTCTTTTAAGAATAATATAATAAAGGTGTCAGTCATATTATGCCACAGCATTCTGTTGAAATCACTTTTTCCACATTCTCCACAATTTCCAGAATGCTTTGAGCATCCCAAACACATCATGTGTAACCATTGCAATTTCAGCCATATCACAGATCCATAGCCTTACAATTTTGCAAGAGTAATTGCAATGGCAAAACCTCAGAAGACAGCAGGTCACTCTGAGCCCAATGTGAACATTTATCAGCTATTCATATTCCTAATATTGCGATTTGGTTAAGCCCTATTACTTTATTATTGTCAAGAGTGCACTTATGAGTTCATGCCAGACACATGATAAGTGTATTCTGTTTATTGAATGTTTTTCTTACAGACGCTCTGGCATTTTACGTGTTGCTGCGGAGCATATTATGTTTTTTAGTGACACTTAGTCTAACAGGAAACATCTTTAGTTGGAGAGAGACAGCCTGTTTCTTGTCATAAAGGAAGCACTACTCCTTTTGTTGCCATAGTAATAGTCTTGTTGCCATGGTAGCAGACTCCATTCATTCTGCACCTTGCTGGTAATTAAGGATTGGCCACATGTTGACCACATGACTTGGTTGGTTATGCTTTCAAAACCGCAATGAGTTGTTTGTTAGCTCTTTACAAGCGTTATATCACAAAAAAAGAACAATACTAGAGATTGGAGAAACTGATTTGATATTGCCAATTATTAAATTATCAAGTTAGAGCAATTGTGTTATTATTTTTTGCTATGTTGAATAGTTACTCTGACACGTGTGACACTCTCGATCACAACGCTCATCTTCATGTATAAACATGGCACACCTTTAGAAGATGGTACGTTTTAACATAAATTTTTGTCAATATTCAGCGGCTTAAGTCCCTTCACTTTATTATTGTCAAAAATTTAGTACATAACTTCTTATTAGATGTCCGAGCCACAATACATAATTTTGAGTACACATGCCTCAGTCGCAAGTGGTTTAAAAAAAATTTACACGGCGTAATTTGAGGCAATTGCCACAGTGAATAGTGTGTCTTAGCGTCACAAGTCCACTGTTCCAAGATCATGTGTCTTCAATAGGAGAAACAGCCCACTTCCTGTCACAAAGGAAGCACTTGGCCTTTTTTTCCATAGCAATAATAGTCTTGTTGGTTGTTGCTGAGGTAACACTCCACTCATCTACTTTCTCTGTGGTATAATTAAGGTCTGGTCATGTGCTGACTTTGGTTAGGGCAACTTGCAAAACCACACGTGCAATAGAATACCCAACGTGTGTGTACAGCACAGTGCGTATCAAAATATTTTATAATAATATGACATTATTACAAGTGAAGCTCTAAGCCTCTTTTTTGACAAACGCAGGCACGTGCCATCTCTCCATATTTATTTGACCACATTCGTATCGTTAATATTAAATATAATATTAAATTAATACAGTGGACCTCATTCAGCCCAGAGGACCAGAATACAAGTCCAAAGTCATGCTGATATTTCAACATAAATCTGTACAATGGCATATCCATATAGAAGAATTCATAACTTAATTCATTTATTTCACTTTTATCATGCAACATTTCTGTTTTTGCTGGGACTGACATTTCAAATGTCAGTTATTCATTCATGAACATAGAAAATATGTCATATTGTAATCTTTGAGCTGCCTGAAACATTTGTTTTCCTCTTGAACAATGCAATCTTTTATCTATGAAATATCTGTTTTGTATAGTCATTGCATTGTAAAGGTCATCAGCATGCTTTTTGATTGAAAGCACAAATTTAGTCATGAAGTAATTGAAAATTATCAATCTACCGCAATTAGTATTATGTACATGTATGCAATAAATGATTTGCAGAGTACTTCCCACACATAATCACACTTGGGAACTTTATCTGGAAGGAGCCTCACTGTTCTATAGTGAGGCATACTTGGTCTACTGTAATAGGTTAGCTGTGTATGCCTGTCCTTTTCAGGAGCAAAATTTCAATGCTCTGTAAAATTGGATAAAACTGAGTCAATTAAATGATTGAGTGAGATGGTTGCAATATCTTTGAGCCAACATAACCAGTTTTGCTGTTTTCAACTAAGATAATCTGTCTATTGTCCTAACTTAAAACAACCAGCCATGTTGGCTAAAAGATATTGTGCAACTATCTCACTCAATCATTTTTAAAAGTTGACTCAGTTCATCATGTTCCTCAGTGCATCCAATTTTACAGTGTGGGCAATTAAGATGTCTGATGAAAGCAATGGCTTGCAGAAAGGACATAATTATAAATATCTAAAACAAAATCATACATCAGAATGCTCTGATAACCCTTCGTGTCATAAAATGGCTTTTCAATGTTAGAAATATATATGATATTTTATATAGTTTGTGGCACACACAATAAGTTGAAAAATATGATGGAGTTCCTCCGAGACCAAAAAATGTCGCTGGCAGAGATTACGCATATTTGTTACAATAGCTCAACTGCAAATAGCCAGTAAACTGCTTCAACGATTAAGATATCATAGTATCGTTGCATATCATAACATATTTTCAAATTCAAAAGTATGCAGTAGTTCTGGCAGCTACAAATGACAAACAAAAACATCCTCCTCCGGTTATATTCTTAAAAAATGTACAAATGATGAAACACAATTGAGAACATTGGCGTGAATTGATGGTGCCCTGCCTTTTGTTATCCGGTTTATTAGTACTTAAATTTGCTTAAACATTAATGTATTTAGTACAAAGTTCTAGAAGCATTATCCTATTTATCTGTAATTTTTGGTGTTTTTTTATTGTTTCAGGAGATGCAACAAAGGTCGATGTAGTAGATCTAGGAATTACTACCAGGTGAGTGGTTCACTTCTAATCTTAATTTGTTATGAATACAAGATTGAGGCAAAGAATTATAAATGTTTACCATGAAGGCAGAAGGAGATATACTTCTTTAGTAATACAAGTGGTATTATTTCTGAATTGATATGAACCACGCACCCATTTAGGGTCAAAATAAAAATGTGACCTGCTCCACCAAAATGGGTTCAAAGTAGGCAATTTATATTTCCCAGAAATGAGCAAAATGTGTCAAAAGGTCATATTTCAATGTTTTTTAGCTGTTGGTACCACTTTCTAACAAAAGATGTTTCCTTTGAATAATTAAGACCATTTTACGAGAAATTTATTTTAAATGATCTAAAATGGGTCTTCTTCAGGATTTTTTTAGTTCTTTCATTGTAAAGGAGGGAAATTCAAATGCCGTTTACTCAAGTTTGATGTTTCGCATCATCAATGTTTGAGGTGCCATATCTTTGGATTGGGCGGAGATATCAAAACATATGAACCATCATTTTTAAGCCCATTTCCAGTAGAATAAAGTCATTTCCACAACTAAATATGATAAGAGGTCGACTTTGAACCCATTTTGGTGGAGCAGGTCACCAATGTTTAATTAAATTGATTAATTTATGAAATCTATTATCAGTGCAGGTCATTCCTCCTCTAGTCTGGAAAATGCTTTTTTCACTGAGCTAAAGTTTTGAAATCAATCGAAACCTGTCGTCAGGTTGCCTATACTTTATTTGGTAGACAAGACTTTCATATATACAATTTGCATGGTAAATTTTGGTTTAACTGTCATTCAAGGTGCAAGAGGTGACTCTATCGTTTCTTTGAGAGATCAGTCCATTGACTGTTGATCTTAATTTTTGACTTAAACACAAAAAAGATGTTCTTTCTGGATCGCAAAATTCAAATTGAATCTCAAGATTCTTGATTGAGAAATGGCATTGAATGAAATAATCATCATACTATTAATTCAATGGCCCTGCCAACCTGCTGATTGCCAAGTTATCAAAACTTGGTAGCAACTTTTCCGTAATGCCCTGGAATGTCTCAGGCTGGGTTTGGCTCTAAAGTAGCAATTGTAGGCCTACTATTGTGTAGCTTTTATAAATTTGTCACAAATGGAACATCAACCAAGTCCAATATCGCTGCCATTTTTCACACACGGTACATCAACCAAGCCCAATGTCGCATGGCAGCTGTGCCCGGGACACTTCTGTTAACTGTTAGACACAGATTCAGATTCAGATTCAGATAAGTTTATTTTCTCATGCATTCCAGGCATACAATTTAACATTTTATATAATGGTTCGGTTAACATCATACATAAAGAAGGTGTCCTTCTATGACATCCCAGATGTCGCTGCCAAGGGACCACCCGAAATAAAAAATTTATCATACCAATATCTGTAAATCCTTGCAGTCATCAGGATGGGTCACACGAGCCGATATCATACTTATGACACAAATTTAATTCTACAACAAAGTAAAATAAGACCTCCAATACAAATAAAAATCATCTTCTTTTTTAACTTTAATTTTACATATTTAGTAACATTTCATAGATACTGTGATGCTCTGCTACCATTTTCTCCAATTTCACAGGTATTATGCATAAGATCATAAAACCAATGATGATATACTTTATGCTCTGATGTAGAGATATATTCCACATTATAATATATATCATATGATATATTCCATACTTCATTAATGATCTAGATTCAATTAGTTGATGAGACTTTGAGGTAGACCCCTTATATGGCTGGTTTTTATGAGGATTTATACGACATGGTATGACATGGTATGTCTAAATCTTGTTCCTTGAGCAACTGTGAACTTGCTGGCTTATGCATGCACCGAGCAATATATCAACAAAATGGCGCAAAAAATCTTAAGTGCATAAGGGCCATTTAACACTCTCATGTGGCGGCAAAATCATGTGCATATCATGCGTATGACCCGATGACATTGTATCAGGGTAAGAAACAAGGCACTGCATTTATGTTATTCATGTATACATGTATATTGGTAAATGGGAATAAGAATGTTTCAGTTTATCAGCTTACACTTTGGAATACAATACCATAAAATGTTTTATGCACATTATGGTCTCATATTGCTGAGATACCTCAAACTGTTTGGAAAAGCGTTTAGCAAAGGTTTTAAGGAATCAAATTTCATCGATATGACATTGTATAGAAACGTTGTCAACCAACAAAACTGTAGCAGTGTACTACCTTTGAAGCATGCCCAATGTTAAATGCCAATATCTCACAACAAACATTTTTGGCTGAACGGTGCACTCTAAAAAATTTCAGACAAAATTGGTTTTTTAGATTCAAAATGGTTTTTTGAAAAACCAAATTTCAATGCAAAAAACCAACATGGATTTTTTGAAAAATCCATGTTGGTTTTGCATTGAAATTTGGTTTTTCAAAAAACCATTTTGAATCTAAAAAACCAATTTTGTCCTGACATTTTTTAGAGTGTGGACAAAAATGGATGTCCAGTGCATCAAAAAGAACTACATGGTTCCTAGAAATCAGGTGACAGCTCGACGAATAACCAAAAAGTTTTAAACTGGTTGAAACTTTTGCCAAGCAACCGCAACGAAGCATCCAGTCTTTTGGACATATGGGCTCGATTTCACCAACAATGTTTAAAATTGGCAGTCTAAGTAGTTAGACCTAGTCTCCATAGACATCGTTTAACCTTTAAACACTGTCCAAATTAAATACATTTCACCACGGATGTTTGTTTTTTTCTTAACTCAGTCTACAAAGACAGTGTTTATTTAAGTTTAAACAGTCAAATAAGTAGAAATAGCACAATTGAGTAATGTTGTTCACACCAACAAACTCAGTTGGGAGTGTCTCATCTATAAGCCAACCATGCCCGGTGTGTTGTCACCATTGGGTGCTGACCAGGATATCCCTCGGGGGGGGGGGGGATGGATTTTTGGTGAAAAAAAAAGTTTGTTCCACACTTTAAACTGAAAGAAAACATTTGTTCAGCACATGAAAAAAGAAGTCCAACTCATTGCTGGCGGGGGGGGGGGGTGTACTGCAATGTTTAAATTGCGATAATAAAAAAGTTTGTTGCTTCTTCACAAACTTTGCAAGTAAAAAAAAAGTTTGTCACAGAGGTAAAACAGATAGCTGCTTAAATGTTACCAGGTTGGCCCTTGAGTCTTGTCAAGGGGAAAAAAGAAATAATAGTAATTTCAGTTTTTCAGATTAGGGGAGATTGGGGCACCATGAGACGTTTTAAGCCTTTTGCGCCAGTGAGCCTAGTTTCAATGGTTGGCAACAAAGCTTTAATTGCATGAGGGAGGAACATTAATATAAACTTCATTTAAACTGGCTCAAGGTGCCCCATCTCAAATAGCTCATGGTGCCCCATTTGTAATTTCATCTATTGGTGCATTTCACTAATCTCCAGTTTATCCCAGTACCAATGTCATGACATCATCCTAGCACATGCTTTACCTTCTTTTTAAAAGCAGAATAAGTTTTATCAAGATGTTTCTTAAAATAGTTAAAGTACCAGGAAAAAAAGATCCATCACTCAATATTTTACTTTCACTGGTCAAAAGCATTTTTTTCAATTCTTGGTCAGACATTGCAAAGAAAGATTATGGTTGCTACATTGAAACCTATGTTTTTAAACTGAAGAGTTTAAATTATCGCTAGCACTCACAGATATTTTTAAAAATATAATAACCGCATGAGCACTCACAACTCCTTGACACAGCCATCACCACTAAAGTTGATTGAGTACCGACTAAGAAGAAGAAGAAGAAGAAGAAGACATTATCTACTTCTGCACTAATAAAGGAGTATATGGTCCTATCGAGTTAATCTGTCACACCGTTTCTGCAGGGGCCGCCATGGGTCATGGTGCCCAATGGCTCATGGTGCCCCACTCTCCCCTATGTTACTATGATGTGGTGAGAAGAATAACTGTCAGTCAAAAATAAATCAAGCATCAGCTCTTTATATGTACGATCTGAATGCAGCATAATTCTTACAAATTTCCCTTGTTTCATTCTTCCATTAAAGTCAAAATAAATAAATATTTTTTTAGATTATTTTTAAAAATTTTGAAAACTTTTCAGAAAGTTTTAAAAAGAGGATCCTAAAAATTTATTTTTGAAGTTTGGCTCAATGCCAAGTTTTCAAGTAACTGCCAGAAAGTTTTGTTTTTCAAATTCTCCAGAATTTGGTCCATATATATTATCCAAAGAATTCTAGAGCTTTCAATTATTGCTGTTGTGCTCTTGATGCGTCACAAAATCATGGCGTACCACGCTCACATTTTTTTACACTAGCTTGAATTTTATGATCCAAATTTTCCAATTGTTTTAGGAGTGGCTGCCTCCGGTATGCCAATTCTCAACATTTCCGCAATTATTTTCACTTTACAAATTTCCCTTACTTTTTGGAAAAATTCATTTTCTAAAATGTAGACTGTTTTCAATTTTATCTTTGCATCAAATAGATAATGATATGAAATACAGAGAAAGGACAAATACATTGAACAGCTAGCTGGTCTGGAAAATTTTGGGAAGTTTCTTGGAAACAAAAACCACTTTGAAGGTTGGTATTCAGGTTTTCAGTGTTGTCATTTTTTCATTATTTTGAATCGGCTTCATCACTTATTTGCCTCAAAACGTTACTTTTCCTCTAAGTGTTTTTTTTGGGGGGGAGGGGGGCCTAGCCCCTAGCCCCCTATAGGCCCCACCCTCCCCAAGCCTCCCTAGATCCGCCACATGCCTATTTCAGACAGAGCAGGATGAATCTTCCACATCCCTGTTGTCACCGTCCGGTCTATCCCCCATATAGCCTGACATACAGTCCTGGACATAAGTCTTGTCGCATCCAAGTGTAATTGACTGAACTGTAAATAACTTGGCTTGTGATTGACTGATTTTAGCAAGAAATGGCTTGAATGAAAGCCAAAGGTTTCTGCAACTTGCTTATATTGCAAAAGTAAAGTTTCAACCTACTCTGAATATTCTAGAAATTAATAACAAGAGTCTGTCACAAAAGTGCTTGGACAAAAGTCTTGTCGCATGCACAACTTAATGCTGAAAATTTGTTTTAATGAATAGTGAATCTGCAAAAAGGATGCAAAAGTGTTGGACAATGTAGTCATGGTGTAACTGAATGTAAAAATATCACTTCGCATGAATTCCTGATCTTTGAAGACAATATCCATGGGGTTTGGTTAAAATAGCAACATTTCTGAGTAAAAATCATCAAAGATGGCAGATATTGCAGAAAAATATCATCTAAAGTTCCTAAATATCCTTCGGAATGATCTTCCCTACCTCCTGTCCCATTTTGGTGGACATTTGATGAGGGTACATAATTTCAGGTGATGGAGAAGATGGAAAGGGAGCTTCATAATTGGTCGAAAAATCAACATAGGGACCAAGTTGGCACTGATGTATTCCTATGATCATTATTTTGGGCCTGCATTTGATGATGCTTGTGATAAGGAACAATTATATGCACTTTGTTAGGGATGAATTGGGAATTTGTACTTCTTGACCATGGGTTGTACCTCTTGGTGACACAGGCCGAGCAGCACAGTGATTAATTTTTAATTTTTTAAAATAAAAGACAACATTATAACTGCACAAAGTTGTACCGATAATGCAAATGTTCTGTTAAAGCTTACACAAATAAAATTTAACTGAACTTGACCATGATAATGAAAAACAAAAATACTGTCTCGGAGCAAGAAATTGATTGAGATGGCAAGGGGACAATATGATTAACAGTAGCTTCAGACAAGAACAAATTTTAGTCCTTAATTATTGTAAACCATTGCTATGGTGAGACTTTGAAGCCAAATGGCATAGTTTGTAAAAGTGCAGCCCTAACTTTAATTTTTCTCATCGAGGTAGCATATTCCATTATACCTGCTCTCCCATCTGGATGCTATAATCTCAATTTCAATGATCCCATGTCCTCCAAATTAAGTTGGAAGGCAGGGAAGACAACTCCAAAGAATATTAATGAATTTTAGAATGCATTGGTCTGTATTATCTATCACTTTTGATGATTATTATTGATACTGTATTGATATTTCACTTTAGTCCTCGTTGAACCCCATGGATATTGTTCAACAAGATTGTTAAGTTGAACAAAGTGTGTTATTTTTATTCTCTTGCATCATGACTAAATTTTGGTATGACAATTTTTCACCATTCTAGCAATTTCACAATTAATTTAGACCTTTTTTCATCATAACTTCTTGCATGCGACAGGACTTTTGTCCAGGTACATTTTGGGTACACTGTCAATATTAATTTCTATTATACTCAGACTGAGACAAAACTTTATTTTCGCAATATAAGCATGTTGTAGAAGGAATTGGCTTTCATTTGAGCCATTACTGATTAAAATCTGTTCAGTACAAGTCAAATTATGGACAATTGTATCTGTGGCTTGTGCTAGCGACAGAACTTATGTCCAGGACTGTATATCTCCCACATTTTGACTTAGACAAAGTTTATACATGTTAGACCTGGGTTTGACTAGGTCTAAATTTATTGAATTTTAAACAGTGTGTTAAAGTTAGACTGTCTCGGTGAAATGTGTTTTTTTTTTTTTTTTTTTTTTTGAATGACATGGTCTTTATTTGTCCCAAATAACATTTACAATCAAAGAAATATATGATATTGGAGGCCATCGAACCCACAAAGAGTTATGTGAGGGCTCACCAAATTAAAATGGAAGAAAATGAGATGAATGAGATGAGGGACGATATCTTCAAATAAACTTTAAAAGAAATGCTCTCTGTTCTCGTATTTATATAAAGACAAAAATTCCTTATTTGATGAAAGTCACAGGGTAATGGAAGGAAAACCTCCAAACCGCGTTTCACATCTTAGGACACAACCACAAACTCAAATCCCCAGAAAACACAGTTTTTTTGATGAGAATCACAGGGTTCTGGAATTAATTCCAAACCGCCTTTCAGATGGTAGTAAAACTCTGAACCAAACCAAGTACAACCCAAATCAAACAAAAACAATCTTTCAAAGTCAGAAGGACAAAAAGCAGCAAAAATAAAGCGCAGAGACAATATTTGAGAAGAAATAATTCATACTCTTCTTTTCTTCTTTCTTACTTTTTTTTAAAGGTTGTCAATTGGATTATTTATAAGAAAACTCTTTAGATTCTGTTTAAATGTGTGGTAGCTGCTATTCCATACAATGGAATTCTTGAGTAAATTACTCAATTTCACTCCTGTATATCTTATGCGCCGTTGGGAAAGGGCTGTGTTGCACTGAGGTATTTTCAGTGTGAATTGACTCCTGGTCTGATATTCATGCTGCGGTAATTCAAAGAAGCTTTCAAATACACATGGCAGCATTCCTTTTCTATACTTAAAGACAAAAAGGCTGCTACAGAAATAGTACAGTTGTTGGAAAGGCAAGATTTTTGTTTCTTTGAAAGCATAATGCAAATCAGCAGTAAACGAAAGTGAAAGAATGATACGCAAAGCTTTGCGCTGAATTTTAGCAATAGGTGTAAGATAAGTTCTGCAAGCACATCCCCAGACTTCGACACAGTAAATCAGGTAGGGATAGATAAAACTGTAATAGAGAGATGTCAATGTCGAGGAGTTCAAATACTTCCTGGCTTTAGCAATTATTCCTATTCCTTTTGCCATCTTCATTTTTATATGATTAATATGCGGTATCCAAGACAAAGTCTCATCTAGAATCACACCAAGAAATTTTGCCGTGACAACCCGAGTAATTTCTGTACCATTAAGGTACAATTTGTTAGTATTTTCTTCAATTTTTGCTCTTTGACTCCTGAATATCATGTAGTTTGTTTTTTCAATATTAACTGATAATTTGTTGGAATTCATCCAGGTCATGTACTTGTGCAATTCATTATTTAAAGAATTTATTAGATCACCCAAATTGTTACCCGAGATGAACAGATTAGTGTCATCGGCATACATGATGGGACAGACAGAGTTTGAGACATATTGGAGGTCATTAATATACAGTAAAAATAATAACGGCCCTAAAATGGAGCCCTGAGGCACCCCACATAATATATCCATTTTCTCTGATTCAGTATGTTTGAATAGAACAAACTGAGATCTCTTTGTCAGGTAACTACTATACCATTTATAAGCCGATCCCCTTATGCCATATTTCCATAATTTATCAAGTAGAATGTCATGATTGACACAGTCGAAAGCCTTGCTCAGGTCTATAAAAGTACCTATGATGTGTTCTTTTTTGTCTATGGAGGATATGATTTTGTCCACCAAGTAGGTTAAAGCACTTGCTGTATTATACTTGCTTCTGAACCCAAATTGAAGGTTGTAGATTGACTTGTTTTTTTCAAGAAAACTAAGAGTTCTGGTGTACATAATTTTCTCATAGACTTTCGAGAAAACATTTAAGACAGAGATTGGTCTATAATTTTTGATTTCTTGGGGATCACCAGCCTTGAAAATGGGCAAGACTCGAGCAATCTTAAGTTCAGATGGAAAATGGCCATGAATGAGAGAGAGATTCAACAAGTGAACAAAGGGAGTCAGATACAATGCATAAGTCTCTTTGAAAATGTCTGTCCTGATACCGTCAGGACCGTGACTACTGTTTTTCAGTTCACCTATAATTTTTATAACTTCACTTTCTGCTACCTTTTCAAGAAATATGCTTTGATTCGTATCGTTTTTGATAAAAGAACAGGGATTGACATCAGTTTTGGCACATTTTCTCGAAGTACTCGGGCCAATATTGATGTAGAATTTATTAAAGCTGTTGGCAATGAGTTTTTCATTGTCATGAAGGGCACCATCTATATAAAAATTGTTGGTTATTCGCATATTTTTTTTTTTGTTAATAATTTCTTTGATTACATCCCAAGACTTTCGAACATTAGACTTACATTTTGTCAACAATTCACAGTAGTGATCTCTTTCAGACTTTTTAAGGAGTCTTCTAACAAGTAATTTGTACTCCTTGTACTTCTTTACATTTATTGCAGTTGGAAACTTCTTTTGAATAAAATATAGTTTGTTCTTTGTTTTCACAGAATTTCTCAGGCCTGAGGTCATCCATTGTTTTTTGTTGGAATAACAAATTGTTTTGTCCTGAATCGGAAACGAGTCATTATAGAGCTTAATGAATTTGGTGTTGAAATTGGTAAATGCTTCCTGAGGATCACCACAATTTAGAACATCATTCCAGTTTATGTCCTGTAGCTGACTTATAAATGAAGTTCTTGTTTGATTATTAATTTTCCTAGTTCTGATACTGTTTGACTTTTCTTCTATGTCTGTGCCCAGATTGATGGTGAAAATTGGGTAATGGTCACTAACATCAGTGCATAATATACCATTGCAATGAGTGACATTGGTAATGTCATTACACAGAATGTTGTCAATCAGAGTAGCAGACTGATTAGTTATTCTAGTTGGTCTGTTGACCAGGGGAAAAAGAGATACAGAATATATGGTATCCAAGAAATTTGAAGTTGCTTGATGGGAATCCGCATTCAATAAATTTATATTAAAGTCCCCTAGGAGATATAACAGTTTGTTCTCCCTTTTGAGTTTTTCCAGGATAGTGCTGAGCAAGTTATTAAAGTCATCAATATTTCCACCAGGGGGCCTGTAAACAACACCTATGATTAAATTCCTGCTATCAGAAATTTCTGCCTTGGGAATTTCAATAAATAATGATTCCAGTATTTCACAAAATTCACTCAGATCAAGTCTTAGCTGGTAATTTAAATTATTTCTCACCAACAGTGCTACTCCACCACCAGGTTTGTTTGTTCTGCATCGGCTTTCCATTATATAGCCAGGCAGTGAGTGACATTCAACATTAGAGGGATTAAGCCATGTTTCAGTCAATGCTACCACTGCAAAATTAACTTCCAAACCAGACAGGTACATATCAGCAAATCCTAAATTTTTAGGGGCACTTCTAATGTTGAAATGAACAATGCTGAAATGGGATTTATAAATTGTCTTAGCAAGACACATTTCATTGAAAGTGGAATCAGAATAGTACTCACAATTTTTAACATTTTGAAAACATTGAAAGTTATTGTAAAACTGTAAATCTGGGTCAATTTCTGCAAATTCCGAGAGGTCATGACAGTCATCAAAATCAAAAGGACTAAAAATAAATTCATCAGAGGAAGGTAGTGTCTGCGTTCTCATACCGGTTAAAGGAGAATAAGAAGTTTCAGAAAGAAATGTGATGTCATCTTCCAGCACATTGAAAGGAAAATTCTCAATCAGACACAGATGACACATATCAGAATGGAATTGGTTAGCATCATTGAGAGACCAATGAGGCAAGCAATTAATGTGGAATACACGAGAACAGACATAGCATGTTATCATCCTACTGTGTGCCAATGCACACTGCTTACAGCAATCGCATGTAACTTGCATCAAAACGTTTCACACATACGAGCTGGGAGCAGATCATGAGATACAAGCAATTTTAGGGTGTAACAATGCACATTTGTGCCATTGTTGACAATGGGTGAAATGAGATGAGAATGAGAATCAAATATCATTACATACCAGTCATTCATAATTAGAAACAAATAAACATGTACCATAAAGATGAGAATACTAGTTACTCCTGTAAAATATTCAAAGTATTTTGAGAGATTCCTTACTACCATTATGCAACTGATAATTCTTATCTCTTTAGTTTCTTAGATCACTATACTGTGTTGAATCAAAGCTAATTGATAAATGTAGCAAACAAATCTGCAAATATTTTACGCATGTTAACAAAGCTGTTATATTGTAAGCTTACATCTTATAAAGTTATGAAGTCTATCGTCACTAAATATGTTAATAAGAAACAGTCTTCATTATATGTTCGATATACAGAGATAACGAAGGATAATCAACACAATAACATCTGAAACAATAAATTGCAAAATGCACCAAAAGGGGAAGTTTTACCAAATGTCCAATGGATTTAACAACTCAACATTAATGTCTTTACTGAAGTTCGAGTCTGATCTGTTCCAGCAATTTTCCCATGTTATTTTGTCCAGGCCAAGCACCGTGGTTGAGGGCTAGTTTATCATTGAGGGCAACACCCGTACCCCAGAATTTGTCAGTTTTCGTTGCCTCCCCAAGTTTGCGCGTACCAGTATCCAAGAGCAGTTTATTGCAGGCTGGGTTGGCCGCAAATTTCCTACGAAGGCCGCTCTTCATAATAGCCAATGACTGTTGTTCCCACAGTTTCACATCTCCAATTTGAATCGATCTCGCAAGATTTTTGCAGGTCAATGGGTCTTGTGCATTTAGTATCCTGGTAGCAGTTACTTGGTCCCCTGCAAACTCAGCTTTCTTATATTGTAGGTATTGCTCTGTTGAATGGTACACAATTCCATCATCACCAGTAAAAGGTGCTGGATAAAAATTTGATAATGGGCAACGTTTGGTGAAGAATGCTATGACATCAGGACCTTCTTTCATTCCTTGGGCCAGTGGAGCTAGCTCATCAGGCAATTTATCCAAAGTGTCGATTGTATAGGGTTTCCCATCAATAATGAGTTTGTCAACAGTTTAAAATGTAAACGTGTCTAACTTGTATTTAAACATTGTTTAAATATTAAACTAGGTTGGTGAAATCGAGCCCTGGGGTCAAAAATCCCCGTTTGTTGTCAATTTTTCTGTGTATGTCTCATCAAGGATATAATCACCGCTCAAACTGTTTGGAGGGAAAATGCTGCTTGGTGCAGGGAAGTGTCCGGACACATGCACCGTGTCTATTCACATGTACAGCTCCTTCCAAGAGAACTTATTAGTTTTATCGGCTTTCTAGATAATAAACCAGGGAGATACTCAATATCAACAAAGAGCAGTGAATTATTTAGATATCATTTACTATAAACTTTATGTATACAACTATCAGTTTTCTCCGTCGTGCAGCATAAGATGTCATGATTTTCAATTTCCTCACAATAACTGGAAATAGATTGGAGATATTCATAAAAAATTGTCGTGTACTTCCTGCCAAATGTAATTTAAAAATCATTGGTAACATTATTCGAAAATTGAGTCACGTGCATTTGCAAATGGCCTCTTAATATCTGTACAATTCCAAAATAGACAGAATTGCTATGAATTATGCCCAATTGCACTTGGTGTTAGCACATAAAGGATGTCATTTGATTTATAGAACTATGTTCTGTTTCAGGCCAAAATGAGAGCTAAACAACAATTATCAGCTAGTCACGGGGAAGGTAAAATCATATCATATATCATGAAATACACTCTAAACAATTTAGGTTAAACCAAATCGTTTTTTTATTTGTATTCATTCATGACATATTCTAATTGGAATAATGTGGAGAACAAAACTGAAAACAATCAGGCCCGTTTTCACCAACATGGTATTAAGAGTTAAGCCTGGAATTAACTCCTTTAAACCTAGTATAACTAAGTCCATTTCACCAAGAGTGTGCTAAGCATGTAAACCTGTCAAGGTTCAGTGGATCATACACATGGTCATCAAACTCAAGGATCAGCCATCTCAAACTGATTTGGTGTCAAAAAGTGATTAGGCCAATGAAAACAGAACATATGTTTCTTATGAGATGGCATGACAAATCAGTATTATAGGCCTTTGTCTATTATATTCACATGTTTCTCTAATTTAACAGTCACCAAAGATTTTTTCAAGAATGATATGTCACATCATGAGATATAAAGTTTGCAAAGAACACACACTTACCTAGAAAATATATTTGTTGAAGTAACTGTTGCAAATATACTAGCCATACAGCATTAAGCACACGATTTAAAAGTATTTCATGTATGAAACTATGTTTTTATAGCATTTGCCTATGATAGTCATGACACCAAATAGAGGCAATTCTTCTGTGCTGAGTTGAACAAAACCTCTGCACTTGTTGTTGGTCTTAGCACAGGGGTACTTTCGAAGGGCAGGAAATTCGGATGTGGGTGCAATCTATGTATCCTATAACCCCCCCCCCCGGAAATCGGGCGATTTCGGAAAATTCCAATTTAGACTCCCGTGTGACTGGTCCACTGGGCATACGTACATATATGGGTTTTGATGAAGCGATTGCAAGACTAACACGCTTCACAATCCTTGAAACTGAGGCAACACTAATACCACTCAAGTCACCAACGACTTGTTGGTAACTGCCGGCAGCAAAAAATCGCAGGCACGTCAGCCATTCTGGGTACATCAGATTTTGAGGACCCTTATCATTAGATATTCAAAGGGATTCAACCATTATTGTAGTTTCATTGTGCAAAAATCCATGACCCGCTGATTTGTATTAATTTATTGTTTGAGGGGTGGGGGCTAAAGAAAAATGCATTTCTGTCACCAACACTGGACAGACAACTAATTAATTTTCTTTTTTATAAATTTCCAAGCCCACCCCTCTTTTTCTCTAACCTTGTCATGTGGCCATGTTTAGGAACTTCAGAGATTAATTGTGTTTGTGGCAGTTGAGTTGTTTAAATACTATGTGCAGACTTTCACTCAGTAAATGTTCCTTGATCCTGCTCCGCTTGAGTGATTGGCTTAGCCAGACCAGGTCTTAGCTAAAACCTAGCATAACTCTTAATACCATGTTGGTGAAAACAGGCCTCAGGGATTTTGCATGAGATTCAATATTTAGATTTTACAAGTATGTTCTTCGATAGATTAGCATGCGTGGCAAGCACCATTGACTTTTTTTGGTATAATTCTCACAATCAATATAACATGTATGATGTAGTTCTGAGTGCAAGCGTGATGGTAAGCTTAGTTCTAAGTTTTGTGGCTCAATTTGGGTATCTTCTCAGATAGGTATGGAAATGTGATCTCATTTTTGACAGCCCTCATAATTGTAAATGCTGCCAAATGTTTTAGTGTGGACAGAGGGGATTGCATTCATTCCATTTAGTGACTCCTAGACCAACAGGATATCTTTTGACAACAACTCAAATGTGGTTTCTGGTCAGAAATTGCAAAATGCCTCCTTTTGTTGCCATAGTGATGGACTAACAGGCATGTTGCCATGGCAACTGACTCTATTCACTCGGCTTCCTTCCTTTTAGTAAAAGGTTTGGCCTTGTGGTAACTAAAAGGAGCTAGATTAGGTATAAGGAAAGATGCATGTCATGTAGAAGTGAGAAAAGTAGTAATGTTTTTTTTTCTTTTGGTAATCCTGGATTATTATCAATTATGCATACAAAACTAGGCCTATCCTTTTTTGTCTATGTCTCCACACAGTATTCCACATCAAATTTGATATTCTATGTGGTCACTACTCCACATTCTCAAATAGCTATGGAAAGACTTGGGTTTAATGTGTAATTGATCTAGATGTGTTGAGCAACAGCCCCAGATTGGACCCAACTTGTGTTGTAAACGTAGAAGCGCTTTAAGGATGGCAAGAATAGAGTTTTCTCAAACAAGAACCAAACTAAGACCAACTAGCCATTCCGTAACCATGGTGAGAAAACTTGATGACAAAGGTGTCACGGAAGTGTTGACCAAAAGTAATATCTAGGCAGCAATAGAACCTTATAGCACACTGAATAAAGTAGTTTCTATTTTCAGCTTCTTTCTTGGTTTTAAAATTTGAAAGAACACATGCTGTAGCTAGGCTAATAAGCTTCCTCAAAAGCAGTTCTTTTTTGTTCTTCTTAATTTAGCATTTGTTGACTTAAAAGAAAATGTATCTGTTTTATTTTTTGTATCTGCCATCAGTTTCTTGCTCTTACCTCTGCCCTTGTCTGACAAACTCTTCAAATGTAATGGAAACCGAGGCCTGAAGCAATTCCATGTTGCTTCTTTCTGGTTTCTTGGAAATTTCTGTTTCATTGAATTTTAACATCAGAAATTAAATATTATGCACTGAAAGTCCTTTTGACTAATTAGGTTAGTTAAGTTACAATGTCAAAATTCCTTAGACATGACAAACTAAAGTTAGTCAATATTTAGTCAACTGTTAATAAGTCAGCCAAGAGTTGACTAAACGCCTTGAAAAGTTTAGTCATAAGGTAATCTATAAACAAGTTACAAAAGTCACAAATTGGTCAAATAAGTAATTACATTAGCCATAAGTTGGTCCATATATACTAACTGAATTTTTTATGGCTCCAAAGTTGGTAATCTTAAGTCCATGGAATGTGAAAAACAAGAAGCAATTAAAAGCTCATAGGATTGTCACCGTGTGATTTCTCAGAAGTGTGTGTATGCTAACACCTTGATCGGGTGTGGAACAAACACTTCTTCAGCCTGAAGCGATGGCACCCGATTGAAAAAGAACAATTTGACAGAAGTATATACTATTACTTTTTTGCCTTCCTTTTATCATTACTACAGGGGAACAAGAAGTGCAACGAAATGACAAAGTGTTTCGAGCTTAAGTGGTTCTGCCACGTCACAAATTTTCATGCTCCTCTGAGCACAGACAGTGTATCACACTTGACAATTATTTTCATAATGTGAAACAACACCCTTGAATGATCGTCATGCTAAACATTGCACTGTAAAAAGTGCATGGAGACAGAGCCTGAGCATGTCAACTGAATCCTAAGAATCTATCAACATACAAATGAATTGATTGTGTTGTTTGCTTTTGTTGACTTTACGCAATGTGTCATAATATACTGACAGAGAATGTAATGCATTTTCTTCAATCATCTCATTATCGGGAGATACAATTCTATTCAACTAAACTTAAAAAGAAAAAATAGCCTCTGTTGAAAGATCGGGAACGGAGGAGACAGAAAGCCAAGTGGATGGAGATATATAGAGAGGTATAGGTAGCCAGAGAGGTAGACGGAGAGGTCGGCAGAGAGGTAGGCAGAGAGATAGCAGGTAGGCAGACAAGCAGGCAGGAAAGGCAGGCAGGCAGATGCGATTGATGGAGAGATAGATATATATTATAGAGATACAGAGATATTGATGGATAGAAAGACGGAGTAACACGAAGATGGACGGAGAAAGACAAAGCATGGCAGAGAGATATGGACTGACAGATTCAAAGATTCATTCACACGTATATTTTGTCAGTTGATTATTCTAATGACAAGTACATGTATCAGAGAAAAACCACTTATAAATTGAATATTTCATAATAATTATTAGTTAGTTTTACTGGACTGGAAACAATGACAATGTCTGACGGTGTGAGACTGGTGCATTTTCCCAACTGTGACCAACTCTGTCATTTTTGCTTTGTTGAACTTAATCACCTATCAATTGTCAAATGAAAAGTATTAACTGATTGTTGTCTTCACCTTGGCAAATATTTACACCCAGTGCTCAATGGTGCAAATAAATATAACTTGTCACAAGACCACTTGGGCCACAAATCACTTAATCCTTTCGTTGCACTTCTTTTTCCCCTGTAGTAACAAGCCTCAGTAAGGTGTATCTGCCTGGTTCCAGTAAATGTTTACACATAAAGGTATGATTATTTTAAGAGCTTAAAGCAGTAATGGTATATGCTGAAGGGTGAATATTTTTGAAAGTTTGTTTAAAGCAACTTTTCGTTTCTTTTAAAATGCTGCATCTGTGGACCTATAAGAAAATGTATTTGTTTTACTTTGTATTTCTGGCATCCTTTTATCCGTCTGACCTTTATCTTGAACGAAAGTTTTTGAATGTACTGAAACAAAAAGAAGCCTCAAAGCAATTTTCCTTTTTCATTTGGACAAGTGATGTTGTCTATTTTTGGGAGAAAGGATTGTTTCTTTTAAATAGCTGCAAATCTCTTTACGCTTTTATGGAAGCATATTGCTGGGAAACAGAAAAATGTCTAAATAATGATACAAGCAAAAATCTTTTAGTGATAACAGAATATATATTTTTTGGCTTTCACAAAGACCTTTTCATTATAACCAAAATATTTACGAAAACAATTTTGTGTGGCATACATAACATACCAATGGTAAAATCGAAAAGTTATATTTCTTTTGAAATGGACCTGATGTGTTAGAATAAAACACACCACTCCAAATAAAAATCAAGCAAGACATGTTTTGATCTTTTTAATAATGCACTTAGTGGATTAAAAATGTTCAAAATTTTGTCAAAGAGTGTGACCTATTTCTCCTTTGACACACTGTATTTATTGAATTAAAAAGTGTAAATTGTTGTTTGTAATTTCCTTTCATCTCCTTTAGCTCTATCTTTCTGAAAAAAAAAACCCTTTGGTAAAATGTTATGGGGCGGCTCTCTCTCTCTCTGTAATGAACATTTACTGAAGCTAATAATGGCAAGCTGGGGTAGCCTTTTTGAGTTTGAACATTCGATAATTTGCACACATTGTGTAGTTTTGTTTCCCATTTCCACATATGTCAAAGCTATGCTGCAACTTTTGGTAGCAGCTTGAAGGAAATTCATATAATTATATGATCATTTCAATAAGATTCCAGTTGCGCCTGATAAAGTGTTCAAAACTTGATGTGAAACATTTTTGAGTCCAATGTGCATATCTGTCTAATGAGGGGGTTGATCATTTGATATTGAAGAGGGGGATTGGTGGTTTAATTCATTGGGAAATTGTTAATTTCATGGTAACCCTCGCACATGGTGTCCTAAAATATTTGTTTCTAAATCAGACAACACTGTTCTATGAAAAACCATCACCAGAAATTACGTATTTCACTGAGCAAGAATTTAAAAAATGATTTATTTTTAATGCCAACACCGATATCTAGTGGTATCCCCCTACCGTGCAGACAAGCTTGTCATGCAGTCTGATTTTAACAAGGAAATGTTGATAAGAATTGCATCTGTCGTTCAATGCCTGCTCTTCTGCGCTATTTGATGATATTTGAAATGTAATAAGAAGCTTAGGAATTTGTCTACCATTCCCTAATATTCATTCGCAGTTCACTGGCTCCAGTATCATTTTTTTAGAGACATTCACATTTTGGAAATAAAAGGCAAGGAGATTGCTCTACTTAACCAAATAATTATGATTTAAGTGAAAGAGTGTCTTAGTCTACATGTGATAGACTTTCGCATAAGCTGCTTTACAAGTCCTGAGTTTTCAAATGATAACATAGAATAGACAAAACTACCTTGATGATGTCCTTGCGGATGACAGCTTCAAGAAAATATTGACAATTCAAATTGGAAATTATAAAAATATTATGATCAATTGAAAGTTTAAAAAATGTCTGATAACTATCTCAATTAGAGAATAATTATTTGACTACCTTTTATCATTTCTAGTGGGTTTATTTCTCATTATCCCTGATATGTGAAAGTGCCTTGGGAAAATCTCAGAAGCTAACAACAATTATTTGTTTTGTCTGGATAAAACAAAATAGAGGTTGTATGACATTGTCTTTGTTTAATTATGATTCTTGGAATTAGCTTTGTGGCCAGTAGTTTACTCAGAATGCAAGTGCGGTGTCAGCTGGGAAATGTTGTAGAATGAATATGCAGATAATGAGATATGGGTAGGTCTATCTACTCAAAGGAAGTACAGTGCCAGTACCACCCTTCCCTATGTTTTAACATTGGGCCTGCGTTTCACTTACTTATCAAAGACTTTGACCCATACCTAACTCCGACTACAGCAAAGAAAATTGGCTGCTATTTTTATCCCACTTGCCTCACATATCGGCCTTTATGACCCACTTTGTTTCCCTCTCATCCGATGAGAATTCATCCCTCCACAAGCAGTTTGGCCGAGGATGTTTAGCATTGATGAAATGGCACAATTTCATGCGTTTCACTTACTTACAGGCGGCACTGTACATTCCTCTTATAGTTATGTGTCTCTTCATTCTTCATAACATGAAATTCAGACATGAATGCACTGTGATTACCATTCTAAAAGTGGATTTTGTTTCTTGCAAATGGAGAGCTCATTGTCAACAATTTTATGGTCAATAAAACTTTACAAATGTAGACCCCTTCAAGAATATAGTTAAGCTAAAAAGATTCATATATAATATATACATGTATGATCATAGCTCATGATCACATAGACTTCTCTGTGTGAATAATGCACAAATTCCATTCCAGGCTCCCTTCTTATACAGACTGTTTTGAAATGATAAATAACTGAGGTTCTAATGATAAACTGAGTGACGGTGCATTAATTCTATCGCATCTTACCCATTAAAGTCTCTTCAGGGATTTCACTACATAATGTAACAAAATGCAGATTCAATGCAATTACAAAAGAAATATGAACGAATAATTAGTTGCATGATTCATGTAATTTTGCCTCCATGGGATCAAGGTGACTCATTTTGTGATCGATTTTCAAACTTAACTCCATTATAAAAGATTAATTGCTATATGTTCTTGTGTGGTACTATAAATTTGGATGTTACAACAGGTTTTTAAAATAAGCATGTAAATGTGACCGTTTTCCTTCCTACTTGCTAGCACTTGAGCTTAATCTGGTTGGTGCAGTGACTGTTCCTCAATATTAGGCCTACTGCCAAAGTCAAAAACACAGATTTGTCCTTAGAATGATACATTCGTACTCCAGTGACTTAATGTAAAAATTAAGGCAAAAATTGCCAGAATTCCAAATTATTTAATTCCCTGTGATGTTTTAAGCCACAGAATGATTATTTCTTAAAAATATTCGTTAAAATTAATCTTTTTTGTCTCATGCTGGAAATATTTTTACCTTCATGCCATTTCCGGGCATTATAGGCCTATACGTAAATAGTCTATAAATAGCCATATTTGGCACCCATCATTGGAGCCACCCTATGGCAACAGCCATAACAAAACAAATCTTTAATATTGTTTTCTAAGGCCTAAAACCAAAAACTGGTTTTCCCGCCAAAATTTCAGCCTCGTTTTTGGTGGGAAAACCACGTTTTGCCTGTTTTTAGCCAAAATTGCCCCTCAACATAATTGTTTTGGAGGAATCAGAAAGCAATGTTAAAAATTAGTTTTGTTGTAGCTGTTGCCTTAGCGTGGCTCCAGGGCTGGGTCCAAATATGGCTATTTATAGGCTATTTATAGGCCTATAATTGCCTTAAATTGCATGAAAGAAAAAATATTTCCAGCTCAAGACAAAGAAATGTTATTTTTCATGAACATCTAGAGGAAATTATTATTTTGTGCCTTTAAAGTTCACAGAAAATAGAGTAATTCAGATTTACGGTAATTTTGCCTAAATTTTTACATTAACTCACTGGAGTAGATGAGTGACTCAAATTGGTTGATAATGCCTGTCTGAGCAGCTAGATGTTTAAGCAATGTATGACATGCACTGTTAAAAATTTTGCGTAGAGGTACAGAAAATTCTGTTAGACTACAGAAAAACCTGTTGGGTATCTGTAACTTCAGTGAAGCTTACAGACTCTTCTCTGTTGGCAATGTGCCAACAGAACATTTCTGTAATGAACTTAATTACATGTGCATCTGTACAAGTACTTGCTTTACAAGTATATGTACAGATATGTGGGAAATGCCTCATCCATTGTAAATAAGGTGTTGTTGTATCACAATTTAATAATCTCTGTGATACTTTTTCAATCACACCACTGAATAGAAACACAAAAAAGGATCATAAAATCAATTTCGGAAGAACTCATTTGTACTTAACAATCCAAACAGCTGAGAACAGTGAAAGGTAAGAGATGATTTCTTTATTTTTGAGAGAGATACATGTAACGCAAATGTAGTTTTTTAGATTCACCTAATTACCAGGCAAGTGCAAATTTGTGGGTGCGAGTGCTTAAATGAAGCTTTGAAAAATGATATGAAAGATTTGGAAGTAGTCAATCAAAAAAGGGGACATCGGGGTAAGTAGTGCCACCCAATGTTGTGGCGAAAAAAAAAAAGACACTCTATGCCCAACCCATTATTATGCAACATAATAAAAGCTTGTAAATATTATACTGCAAAAGCTTCATTTAAAAATTAACTTTATTATTGAAAACTTGATGTGCTGAGGAGTGAGGATAGTTAATAATATTTCTCATTTGCACAATATCATTTATAATTGAGTTATATCACTCGATCTGGCTAATTGATGATAGTTTGCATGGGGCATAGGCCTATCTGAAATTTTGTGTTGTCTAATTTAATCTGGGTTTTTGGCATGATTTGAATGGCACCATATTTATTTAGTATGACATGTCAAGTAAGATTTTTATTTCTCACAATATTTTGGGCAACCACTATGACTTGCCTTAGGCATCATGTGAAATGAGCAGGACTATTTAAAAAGAACTTGTGTCAAAATTGTCACTCAACCTTCCAAAGAAACTCATTATTCTAGTGTTTGCCACATATTTGTTTCTTGTTTGTACATGACATCAATAATTGGTAAATTTTAAGTAATATATCAGCTTATCAAAGAAACATTACACACATGATTATTACTTTTTATTAATGCATAATTATGGTCTGACAGGTCATGCCCCTTGCTCTTGATAACTTCTGATTTACTTACATATTTAAACAATCCTGTAAATGAAACAGTATGGTGAAAATGTTAAAAATGAACAAGACCTTAATATACCCAATCCATAGGTGTATGAGGTCATTTAATTTTGGGAGGTCTATCCGAAAAATCTTGCCAAAATTTCCCCAAAAAATTAAAACTCCCAAAGTTATCTGCCCAGTGCCCAACACTGCATGAAAATCAACTTGCCTCCCACGCCTATGCCCCAATACAAGAAACAAAAGTAAAGACCGAAGAAACAATGAAGGTTTGTGCTATAATGTCTGAAAGAATGATATAGACCCGTAAAAAAAACAACAACTTAGCATTGAAGTAACAATTGTCATTACTGGTTTTTCTCTTCTATGATTGACTGATTGCAAATTTTGGTACATAATTAAGTTTGCTCATGTACAAATACACTTAGTGCTTGATATCTAGGAAAAGCAGTAGCAATTATTAAGCAAGGAAAAAATTCACTTGTTAATTTGTTGACCACTTTTGAAACAGTCAAAGCAGGCCTATTTCAAGTGATTGGCTTGGTTGATGAGAAAACAAGGAGTTAATTATATAAATCATTTGTAATATAAGTTGTGCAGTTATAATTTATGATTTCTCTTTTCAGGGATGCACCACAAGCACCATGGCAATGGATGATTAATGCTTTATGTCCTGTATTTATGTACTTGGAGGAAGATGTAGGAATAAGGCATAGAAACATTGTAACTGCTGGCCAACATAGATCCAGGTGACCCGGCCAGTATGTGAATCAAACCCAGGACGAAGCGTTTAGCAACTGAGCATTCATCTGACTGAGCTAACCTTCTCTCTCCCCAGACTCAGAAATTATGTCACAACACAACAATATAAACTGACAGAGGATATGATGACGCTGTGTCAAGTTTGTTGCCGGTTCCATTAATATCAAGCAATTGATGATTTGTATATTGTGTGACTATGTGGACTGTGTAGTTTTTTACGGAGTATTTAAAAATATTGATTTTGAATTGAAACTGTATAAATAACCTGATTTCCTATTTACTAATCTGAATAATTTTTCAATAAAGTCTTACAAAATATTTTTGCATGACATAATAAATGCATGCTTCTGTGATTGGAGGTATATGTCATAAAGATGTAAACATGTTAACTTGCTGAAAGATGATTTAAAAAAAAAAGAAAAATGCTATGCAGCATGTGAGTCTCATCAAAGGTGGTGTTTTTCAGTACTGTCAGAAATTTGGCTTCTAGAGTCATCAATATATAAACTTCCAATTATCATTGAACTTGCATCTGGAAAATGGCGAAGTTGATGTCATTACTGGCATATGAAGAATGGCAAGGATGATTAATAATAAGCATCGGCCTACAGCTGAGCATTTTTTGAAGATTTGATTTGATCAAATTTATGATTGATGACTCTTTTTTATTATTTCCTTATCCATGGCATGGGCTCTTCTTCAGTAGCATCTGTTAAAAAAAGTTGAAATCTGTGAATAAACTACTTTTGGCAATAAATATGACTTCTATTTATGCCCAGTAGAATCACAGTTTTATGGGTTCTACCATTAATTTTTTCTTGATATTGAACAAACTAGTCCATCAGAAAATTTAAACATTTTTGCTTAACTTCCAGAGAGACGATTAAACAGTAACTTTTGCAAGTTCGTTGACTGAGTGGTTACAGTCCCTTGCTCCAAGTCCTGAAAGTCGGTTTTATATAATGAAAAACAGAAATGGATTCACCACCATAAGCACTTACAAATGGCTATTGAGGCCTATAGCATATTATTTATAAACTCCAGTCAATTAAAGGGAGAAACAGTAATATTTGAGTCTCAGGGATCCAAGGCAACAATTATAAATTCCCCCCTGGTTATCCCATTACACATTTATGGGGTTCAAGCCAAAAAACTGACATGGATAAGTTGCTAATCATCCTGCATGTGAAAAACGCCAGTAATTCAATTGTTTCTATTTCTTAAACCATTGAGCTGCTTGCAAACCATCCTTTTGTAAAGCAAAGTGAGACGAATGGTGGTTGAAACTACTGTCCACAATATGTACAGGTGATTCAACCAGAAAAGGAATCAAACCTGGGTCCAGCAAGGGGGGGGGGTCAAGAAAATTCTGATGGGAATAATAGTGTCCAATCATGCATATCAAATTAGTGGTATTGTGGTGTCACTGAACTTTTTGAACCGCTCCATCACTTGCCATTGCTCGTTCCGCTGTTGTTTCTTAGGAGTAATTTCTACTAAATGTCAGGGGGAGGATTGGTCTAAAGGCAGAGTGCTGGACTGCCAATCGCTGGGTCCAGGGTTTGAATCCAGGTCTTGCTGGGTCACCTTGGCCTACGTTGGACAGCTTTTTCAATCATCCTTTGCTTCTTTCTGTCCTCCTCCTATCCTACCAAGTGAATAAATACAGGACGTAAAGTCCCAATAATCCATTCATCCACTAAATGTCATCAAGCATACACGCACCAAAATGCCACTTCTTACAGTAGTTTTTTTTGTTGGCAAATTTAAGTTGCATTAAATTGCAGTTGTTATTGTCTACACCAGTTTTAACTTCCAAGCATTGGACCTGTGTGAGTTAAAAGTAAATATTAACAATTCATTGATGTATGTCAGAAATAATAATTAAAAGCATATCAAAAACAGCCTTCACGACTTTAAACTTATGATTACAAATAATTTCCTATCTAATAGATCCTGGTGCAGCTTTTTTATAGCAAAAAAAATGTTTGCTGGGTCTCCTTGCTATTTCTTTTCATGCGTCAGTGGATTTTGTTTAAAGTTCTTTTGCAATGAAACGTATTATTCAGAGCCTTTAAACTTCTACAAGTAGATTAATGTTTGATTCCATGGTAAACTGAAGCAAAAATGAAACTGCCAATCTCAGTTTTGGTATTTGTGACACCTATCACAAATCATTGATGTATGATTGATTTTTCTGTAATCCGACAGAAAATTCACTACAGACACTGCCTGTGTGATTACAGAAATATGCAGTATACACACAAATGGTTTTCTGTAACTTTACTGACACCTCTGGAAAAAAAATTTCCCGAAATATCTGTAATGTGACAATTATTTTTTAACAGTGTGGGTAATTTTCTAGCCAGTCAAAGGTCTGCTAGGCTGTTATAATCTAATCAAATGGATTGAAACTTTGACAACCTCAGGTTCCTTGCGCACTTCAGATTTGCTTGAATCGGTCCTTTTGACTCTTGCTGTAAAGTAAAAGGACTGTCTACCACATACAGGATATGTTGCATTCACAGCACTTATTATATGTACATGCAGAAAAAAGAACAACTATTTAAACTGACACTCTGAACATGACATCATCAAGTAAACATGAAGCCATAATTCTATATAGGAGAATATTAAGTTGCTCATAACTTTGACAGGTACGGTTGCATGGGAAGCTGTTGTTTCTTGCACTTGTCACAGGCCCGGACAGCTTCCTGTCATGTGTAAGACTTCTTGACAGTGTATAGCGCCTTATCGTACAAGAATCTTTTATGCAGTAATTGCATTATGTGAGCTATGAATTACATAACTCGGTTTAAGTCATATGAAGCTACTAGAACGGGGCTCTGCTGTGCAGGTAGCACTCTGGGTGTAGAAATGCCAGATCGAAATTTGAATATCATCCTTTTCTTCCTTGCTGTGTCCACCTCTTTTGCTTGGCCTGCCAGATTGCATAAATATTTGACATGATGCTTTATTCATCTGCCCATGCATCATGCATGGATTGTGTGTATAGGTCAAGAACATCTTTACTTTATCTTATTCCTTAAATAGCGTATTCGGAGTCCCTCCCAAATTTTTGAATTTGACCTTCTTTTGTGAAACTTTTTGCGTATTAAATTGTCAGTCAGAATTTTTGACATGCAATAAAGCATTTTGGAATGTAGGTCATACCAAGCAGGTTGATAACGAGATCTAATTTTTTCGCTTTTTTAATTTTCTCATTTTTATGCAAATGACACCATCTGTGTCTCTTGTGTTTTTGTTAAATTTGTTTTATTAATGACATTGTGATGGATAGGAGATTATGTTGCAATTCCACTAGTTTATCACCTCACACTTTCAGAATCAGCTTGAATGGTTGATGAGGTTAAGGGATATTTTATTAAATAGGTCATTAGGTCAAGTTTCAGGTATGTTATCTGCAACAGAATATATATAGGCCAATATATTATGGTCCTTTGCGATATTTACCACTTACTGGACTAAAGGGACATTTATGTGCATCCCCAGCTTACTGCCTGTTGGGCCATCTACTATAACGTAACCGGCACAGAATTTCTTTTTTTTTTTACTTTTCAGTCCACTAAGGGTTAATACCATGATTAAATTAGTTTGAAAGTAAATGTAAATGAGCTACATATAATGCTTATAGAAGCATAAAACAATAAAGGTCATTCCTTGCATATGTCCAATGCCAATATATATCATAATGTCTATATTTCAGACAATCATATCATATGCAAAATGGCATTGGATTGAGGAAAGCTCAAATTTCAATTGAATAAGGTCATTTTGTGTTTAATGCAACATTTTTTGTGTCTGTGATATTAGAATATCAAGGTGAAATTTTGAGAGCAATATCTGGTTTCAGACAAGCTAGACTGTTATATGAATAAACTTTGAAGTGCTTGCATTGCATTCTTTTAAGTGGGATGGAATTCCAGATTTTGCTGTTGCTAATGAATTTAACTACAATGTACTTTTTCAGGCATCTTCATATGTCATATATCTACATTTATTTTATTGAGATATAACATTAATTAATCTATCACTACTTCTCTGTAAGATGAGTTTATAAGGACATAATTACTATCAGCATCATTCCAGGCCTGCTGAGGGAAAGTCTTTGCCACAACATCTGTACACGCTTTGTTACTTTGTAGTGCCGTTTCCATACCATCAGTTGAATATTATTTGAATAATTCATTATAAGATTTCAATTCAAATACCTTGCTGCAACCATCCTATTTTCCAAATCTTTTTTTGGCCAGGAGTTGAACACATCACGAGAAGAAGACAAGGGGATCATTAACAATTCAGATGCCCTCAGGTGATGAATGTGAGGAATTTCAATCTAATCTTCATGCATTACAGATCCATAAATAAAACAATATGACAAATGTAAGATAACACTTCTGAGTTATTTGGTAAAGTTTTCAATTGAGTTATGATTCATGGTTTCACAACTTGTCAGGTCACATTTATGAACGCCATTAGTATTAGATGATACCAACTGATGATCATGATTGATTCTTGTTGTTGTCACAGATCAGCAATTTTCAAATTCAATTTTGGATTCCATCTTCAAAGAAAGTCTTATTAATTTACAATGCGAAAAATCTCTTCTGTCTGAAATATGACACAGGGGTCTAAATTTCTCCTTGATATTTAGATATTGAAGCAAATCGCAAATAACAACAGCACAATACATCAAACAACCACTCCCCTCTTGAACTCAAGTTGGTTTTTTAAGATATGAAGAATATCTGATTATTAAGATATGAAGAATATCTGATTCACTTTAGTGTGTTTTTCGTATACAAGCATATAAATATTATGCTCATAATGATATCAGCATTTCAAAATTTTGATTAATGTCTGGATGTGCAGATAGAATGACAGCCTTTGATATAATCTTCTTGGTGATGAAATTTTTTTATGGTTGAAAATATTTTAAAACGATGCTATCTGACCTGACAGGTATTCTTCGTGCGTAATATCCAAACAAAACTGTTGCGATAGTTATCCAGGCATAAGCTTAAAAATACACTGAGATGTATGGGAAGGTTGACAATGCCAATTAGATAAAAATGTCAGCTGCACAACAAATAGGCCAATATTTCTATATTGTGCAGTGAAAGGACATGAGCAGCTGGTGCTGGGAATGACCCTGACAGCAATTGAACCAGAAGATCAGACAATTTATGGGGTGATAGAATCCACTTCTACACATTCTAGGTTCTCAGTCACACAACAGAACCATTTCTATTGTTGTCTTGCATTCTGTAGATGGTGAGCGCAAGATTAATCAATACATGAAAGTAGTCCTCAACTCACTGGAACATATGAACCGTAAAATGTAGACACAGGCTTTTTAGTGACTGAAGGGGAGATGTTTTCAAAAGCTGCAATGGTAGTCAACTCTACAGCTGGGACAAAATCAGAAACCTGTGTATTTAAATACGATATTGGAACGTTTGTGCCAATGCTATATCATTATGTGTCATCACATATTGATATAATATGAAAAGAAATTGCCTTACTGCAATTTCGACATTCATGTAATACATCCCTGCCGGGTATATTATACAAAAATCTTGGGTGCCATGCTCACTCCTTCCACAGCTCAAAACTCTATACCCAGCGATGCCACCCACCTGAAATATCCACCTATCCTTCTTTTCCTCTTCTGTGCTTCTGATCCATACACATAACCATGTTAACTTTCTCTAATTTTCCTTTGCACGATTGTCCATGAGGATTGCATGAGTAGTATGCTTCAACATGCCTCTCCTAACAAACATAGAGTGCGCTACCTGTCTGCTCAACTTGCTCAAGTCACACACCAGAGGGGGTACTCAGTATATCAGCCACCTACAGGCCATTCTATGCACTACGCATTTCTGCATTAATCCAATTATGCAAGGGTGCAATTCTGATTGTTCCACCTGCACGGTGTCATAACTGATTGCACTTATAGAATTATTCAGTCACATTCCAACTGCTTACTGCTCATTGCCAATACACAAGCAGAAGTCATTAGGTATGCATAAAAGATGTACATTTCAAATTAATCAGTAATTCTGATGTATAACATTCCATACAAGAATTCTACTGTTCAAACACAATTAATATTACAAATTAACACAACCTCATTACTTAATTGGTAGGTACAATCCATTGCCATTCTAACAGCTCATTATATCTGCTACCTACATTCTATACCTGCATCCATACGCTTTCAAAACTTTCTATTTATTTCCTAACTATTCCTCTTACGTGTAACCATAATAATCAAACCTTAATTTATTAGCCCATTTATTTTAAACCATATTTTCACTGAAATCTCAATCCTGTTGGCAAGTCTAAATAACTGCGACTTATAGAACTAACAATGTGTTACCCACACATACAAAGGTCAATCTTTACTTTCTAAACTAACTTCACTTATGTTTCTCAATCCTCTTACTTTTAAATTGTCTTTTGACTCCATCTTAATGGGTAAATTCTAGTGTATTATATTTTGCAAAAAACATAACAGAAAATAACCAATCAAAGTCAACTTGAAATTCTTAATGGATACAACTATGATTTGGTCGATATGAAATGTTTCTAATGGAGAGACGCAGGTGTGCATGTAAGGGCGATTATGAGATTTAGAAGAAAAACAGAAATGAAGTTCTTTCATGAGAGTATTTTTCATTAATATAACGAATTATCCTGAAATACGAATTTCAAGAAATTGTGAATACAAAAGGATGATATTACCTAGGATGCATCATGTAACTTATTTGAAGAATACTACATCGCATTTATATTATTGATATTGCCGCAATGCAACATAATATCATATTTTTACAACAATTAAAGGGTCGTAACATAAGTGGCCAAACTTGTATGTAAAGGAAATATTTATATGCCGCAGAGAGCAAAAAAAGTGCTGCCGGTAACTTGACCATAGCATCACTTGTCTTGTATTGGCCTGTGGACTGTGACAGTCTATCATAGAAAGATACATTTTTACAAATATACGAATGTATGACAGAAAATATAGACCTTGAGTAACTTGGCACCAATTCTGATAAGTTGGCAGTAGTTTCCCAGTATTGGAAAATTGGTATATTGATGAATGGTCTGTGCAGTGTGCACCACTCAGCCTAGTAATACTCTTCCACGTCAATTCACATTTTTGTATGAAGATGTAGTCTCCATTGATAGTCGGTAGAACGATCTGATGCTTATTTATGGCATCACTCGTCAAGTTATTAAAGTCTTATTCCTCAGTTGCAAAGAAGTAATTTAACTATTCTATAGAATAACTTCTGGAGTGGGGTTTGAAAGATATATGTAGGGTTGGAAAATTCATAGCTAAAGGCAAGCGACTGTTTGGAGATATTGCCCATTATATCAGCCCAAGAGAGCGATCTATTACCTACCCAGGCCAGACATCAGTGCAAGGTATTGCCAATTCGCATCGAACCATTGCGCAAAAACCCTTTTTAGTTATCAGTGCTGCAGCACCACTTAGTGACAGCTCAATCGTGTGATCGAAAACCCAAGTTTCAGGAGTTATTCCTGCCACTGACGGGTAATATGCCGTGAATATAAAATCACGCCGGTATTGATGGCAGGATCTGGCTATTTACTTACAAAAAAGGCACATAACTCAGAATGCAACACCAATACTTTCTCCTGCCATATTCATAGTTTTATAGATTTCCACTTTTGCATCTCACAGTATCATTAGGCTAATGGTCACATCTGACATTCAAGGTCTATTCACAATTTTGAGAAATCTTAATAAACCGTGATCAGAAAATGTTTCATCCAAATACCAGTACAAATAAAAGATGAACAGACCTAGAATTAGAATTCCAGCATCGTTTCCAATCTTCTCTTGACTCTTGCAAGGGGGGGGGACTTTGAAGTGTTTTCTTTGAATTTCAAAAAAATCTGTAATTACAAATTCAGAAGCAGCAATGGATATCAACTCTTTGTCATACAAAAGCCATTTTGTTCTTCATTTTGAAATTATGATTGTACACAAAGTTCAGAATAAGACAAATGTCACAATTAGTTAACAAACATACGGGTGACTCGGAGATGAGATAGAACAAGCTATGAAAGAGGTGCTAATAGGGTTTTCTGCCAATGAATGTGTATTCCCTGGTTTTCTATAAGAAAAAATGCAATACAATAAAGGTAGAACTGAACGAGAAGTCCAGAAATTCTCTTCCCGTTCTTTTGTTCATGGCTATTTTCTAATACAAGACTGCACCACATTAGGATACATTATCAAAAGCTTTAAGTGTCAGACTAGGACTTGCGTGCTTGTAAATAAACCTGTTATTTCCAAACAAGGTCTCCAATTATGGCTTGTAAGTTCTTGCTCTTAATATTTATTCATGGCATGCCGAAATGAAGGAGCCTATAAAAATGTCGCATGGATGCATTCATATATCTTCTCTTTGAATATAAACACTATTTACTTTTGTATATACATGTTCTCTGAATGATTAGCATGTTACACTTTTAATTGGGTAAAATTAAAATTATTTGAATTTGGGATTTGAATAACGGGCTTGAAATGAAATTCCTATAGTTCACAGTTCAATTTCTGTTCACCCCATATTACCACAGCTTTTTTTTTTTTTTTTTTTTTTTGCAAATGCAATATATAATGCTTTCCTGCATTTGTGTTGTAAGAGAACAGGGAGCAAGTGCAGTCCTTTCCCAATTTAATAGACAAATATGTCCTTCTTAAATGGTTTAAGAATTCTTTTTGTGTGGCAGTACATTATCAGCTGGTGCTGGAAATGACCCTGACAGCAAATGGGCCAGAAGATCAAACAATTTAAAGGGTGATAGAATCCACTTCTACACATTAGAGACCCTTTGGGTTCTTTGTTACATGACAGAACCATTTCTATTGTAATCCTGCATTCTGTAGTTCTAAGGCAAAAGATAAATCAATATACAACAGTAGTTCTGAAGTCACTGGAACATACAAACAGTAAGTATGTTCCTTGTTAATTTAGCTGAAGGAATTGCGGTAGGAAGTTTCTAGATGAACAAATGGTGTAAGAATTCTGTTTTGTGTGTAGCGAAGTACATGAGCAGCTGGTACCGAGAATGACCCTGATGGCAAATGAGCCAGAAGCCCAGAAAATGCAGAGGGTGATCGAATCCACTTCCACACATTAAAGACCATTTGGATTCTCAATCACACAACAGAACCATTTCTATTTTTGTCTTGTTTTTCTGTACTTCTTGGACATAGGATAAATCAATAGACAAAGTATTCTTGAAGGCAGTGTAACATACAAACCATAAAATGGAAAATTGTATATACTGCCTACCCAGTGTTTCGAGGAAGAGATATTTGCCTCAACAAATATAATCCAGACCATTATATTAATAAGATCTTGGATGACTTGTGCCTTCAGGAAATATATAATACGAAAAGCAATGTCCTCATCAAATTTTTATGTCCGGATAATTTTATATTTTGCTAAAACATATAACAAAAATAAGCAACAAGAATTAATTGGGAAATCTTCTTGAAGAATATTCATATAAATATATAAATGCTTAAAATTATTAACAGGATAGGAGAGGACTATATCCAATAACCAAAGGTTTGATACATTGTAAGGGATACACACTATGATTGCATCTATATAAAATATTTCTAAGAGAGATGCAGGTGTGCTTGTAAGAGTTATTAATAAATTTAAAAGAAACATATAGAACATTTTTCATGTCCATTTTCTCTTGAGGAAATTTAAAAGAAATATATTGAAATCTTTTCATGAGCATTTTCTTTTATTTATGTGAGGAATTATCTGGAAATGCAATGTTAAAGAAACTGAAAATATAAAACGACAACTACACTGGCAGTAATATTATTGATGATTCCTCAATACTACAAAACACATATCTGTCTACATTGTTTTGATGTCAATAAGAATTCTTTGGGTAGGAACAGATTTGCTGGCATATGCATAAACCAGTATACAAAGGATATAATTATATGTCGCAGAGTGCAAAAATTTCTTTTATGTCTTCAACTGGCCATGCTTGCCAGTAACTTGACCCTTGAATCACTTATGATGGCACTTGGATTGTGACGGTCTGGCAACTGTAATCCCATAAGAGATTCCACATTGACAAACAACTTGCGAGCATTCCCCAGAATCAAGCTGCTGTATGCTTTCGTATTGATTGGGGGTATACAGAGACTGTCCGAGATAGAGACATTTTATCTTGTGTCTTCTTGAACGAAATATTTTATCCAATATATATGACACAAAAATATGGACAAGCTGGCAGTACTCCAATGGGAATTGGTATTTTGACACTGACAAATTGACAGATGACCTGTGTACCACTCAGCCTTGATATACTCCTCCACATCAAGTGGGTATCAATTTCACATTTTGGTAGAAAGATGTAACTCCCATGTCATGGTCAGTAGAGCAGGTGTCATAACTACTGTGATTGGTTTTAATTTCTTGCAATTCTGGACAGCTCTTCTTCAGTCCACACCCCCTCAATAGCAGATATTCAAAACTGCAGATCTAAATATAATGTAAATGTATTGGGTTTAAAGTCTGCCATCCTCCTATGAGCTTGGCCAACATTTACAATTACATATTTGACAGGTCAGATCAAGCTTGAATCTTTCTCAGCTCCCTGGGGAGCATACACCAGTGTGCAGCGAATTCCACACGCTCCTTAGCAGTTAAGCATTCCACAATTGCCATCACGGCCTATTGCCTAGTACCAATTTGCACCTGGGTGGAGTGAAGCAATGGTTAAAGGAGGATCTGCTCAGTTCCTCCATGTCGTGACTGGGGTTCAAACCCGCGACCATGCGCGTAGCAGTCAACCGCCTTATCCACTTGGCCACAACATCCATACATGAAGTGGGGAATCACCTGTGATCTTACTTTGAATAGCGACAAATTGAATCGTAAAATTATACTATTATAACAATAGTTACCACATTGAAAGATATTGTGAGATGTTTACTTAGCGTTGTTGGTACCAAACAACTGTTTATACTTTGGACGCAAAACATGTCACAGAGTACCAATAAGGATACTTTTCACCAGTTTAGCTGGCCATGATTCCCAATGTTGCATGGCATTGGACTGTGACGGTTCAGCAACTCTAATCCAATGGAACTCTTTGCATCAACAAATGACTTGCAAGTTTCTCCCGCAATCAAGCTGCATTATGCTTTGATATCGATTTAGGATACAGACTACAGAGTCTGTGTCAGAGAAATTTTTCGTTTTTAATACATATTACAGTTGTCTAATGGGTAAATGTGGGACATGAAGATATGTACACCCAAGAATGTCAATGTACAACGAGGCCGTAAGGTGATATTCCCAGCCAACCAGGTGATAAATCCTGTATCTGTCAAGCTAGGTATGGCTGGGAAGGTCAGAGTTAAAGTTGCAAAATGGAACATGGAGTCATATAAGGCGAGCATCTGCTTAGAAATATTTTTCACATTATATTGCATGCCACCAATGAGAGCTATCTATTACCTTCCCAGCCCAGACATCTGTGCACAGTATTGCCAATTCACATAGAACTACATATATTGTATAGCCCTAAAGCTTTTTATGTTATCAATTTCACAGCACAACATAGTGACAGCTCAATCGCATGATCGAAAACCCTAGTTTCTTTCGGCATTCGTGGCACTTAATACAGCATGAATATAACATCACGCTAGTATTGATACCAGGGTCTGACAATTAACTTGAAAAATGGCATCTATACCTCAGATGTGCCACCAACACGTTCTCTCATATTCATAGTTTTATGGATTTCCACTTTCACATCTTACAGTTTCGTTTTTGTAGACTTCTGACAGCCTTCGCTGAGTGAGATGTTTTTCTTGGGAACAAACATATACTCGGTGGTAATTCAACACAAACATAGGGTTCTGAAATGTATTCTATCTAGTTAGATCTTGACAAATGCAAGGTAAAACCCACAAAGAAGGTGTCTAATTTGCTCAGAACACAAATGCTTCTTTGATACATCTTTGAGTAGAACTTATTGTAAATCAACCAAGAATAGTTTGTTCACATCTATTTGTTTAATACACTTTTTGGAGCTGTTTGTTACAATGAAAAACTGTTTGCGCCCAACTTTTCACGTCTAGAATTATAATGGTGAGGCCTGAACACAGTTATAACAAGAAAAGCACCCTTAAAAAAGGGTACTGTGTCGATCTTACCATGAACCTGAGGGCATAAGGCATGTAATAAAAAGTTTTGATATCTCAAAGTAGGCTTTTCTATGAATAGTTGGCCACAGAAAAAAATTCCAAGACCCCTCCCTTTGTTTTATGAAAATCTAACACAACTATAAGGATTTGTGAAATAAAAGTAAACTTCAATTATTTCTGCAACCTACAAAAAGTAAACTCCATTTCTTTTTTTAAAAAATTAGCAAATATGTCCGCTCCAAAAATAATCCTGGATTTGCAAATAAAAAGTTTGTTGTTCTCACTGGTTTTAGAAATTTTGCATCCTCACGCTGTTATGCGCCGAAACGCATTTTGCGAGCTTAATATTGCAAATAGAGCAAAATGATTTAGTGCATTGAATGCGGGGGGAGTTTATTTGATATACCCAGGTTTTTAAATTTTGAAAATCGGACGTTTATTAAGGTTTTATGGCAAGTTTTGCATTGAAAATGATGTACACAATATTTAATGACGTTTCACACGCAAAAAATATCGCCAGCGAAATTCCTTATCTTGTAGAATCAATGTACTGTTAAGAATACTTATACATAAGTTTTTTTTATAGGTTAAGACTTCGATACAAAAACATTACTGAAAATGACAATGACTGACAATGAACGGTAAATTACAAAATATTGTAATTATTGCTGTAGAAATGGTGGTGTTTTCTTGTAAATTGAATATTTTAATACATGTACAATATACTAAAAAGTGTATACACTCCATAGAGAGGGAAATATCTCTAGTCCGTCCTGAATAACTCTTTGAAGTACATGTACCAGACTCTTCGAAGAACGAGGCTATGTGACAGTTGGTCCTCTGCAACTGCTTACAAATTGACGTTGCCCAGGAGCCTGTGTGTACAATTTCTTCTCGAGGTATAGTTACAGCTTGAGCAAGACATGAAACAAGTTGAAAGGTCAGACAGTGAGGTTTAGGATTTCAGACTCCAACACTATGCTTGTACAACAGAACTTTTATAGTTCTCCTTAAAAAAAAATGCTATGAAACCAGAATATTCGAGAAGCCAATGTAAATCTTCACAGAAAAATAGTTTTTATTGTGTGCCATAAGCCAATGAGAGAACATAGGTCGACTTAGTGTAGATTGAAAGACTTGGAAGCTTTCTTGTTTTACTTCTTTGAATTGGTTCTACATGTATTTCAATTAATTTAGGGTGTGACAAATAAGTAACTTGTTAAATTTCTTATTGCTCACGTGGAAAAGTTTCATTTGCTTCTTAGGTGGATGATTGCAGCTTTACATCCTGTATTTATGCATTGGCAGGCAAGTAAGGACAAGAGGAGGACTCGGTGAAAGCATGACTGGAACAGCAATCTCCCACTATACATATAATATTCTACTATGCTTGTCACACAGATTGAAACATATGTTTGATATTGGTGTGTCTATTCAGAATTGAACCTTGGCGGAAAGTCAACAGCCAAGCCTCCAAATTTTATATTTCAAAATTGGGAAGACAGCGGAGTTCAATCATAACATAAATATCCTAGGCAATTTTCGAAAAACTGTAAATAAAATTTCAATCTTAATAAAACACTGTTTCTAAAGGAATTTTCAAACTTCAACAACTGCATTAATAAGCTTAGACGAGGAATTTCCTTCCTGTGGACAACTTTTGAAAAGTTAGGTTTTTTTCAATCAGCCAGATAATTCTCTTTGTTTCAGAGGATCTATTGGAAATTAAGATTTTAACAGAGAGAACTCAATGATTTTGTCTTGTCTTAATGCTTAATTTAATATCAACGTCGAATTTATAATTGACAATTTAAACAAAAGATCATGTTCTAGAAATCAACATAAAAGTTGGGTCACAAAATGTTATCGCATAAGATTAGAACTTTAGAATTTCAGTAATTGGTTAACTTTTCAAATAGAAGAGAAAGAGTTTCATAACATTACACATGCAAGCTATTCTTGTAGAAACTTTTGAGTGATTTTGAGGAATCCAATCAAAACATGATCAAACAACTTTTAAGTCTGATACAAAAGGAAATTAAAGATGAACAGAATTAGAATGCCGATGTTATTTCCTATCTTCTCTGAACCAATACAATGGGATGATTGAAAGCTTTTGTGTTTTAATTTCAAAATGACAAAATGCTTTTGTAATTGCAAATTCAAAAGTAGAAATTGATCTGTAATTTTTTCTATATTTTGTTAAAGCTGTTTTGCTCTTGTTCTGTGATAACTTTCACTCGAAAAAATGTCGGGACAAAATCAGTTTTTTAAGATTAAAAATGTGGTTTTTTGAAAAACCAAATTTCAATGAAAAACCAACATGGATTTTTTTATAGTCCTTGTCATACTTACTTAGAATCTCAAGTTTTTTTTCTATGCAGTTGAACTGTGATGTCAGAGATGACTCTATTCTAGCATTGCAATATATGTAAATTAACTACAAGCTGTGATGTCATTTCAAACTGGGTCAGATTCCCCAGCTTCTAACCAATGCGAATCCACTAAACTGAGCATCACAGTTTCAACTCAGTGTCAGAGTTAAAATTTGGTCTTGGAAAAAACCATGCAAGTTTGACATCACAGCTTCTCAGCCAATGGGCTGCCAGAACAAATATACATAACATAAGCCATGTGTTTACAAACAAATTGTCAAAGCCTTCTGTTTACACCAACTTCCAGCAAAGTTTAAAGTTGTAAGTTAGCAAGTTTGTAGATTAATCAAACAACTCTGTGGGGATTATAATAGTTGTCTACTGTGAATGCTCACAAAGCTCATTTGGTAGGATTAGACTGGTGATTGCTGTGATAAATCATTGGGATCAAAAGTGTAATGCTTCCTTCAATATATCAGTGTTTGAACTGTGATGACGTAGTTTACGGTCAGCCCATTGGCTATCAAGCTGTGATGACGTAGTTGTAGGGGCTATCCCTGATAAAACTCTTACTCTGACACTGTGTTGAAACTGTGACACTCAGTTCAGGAGGATCAACATTGGCTAGAAGCTGGGGAATCTGACCCAGTTTGAAATGACATCACAGCTTGTAGTTAATTTACATATATTACAATGCTAGAATGGAGTCATCTCTGACATCACAGTTCAACAGCATAGAAAAAAAACTTGAGATTCCACGTAAGTATGACAAGGACTGTAAAAATCCATGTTGGGTTTTTGCATTGAAATTTGGTTTTTCAAAAAACCATTTTGAATCTAAAAAACCGATTTTGTTTGAAATTTTTTAGAGTGTTGGGTGCTGAGGATGTAAGTTAAAAATTTTGAATATATTCGAAGCTAGGAATAAATCGCATGACAATCTATATTTAAAAAGTCAATGAATAACTTCAATATAATATTACAATATCAATGAATCATAACAATATTGTACAAAAAAGGTATTACAAACAAACATTACTTACCAGTCATGATATAACGTTTTGATGTTATTAACTAAAAGTATTAAAAAGATTTCATTGAATAATGCTTTTAAATATGTCAATAAAATGTCTTCACAAAAACAAGGATTTTATTAAAAACAGACTACCTGACAGATTACACCTCTCACAAACTCTGTACATGTACCGTCCACTGCACCCCTTTAACCCTCAACCTATCCCTTTTCATCTGTGCCATCCTGGTCTGCCCTCAATTACCCTCAACCAAACTCATGTGTCCTTACCTAGCGTCAAATTCCCTCTACTGCCGTCAGCTTCCCTCAACTGAACTTGACTCCCGAAACTATTGCCTGAGCTGGATATTTTGCCCTGAATGTCCAATCGACATCTTCTGTTGATTTCATATAGAATTTGCCATTTCTTTTGTTGACAATAGAATCCACAACAAAACATTTATAGTTTGTAAAAAAAAGCGAATATCGAGCCATGCTTCCTAATGTAACCCATCATTTTTTCACCATTTCTATCTTCTGACCTTCATGGAATCAGCTGGCAGATTATCAAATTGCACTCAAACATAAAAGTTTCAATACTTCATCAGGCCAAACTGGAAAACTTACTGAAATTCTCATATAAAACTGTTTAAGTTTCCCTTCACATGCCTCAACTCATAGGTTGAAGCATTGCTTTGAAGTGTTGGGAAAAGGGAAACAAAACTACACAATGTGTGCAAATTATCGAATGTTCAAACTCAAAAGCCTACCCCAGCTTGCCATTATTAGCTTCAGTACATGTTCATTTTCAGAGACAGAGAGAGAAACCTCAATCTTTTAAATTTCAAACAGCCACCCCTTGACGTTTTATCAAAGGGGTTTGTTTTAGAAAGATAGAGATGAAAGGAAATTACACACAAAACATGAATGCTTTTTAAATCAATAAATACAGTGTTTCAAAAGGGGAAATAGGTCACACTCTTTTGACAAAGTTTTAAACATTTTTAATCCACTCAGGGCATTCTGTAAAAGTTCTCAAAATATTCTTATTGATAACCAATTGTGATAGCTTTGAGAGATGCTTCGTCTTCCTGCTCTGAGACATGATTTTGCAAAGCAGGCAATAAGGTATAATTTTCCTTTAGTATTTAACAATGTGGATCCAAATTTTAAGGCAAAAATCAGTACCCGCAGCTTCTTTGGATAGAAATTATATATCAAGAATAAGATTATCGAATCCTATGAGATTGTTTGTATAATTGAAAATTGTTACATTTGTGGTCGTTAGTGTCCCCGGGTGTCCTGCTCTTTTTGTCTTCTGACGAAATCTGCTAATTTCCAAATCATGCAATTTTTATTCTATATATAATGAATTTTAAAAACATTTTGCATTGGGACCTTCTCTATTTTATGTACAGTACACTGAATCTGAAATAATTGCATACTCAGTAATAATTTTTTTTTCCATATATTCATGAAATTATACAGATGAAAAAGTGGCCCCTCTGCAGCGACAAACCAGTCTTTGAGAGGTCTCCCTTCCCACTTCATTATAATAATAAGCAAATAATTGATTAAAATTGTAAATTATATATATGGGAAAATAAACAAATCTGAATCTGAATCTGAGTCTGATAAGCTATCTGCTTTATTCTGGTCAACTGGTCAGGGAGGAGAGCAATCTCAATTGGTAACCCACCGGGTTGCGAATCACTCGGTCAAAGGTTTGATTCGCAATTCTTGCTTGGTCATCTAGCCTAATGTTGCACATCAGCTTCAGTTATCCTCCGCCTCTTTGCTGTATCTGCTCCCGGTTCTAATTTGTCAAGCAAGTGCATAAATACAGGACATAATGCCCTAATCAACCATCCTGATTGAATGAGTCCATTTCAAGCAAATCAAAACTTTGTTACCCTTGGTATGGTGTTGAAGCAAATTGCTACCACAAGGACATAACATTATTATGAAAAGTCATAACATTTAAAAAAAAGATTCATCATTAAGTTTTTTGTTTTCTCACAAGTAGATTTTTGTTATGATATAGATATTTTTTCATATTGGCAGCAATTTGCTTCCATAGAAGTGTACACTGTACAGAAAATTGCAGCAATTAAAAAGAAACACCCCGTCTCTAAAAAATATCCATATCCACACAAGAAGAAAATTGCTTTAAGGCTTCTTTTTGTTTCGGTACATTCAAAGACTTTGTCTGACAAACATAAAAGCAAGATGGATAAAAGGATGCTGGAAATACAATGTAAAACAAATACATTATCTTTTAAGTCGACAGATGCAGCATCTTAAAAGAACCAAAAATTTGTTTTAAAAAACTTTTGAAGATATTCACCCCGCGCAGCATATACTATAGTTCTTTCAGGTGTTTGCTATCATTCTTTTATGTATTAACAGTTAATGTATACCTCTTTTAAATTGTTATTTTTCGATGTGCATCGGGTTCCGTCACTTCAGGCTGAATGAGTATTTGTTCCACGCCCAATCAAAGTGTCAGAGTACACACACTTCTGATAAATAACATAATGATGCTCCCATCAGCTTGTAATAACTTCTTGTTTTTTGCTTTCAAAAGAACTAAAATTAATCACTGTATATACAGTGTATATAGAGCATTGTAGATCTGCCACAAGAAGTGATGACGACCTGTCAATGACTAGGCCTTATAAGATGATGGTAGTCAACAATTTGAATCATGATGAGTATTTTACAAACACAGATGTGGCATGTGAGAGAAAATTTTGAAAAAGTGAATATTAATGACTATCAATTGATGATGAATTGCTCAGATTCGGATAGCGCTAAGGAATTATTATTTTAATGTAAACTAATTTGAAAATTTGAAACACTGATTTCATTGAACTGTTTCACTATGTGTATTGTCTTGGACCCAAAAACTATTACTGCTACTTGAGAAAATTAAGCCCTTTACTGGTTGGTGAAAGAAGGTTATTGACATATTTAAAAGCATTATTCAATCATTTCCTTTTTTTTGTACTTTCAGGTCAAGGACGTCAATTCTTAATGTCATCACTGGTAAGTGATTCTTTTTGTTTGTTTGTTTTTTTGTCACGATATTTGTTTCACTGCTGCTATTTCACAGTATGTGTCATTATTCATAAGTATACTGCAGTAGTATTAAGTTGTAGATATTCATTGACTTATTAGGACATGCAACTTATTCCGAGGTTCAAAAGAATTCATAATTTTAACTTGCCTCCTCAGTAATCAAAGTTATCACAGAACAAGAGTAAAACAGCTCCAGTAATAGTAGTCTAGTCTAGTATCAAAAAGAAAAATTTACAGATCCATTTCTACTTCTGAAATTGCAATTAGAAAGACATCTTGTCATTTTGAAATAAAAGCACCAGGAGTTTCAATCTCGGTTCTCAGATGATAGGAAACAATATTGGAATTCTAATTTTGTTCATCTTTAATTTCCTTTTGTATAAGGCTTAAAAGTTGTTTGATCATATTTTGATTTGATTCCTCAAAATCACTCTAACGTTTCTACAAGAATAGCTTGCATGTTTGATGTTATAAAACTCCTTTTCTACCATTGGATGAACCATTTGCTGAAATTCTAAAGTTCTAATCTTATGCGATCACGTTTTGTCACCCAACTTGTTTGGTGATTCTTTGAACAATGCTCTTAAATATTAAAATTGCTAATTATAAATTCAAAGTTGATATTAAATTAAGCATTAAGACAAGACAAGATAATTGATCAAATTTTAAATTTCAAGAGATTGTCTGAATTAGAGTAAATTATCCGGCTGATTCATGATATCAGACATTTCTAAAACAAAATTTTCTTCTAGGCATATTAATGCACTTATTGAAGTTTGAAAACATTGAGATTTCATTTACTGTTTAATCAATAATTGCCCATGAAACTTTTTTGTTAGAATTCTGCTGCACAATATTGCAATGTCGAAGTGGTAGGGTAGGCTGTTGACTTCTATGAAGCCCAGGTTCATTTCTGGCTGCAGGGACACCAATACACTGTAAATTTTGAATTTTGAGTTAGCTTAATTGATTGAGTGAGATGGTTGCACAATTCCTTTGAGCCAAGATAGCTTTTTGTTTGCAAGTTATAACAACATAAAGATTATCATAACTCAAAACAGCAAGCTATCATGGCTCAAACAAATTGTGCAACCGTCTCACTCAATCATTTGAGCTGACTCAGAATTTCAAAATTTACAGTGTATCAGACACGTTGTTCAATCTATGTGACAAGCATACTATATGTAGCCGTAGATGTTGATTGTTGGAGACGAAACCTTGTGGTTGTTGTCCCGTCAACCTTGTCTTTAGCTTTAGTGTGCTCTCTCAAAGATTAATGTCCCTCATTCTTCACAGTTGCCGCACATGTCTTACTTTCCTTCATCCTATCAATCAGTGCAAGTGACACATTTTTACAGTTGACATCAGTCCCTGAGCCCTTTTATCACTTCGGTATGGTGGTCCACATATACTACGAAATTACTATACTTTATGTCAAAGTTTGACAATTTAGGAGCAAAAAAAGAAAGGTTCTTGTAAGTCAATTATTTTTCTCACCTTAAATTAATTGACTCAGGCCAAATTCCAAGAAGTAAATGAGATGCTTTTGAGCCCTTTCACTCGACACTGCGTCAACCTATATAGTCTGACAGGCTTATGGCATACAATAAAAAGTATTTTTCTCTGAATATTCTCTTTGGCTCGTTTCCTACAGTATTTTTTAAGGAAAACATCCAACATGAATCCAATTAAAAGTTCCTCTGTACAAGCATTGTGTTGCAGTCTGAAATCCTAAACCTCACTGTCCAACCTTTCAACTTGTTTCAAGTCTTGCTCAAGCTGTAACTATACCTTTGTTGAGAAGAAACTGTATACATAGGCTCCCGGGCAACCCAATTTGTAAGCAATGGTAGAAGACCAACTGTTACGTAGCCTTGATCTTGCAATAGTCCGTCACATCCAAGAGTAGTTTAGGAAGGAAAGGGGTTATTTCTTTCCTTATGGGGTATATATAGTTTAGTTAAAGGTAAATTTAATAAAAGTTAGCATTTTAAAGTAGAACACCATCTTTTTTATGGTAAGAATGAAAATGTTTTGTAATTTAGCAGATATTGTCAGTAATGAAAGGTGAGAGGTTGGGTGCCTACTGATATTTCCTTGTTAACCTCCAGCTGCAAACAGTGTATAAAATAAACAGATATGAACAAACTAATATTGGAAAATTTACAACAGATCTAATAATTATAGATTTAGTTTAAGAGAAATATGTTGCATAAACTCGTTAGACTCCTCCTTGTCGGTTCTACATTGCATATTAGAACACTCACACAGTATGATTGTGTTTGTTCCCAAAAAGAACATCTCATTGACGGTGATTGCCAGAAGTCAGCAAAAAACGACACTGTAAGATGTGAAAGTGGAAATCTATAAAACTATGAATACGGTAGGAGAAAGTATGGGTGTTGCATTCTGAGTTATGGCTGCTGTTTTGCAAGTAAATTGTCAGATCCTGCTATCAATACCAGCGTGATGTTATATTTACGGCTTGTTGCCCGTAAGTGGCAGGAATAGCCCCAGAAACTTGGGTGTTCGATCACACAATTGAGCTGTCACTATGTGGTGCTGCAGCACTGATAACTTGAAAGGGTTTTTGCAATGGTTCAATGTGAATTGGCAATACCTTGCACCGATGTCTGGCCTGGGTAGGTAATAGATCGCTCTCTTGGGCTGATATATCAGATACTTGCCTTTGGCTTTGAATTTCCCAACCCTATCTTTCAGATCCCACTCCAGAAGTTATTCTATAGAATAGTCATTACTTCTTTGCAACTGAGGAATAAGACTTTAATTACGTGACGAGTGATGCCATAAATAAGCATTAGATCGTTCTTTCCATATAAGGTTAGATATAATGAATATATAAAGATATTGTAACATTTGTTACTTAGCATTGGTGGTGATGAAGAACCAGGGAATAATTTTTGTGCTTTGGATGCAAGAACATACATATATATTATGTCACAGAGTGCGAGAAAGGCCAGTTTTTAATAATTTACCTGGCCCTGCTTCCTGGTAACTTGACATACGTGTCATTCGTATTGGCATTTGGACAGTAACTGTTTAGCAGCTGAAATCCAATGGGACCTCATTGCATTGGCAATCAAGTTGTATTATACTTTGGTAGTGATTTTGGGGTGGAGTCTGACAGGGAAAGACATAGTTTTTCCATATATATGTCAGTAAATATGGACTGACAGAACGCTAATTCTGACGAGCTGGCAGTGACGTTCTATATTGACAAATGGACCATATATCACTCAACATTGCGATTGTTCCGCATATCAGAACAGTGTCAATTTCACATTCTGTTGCTGACAATTATCAAAGGATGATTTATAGTATTGTCAATTCTATGTTTGTACAGTATGGTTTGTTAATCAAGCTGCTATTACATTTTCTAAATCCTTAACCCACAGGTCATTGCATATCCCTCAGTTAACACCTTCACACTATGGGTGATCAAAGTTGGCTCAATTTGTAGCTCTGTGCGCTTATTATCCCAGTGTTGAGAAATACTTCAGAACTTTGGTACAGCTGAGGAATGTTTTGAATACTATTGATTACTTTGCCGCTTGAAAATGTCACAGATCTTACTTGAGTTCCTTCTCCTGCAATGAAATGTTACATAGGGGAGACCGGGGCTAGTTGTCACAGGGGCAAGTTGTCACAATGCTTATTGCTCTGCTATGGATAGTAGTGATGATATCACAAAAATGTGTGGTCTGTCATGTGCTACGTGGAGATGTCTGAAAACGACAGTTCAAACTCAATTTTTTCACCTTTTTCAAATTTTTTATTGTCTTCCAATTTGAGACAATTTTTGGGAGATTAAGGCGTTGATTCATGATGGCTTTAATCCATATTCTCAGTGAACAATCTGTCTGTCTTTTCTAAGTGGAAACAGAATATATTCTCTTTTGATTACCGAGATATCGGATTGACTTCATGATCGTGACAAGGATAGGCCGGGGCTAGTTGTCACAGGGGCAAGTTGTCACAATGCTTATAACTTGGCTGTATGTGGCAGCAGTTCTGTCATTATTAAATAAATTTCAAGATCTGTTTGTTTGCTAAGCTTTTTGTATAATGTGGTTGAAAGAAAGTATAATCTGTCATGTGATATGTGGACTTCTTAAAAATGACTTTTTCAACAGAAACTTTTCAATCATTTCATTGTCCTCCAATTTGAGAAGCAATTATCTGGTAGAAATAAGCCCTGATTTCTGATGGCATTCATCCAAAGTCTTCGCAAGATGTGCATTTTTGTTTTTTCAAAAGGAATCCGATGTATTACAAGCTTGGATTATAGAAAATCTGTCCAAAGATGTTAGATAGGCCATATGAGTGTGACAACTTGCCCCGGGCAGCCCTCTACATTCCCCTACAGGGAAACACATGGTTGATAAATCAGGACGAAAGCTGAATAAAAACTGAGTGGTGCACAGGCCATCTATCAATATGCCAATTTTCCAATACTGGAAAACTGCTGCCCACTCAACAGAATTGGTTCCAAGTTACTCAAGGTTTGTGTTTTCTGTCATAAAAACATTTAACAAAATTTATTTTTCCATACTTTCTATGACAGACTGTCACAGTCCACATGCCAATACAACAAGTGATGCTATGGTCAAATTACTAGTGAACAGAGCCAAGTGAAGTCACGAAAACCCTTTTCGCTCTCTGTGGCATATAAATATTTCCTTTACATACAAGTTGGGCCTCTTGTGTTCCGACCCTTTAATTGTAGTACAAATATATGTTGCATTGCGGCAATATCAAATAATATAAGTACCGATGCAGTTTTCTTCATATTTATAAATAAGTTGCATAATGCATCCCAGGTAATATTATCCTTTTGTATTCACAATTTCTTGAAATTTGTATTTCAGGATAATTTATTATATAAATTAAAAAAATACACTCATGAAAGAATTTCAATATTTTTCTTCTAAATCTCATAATCACTCTCACATGCACACCTGCGTCTCTCCATTAGAAATGCTTCATATCGACCAGATCATAGTTGTATCCATTAAGAATTTCAAATTGAATTTTATTATTTATTTTCTGTTATCTTTTTTGCAAAATATAAATATTACCTGAATATCATATTTGGAATGAGGATATTGCTTTTCATGTTGTATCAATATATGAGATGACACATAATGATAGCATTGGCATGAATCATCCAAAATATTATATATATATATATAATGGTGTCTGAATATGTCCAAGTGGTAGAGCTGACTATCGTCACAGCTTTTGAAAATATCTCCCCTTCGGTCAGCGTAAAGCGTGTATCTGCATTTTACGGTTCATATGTTGCAATGACTTCAGAACTACTTCCTTGTATTGATTTATTTTGCACTCAAGAACTACAGAATGCAAGACGACAATAGAAATGGTTCTGTTGTGTGACTAAGAACCTAGAAGGTCTCTAATGTGTAGAAGTGGATTCTATCACCCTGTAAATTGACTGAGCTTATGGCCCATTTCCAGTCAGAGTGATTCTCGGCACCAGCTGCTCATGTCCTTCAATGCACAAAATAGAATTATTACCCTATTTGTGTGATGGAAACTACCTCCTACCCTTTCCGAAATAGACTCAAAATCTGACCAAAAATCCTAAACATATTTTGAAATAAAATTTACAAAAAATGTCTGTTGCTACGAAACAGTAACAGTTGACAACTTGTGGAAAAAGTTTCTGTTTCTACAAAACAAAATATGAAATGTTAAGAAGAAGATTTCAAAAACCATAATTGGCGATCTTCTTTGGACTAACAGTTCCGTCTACAAGCCAACTAGTAGGGGCACCTCACGACAGTGTGTTATTATAAAGCCCATATCAGTGTAAGCTCCTAGTTGCACATCTTTTTGACACTATAGATTCACTTTTTTATGCAACTGGGAGAAAATATATGTTATGTTGCCAGCTGGCTTGCCAGTCAGCCCAAGCGTCATTCAGCACCCCCTAGCTGATATAATATTTTGTTTCCCAGCCAGCCACCTCAACTGCTTTCTCATTACCTGACCAAAAATTGGATCCCTGCTGACAGTCTGCCAGCCAGCTTGGCACTTGCTGCATGACAGATAATTGGTATAACAGATCATGGGGTGCCCCTGAACTATAGCCCGGGTCTGATACAACAGCTTTAAATGATAGATCCTAATGGGGTGGTTTTTGCATTAATATATGTCGGTTCAGATTGCAACATTTGAAAGATATTTTCATCCGTAACAATTAGTTATCACGAAGAAAATTAGAGGCTGTCATTCAGTCTGCTCAACTGAGCCATTAGCAGTCAATTTGTAATAGGGCAGCTTGTGACCTCAGTGATGAGTTGTGCGACACATTCGAATACTTATCCTGATAGCATTGCAAGCATAGGATATGACCTCACAAACTGCTTGTGAGTCAGGGATAGGGATATGACCTCACAAGAAACATTCACGTCCTTTCGCTAAGTACTTGTCATTCATCAACTGTAACAATGTGTGAATCAGCCTTTGAATCTTTGTTGGCAACATAATGTGAAACTGACACCATTCTGGTGTGCTGGACAATGTTAAGTCGTATATGGTCCATTTTGTCAGTATGGAATGACACGGCCAGCTTGGCAGAATTAGTTCTGTTGGTAATATTTACTGAGATATATACGGAAAAACAATATCTTTCTCTGACAGACTCTGTACCCTAAATCAATATCAAAGCATTTAACAGAGCTTGATTGACAATACGAAGAGGTCCCATTGGATTTCAGTTGCCAAACTGTTTTGGGCCAAATGCCAATACGAGTGACATATAAATCAAGGGGACAACCATTTTGTAATCAGGGGGGGGGGGCTTGGAATTGTCCACGACGTGAAGTTATTTATTCACGCCTATGATGGCAGTAATTATTTATTTCATGCACACGTAGTCTCTGAATGTTCATTCCAGATCAAGCAACACTTTTGTTTAGAAATACCCCTAGCAAAATTATTAATTAGAAGACTGCCCAAAAAGAATTATTCATTTCATCAAAACTAAGCAAGAAATTATTTATTTAAAAAAAACAAAGCACGAAAAGCATACCCTGTTGTTCATCACTAACAGTGCTATGTAAATATCTCATAATATCTGTGGTAACAATTGTCACAGTAACTTTACATATTCATTTATTGCTATTCAACATCATGTCCATGGTGACTCCCTACTTAAAATTTAAATCTGCACACATAAACATCTGCTGTTGAGCTGATGTAGAGGGCTGCCAAGCATTGTAAGAAATTAAAACCAATCATGGCAGCTAAATTCATGGCACCTGCTCTACCAACAAACAAAATTACATCTTCATATCGAAATGCGTATATTGATACCCATATGATTTTGAAGAGTATCGCAAGGCAGAGGGGTACAGAGGTCATCAGTCAATATACAAATATCATACTGGAAAACGGTTGCCAACCTGTCAGAATTGGAGCCAATTTGCTCTTTTTTCCATATTTTCGGTCATATGTGAAAAATATATCTTTCTCTGACAGTCTCCATATATCCCTAATCAATAGTAAAGCATATTAATGCAGCATGATTCTGGAAGACATTTGTAAGTCATTTGTCAATGTGCATAAGTCTCATGGGATTACTGTTGCTAGATTGTCACATTCCAAGTGCCAACACAAGTGATGTGCAGTAGGGTGGAGTGAAAAAAGTCAAAATGTGAAATTCAAAAAACAGCCCCTCCAAAAACTTGTCAAATATAGTTAAATAAGTATTTATGACCATTTTGGGTGGTTGCTGTCATTTGTGTGACAGCTAACCTGGGCATTTCGAAATCACCTTTTTCAATGTTTCATGAGACCTCAAAAATGCTGTTTTTTGCCATAAAATGGGTTCTAAATGAGATAGAGACATAATTAAAACAGCTAAAAATAAGTAAATAACCATACCAAACATATTAGAAAACAAAAAATCAAGAATCACTTGCTTTGCATGATGTAACCATTGAAATAACATGAATTTTGCCATTTTTTGCGCTGTTTTTGCTCTCGAAATAATATTTTTGTCATATTATTGATTCTAAATGAGCTAGAGACATGATTTAAAGAGCTGTATATATGTGTAAGACCATGCCAAGCACAATGGACAATATTGTGTGTGAGAGACATTTGCATACATAATGTAATATTGAGATATTATGATTTTTCTCACTTTTTTGTATTCTTAAAAATGATTTTAATTTTGTTTTTGTCATGGAATGGGTTCTAAATGAGCTAGAGACATTATTGAAAGAGCTGTGTGGAGGTTTTATACAATTCTGGACATGCTAAATAACTTTTAATATGAAAATAGACGTCATCCCAAATTCTGTATAAAAATAATGAGACGAATAATGAGAATTTTGTGAGACAAGTACTTTTTAGCACATGAAATTATAATACTTGTCATAAATTGGATTCCAAAAAAGCTAGGGACATGATTTCAAGAGCCATATATATTTTAAGGATGTTAAACATGATAAATAATATGTATGTGATATTGTTGTCATACCTGTGCGGTTGCAAAACGGGGATAACATGAGTTTTGTACTCCGTCAAAACATTTTTGAAGGTTTTCTGACATATTAACAATTAAGTATTAAGTACCATTATTATTTCAATCTGGTTCCTTTTTATTTATGTTCCAAAAGTGCAATAAGCATCAGGCTGGTATGCTGACATTACAGAGAGGGTAGGACTTGCATTTGGGCTGAAGGAAACATCGTTCATATTTTTCAACTTAAAGCAGGACTGACGCAGGACTGCTCCCGACTGTTGTAGTACTGAGTCTCCAAACTATACCATAGATATTTATCATGCTGCCATAACTGAGCATCTATATTATGTTTATGGTGTCTTTGGAAGATAAAGACATAAAAAACCAGGCTAAAGAAATAATGCTATGTAATATCTGGTTGTGTCTATTTGGAGTTAATTCTCAAACATTTCGGGAACTAAAAAAGATAAAAAGAAATCATTTTGCAATAGATATGCCATCTATGTCACATACAATATTATCTATCATGTTCAGAATTGTCCAAGAAATATTATCGCTCTTTAAATCATGTCTTTGGCTTATTTGGAACCCAATTTATGACAACTATTATAATTTCATAAGCCAAAAAGTACTTGTCTCACAAATTTCACATTATTTGTCTCATTTTTCAATATCACATTTGGAGTGACATCTATTTTCATATTCAAACTTATTTATCATGTTCAGCATGCTATAAAACAGGTGTAAAGCTCTTCAAATCATGCCCCTAGCTCATTTAGAACCGGTTTTATGACAAAAACAAAATTCGAATTATTTAAATAATGCGAAAAGGTAAGAAAAACCATAATATCTCATATATGCAGCATATGATTCTCGGTCAGAATATTGTCCATTGTACTTGGCATGGTCTTAAACATATGTGCAGCTCTTTAAATCATGTCTCTAGCTCATTTAGAATCAATAATATGACAAAAACATCATTTCGAGAACAAAAACACCGCAAAAAATGGCAAAAATCATGTTATTTCAATATTAAGTCATGCTAATCAACTGTTTCTTGATTTTTCCTTTTTCTAATAGGTTTGGTATGCTTATTTACTTATTATCAGCTGTTTGAATTATGTCTCTATCTCATTTAGAACCCATTTTATGGCAAAAAACAGCATTTTTTAGGTCTCGCGAAACATAGAAAAAGGTGATTTCAAAATGCCCAGGGTAGCTGTCACAGAAATGACAGCAACCACCCAAAATGGTCATAAATACTTATTTAACTATATTTGACAAGTTTTTGGAGGGGCTGTTTTTTTAATTTCACATTTTGACTTTTTTCACTCCACCCTAATGTGCAGGTCAATTTACTGGCAAGCAGGGCCAGTTGAAGTCACAAAGGAAGTTGAACAGGTTATTTATATTCTTAAATGAATATTCATTCTGTAAGATTTCCTATTTGATTTCATAATTTATTTCTCTGTCTTCTGCATGCAAAATACATTTTGATGACCTGCTTTTCATATTATTTATTTAGCAATTTTGTGATGACATATAATGACTTCATCGCTTTGGCACGCGTCATCAAAAATCGTATTAATATAATGGTATAGAATTATGTCCAAGCTGTAGAGCTGGCTACTTTCACTGCTTTTGAAAATATGTCTCCCTTCAGTCACTGTGAAGTGTGTACATTTACATTTTACGGATTGTATGATCCAGTGACTTCAGGACTACTTTCGTGTATTGATTTATCTTGCACTCCAGAACTGCAGAATGCAAATCAACTACAGAAATGGTTTTGTTGTGTGACTCAGAGCCCCAAGGGTCTCTAATTTGTAGAAGTGGATTCTATCACCCTTTAAAGTTTCTGAGCTTCTGGCTCATTTGCTGTCAGGGTCATTCCCAGCACCAGCTACCTATGTCCTTCACTGCACAAAATATAATTATTACCCTATTTGTTTAATGGAAACTGCCTCCTACCCTTTGCAAAATAGACAAAATATCTGACAAAAAATCTTAAACATATTTTGGAATACAATTTACAAAAAATTTCTGTTCCTACAAAACAGTAACTGTTGACAACTTGAAGAAAAAGTTTCTAATCCTATGAAACAATTGACAATTTGTGCTTTCCTTTGTGAATTCAGAATTGCTCATAATTGGTGTAGACTCGTAGAAATAAAATATCTACAGTACAAATTTCTAAAAGTGGCTCGTCATTTAAAATCTAGCCTAAGCTATCTATCCATAGCCATTCCAAGCTAAACTAAGCTACACTTATCCATAGCTAGCCATAGCTATCCACAATTACTATTGTTTAAACAAGGGGTAAAGAGATATCTTTGTATACAAAAGAATAGAAATGGATAGTTATGGATAGATATGGATAAGACTAGTAATGAATAGCTACAGACAGCTAAGTTGAGCCACTTTTAGAAATTTGTACAGTAATATATCAGTGAATAATTTGATAGTTCCTTTTACTTCTGCATGCAATAAAGAATATCAAATGTTTGGAAGAAGACTTTACAAGCCATAATTGAAATCGTATTTGATTCTAGCTGTCTGCAAGCCAACAAGTCCGAGTCTTATAAAAAAGACTTTGATGATGTATCATAATGTAGTGCTTTTTGCAGTTGAAAATAGACCCAAACTAAGGTACTTGATGAAGTTGTTTGTACTTCTGGTTCAATGTATATGATGTTGCACTGCATGGGAGCTTCTCTTTGGTGAATCAGGAACAACCAAATTAAGACTCACATAAAAAGTGACATGGCCAGAGCAAAAATGAAACCTTGTACCCAATGATTGGAAGTCACAAAATCAAACCAATTAATCTAATTTGTTAAAAAGCAGTTTACTTATTGTGCAACTGACATTTTTTTTTATCTAATTGGCATTGTCAATCTTCCCATGCATCTCAGTGTAATTTTAAGCCAGCTTCTGTCTGGATATCAATCGCAACAGTTTAGTTTGGATAACAGTCAGAATACCTGTCGGGTCAGATTGCATCATTTTAAAATATTTTCTTCCATAAAAATTGATAATCCCAGGGAAGATTATATCAAAGGTTGTCATTCTATATGCACATCCAGATATTAATCAAAATTTTGCTCCAATTTAAAAATGTTGTTGTCATTATGAGCATATTTGCTTGCATATGAAATAACACGCTACAGCCAATCAGATATTCTACATATCATTAAAAAAGACTTACTCAAGCTCAAAGGCTGTCATTCAGTCTGCACAGCCAGACATTAATAGAAATTTTGCTCCAACTTAAAAATGTTGATATCATTACGAGTATATATGCTTGCATATAAAATAACACACTGCAGTGAATCAGATATTCTTCATATTATAGAAAAAAAAACAACATCAGCTCAACAGGGAAGAGGTTGTTTGATGTATTGTGCTATTGTTGTATTCAATTCTAAACATATCAAGGTGAAATTTGAACACCTGTGTCATATTTCAGACAGAAGATAATTGTTTGCATTATGGATTTATTTAGACATTCTTGGAAGATGGAATCAATAATTAAATTTTAGAAATAGCTGATCTGTTACAACAACAAAAATCAATCATGATCATCACTGACATCAGCTGGCATTATCTATTACTAATGACGTTCATAAATCTGAAACCATTAATTGTAACTCAATTGAAAACCTGTCATCTTATGAGAAATGGGTATTCATTAAATAACTCAAATGTGTTATCTTACATTTGTTATGTTGTTTTATTTATGGATTTGTAATGTATGAAGATTAGATTGAAATTCCTCTCATTCATCAGCTGAGGGCATTTAAATTGTTAATGATCCCCTTATCTTCTCATAATGTGTTCAACTCCTGGCCAAAATAAGATTTGGAAAGTAGGATAGTGGCAGCAAGGTATTTAAATTGAAATCTATAATTGAATTATTCAACTGATATTTCATTATTGGTAAGGACATGGCACTTCATAAGCCTCATGACTTCAAAGCATGCCGATTGCAGAAATGTTGAGCTATAGATTTCCAGCTCTTTCTCTATGCAGGACTGCAATGATGCTAATAGAAATTCTGTCCTTACAGTTTCATCTAACAGAGAAGTAGTGATAGATTAGTGTAATATCTCAATTAGATAAATGCAGATATTTGACATATGAAGACTCCAGAAAATCTTAACTCTAGCAAATTCATTAGCAACAGCAAAATTTGGAATTCCATCCCAGTTAAAGGAATGTATATATTAGCACTTCAAAGTTTATTCAATATTCATATATAATAATCCGTCTTGTCTGTAACCAGATCTGTTCTCAAAATTTCACCTTGATATTTGAATATCACAGACACAAAAAACGTCACATTAAACTTAAAATTACTTCATTCAGGTGAAATTTGAGCTTTCCTCAATTTAATGTCATTTTCCATATGATATGAATGTCTGAAATATGTATATTATAATATATATCGGCATTGGATATCTGCAAGCAATTCCCATTATACTGCTCAAATATGGCTCCTAAGCATAATAAAGACTTCCGATGCCTTGTAATATGAGAATGTAGATTGAATGGCATAAGTTTTCCACAAGACTGTCACAAGGCTGAGACATTATGATGTGAGCCCAACTGATGGTGATAACAATTTATTCTTAATTTGACAATGTCTTGTTAAATATTTAACTATGACTTTGGATATAGTGAATAGGACAGAAGATATTCCCATTCCAGGAACATGCATGCATGACAATTGACCTATATCGTAAAAAAAACCACTTATTCGTTATATCCTTGACCACACAAGATGCTTCAGAAGGCCTAAGATGATAGACTAGTGGAATTTGGATATTATCTCCCATCAATCAAGATTTCATTAAGAAAACAACAAATCTGCACAGATTAGACAGATAAGACAAAGAGACACAGAGGGTGTCATTTGCATAAAAATGAAGACATTAATGAATTTGAAATAAGTTATTGCCATCAGCATTCCTGCTTGGCATGACCTACATTCCCTGTTTCTGTGTCTTTGACACAAACACATTTGGTTAAAACATATTTATTCGACCTTTTCCAATACAGCTCAATTACAGGTTCAGTGTGTTAGTATTGGGATAAAAGTTTTTTGCAGTTATCTAGAAGCACACATTTATATAATTTATGGCGCATAATCCAATTACAGAATATATATAAGATTCATAATTATACAATAAGGTGATATACACTGTCAAGAAGTCTTACACCTGACAGGAAGCTGTGTAGGCCTGTCACAAGCGAAAGAAACAACAGCTTCCCATGCAAGAGTGGCTGTCAAAGTTATGGGCAACTAAAAGTCATTTCCTTCGCAGAACCATTACTTCAAGCTTGCTTGGATATAGAGCGTGATGATGACGTCATGTCATAGACTCCAGAGTAACCGTTTACTAAGTTGTTCCTTATTTCTGCATGAATATGTAATAAGTGCAAGAAGTGCAGCAGATCCTGTATGAAGCCAGGTCAGGTAAGAGTACTCATATATTCATGTGCTTATGCAAATTTTTCCAAGTACTCGCATGTACTCAGTACTCGAGTACATTGCCAAAGTACTCGTACTCGTAGTGAGTACATCACGAGTATGATTGAAGCTTCCAATGAGAGAAATTAACACCAAAGTAGCTAGATTATAAAAATAAATTATTATTTGAGCAAGATAAAATGACATAGTGTAGATCTTCGATTTCAAGCTATATATTCAGTCATTATCAGTCAAATAGACAAATGACAGTCCATCTACCTTAATTTGAAGGAACAGCAAGCTGCACCAATCAGATTATGCTCAAGTGCTACATTGCATGCAACAACTCACTATGCAAGTGGGAAGAAAAACTGTCAAATTCACACGCTTATTAAACCTGTTGTAAGTAATAACATCCAAATATTTTGTACCCAAGAACATATTGCAATTAATCACTTATGATGGAGTTAAGTTTGAAAAATGATCACAAAATTAATCAGCTTTATCGCTTGTTGCTTCTGGAGGATAAGCTACATGAATCATGGAACTGATTATGCAATCATATATATCTTTTGTAATCGCTAAACATTGAATTTGCATTTTGTTATAAATGTAGTGAAATCCTTCAAGAGACCTTAATGGGTAAGATGCCATAGAATTAATGTACTGTCACTCATTTTATCATTAGAATCTCATTTATAAACCATTTTGAGACAGTCTGCATATGAAGGGAGCCTCACTAGGAATTTTTGCATTAATCATACATAGTTTTCAAATGGTCATGAGATAGGAGCACACATTTGAATCTCTTCTTAATTACTGAATCCTTGATGGAAGCTACATTTTTACTGATCATATTAAATAATGTTAACAGTGCTCCATTTGCTTGAAAACGAAATCCACTTTAAGAATGAAAATTACTGTTGATGTCTGAAATTTGATGTTATGAAGAATGGAGAGACAGAAAGTTATCACAGGAGCATAATCAAAACTAAGGAATATGTGAACAGAATCTGCTTCATTTAATGGAATTTGGTATCAACATTAGAAGACATGGTGCTACAAATAGGACAATTAAAAAACAAAAGTATTATGCGACAAAGCCAGTTTGCCAATCTAAACTGCTTTCCACTGGGATTGCAAATGTACAAAATTTTCGAAGTTTAGAAATAATAAAAAGATATGCAGGGCACAATGAGATCTCTGTTTTATAGTAAACCATCAATGACCATGAATTAAATTTGTAATAATGTCTCAAACAAGAAGATTAATTTTTTAATTATGAAATATTCAGGCTTGTGAATGATTCACAATATGCACAGTATACATTAACAATAGGAAAATGTCAGTCGAACAAAATGTAAAATTCATGTTGTACGCATTTGTAAAACATGTCAGTTTATTTTGTAATAATTCAAGTTATTTTATCAAATGGAGACCCCCGAGGAACTGTTCTTGCCCCCCTCCTTTTTACGCTATACACATCAGACTGTCGATCAACTGCTCCATCATGTCCCCTCTCAAATTTGCAGGTGACACTGCTATGGTTTGACTGATCAACAAAGACAATTCCGAGGACTATATATATGAGTGTGAATTAAATGCTTTTGTTGACTATTCTGACTCTAACTTCCTCGAACTGAATGTGTTAAAAACCAAAGAGATGATCATTGATTTTAGATCAATTTCACATGAGCCTTATCCTATTACTATCAAGGGTTCTGAAGTAGCATGTCTAAACAATTTTAAATACCTTGGCATTACATTGGACTATAAGCTAAACTTGCATGATCATACAGACACTGTTATAAAGAAACTAAATACAAGAATGTATTGTTTACGTAAACTAAATCAATTTAATGTCGACTCTAAAATTCCAGTCATGTTCTATGATTCTGTGATAGCCAGTGTGTGGCGTAACTGTTTGATTTGTTGGGGTGGCAATGTAAAGAACTGTGCTAAATCAAGAATAGACAAAGTCATCGGAGAAGCTGGAAGGATTGTTGGTGGTTTGTTGCATGATGTTGACACTGTATACAACAAGGAACTGTCCCTCAAACTGAAGAAAACATTTGAAGATCAACATCATCCTCTTAATGAACTTTTAATGGGTCAAATAGTACCTAGACTTGGAAGAATGAGGCTCCCCTATGCAGCAACAAACCGACATCCTTCCTCATTTATTCCTCGTGCCATAAAGAAACATAACTGTGATTTTAGTAGATAACTTCTACCTCATGTGCTTTTAACTCCTGTGATAATTATATGTTTTTAAGTCATCAAATTGTACCGGTTTTATTCGCCAATATATTAATCATTGATAAATATTTTTTAATATAATACATATATATATATAGATATTTTTATGTTGCGTGTACCAAAATTACCCCTGGTGGGACTCAATAAAGTTATATCCTATCCTTTCCTATCCTTTCCTATCCTATCCTATCCTATCCTATGGAAGGTCAAAAGCTTTATTTGGTCAGAAAGCTCCCAGGACCCATCCTTTTCAGCTACGTGCAATTTCAAGAAAGAAGATCTATGATATGGGTTCATCACATCAGATGATGTTATTTCGTAATTTTTAATAAGTGTTCGATACAATGTCATGGCAAAACCAAAGATATTTTATAAATTGATGATTTTGCATGCTTCTTCTAGGTTTTCAACAGTCATTCTTGCCTGTATATAATTGATGTTTCCCATTTTAAGTTGGTGGTCAGAACAGATTTCAGCAATGCCTAACTGAAAACCTTATTCCTTGTCCGTATTTTCTAATTTTGTTGTTTCATATTTCGTAGTGTTTCAAGATGTTGGAACAGAACCTCTTTTGTTCTGAATTGGCATGGCTATTTCCGTTTTCCAGGATTCAAAATAACACAGCAATTTAAAGGCAAAGGAATGTTTTTGTTTCATTCATTAGCTTTGCTGACTGAACTAACATGAAAAATCTTCCCAAATTTGCTCCTTGATTATAGAAACTAAATTGAAACAAAAGAGAAAAGAATCAGAAAAACACAACCCCTTTCAAAAGGAAGTAATTTTGTATCATTGATTAATTTTTAATTTTTTCATGTTCTTGGGGCATGACAGCAGTATAGAAATGAAAGTGGGAAGGTCAATAGAAAAATGAGCAGAAATGTCCTACACAAAAATAGGCTGCAAGAGCGACGCTTCCCTTACGATGCAGAGATCATTATGCAACGAAAGTGAGTTCTTTATCAATTGGAAAGGTCAAAAACTTTATGTTGTTGAAAAAGCACAGGGGACCACCCTTTTTTTCGGTTGCATAGAATTCCGGAATGTTTGAAAGATCTATATGATATGGTTTATCCGAATAAGGAGATCTAGTTTCATAATTTGTTATTAGCCCTTGATACTTGACCGACAAAGAGATTTTACTTATTGTTAAGGCTCCAGTTTCTCTTTTTTTTTTGTATACCTCTTTTTTTCATGAAGTGTCTAACTCCTCAAATGACTTTCTCTTTCTTCTTAAGCTGAGCAGGTCAGTATGGATTTCAAACCTGTTGCTTGTTGTAGCTCAGTTGACAACTGTTAAGGCTTCAGCTTACTCTGAGAGATTAAGTTTTCATTATTAGAAAATCTTTCAAAGTAAGGTAACATCAGAAAGGCAAAGAAATTCTTTCGTTTCACTGATGAGCATTAACAACTCAACTGACATGAACAATTGTCACAAATTTCCTCATCGATTAGAGAAACTTTCTTGAAGTGAAAAAGAAAACAAGAAAGAAAGAAAAAACACAAACTTACAAAAGGAAGTAATCATTGATTCATGTCATGTTCTTGGAGCATGAGAGATGACAAAATGCACTAATAAGATATTGACATTGGTAAAAGTCGGAAAATCAAAAGAAAATTGGCAGAAAAAACCTACACTAGACACACATTAAAAGGACAGTCTAAAGCCAATGGAATAACTGTTCTTGACTGCACCATATTGAAAAACAAAGTGACGACATAAGTTACATAACACACTCTCTCATTTCTTATTTAAAAACATGTTCCCTCACTCAGGATGATGATGTGCACTGGAGTTAGTTGTCCGTGAAGACCTGTTGTTTCTGTTTTTTCAATTGTTGGAGACACAGATCTGACATTTCATGATTGCTTCATTACTGAAATATTCATTTTGTGATTGTTTCATATGGAAAAGAATGTGAGAATGGCCGACAGGGCTTCAATGTTAGATTAAGCAGTCAAAATTCATATGACTTGTGGCTGTGCTGCATGATATGAACATACAGTTTTTCATTTAAGAAGAAACCTTTCATTGATTTTTAATTGAAGAGAGTAATATATTAGATTATTGAATTTGACAATGTCTCATTTAGAATTGATTGAAGTTGCTTGACACTGTCATATTTTAATTCCAAGAGTTGCATGAGTCAGAAATGAAATTTCTGAAATGAGACAAGGTTCTTGTGCCATGAAACTAAGGTTTTGATGCAGTGTAAAAACGCATAATTGACTGCCAAAAGGAACTATTACAATTACACAGTTTTAGCATTTATGTAAACTGTGAGGAGAGAAACAAATCCTGTTGAAGGTAGCTGACAGTTCACTAATAAAATTGATTCATTATCAGGTGACAGGTCTTCAACTGAGATTTCAACTAATAAATAGCACTATTTTAAAGGGGAGCAGAATGCTGGGCCAGTACCTCATAGCAAATCTGAATTTAATAGACCCTTAGTATCACATGCTCATTGAAATAGCTGTAAAATATAAATGTGTGAGCATCACCTACAATTACCACAACTTGTGATGGAGTTAAGTTTGAAAATTTATTGCGACATCAATCAGCCTTATTGTTGTAGCTTATGAAAGATGGGAAATATGAGTCATGGAAGAAATGATGCAATCAATATATCTTGGTAATCTGGCTGAATTTGCATTTTATTATATATGCAGAGTAATTCTTGAAGAGACTTTAATGAGCAAGATGCTTCAAAATTAATGCATTGTCACTCAATTTATCATAAGGACCTCATTTATAAACCATTTTAACATTCTGCTTGTTAAGGGAGCCAGACATGGAATTATGCATTGATCATGCAGAGAATTCTATGTGGTCATGAAATAAAAGCATCAACGACAACATTTATAAACTAAATCTTTGATAGGAGCTAGAAAACCAAAATATCTATACATGTATAGCTTAAGTAATTTACCACTAAATTGTTTGTAGTGTTCCGTTTAAAGCTCTTTGCAAAGAGGTTTCCCGCAAAAGTCTCAAAATGAACAAGAGCTCTGCAAAAGTTGACATTATAGTGAAACGTTGTTTCTGGTGTACATGGTGTAGTTCAACATGCTGTTGCTTGCATCATATCTGATGAAAAGACGCATTGTGATTTTTTCAATTCGCAAAACATTTGCAATTAAAGAAATTTTGAAACATTGCACATGTAAGATGTCGGTGACTTTTGTCGGTCTCATGTTGCATGCATTCCTTTGTGGCCTACAATGCATGGTTTCCATTACATTGTAAGTTCATATTGCAACAAAAGCGGGTTCTTTCACCAATTGGAAGGGTCAAAAGCTTTATGTCCTGGAAAAGCAATAAGAACTGCTCCTGTTTCAGTTGCATAGAATTCCAAAATGTTTAAATGACATGACACGGTTTTACACGGAAAAGACGATCCTGTTTCATAATTTGTTTTAGCCCTTGATATCGCATCAAAGAGATATTTACTGATCACCAACTTTGAAGTGTGTGTGCCTTTTTTTTAAGAAGTGTTTTGATATTCATTAGACCTCATCATGATATTTTCACAATTGGAAAGGCTGGCATCTAACTGACAATTTTGCTGTCAGTGCCCAGCTAAGGATTGACGAAACAACAAACAGTCAGATTATTTTTGAGTTGAAATCACAGCGCAAAAGTCTGTTTTATAGACTCACCAGGAGCTTTTGCCCATCTTCAATGGGCTTCAGACAGCTGAAGAAGCCCATGGGAGATGGGGGGAAACTCCTGGTGAGTTGCGCTATGATTTCAGTACAAAATGAGCCTCCAAATGTCAAGATTAAGCTTACATAGTTGAATTAGACTAAATATTGTTTATTTGCCAAAATTATAACTTAAAAGGAATATTTAAACTAGTACACCTGTAATTGATCACAATTACAAAGATAAATTCCCCCCTTCCCTTCCTCTCCCCTGCCCACTTACATCCCCCTGCCCCCTTACATCCCCCTGCCCCTTACATCCCCCTGCCCCTTCCCTTCTACCTTGCGCCAGGAAAAAGTGTTTCCTGCCATAAGAAGCATTTGGGGAGGAAAAAACTGAGATAAAATTTTCAGGGTCCACCGCGATTTTTAACGGACGGCGCTACAGTAGAATGCTATATACCCTGTGAAAGCTAAGAAACAGAGCTTTCTGGTGGTGTTTTTTATTTCTCTGTAGCTTTAATAGGAGCCGAGTTATCCGCGCTTGAAAATAGCGTTTTTGTGGTGCTATAGCGCCGATACCGTTCACGCTAGAAAGTTGGAATTCTAGTGGATTGTTACACTATAGTATGACTGTAACTGCATACAATTTCAGCTTGATTGGAGCATTTCTTCCTAGTTTTTGTAAAATTTTAGTAGCAATTTTGGGAATTCCCTTATTTGAAAAATTCATATAAAAAAAACGTTTAGAGATATTGCCAAAAGCCGCCTTTCCGCACTGCGTATATCTTTAGAGATGATTGCGTAAAAAATTGGTGTAATTTCACTCATTGGTTTTTCTAAAACCGTGAACACAAATTTTTTATGCATTTGCTGCGTAATTACCAGTTAACTGAAAATTACGCTCTGTAATTCCAGTATATAAAATTGTTCAGCAAAAGCAAGATAATTCCGCTATTTCAGGTAGTTACTAGAAATAGTTTCCGAAATACAGCCTGTCAAAATGTTGACGAAAAATAAGAAAAAAAAAAACAAAAAACAACAAAGATGATGATGAAAAAAAAAAACGAACAATAACAATATAAATTCCCCTAACGCGGGAATTTATAATAAGTGTATGAGGTTGAAGTCAGTTTGGCGCCGACTTAGAGGGTTCAAACATGTCTTTTTGTCAGTTAGATCCTGACAGGAGTTATCTAACTAATGAAATTGGTGTCTAATAAATATATTGACCTTTCTCTTTCTTTTCAAGTTGAAGTGTTCAGAATGGATTTCAACACTGTTGCTTGTTGTTGCACTTTCGACAGCTTTTAAGGCTTCAGCTTCTCTTTTCGTTAGTGTGCATCTTTTTATTCTGTTGTTTCTAGTTACTTTGTGTCTCAAGCTGTTGGAACCAAAACTCTTTGTTCTCCGTACACTGTTCTGGATTTTGTGAATATAGACATCTGAATTGACACAGCCTTATCTTTGAGAGTTCATTTTTTGATTTATCGCGGAATCTTTTAAATGAGACAACATCAGAAAGGCCAAGAATTGTTTTGTTTCATTGATTAGTAATTTAGCATTGCCAACTTGACAGATATAAACCATCATCAAATATTTTTTTATTGATTATAGAAACTTTCTTGAAACAAAAAAGAAAAGAAGAAAGAAAAAAAAACACAAACTTACAAAAGGAAGTAATCATTGATTAATGTCATGTTCTTGGATCATGAGAGATGACAAAATGCACTAATAAGATATTGACATTGGTAAAAGTCGGAAAATCAAAAGAAAATTGGCAGAAAAAACCTACACTAGACACACATTAAAAGGACAGTCTAAAGCCAATGGAATAACTGTTCTTGACTGCACCATATTGAAAAACAAAGTGACGACATAAGTTACATAACACACTCTCTCATTTCTTATTTAAAAACATGTTCCCTCACTCAGGATGATGATGTGCACTGGAGTTATTGTCCGTGAAGACCTGTTGTTTCTGTTTTTTCAATTGTTGGAGACACAGATCTGACATTTCATGATTGCTTCATTACTGAAATATTCATTTTGTGATTGTTTCACAATGTCATGGAAACAAATGTGAGAGGGGTCGATAGGGCTTCATTGTAAGATTAGACTGTCAAAAATATGAGACTTTTTGTAAGCTATGCAAAATACAGACACACATTTGTTCATTTGAGAAGAAACCTTTCATTGAAATTAAATTGAAGAAAGTAATATATTTGTTATTGAATTTGACGACGTCTTATTTAGACATAATTGATGTTGATCAACACTATCATATCTAGAATTCCAAGAGTTGCAGGAGTCAGAAATGAAATTTCTGAAATGAGACAAGGTTCTAATGCCATGAAACTAAGGTTTTGATGCAAGGTACAAACGCCAAAAGGAATTGGCAAATTGCAATTACACAGTTTTAGCATTTATGTAGACTGTGTGAGGAGAGAAACAAATCCTGTTTAAGGAGGCTGACAGTTCACTAATAAAATCAATTCATTATCAGGTGGCAGGTCCTCAACTGAGATTTCAACTAATAGATAAGCACAATTTTATAGGGGAGCGCAATGCTGAGCCAGTACTTCATAGCAAATCTGAATTTAATAGACCCTTAGTATCACATGCTTATTAAAATAGCTGTAAAATATAAATGTATAAGCATCACCCAAGACAATTACCACAACTTGTGACGGAGTTAAGTTTGAATATTCGTTGCAACATCAATCAGTTGTTGTTCTGTTGTAGCTTTTGCAAGATGAGTTACATCAGTCATGGAAGTAATTATGCAATCAATATGTCTCGGTAATCTGGCTGAATTTACATTTCATTATATATGTAGAGTAATTCTTGAAGAGACTTTAATGAGTAAGCTGCTTCAAAATTAATGCATTGTCAATCAATTTATCATAAGGACCTCATTTATAAAGCATTTTAAGACATTTTGCGTGTTAAGGGAGCCTGACATGGAATTTGTGCATTGATCATGCAGAGAATTCTATAAATTTGGTCATGAGATAAAAGCTTCAACGACAACTTTAATAAACTAAATCTTTGATAGGAGCTAGACAACTAAAATATTTGTACATGTATGGCTTAAGTAATTTACCACTAAATTGTTTGTAGTGCTCCGTTTATAGCTCTTTGCAAAGAGGTTTCCCGCAATAGTCTCAAAATGAACAAGAGCTCTGCAAAAGTTGACATTATAGTGAAACGTTGTTTCTGGTGTACATGGTGTAGTTCAACATGCTGTTGCTTGTATCATATCTGATGAAAAGACACAGTGTGATTTTTTCAAAATGCAAAACATTTGCAATTAAGGAAATGTTGAAACGTTGCAAATGCAAGATGTCGGTTTCATGTTGCATGTATTCCTATGTGGCCTGCATGCATGGTTTCCATTACATTGCAAAGTTCATATTGCAACAAATGCGAGTTCTTTCCTCAATTGGAAGGGTCAAAAGCTTTATTTCCTGGACAAGCAATAAGAACTGCTCCTGTTTCAGTTGCATAGAATTCCAAAATGTTTAAATGACATGATACGGTTTTACACGGAAAAGACGATCTTGTTTCATAATTTGTTTTAGCCCTTGATATTTCATCAAAGAGACTTTTTACTGATCACCCACTTTGAAGTGTGTGTGCCTTTTTTCTAAGAAGTGTTTTAATATTCATTAGACCTTATTATGATATTTTCACTATTGGAAAGGCTGGCATCTAACTGACAATTTTGCTGTTAGTGCCCAGCTAAGGATTGACGAAACAAACAAACAGTCAGGTTATTTTTTAGTTGAAATCATAGCGCAAAGGTCTGTTTTATAGACTCACCAGGAGCTTTCACCCATCTTCAACGGGCTTCAGACAGCTGAAGAAGCCCATGGGAGATGGGGGGAAACTCCTGGTGAGTTGCGCTATGATTTCAGTACAAAATGAGCCACCAAATGTCAAGATTAAGCTTACATAGTTGAATTAGACTAAATATTGTTTATTTGCCAAAATTATAACTTAAAAGGAATATTTAAATAAGTGTATGAGGTTGAAGTCAGTTTGGCGCCGACTTGGAGGGTTCAAACATGCCTTTTTGTCAGTTAGATCCTGACTGGAGTGATCTAACTAATAAAATTAGTGTCTAATTTATATATCGCCCTTTCTCTTTCTTTTCAAGCTGAAATGTTCAGAATGGATTTCAACACTTTGCTTGTTGTTGCACTTTCGACAGCTTTTAAGGCTTCAGCTTCTCTTTTCGTTAGTGTGCATCTTCTTATTCTGTTGTTTCTAGTTACTTTGTGTCTCAAGCTGTTGGAACCAAACTCTTTGTTCTCTGTAAACTGTTCTGGATTTTTGTGAATATAAACATCTGAATTGACACAGCCTTATCTTTGAGAGTTCATGTTTTGATTTATCGCAGAATCTTTTAAATGAGACAACACCAGAAAGGCAAAGAATTATTTTGTTTCATTGATTAGTAATTTAGCATTGCCAACTTGACAGATATCAACCATCATCAAATATTTTCTTATTGGTTATAGAAACTTTCTTGAAACGAAAAAGAAAAGAAGAAAGAAAGAAAAACACCAACTTACAAAAGGGAGTAATCATTGATTAATGATATGTTCTTGGAGCATGAGAGATGACAAAATGTACTAATAAGATATTGACATTGGTAAAAGTGGGAAGATCAAAAGAAAATTGGCAGAAATAACCTACACCTGACATATATTGGAAAGACGGTCTAAAACCAATGGCAGGACATTTCTTGACTGCACCATGCCGAAAAACAAAGTGAAAACATAAGTTACATAACACACTCTCTCATTTCTTATTTAAAAACATGTTCCCTCACTCAGGATGCATGATGATGTGCACTGGAGTTAGTTGTCCGTGAAGCCCTGTTGCTTCTGTTTTTTACCTTCAGCGAACGAAGTTCGAAGAAGGTATTGTTATCACTTTGGTAAAATGTTGTCCGTCCGCCGGGCGGGCGGTCGGGCGGTCGGGCGTCCGGGCGGTCGGGCGTCCGGGCGGTCTGGCGGCGGGCGGATAGATAGTTTCCGGGCCAGAACTCGGGCCCTATTGCATGTACGTAGATGAAATTTGGTACACATATAGCCCATATGGTCTGGTTGTGCCTTTTGATTGTCTGATTGATGGATAATCCATACTTTTTGAGATATTAAACAAAAAGATAAAAAATTATTTTTTTCGTTTCCGGATCAAGACTCGGTCACTATCGCATGTACATGGATGAAATTTGGTACACATATAGCCTATGTGGTCCAATTGTGCCTTTAGATGGTCTGATTGATGGGTATTCTATAGTTTTTGAAATATTTAGAAAAAATAATAAAAACAATTTTTTTTCATTTCTGGCCCAAAACTTGCCCAGTATTGCATGTACATGGATGACATTCCATCCACATATCACCTATATGATGCTGTTGTGCCTTTTGATGGTGTGAGTCATGGTCATTCTATACTTTTTGAAATATTGAAAAAATATATTGCAAATTATAATTTTTGGTTTCTGGTCCAAAACTTAGCCTCTCTTGGATGTACCTTGATAAAAATTCATCCACATATTGCCTATAAAGATCTTTCACTGGTCTCATTGATAGGTAGTTTTAACACTTTTTAAATATTTAGAAAAATTTTGAAAAATATAAATTAATATACTTATTGGCTTTCGACCCACAGCTCATAACCTATTTCCTGTACATGTATGAAACTGCAACATAATATTATGTGTAAATTTGTCTAGTTCAGCCTTTTCATGGTTTTACATACCCTGGTAGGCAGGCGGGCAGATGGTAGGGCAGCGGGTATATAATTTCAGGCCAAGATTTGGCCACGATTGCATTATACCAATTTTGTCAACATCGCTTTTATGACTTTACAGATGTCTTTCGCTGAAGGTTTGCTGCTGCGCAGCCTATGTTTTCAATTGTTGGATACACAGATCTGACATTTGATGATTGCTTCATTGCTGAATGATTCATTCTGTGATTGTTTCAAATAGAAATAAATGTGAGAGGAGCGTTAGGGCTTCATTGTAAGATTAAACTGTCAAAAACATATAACTCTCTGCCACATATGAACAGAAATTTGTTTGATTACGAAGAAACCCCTCATTGAATTCTGATTAAACCTTAATATGAGAGATGAATAGGCCTATATTTGATTTTTCAATTAAGACGTTTTATGTAGACCTGATTGATGTTGCATGACACTGTCATATTTAGGACATTCAAGATTTTTATGAGTAAAAGAAGAAGTTAAAGCTATTGTGCCCTAACACTAAGGACTTAGATGCATGGTAATAACACATAATGGACAACCAAAAGGCATGATTATAATTACTCAGTTTAGCATTAGAGAGGTTTTGCTACACGTTCACGTGTGACGTATACGTGTACAAGTGCTATCTTATTACATTGTTGTCATGGCAACTCCCACGTACACATCACAGAGAAACGTGCAGCAAAACCTCTCTATTTATGTGCAAGGATAGAAACAAATCCTGTGTAAGGTAACTGACAGTTCATCTAATAAAACCGATCCAGTATCAGGTCTTCAACTGAGAGTTCATCTAATAAATAGCACTATTTTATAGAAGATACCCTCAGAATCACGTGCCTGTTAAAGTGCCATAAAATCCAAGAACATGATTATCATCCGAGAACACTAGTACTATTTATCACTTGTGAGGGAGTTAAGTTCAAAAATTTATCGCAACATCAATCAGCCTTATTGTTGTAGCTTATGAATGATGGGGAATACGATTCATGGAAGTAATTATGCAATCAATATATCTTGGTAATCTGGTTGAATTTGCATTTCATTATATATGTAGAGTAATTCTTGAAGATACTTTAATGAGCAGGTGCTTCAAAATTAATGCATTGTCACTCAATTTATCATAAGGACCTCATTTATAAAGCATTTTAAGACATTTTGCATGTTAAGGGAGCCTGACATGGAATATGTGCATTGATCATGCAGAGAATTTGTTGTGGTCATGAGATAAAAGCATCAACGACAATGCCCATAAACTAAATCTTTGATAGGAGCTACATAACCAAAATATTTATTTGCCTTAACTTATTTACCTCTAAATTGTTTGTAGTGCTCCGTTTATAGCTCTTTGCAAAGAGGCGTCCCATAAAAGTCTCAAAATGAACGAGAACTTTGCAAAAGTTGACATTTAATTAAACGTTGGTTCTGGTGTACATGGTGCAGTTCAACATGCTCTTGTTTACATCAAATTGGATGAAAAGACGCAGTGTGATTTTTTCCATTCGCAAAACATTTGCAATTAAAGAAATTTTGAAACATTGCGCATGTAAGATGTCGGTTTCATGTTGCATGTATTCCTATGTGGCCTGCAATGTATGGTTTCCATTACAATGCAAAATTCATGTTTCAACCAAAGCAAGTTCTTTCATCAATTGGAAAGGTCCAAAGCTTTATGTTGTTGAAATACCATAGGGATTCCTCCTTCTTTAGTTGCATAGAAATCCAGAATGTTTGAGAGACATGATATGGTTTTATCCGATTAAGACAATCGAGATTCATAATTTGCTATAACCCCTTGATACCTGATTGATAAAGAGATTTTTTACTGATCACCCACTGTGTATGCTTCTTTATTTCAAGAAGCATTTAAAAATCGATGTTTCTCTTTCTTTTCAAGAACTGTTCAGGACGGAATTAAACACTGTTGCTTGTTCTGGCAGTTTCGACAACTTTTAAGGCTTCTGCTTCTTTTTTTGCTTGTCTACATCATCTTCTTTTGTTGTTTCATATTACTTTGTGTCTCAAGCGGTTGGCACCCAAAACTCTTTGCTCTAAATTAACTGTTCTGGATTTAGTGAATCTCGACATCTGAGTTGGCACAGCTTATCTCTGAGAGTTTGTGCTTTGATTTATTACAGAATCCTTTAAAGTAAGACAACATCAGAAAGGCAAAGAAATGTTGTTGTTTTTTTCATTGATAAGCATTACCAACTTGACAGACATGTACATTCATCACAAATTTGTTCATTGATTGTAGAAACTTTCTTGAAACAAAAGAGAAAAGAACGAAAAAAACAAACTCATTGATTAGTTACATGTTCTTGGAGCATGATAGATGACGGAATACACTCAAAATATGTTGACCTTAGTAAAAGTGGGAAGATCAAAGGAAAATCATCAGAAATAACCAACACTACAAATGCAAGAACAGTCTAAAACCAATGACAGAACTTTTTTCAGTTGTAGCATGTGTGCTTTTAAAGTCCATTTATTTCTAGGTTTTAGTGAAAAATGGGCAAACGCACAAGCAGATGAATTTGAAAACGCCCTTTGAAAAGCCGGTGTTGTACATAGAATGGAAAATTTCCTTGATATTGTGCGACATTTCAATGCAAGAAAATGAATTTAAGAAAAATAAATTTGATTCTGGAGGGCATCAAAACAACAATCTGGTAGCTAGAAATATTATTCTGACTCCTGCCAACAACATTATATTGTGACAAGGGATTGCTGCACTGCAGTGGGCTTTTAACACATACATTCAGACAGTATTGGAAATAAAACATAAAACATGCAGGAAATATATCTCCTCATGTAACATTGAAATTATGTTCCCTTCAGAATGATGATGTACAATGCAATGAATATGTTCATGAAGCCCTGTTTTGTCAATCTTTTCATATTTCTGACATTTTCTGATTGGTTCATTTCTGAATGATTCACTTTTTGATTGTTTCTCATGGACATAAACATGAAGAGAGCAAACAAGGCTTCAATGTAAGATTAAACTGTCAAAAGTATATGACTTGTCACAGGCTATACCAAATATGACCAAACATCTGTTCATTTTAGAAGAAACCCTTCCTTGACATTTAATTAGACCTATAAACATGTACATTGTAGGGAAGAGTAAGACCATTCATGAAAGATGAAGACATTTAATTTAAAATTGATTGATAATGTGTCATGGGATTGCCATATCTACAATGTAAGACTTCCAAGATTCCCATGAGTAAAAACTGAAGTTTGTTGGGTTGGCGAAAGTTCTGCGGAGTTGAAACGAAGATCTTTGATGCAATGAAACTATATATCCGAAAAGGTCGGCCAGTCAGGTCATGCTCAGAATCAGACTCACACTGTTTTTACCATTACACAGTTTTAAAGATCCAAAGTAATTGAATTGACTCTCTTCTTCTGAATAGGGGCGGATCAAGAAAATGTCGGATGGGTGGGTTTAAGAATGAAAATGTACTAAAAATATCCAGCATTGTCTTCTTTTTTTTTTACATTATAATCCCCTAACCCCCCCCCCCCTCCCCTCGGCTCTGCTACCTCTGAGTGACAAATTGATAACTCTATGATATCCACAGGTCAATGACATATGTCTGACAGGAGTTTCGATCATCATTTGCCCGATTTATGAGGTATCCTGCGGTCCAAAGTTTAACAAGCACATAAATACAGAACCCACCATCCATCCATCCATCCTCTGTACCCATATGGTGTTCATTGAAATGATATACAATCTTTGAAATAAGATGGCTACTATTGTCCACAAGTGAACTTGGGAAAAAAGCAATATAAAAGAAAAGAAGGTGGGGTTGATTAAATGCTCTTTTTATCTTGATTACTAGGGACTGACAAAAACTCTTAATGGGATTGTTTTAAGTCTTTTCTGACATTTCGTTGATTGGACCTTTAAGCTGGTGACAGAGATGCATTGGGTCAGATTAATGTCAAAAGATAGATTGGACACAGGAGTCAAATTGAGCCATAAATGACACATGCTGCTTAAAGGGCGGGAAACTGGTTAAATAGGCAGTTCACCTTTTGGAAGGAAATCGGGTGCCCTTGGTCTTTCAAATAAAAGAGATGGATCTGAGAAAAACAAAAAGAATTTATAGTTCTCAGTTGAAAGTGGATGTTTTCTCAGATTTTGCTAGATAATTAAATACATTTCAGTCATTCTGAAAGACTTTCCACAGTATGTAGGCCCAAAAAATTTAGATTCAACCTCAACCATGTTGATTTTCGAGTGAATCATGTACATATACGGTGGGTGCAGATATTTAAGCACCACTGGAGTTGGGTCACTAATTTTTTTTAATTCAGACAAACCATTTGCCCAACTACCACACCCCACTGTATGTAAATTCTAATTTATTGCACTACACAGATTTTCCATGAATGATTAAATCACAAATTCTAATTAGGCTTCCTTAACATATAGGCTGTATTAAAGTGGTTTATAAATGAGGTTCTTAAGATAAATTGAGTGACAGTGCATTAATTCTCAGACTCATTAAGTCTTCAAGAATTTTCTATAAATATAAACAGAAATGCAACTTCAGCCATATATTACTGAAGATATAGCTTCTATAGTATAAAAATCACTTTCCACATAAGATGAGGCTGATTAATCCATTAGCTACTTTGTGATAGTTTTATACTGATTTTGATGCAGAGGCATTTTTGGTGGACTTATTCCAAGAACAACTTAGGTAAATAGAGTTTGACATAATTTACTGATCAATAGAAGATGTTGCAGCGTGAGGAGACAATGTTTCGGGAAAGCGGCTACTTTCAGACATTCACGTAAGACTTTTAACACTGTAAGATTACTAAGATATCATGCTTCATGTACCTAAACTGGAAGACCTGCCAGGACGAGCTGTACATTTAAGCCATGTAGACATAGGGTTGTGTTAGCTGAATAGGGCTCTGAGTATTAGGATATGTATGGGATCCCCATCTTTGTGTGTCTGACTGTGTCCTCTCGGCAATCACATGTATATATGGGATCCCTATCTCGGCAAACACATATGGGATCCCCATTTTTGATTGTAGCTGGTCCTCTCGGCAAACACACATATGGCATCCCCATCTTTGCTTTTCCATTGTTTTACTGGGCGTGCGTCACGCTTGAAAGATTTGATGCTTTAAACAGAATATTTGTTTGTGACATCTCATAAATGCAACAGAGGGGACATAGCATATAAAAGAATGTATTCAGCAAATATCTGCATTCTGAACAATTTTTACTGCTCATTGTGATTAAGGTCATTCTTTACATATGTTTCAAGTTTCTTGTAATTTGTTTTACTTCTGCTTCATATTTAAACATCAAGGTGAAATTATTTTCAGAATCATTTCTGATTTAAGACAGGCAAATTGTTACATATAAAAGCTATCAAGTGCTGTCATTGCATGAATGTTTTAAGGGGATAAGATTCCTGCATTTCGATTGCCATGGCTACTTATTTGCCAGAAATGTCTTCTAAACTATTATGAAATGGATTTAGAGCTCTTGAAATGTTGTCATATCAGATATTTTAAGTTCTCTTCAAATGATTCATAAGGCCACACGTAATTATCATTTAGCTTCTCGGATTGACCGACCCAACAGATTTTTTGCCTTTGAAAAAATAAAAAGCTTTGCTGCAATTTCTATCTAACTGACGTGATAAAAAACATAGGCTGCGTAGCAGCAAACCTTCAGCGAAAAAAAGAACACCATTAAAGGGCACAATTACACCATGAAAGTGATGTGAAGCAAATTTGCATGTTAGGATATAGTGCACAGTCTTGGCCTGAAAGGGTATACGCTAAACCATGGAGAGGCCTAACTAGACTAATTAACACTTATTATGGAGTAGTTTCATGAATATACAAGAAATAGGATGTGAGCTGTGGGTGGGAAACGAAGAACGAGATTTATTTGTATTTCTCTAAATTTTTCTGAATATTCGTAAAAGCATTAATATACCTATCAATGAGACCAGCAGAAGACACCAAAGCATTGTATAGGTAATGTGAATCAAATTTCATCTATGGACGTGCAATATTGGCCAAGTTTTGGCCTGGAAACAAAAAATAATAATTTATATATTTTTTGTCAATATTTCAGAAAGTAAAGAATATCCAAGAATCACACCCACAAAAGGAACAACTATATCGTATATGTGACATGTGTAAGAAATTTCATCCATGTACATACGATAGTAGCCAAGTTTTGGCCCATAAAAGACATAAAAAATTGTTTTGAACATTTTCTCAATATATCAAAAGGTATAAGATTTCCATCAATCAGAGCATCAAAAGGCACAACTAGGCCATATAGGCTATATGTGTACCAAATTTCATGCATGCACATGCAATAGGGACTGAGTTCTGACCCGGAAACGAAAAGATTAATTTTTTATATTTTTTCTCAATATTTCAAAAATTATGGAATATCCATCAAGCAGACCATCAAAAGGCACAACTGGACCATAAAAGCTATATGTGTACCAAATTTCATCCATGTACATGCAATAGGGCCTGAGTCCTGTCCCGGAAACTATCTATCCACCCACCGCCCGATCGCCCAGACACCCAACTGCCCGGACGCCCGCCTGGCAGACAGACAACATTTTACCAAAGTGATTACAATACCTTCTTCGAACTTTGTTCGCTGAAGGTAAAAATGAAATTATCTTTCTTTATTCTTGTCCTAAAGACCAACCTCATTTGTCTTGAGAAGATCCAAAAAGCTAAATATCAATTATGTCTTGCCTGGATGAAAAAGTGCATCTATGTGCTTCAAAAGTAACACTGATGATACCTGATATTAGAAATAGATTCTTTCCCAGTGGGCATTGTGACGTCAGTCTGGTGTTTTATTTTGCTTATTTTAGGTCATGACTGACCTTAACTTAAATATAAAGTCATTTTGACGTTATTGTTTCCCCACACACAGAAGTCAAAATCCAATGTCAGCAAGATGTTGCCTGTTGACTGATCTTCTACTGACATCAAAAGGGACCTCACAATTATGCCAAGCAGTTATGTCACATACACGTCCTTTCACCAGGTTTTTGCTGACCTTCTACTGATGTCGTACATAAGTCAGATGCCTATCTGAATGTCATTTGAATATGACATTGCATTCACAGCTGATTTTGATGTCCATCCGAGGTTATAATTCAATGCAATTATTTTTTTGCAAAACCTTCACTGTAACATCATTTTAACATCAAATCTGACTTCTGAATGATGTTGTATTGACATCACAACGCCTGCCGGGCTATGGCTGCTGTAATGATGCCAATTAGGTTTCAAATTAATGAATTTATGTCAAATGGCTTACTTATTGGCATATTAATCAACACAAAGACATCGAGCAATGGAACATCTTTTTACATGTTATCCATGATCCAAATAAGTTCATTGATTCACTTTGCCCCAAGGTTCACTGTTTCCCCTTTCCACCTGGTCATGAATAGTTCTTAGTGAATTATCATGCTTATCATTTAATTTTCGGTATTTTTATTGTTTCAGGAATAACATCAAAGATCGTAACAGTTGATCCCAAAATTATTACCAGGTGAGTGGTTGACTTTGGATCTTTTTTTTAAAAATTGTTATAAAACCAGACAAATTGAGGTGAGAAATTATAAGTTCTGGTCATTTTGACATATACTTGCATGTCCAGCATAATTTATAAATGCTGTTCATTATCTTTTTCCTAGTCAGGGACACCCGTTGATCTGTTACACAAAACATCTGTTATGAAGCAGGTGCCCAGCTGGCTGACAGACTGTCAGTGGGGATTCTCCAAGCTGGCAAAGTTGTTTTCATCTTGTAGCTGGGAATGAAGTGTGTCCCAAAATGCTGCTTTTATGTAACCAAATAATGGAGATGGCAAACACAAAACAGGTAGCTTATTCTTATAACTATGTTGCAATAAACGAAGAGAAAAATGGAATAACCTACCAGAACAGAAATTGTGAAGTTTTTTCTTTGTAAGCATGTAACAATGAAAAAGAATTTCCAAACAGAAATAAAAATTCTCATGGCACCAAACAATTGTGGACTCCAGTTTCTGTCAATATCAGATTTTACACACCTGACCTATTGATATTCACCTCGGTCTTTGGCCTCAGTGAATATCCCCGGTTGGGTCTGTAAAACCTGTTGTTCCATGACCCCTATGTAACAAGCCCCCTGATTGGCCAACAACCCACCTGCATAATGTGATGTTCACCTGTGTGCAGTGGTGTGTGACAGTGAGGTCAATAACAAAAGTGTTATTCACTGATCAGTGAATATAACATTTGTTATTGACCTCCCTGGAAAAAAATTTCAAAAAAAAAAAATTTTCCGAAAAAAAAAAAATTTTCCGGAAAAAAAAATTTTTCCGAAAAAAAAAAAATTTCCGAAAAAAAAAAAATTTCCGAAAAAAAAAAATTTCGTAAAAAAAAAATTTCCGAAAAAAAAAATTTTTTTCGAAAAATAAAAAAAATTTCGAAAAAAGAAAATTTCCACAAAAAAGAATTTTTTACCAAAAAAAAAAATTTCTTACCAAAAAAAAAATAAATTTCCCCAAAACAAATTATCATGGAACAAAACAATTGTGGACTTCAGTTTCGGTCAATATCAGGTTTTACGGACCTGACCTAGTGATATTCACCTCGGCCTTCGGCCTCGGTGAATATCACCGGTCAGGTCCGTAAAACCTGATATTGACCTCAACCGAAGTCCATAATTGTATAATATTGACCTCAACCGAGTATAATTTTTTCTTGCAAGTTCCCGGTTAAGAAAAAGTTGCCTCTAGAATGAGAGCAAGTTGCAGATGTCTGCCCTGTCTGTCCATCCTGAGTGTACCAAGCACTTGTCTTTGCAGTTTCCATATTTGGTTTTAATTATCAACTGACAACTTGTATTATGTAACAATGTTGTTACATTTGAGTCAAAAGCCTTTGTAGGTCTGTTGCTTCCCCAGCCGAAAGTTCACATGCTTTGTATGGTATTTTTTATTTTTCTATCGCGGAGTCCTTCTAAATAAGAAAAAAGGAATTGCAAATAAAGTTTTTATTCCATTGAGTAGCATTACCAACTAAACTGACGTGAACAACTGCCACAAATTTACTCAATGCTTATAGGAACTTTCTTGAAACGAAAAAGAAAAGAAGAAAGAAATTAATACACAACTTTCAAAAAGGAAGTAATCATTGATCAATTTCATGTTCTTGGAGCATGAGTCATGACAGATGACAAAATACACTCATAAAATATTGACTTAGGTTAAAGTTGGCAGATCAAAAGGAAATGAGCAGAAATGACTGAAACAACAGAAGATTGTAATTTGAGGTTTTAGGACTGTTGTGGCCTGTATTATGCTGATAAACCGACCAAAAATAACGACATTTTGACTTTGACTAAACCAAGAGAGTGCTCCTAAATTCCATATATCTCTTCATTTTATTGACAAATGCAATAAACTCATCTCTTGCTGGGGCTATTTTTCTCTACATGCCACTTTAAAATGATGTGCCCTTCTGAATGATGATGTACAATGCAACGAATATGTGCTTACTTCTGTCTTGTGAAGCTTTGCATTTATCTGACATTTTCTGATTGGTTCTTTTCTGAATGATTCGTGTTTTGATTGTTTCACATGGACATAAACTTGAAAAGAGCAAACAGGGCTTCAATGTATGATTATATGACTTGTCACAGGATAAACCAAATCTGAACATAAATCTGTTCATTTGAGAAGAAACCCTTCTTTGACTTATAATTAGACCTTCAGACGGATGTTTATATTGTAGGGGATCTTAGGACCGCTTTAATTAATGTTCAAGAATTTTCAGCTAGAATTTAATGATAATGTGCCATGACATTGCCATGTATGGGGTTTCAAAGTTTATCATGATTGAAAAGTGAAGTTTGTTAGATGGGCGAAAGTTCTGCTGAGTTGAGACGAAGATCTTTTGATGCAGCGAAATTACATCTCTGAGACTGACTGCCAATCAGGTCATGGTCAGAATTAGACTTGCACAGTTTCAATTTAATTGTTTTGCAGTAAGTATTGAACATTTAAAATAATTGACTCTCTTCTTCTGGGAACAATAAACGGACAAACAAATAATGTTTCATTGACAAATTGATAACACTATCATGTCCATAGGTCACTGACCTGCATTTGTATGTCTGACAGCAGTTTCAATCATCAGGAAAACAAGACGGAGTTGATTAAAGGCTCTTTTTATCTTGATTACTTGGGATTAACAAAAACCGCTTAATGGGATTGATTAAGTCTTTTCTGACATTCGTTGATTGGACTTTTAAGCTGGTGACAGAGATGCATGGGATCAGATAAATGTCACACAGATAGATTGGACACAGGAGTCAGACTGAGCCAGAAATGACACATGCTGTTTAAAGGGTGAGAGACCTGTTCAATGCGAAGTTCATCTTTTGGAAGGAAATTGAGTGCCCTTTATGTTTGAAAGAAAAATAACCTTGATCTGAGAAAAGTTTAAAAAATAATTTATTGTTCTTAGGATATCACACTGCAACAAAGAGACAACCTCTAGGTATGGAGGAGTTGGGGAGGAATGGGGTTTGGATGTACAATGTATTTATCGGTTAAAATTGATGTTTTCTCAGATTTTGCGGAAGTTCAGGCACCACTGGAGTTGGGTCACTATTTTTTTTATTTCAGACATGCCATTTGCCCAAACTACCACACCCCACTGTTAGTAGAGGAGCCAGCTCCCAAAATTTGGTGTTTAGCTCAACCCGAGAGGTGAACGGACAATCTTCACACCGTCGGAACCGGGAAATTCTCTATTTTCAGAAAATGCCTGTTGCAATGAAATCTCTATGTTCAAATTTTTGCAGATCGGTTTCCATGGCAACCAAGTCTGATAAAAAAGTATTCCATTTGTAATATTCTAAAATGTCTATACAGTAAAGTTTGCATTACCTTTGACTCGATTTAAAAAGTGTGTTACATTGAATATCAAAAACCCTTTAAAATGGTCATGTGATTTTGGTCATTCCATATTAGGCCATATGCAAATGAGGCGCCAAATATGGAAAATTGCATTATTTTTTGGACCATATACTGTAATTATGTGATGCTGCTTACCTAAATTTGTTGTTCAGTTCAACTTAAGATGTCACATGATAGTCCCCAGGATGGGGATTTCTAAAGAACTAAAATCATATAGTTGGTTACCATGGCAACCAGAATACAGGCATTTGAACGGCCTTCATTCAAAAATATTTAGGATCTCAGTGATATTTATGCTTTTCTGCATGGCCTTATCTTGATCTTATTTACACATTTAGTGATTATGTATTGGGAGTTTGATTGGAGTGCCACATTTTGCATATATTTTTGCATAATTAATGATATTCAGGTATGCCCAAATAAGGAATTATAGGCATTTTTCAACCATTTTTTAGCATCTTTGGCCTCACAATCTGGTGGAATAGGAAATAACAACTTTTAGGTGGTCAAACCTGTTATGATATAATTGATGCCATAATCTGGTTTAAAAATATTAAAGAATTTTTGCTTTTTTTGTTATTGTGGTTGCCTTGGTAACGAAATAGAAGCATTTACAAATGATAGCACAAATTGCATCACCTCTGGTCCTTTTATCCGGAATTCTGATTTGGTTATGTGTATAATGCATGTTGAAGATGATAGTTTGGACCCTCTTTCAAATATTTTTCCAAATAATAATTAAATTTTACCCCAATTCAATGGGCATTACAGGGGTCATGACCAATTGACCATAAATGGATATAATGGTTAATTTTAAAAAGATGATCAGCAGAGGCACTGGATTCCAGATGGTGTCTTGAACACCTTGGCAAGATTTTCCTCCAACATAATTTTTTTTATACGGATAGTTGAAATTTAGGAAATTAACTGGTTGCCATGACAACATAATGCACATTAAACATGACATTTGAAGGACACTACTTGATTATTAAACAACAGGAAAGTTGCCGCTGCAGACTTGCGTCATCGAACAGTACACTTAAACATTAAAGGTCTATGATGCAGAAGCACCAATCATATGTCGACATAATGACTATGATACATCATTTAGTAGGTAAACAAATAAGGATTTACAAAAAAAAATTAATATATATATTTATCAACACTGGCTTCTTACCAGGTGAATTCACCATCACAGCCAAAAACACAAACAGAAACATGAAATATCATATGTTACCCTCAAATTGTGCCAAACGCACATTTTTGCCAATTTCAATGTTTCTAGGGATAAATAATGCATCTCGTACATTCAAAATATCCCCTTTGAATGAATTTCAATGACCTTACCATCTGTATGACAGTATCAAGGATGGCCACTAGCCCCTTAAAAAGACGTAGGCTTGTATATCTTCTCAAATTTCCACAAAATGAAAAAATTTTGTGATTTCCTATGTTCTTTTGGATAAGGAATTTTCACATGAAATAACTTTTATTTGGTTCAGATTAGGTCTAGACTAGGTTCAGATCTGAGCCTCTCCTGGCATGCGGCAAATCACGCAACTGCCTTAAATATATAATGGAGTTTCCTGAAGAAAATCTAAATCATATGAAGATGACTACCTGAAATGTGTAATCCATATTTTACTGTGTATATATATATGGAATATTTGTTGATTGAGGAATGCAGAAAGACACAATCCATGTGCCTAGATCAAATTTTCATCAATACTGGTGCTCTTCTCCACGCAAATATCGGAAAATCAAGGGAAATACGGATTTTTGATGAAAGATATGAAATTTAGAGACAGGATTGGAATTTTGGCAGGGGAGGGGAGTTCTACGGAATTTAGGGAGAAGATACAAACATACAATTTAGATGGGAAAATACTGGACAAAAGATAGGCCTATCTTGCTAGTCCCTTGGCTTAGGCTGTGTTTCTCTGATATGGTCCCTCTGAAAAATTTTTTTTCATGAACCTTTGGGTGTCAGGTAAATAATTATTATCCATTTCTTTCAATACCGGGGAGATGGCACCAAAGTCATTAACGACCTTGTAAAGTTATCTACATTGCCTAGAAATGTACTTTCTTCAAAACGATCCCATGTCTTATTGCTTGATACAGCATTTTTTCCTGGCTGATGTCGTCATTAGAGGGAAAATATGGGGGGAAAACAGTGGTGTATTTAGGAGGGGAATTGGGCCATGCCCCCCTCCCCGGGCAAAAAATTAACATGGAAGAGATAGGGAAAGCCGTGGAGCACCCCGTATTCACCCCATGTAATGGCCCCCCCCCCTCAGGCTATTTCTAGAGCCGCCCCTTGGAGTAAATGTGTTTTAGAGAGCACTTTGGAAAAAATGTATTGACAAGAGATATAAATAAGAAATTTAACAAATTACTAACCATCAAGCAGTGAAGTATATGACATTGTACTGTGTCTACAGTGACAATATCGGGGAAATAAACCCTGTAAATCTGTAAATGTCTCTCACAATTCCCAGTTTTTAGCTTGAGAAGAAACTCAAACTGCTCCCAGGACACAGAAGAATGGCAAAACAACCTATTTTGGAACTTTGGTCAAAAGAAGAATGACCAGTGTCATTATTTGAGTTACCATGGTCCAATGAGTTTGATGCCGGACTCATATGCACAAAGTTGTGGGTTCAAACCTCCTGGTGCATGGAGGAATTGAGCTGATCCTCTTTGAATCACTGCTCCACCCAGGTGTAAATGGGGAGGTTGGCCAAAGGCGGAGAAAGACACACGATTGATCAGTGATGGCGCTGTGTGAGGCTGCCAGCTGTATATCACCAGGTTTGTGAGACTGATTGAGGATGATCAGTGAGCCTGTCAGCCATAGGAGCCTGTCCCTGTTGTGGCAGCAATATGCCGACAGTCCTAGGAAAATGGGATATGGTGAACATTTACATATATAGGACAGGTCACAAAATCAGGCTGTACAACAGCTGTCTGTATTACTACGCCAGACTAATTTTGAAAGGCATGGTTGCTTGTGAAGATCCAGTATTGTGCTTTGAATGGAAATCAGCAGACAAAAGAAACAGTTCGTAACACTAGCTTTAGCTTTTGTTAAAGAAAGGCCGGGGATGTTTTTAACATCAGAAGTTTGATGGCATTCAATCTACTTCAACGAATTATGCATGCTAAAGTGTGGTCAGAAAAGTGTCCAAAAATAATGTTCTCTCTTATTCACAGGGCTATAAAAAGCAGCCGTTTTTACTTTGTGATACCAAAATATGTACCATTTGCATCTATTAATTTACTTTATGGAGATAGATTAACTAAGACTACAGAATAGAGTTTAAAACTTTGTAAAGGCTGTGCAACACTCAACAGAATGTCTGGTCCATGTTACAAGTGTCACCATCTTTACTGTGTTTTTTGTGGGCCACCATGTGCACATCCACCATGATAAAAAAAATACTTCCAAATTAATTTGGTGTTCACAAGCTATCTGCCAAAGTCAACCAAAGTCAGACTAGACATTTAGAGAGTTTTCAGAAATAGACTAGACCGTCACTAAATGATAGGATTGTCCTGGTTTCTTCAAGACAAAGTTGTATGAGTTCCTCACACTCAGTTTCTGTTGACCACTCACTGAAGCTCACAAATTTTGCCCCCTAGGTTGCAGCAAATATCAGTCAACTTGTAGACAGTGTAGGAGAGGTGTAAAGTCAGCTGAGCATGCGGTTGCAGTTTTCAGCATGGAAGCAGAATATAAGCTGAATAACTCCCACCTCTACCTCTACATATTCCATTACATAGGTATTATTCATTCAAAATTTAAATTCTAATTTGATTATCTTCCAAATGTTATATCATTGTCATAAATTGACATATAGTGGGTACTTTTGCATCATAGGCCTTTAATGTTTAAGTGTAGCTGTTCAGTGACGTGAGACTGTAGTGGCAGCATTCTCTTGTTTTATAAATCAACTTGTGTTCTTCAAATGTCATGTTTAGTTAACATCATGTTGCCATGGCAACCAGGTAATTTCTTAAATTTCTACAAACTGATACAAAATTAATGTCTGATGAAAATCTCACAAAGATGTTCAAGACACCAACTGGAATCCAGTGAATCTGGTGATTTATTGTGGTGTTTTTAAATTTACAGTTATCTCCTTATATGGTCATGACAATTATAGTGTCCATCGAATTGCTATTAAATTTAATTATTCTGTATTTTGGAACATTTTCTGAAAGAGGGTCCAAGCAATCATCTTCAACTTGCATTACACACGTAGCCAAACCAGCATAATTTCTGCATGGATAAAAGGACCAGTGGCGACGCATTTGTGATGTCATTTGTAAATGCTTATATTTCAGTTACCAAGGCAACCACAATGACAAAAAAGGCAAAAGTACTTTAAAAAATTTCAACAAGATTATGGCATCAATTTTTTTCAAGACAAGTTGACAACCAAAAAGTTGTTATTTCCTATTCACCCAGATGTGAGGTCAAGGAAGCTAAAAAAATGGTTGAAAAATGCCTATGATTCCTTATTTGGGCATATCTGAATATCATTAATTATGCAAAAATATATGCAAAATGTGGCACTCCAATTAAACTCCCAATACATAATCACTAAATGTGTAAATAAGATCAAGATAAGGCCATGCGGAAAAGCATAAGTATCACTGAGAGCCTAAATATTTTTGAATGAAGGCCGTTCAAATGCCTGTATTCTGGTTGCCATGGTAACCATCTATATGATTTTAGTTCTTTAGAAATCCCCATTCTGGGGACTATCATGTGACATCTTAAGTTGAACTGAACAACAAATTTAGGTAAGCAGCAAAACATAATTACAGTAAATGGTCCAAAAAATAACGCAATTTTCCATATATGGCACCTCATTTGCATATGGCCTTATATGGAATGACCAAAATCACATGACCATTTTAAAGGGTTTTTGATATTCAATGTAATACACTTTTTAAATCGAGTCAAAGGTAATGCAAACCTTGCTGTATAGACATTTTAAAATTTTACATATGGAATACTTTTTTACCAGACTTGGTTGCCATGGAAACAGATTTGCAAAAATTTGAACATAGAGATTTCATTGCAACAGGCATTTTCTGAAAATAGAGAATTTCCCGGTTCCGACGGTGTGCAGATTGTCCGTTCACCTCTCGGGGTGAACTAACTCCTGAAATAAAGCACTTTTTAGGAGTTGGCTCCTCTACTATGTATGTAAATTCTAATTTATTGCACTACACAGATTTTCCATGTATGATTAAATTGCAAATTCTAATTAGGCTTCCTTAACATATAGACTGTCTTAAAATGGTTTATAAATGAGGTTCTTAAGATAAATTGAGTGACAGTGCATTAATTCTCAGACTCATTAAGTCTTCAAGAATTTTCTATAAATATAAACAGAAATGCAACTTCAGCCATATATTACCGAAGATATTGCTTCTATAGTATAAAAATCACTTTCCACATAAGATGAGCCTGATTAATGCATCAGCTACTTTGTGATTGTTTTACACTGATTTTGATTGGGAGGCATTTTTGATGGACTTAGTCCAAGAGCAACTTAGGGAAGTAGAGTTTGACATAACTTACTGATAGAAGATGTTGCAGCGTGAGGAGACAATGTTTCGGGAAAGTGGCTACTTTCAGACATTCACATAAGGCTTTTCACACTGTAATATTACAAAGATATCATGTTTCATGTACCTAAATTGGAAGGCCTGCCAGTATTAGCTGTACATTAAAGCCACTTGTATGGGATCCTCATCTTTGATTGTAGTTTGTCCTGTCGGCAATCACATGTATGGGTCCCCATCTCTCGGCAAACGCATGTATGGGATCCCCATCTCCCGGCAATCACATGAATGGGATCCCCATCTCTCGGCAAACACTTGTATGGGATCCCCATTTATGATTGTAGTTGGTCCTCTCAGCAACACATGTATATGGCATCCCCATCTTTGATTTTCCATTGTTTACTGGCAGTGCGTCACGCTTGAAAGATGTGATGCTTTGAGCAGAATATATGTTTGTGACATCTCATAAATGCAACAGAGGTGACATAGAATATATAAGATGAATGTATTCAGCAAATATCTGCATTCTAAACAATTTTTACTGCTCATTGTGATTAAGGCCATTCCTTACATATGTCTCAAGTTTCTTGTAAATTTGTTTTACTTCTGCTTCATATTTAAACATCAAGGTGAAATTATTTTGAGAACCTTATCTGATTTCAGACAGGCAAATTATTCATATAAAAGCTATCAAGTGCTGTCATTGCATGAATGTTTTAAGTGGATACAATTCCTGATTTTGATTGCCAAGGCTACTTATTAGCCAGAAATGTCTTCTAAACTATGTCATATATCAAATAGATTTAGTGTTCTTGCAATATTGTCATATCGGATATTTCAAGCGTTCTTCAAATGATTCATACGGCCACGCGAAAACTTTTCTGCCCACAAAAACAAAATAATTCAGCTGAGCAAACATTTTCATTCAACTGACAGTCCTATTAAAACATCGAGATCACCTTTTTTTCTCCTGCTACCGACCGACCTTTCAAAGAGTGCTTTTGGAAGATCTGATGCTTCTCGGACATTGTGAAGATGGCAATAGGGTAAAAATGTCAAAATAATGTCGTACTTAGAGGCCAATTTTCCTTTTGTTTCCATATATTTTGGGCCTGAGGGGAGGCTAATAAGGAATATCTGATATCCACTCACTGTGAAACCCTCTCCCTGCCTTTAGCAATTTCTGGATGCGTACCTTATTTGTTCATTTATTTATATACACTGTAAGCTCTACTGATTATGAAGATGTGAGTCCCTTTAAGCATGTTAACGCATCTGTGTGGCTAAGTGGTTAGAGGCACGCCTACTCCACTGAGGATATTATCCTGCATGGATTCAAATTCGAGAGGAATCCGGAATTTTCAGTCGACTTTCATGAGCAAAATCCCAACTGGATGTTGTTCGGATAAGACGTTAAGAAGGCGGTCCCTTGTATTGGTGTCTATTCTGCCAAGGAAAAGATTCCTTACATGTGGTGAATGAGTAGGCCTTGCATGTTGATGACTACCGCTTTCCTCTCTTCATCTAACAACCATCGTGAGCACCTGGAAATGCTGGAATTGGTCTTAGAGGGCTTCGCTTGCCATACTACTAGTCAAGATGACAGCTTTTGCCAGTACAACTATGTTTGGTTGCTATGGAGAAATTAGGTATTCATTTAATCTGAAAGGGTTATTTTGCATTTGCCCTGTTGTTTTATTTATGGAATTGTGGTGTTTGAAGATTAAATTTAAATTCCTCAAATGCATCATCCGGGGGCAAATACATTTTTGATGTTTCTACAATGTCTTCTCATTTGTTGAAACTATTTTACAATTTATATTTTGGAAATTCATATCAGAGTATCGTTATGCTTAAAGACTTTTCAGCTTGAAAGGAGAATATTGCCTGTGACCAGATTAACATAATGTATTATTATTGGTGCTCTGTTATAGAATTTATATAGAAAATAGTCATTGATCCTACAAGGGAAGAATGCCTTTTGTGTGTACACTACATTATAGAGTTTCATATTTAGTTCAAAGTTGGTTCTCCAGATGTATAAAGCACAGTTTTATGTAGACTTTACATACTTTTTTAAATTATAGCAGAATTACAAAAAAAGTGAAAGACACCTTGGGTTAGGGTTTGCAGTATTTTGAAGTTCGGTTGGTTGATGGAATCAGAAACCCTATACGGAAGAAATATATCACCGGTATCACAGACATTGTCAGACATATTGTTTGCTTTATCGAATATATTCCTCTCTTCACACATGCCCCAAACTGCCTTTGTTTGATCTCATATTTGCTGAGCACAGAAAACGGAGTGCAACCACAATGCCAAGACACCAAGCCAAATGGCAGTGCACAATGGCAGGTCATGCTTATGCTGCTAAAAGCTGATGCACTTTGTCAAGCAAGAGATTGGTCTGAAATATATATGCTTTGTCTACTTTGCCAAAACGATCCATGTTCAGCTTGGCCAAGTGTCTTTATGGGTGTTGGTGTACATATCGGCAGAGAGTTCTCTTGTATTTGGACTGCACGGAATTTTCTATGTGATTAATGCACAAATTCTTATCGGACTTCCTTAACATGCAGAATGTCTTAAAATGGTTTGTAAATGCAGTTCTTTTGATAAATTGTGTGATAGTGCAATAATTCTGAGGATTTTAAAAGTCTTCTAGAATTTCCCATACATGTAATGAAAGAAATGCAAATTCAGCTATGTGTCACCAAAGATGTATGATTGTGTAACTGCTTCCATAATTCATATATATGTAATCAATTTTCCACATGATATGAGATTGATTAATTGATCATCACTTTGTGGTAGTGTGACACTGACTCTGAATCAGAGGCAATTTGGCAGAGAGACATAATGTTAGACCTTATTTACCATTGCATGATCCACTTAAATCATTGTAACAGCATGCCATTTACTGGTCAGTTGCCCCAGCTGTGCAATGAATCTGAGAGCATGATGACTTGTTTCTCTTTCCAAACTTGATCTATCATCAGTCGCCAAAAAATTAAACATCCATGTCACAATTTAAGTTATTTGAGTGAAAGAACAACTTAGGAAAGTAAAGTTAGAAAATACCAACTTACAGAAGTTTGAGTTGCATGAGAACTTGAGAAAACAATGTTTCAGGAAAACAGCAACGGTATACTTCTTCACAGCATAAGATAACTTAAATGTCATGTTTCTTCAATTGAAAAGCCTATCTGAATCCACTGTATCGTCAAGGCATACATGTACATGTAGACATAGGGTTGTGGTAGGGCTGTGAGTGTTATTACTTTCCGTAAGTGTGTATTTTGGGAACTTTTGAATTTCCATTTCAAACAATTCCCCATGTTACAAACAAAATAAAAAACAATATAAATTTTTGTTGACCAACAAATGCACTCATAAAAAGAAAACAAAAAGCAGCCAAAGATTTTATTGCAAATTATTAGCATGTTTATTGATGAGACTATAATTGATAGGGAGAAGAAAATTACCACTTGCTCAACAAACATATAGATCCAAGAGGCTGTTGATTGGCACAAAACAAGCACAAGCACAATTTTCCACAATGATTAGAAGGGAGATAAACACATTTTTTTTTTTTTTGTGGACCTCAGTTTATGACTTACTTCTGCAAACATCTATATCTCTGCTTCTGTTTGTCAGACAAACATGCACAATGCTTCATATTAAACTGCAAAATGAGACAATTGCTTTCTACCGCCTCAGCTCAGCATGAGAGAATGCCACATTTGGTATAAATAACTATCGGTTTGCTGCTGTGACGTCTTTGCTCATATGTAAATGCACTATATTTAGTGTGTGACAAATGTCTGCATCCCTAGCCATTTGTACTGCTCATTGTCATGATTAAGGCCATTCCTTACATATGTTTCAAGTTTCTTGTATTTTTTTCTGTCTGCTATATATTGTAACATCAAGTTGAAATTATTTTGAGAACTATATCTGGCTTCAGAGAGGCAAATTATTACATATTAAGCTATCAAGTTATGTCATAGCTTGAATGTTTTAAAGCGGATAAAATTCCTGATTTTCGATTGCTAAGGTTACTTATTTGCTAACGATGTACTTTTTCTGCACACTTAACGACCTCATATATCAGATGGATTTTGATTTCAAGCAATATTGTCAAAGCATATTTTGAGCATTGTTTTAATGATTCATAAGGCCACACATAGTTATTATTTAGCTCCTGGGATCAATCGATACAACAGATTTTCCAAAAACCGTCAGCAATTGAGAAATTTGGTATTGATTTAGTTAACTCAAAAGTTTTGTTTTGCATTAGTCCTGTTGTTTTATTTATGGTATCGTGATGCATGAAGATTAGATTTAAATCCCTTAAATGTGTCATCGATATAAATTTTCGATGTTTCTAATATTTTATCATTTGTTGAAATTTTTCCGCAATTTGGGATTTTGGGAATTCAACAAAGGATTGTCGGCCGAACGACTTTTTAGTCTGCAGAAAAAATAATTGCCTGTGACCAAATTAATCTGATAATCACTAGAAGGTACCTGCATGCTACATTAAAGCTTTTAAATACAGACTTAAATCAGTGGTTAGCATAGCTTCCAATCGGAGGGTCGCATTCAATCATCCTTCGCCTCTTTGCTGTGTAGTCCTACTACACCTATTCACCATGGTAGAGGGAATCCGTGATTTATATGCGAGGGCTTTAGCCCGAGGTGTGATAAACACATATTCCGGATTCCATGGTGAATAACTGGGTCATTTCATGGACAAACACCAAAATATGGGATGATAAGTGAATAACAAGGAATATAGGAATTTTCGCAATGAAATACTTGCATGTGACTGGCTGACAGAAGTGTCAAATGTATAATCAGGAGTTGTGGAAGTTATCAGTAGTGGTTGGAGTTGGATGGATTTAAAAGGAAGGGAAGCCTTGTTATGGACACTATATCCGTGTATGTAAATCATTTTATTGGCTCTTCAGTGTTTCAACGGACATCCTCCATGAACTAAATTTTATGGGTTTTTATGGGTTTGTATGAGGTGTGTTTTTGGCAATGCTGTATTACGAAGGACTCTGAGGGTCACTTTTTAGTATTGCCTGTATTCGATTGCTTTTCTGCAAAACTGATTATTTTTTGATTTAAAAAGAAAATTTCACTTGTTTATGAAATTTTTGCATCCATCTGGCACATTTTCTCACAATCAAGTAGACATGGCCAAATCAATTACATAACTTCAAATCAATTACATAACTTCAAGCTTATTTCATAGAAATTATCTGAAATATGCAGTCATTAAACAAATATGATGCAGCTCATAATTGGGTGATTGGCACATTATGTAGGCCTGTCTATTTGAAGGCCGTGAGAATCCAGACAAAATTTTCATCACAAATTTAGGCTTTCCTTGTGAGGGAAGGCCTGGGTATTGCAGAATGGAAACTTGTGTCTGCTGTTCAATGTGATGATTTGTTATAATGCTCTTTCCATATGAGAGGTAGGTGTACATGTTGACTTGGAATTTGCAGCCTGCTCCGAACCACTGATGAGGTGTTGGAATGATAGACTTTCTCTTAATCTCTTGCTCACTAACAACCTCTGAAGGAAAGCAGATTGCATCACACGCAGTTTACCATGAAGCAAATTATCATGCATTTCTGACTATAATTAAATGGCAATTTATATCAAACCGCATTCATGTGTTTATGTGGTCTCTGTTATATAGAATTGATATGGAAAATGGTCGATAGTACATGTATGTTAAGGAAGGAATACCTTGCGTTTATACACTATATTGTTGAGTTTAATGTTTAGTTCAAAATTGGTTCAGGAGATTAATTTTAAAATGTGCTGTTTTATTTAGACTCTACATATTAATTTTTTTACAGTATTGCAGAGTTAGGGGTTTGAGTATGCAGAATTTTGATGTTTGGCCTGATGATGGAATCAGAAACTGCAGTGCATATGGAGGAAAAATATCACCAATATCACAGGCATTGTCAGACATATTGTTTACATAATCGAATATATTCCTCTCTTAACAAATGCCCCCAACCGCCTTTGTTTGATCTCATATTTGCTGAGCAGTGTCAGTGAGCACCGAAAGTGAAGTCCGACCACAATGCCGAGACACCAAGCCAAATGGCAGTGCACAATGGCAGGTCATGCTTATGCTGCTAAAAGCTGATGCACTTTGTCAAGCAAGAAATTGAGGTAGAGATTTGTCTGAAATATATATGCTTTGTCTACTGTATGCTAAAACGATCCATGTTCAGCTTGGCTGAATGACTGTTATGTGTTTAGGTGTACACATCGGCAGAATTGTCTTGTATTTGGACAGAATTTTTTATTTGATTAAATCACAAATTCTTATCAGGCTTCCTTTCAACATGTAGAATGTTTTAGAATGAAATTTTATAAAATCTAGGCTCTTAAATCTAGGCTCTTTTGAAAGATAGATTGAGTGATAGTGCCTTAATTCTGAAGCTTGTAAAGTCTTCAAGAATTTTCTCTACATATATAAAGAAATGCAAATTCAGTTATATGTTATCTAAGATAAATGATTGTGTAAATGCTTCCATAATTCATATTGTATAATCCATTCTCTGCATAATATGGGATTGTATAATGTATCATCACTTTGTGGTAGTTTGACACTGACTATGACTCAGAAGCAATTTCGGCAGAGAAACGAAATGTTAGACCTCAGCAATTGCATGATCTATTGCAATCCTTGTAATACACTACCAGTATAGGTCACTTGCCCCAGCTGTGCCATGATTCTGAGAGCATGATGAAATGTTTCTTTATCCATACTCGATCAAGCATCAGTCTTCAAATTGTAAAAAAAAAGTGAACATCCATGTCACAAGTCCAAGAACAACTTAGGAAAGTAAAGTTTGAAATTATTAACTTACAGAAGCTGTAATTGCATGAGAACTTGAGAAGATCTTGTTTCAGGAAAACAGCAACAGCATCCTTCTTCAAAGCATAAGATAACTTAAAGGTCATGTCACTTACATTGAAAAGCCTATCAGAATTAGCTGTCTATTCAAGGCATACATGTAGACATAGGGTTGTGTTAGGGCTGCGAGTGTTATTACTTTCCTTAAGTTAAGTTTGTGTTTTCTGACCTTTTGAATTTTCATTTCACATAATTCCCCATGCTACAAACAAAAAAACAATATAAAATTGTTAGTAACCAAGAAATGTACTGATAAGAAAAAAAAAACCTAAAGATTTTACTGCAAATTATTAACATGTTTATTGATTGGACTATAATTGATACGGGAGACGAAGATAACCACCTGCTCAACAAAGATACAATCCAAGCGGCTGTTAATTGTCACAAAACAAGCACAAACACTTTTCCACAATGAATAGTAGGGAATAAATTTGTTTTATAATTTTTGTGGACCTAAGTATCAAAGACAGATATATGTCATACTTGTGCAAATATCAATATCTCAGTTTCTGTTTGTCAGACAAACATGTACAATACCATATATTACACTGCGAAATGAGACAATTGCTTTCTATCGAATTGGCTCAGCATGCAGAATGCCACATTTGGTGTAGTTAAAGCACTGAAGGTTTGCTGCTATGACGTATAGGTTCATATGTGAATAAAAGCGTGTTTTTGACAAATTTCTGCATTCCTAACAATTGTTACTGCTCATTGTCATTGTGATTAAGGCCATTCCTCCCATATGTTTAAAGTTTCTTGTATTTTTGCTATATATTGTAGCATCAAGGTGAAATTATTTTGAGAACTATATCTGGTTTCAGACAGGCAAATTATTACATATAAAGCTATCAAGTTCTGTCATAGCTTGAATGTTTTAAAGCGGATAAAATTCCTGATTTTCGATTGCCAAGGCTACTTATTTTCTACACGCTTAACTATCTCATATATCAAATGGATTTTGATTTCTTGCAATATTGTCAAAGCATATTTTGAGCATTCTTTGAATGATTCATAAGGCCGCACAAAATTATTATTTAGCTTCTGGGATCGATCGACCCAACAGATTTTCCAAAAACCGTCAGCAATTGAGAAATTTTGTATTGATTTAGTTAACTCAAAAGTGTTGTTCGCATTTGTCCTGTTGTTTTATTTATGTCGTCATGATGCATGAAGATTAGATTTAAATCCCTCAAATGCATCATCCATATAAATTATCGATGTTTCTAATATTTTCTCATTTCTTGAAATTTTTCCGCAATTTGGGATTTTGGATATTCAATGAAGGATCATCATTCCTTACGACTTTTCAGTCTGTAGAAAGAATATTGCATGTGACCAAATTAACCTTATAATCACCAGAAGGTACCTGAATGCTACATGAAAGTTTAAACAGACTTTAATCAGTGGTTAGCATAGCTTCCAATTGCAGGGTCGCATGCGGTATCACCTGGATCTACGTTGGAAAAGGGTAGTTTCTCAATCATCCTGCTCCAGTTCACTGCGGTAGAGGGAACTATAAATTATCAACTGAGGACTTTAGCACGAGGTGTAATAAACACATATTCCAGATCCCTTGGTGAATTACTAGCTTATTTCATGTGACAAACACCCAAACAGGTAAACATGAGACGATAAGTGAATAACAAGGAATAAAGGAATTATCGCAATGAAATATTGACATGTGACTGGCTGACGGAGGTGTCAAATTATATAATCAGGAGTTAGCGGGAGTTGCAGAAGTTATCAGGAGTGGTGGGAGTTGGACGGAGTTATCAGGAGTTTGTGGGGCATTGAGTGAGTTGGGGGATTCAGGGTGTTCCATGAGTTACAAGCTGTTAAAAATTGGGCCAACTCGTTGCTATAGGCTGCTATTGGAGTTTCCAAATTCAAGCATCTTGCAAATGTATAACAACTTTCTCTAATAGAAACTCGGCTCTTTTTTGAAGTTTATTCCTGCAGATTCCAGAATATCTGATGGTAAATTTCATTATGCACACAATGATCTATTTTAATAATAACACAATCCATCAAGCTATCATTTCATCTTGAAAATGTTTAAATATATTTTCAATTTATTCCATGTGCTACTTCATGTCTCAGAAAGCGATTTTGATAAATAATATTAAAATTGTGATGCAGTTCAAAGCTTATTCATGAATACCAATACCCTGGCAAATAATCCTTTAAATAACGGCCTGTGATATACAATTCTTGAAGTGTCGTAAAAGGAAGGGAAGCCTTGTCATGGACACAATATCCATGTAAAACATTTTGTGGGTTCTTCTCTGTTTCGAAGTATATCCTCCATGAACTAATTTTAATGGGTTTATATGAAGTAAGTTCTAGGAACTGCTCTATCATGAAGGACTCCGCATGTCACTTTTTAGTACTGCCTGTATTTGATTGGTTTACTGCAACACTGTTCATAGTTGCGGTTAAAAACATAATTCCCCTGGTTAATGAAATTCTTGCATCCATCTGGCACATTTTCTCACAATTAAGTAGACATGGCCAAATCAATTACATAACTACAAGGTCATTAAATAGAAATTGTCTGAAAAAGCAGTCACTAAACAAATATTGTGCAGCTCACTTGTAAATGAAGGCCTATCACTTTGAAGGCCATGAGAATCCATACAAATTTCAAATCAAACACGAGATTTTTAGTACAATTTTTTATTTTCCTTGGGAAGGCCTGAGCATTACAGAGTGGAAACAGTTCTGCTGTTCAATTTTATGATTCGTTATAATGCTCTTCCCATACAAAAGGTAGGTGGACAAGTAGACATGGAATTTGCAGCCTGCTCTGAACCACTCATGAGGTGTTGGAATGTTAGACTTTCTCTTGATCTGTAGAGGAAAGCAGATTGCATCACACACAGTTTACTATGAAACAAATTATCATGCATTTCTGATTAAAATTACATGGCGATTTATATCAAACTGCGTTCCTGTATTTAAGTTTTGTTATAGAATTGAAAATGACAGTTATCTGTGATATGTTAAGTAAGGAATACCTTGCATTCCATCAGTTTTTGAGATTAATGTATAGTTCAAAGTTTGTTCAGGAGATTTACTGAGCACTGTTTTATATAGAGTTTACTAACTTGCTTTTATTATAGTATGGCATAGTTACAAAAAATAAAAGACATTTTGGGTTTGAATATGCAGTATTTTAATGTTTGGTTTGGTTGATAGAATCAGAAACCGTGTACAGGGGAAGATATCACCAGTATCACAGACAATGTCAGACATATTGTTTACATAATCGAATACATTCCTGTCTTCACACATGCCCCAACTGCCTTTGTTTGATCTCATATTTGCTGAGCACAGAAAGCGGAGTCCAACCACAATGCCGAGACACCAAGCCAAACGGCATTGCACAATGGCAGGTCATGTTTATGGTGCTAAAAGCTGATGCATTTGCCAAGCAAGAAATTGAGGAAGAGATTGGTCTGAAATATAATATGCTTTGTCCAATTTATGATCAATTCACCTAGGCTACAGCTGTTTGTGTTAGTATATATATATATATTGGCAGAGTATCATCTTGTATTTGAACTGAAGGACACCTTCGGTGTGTTCTTCAATGTACAATTTATTTGTTAAAAATGATTCAGCAAATGTTACTATGGGTTATTTAAATGTTTCACTGCATTCAATTTGTTACGTCAATTATTTTCATTTTATACAGTAGAAATACCAAAACTTATGTACATGTACTTATATCTCGACTGTTTCTTCTGAATAAAAAAAAACAACAGCAAAATATATTGTTTTATTTATAGTTTGTATGTTAATTTTAAAATGTGCATGGCAGGAAAAAGTAGGGTATTTAGACATTTCATTGCCTAGAAATCTTTAAATCTAACTGGAAATTTTTTGAAGGTTCAGATATCTGACTTGAAAGTAGTCGCTTCATTTGCTTCCATTAGTGGGAAATTTTTAAGTACTTCATCAAATTGCCTTGAAATTCACTTTTTTTCTTACCCCTAAAATGTGCTTTTGCATTTCACATATTTGTCTATACTGTAGTGAGGCGTAAAGAAAAATGCGAAATCAACCTTTCATGAATTTTTCGTATTTTATTGTCTTACATGTCTTAAGTCTGAAATTTCATTTATAAAATGAAAAAAGAAAACAAAATCGAGCAAAAGCCTTCTGGAAACTTCGAAACAATGTAAATTATGCATACAATACATGCACTCAGCATATCTACATACTTAATTATTTAGATTTTAAACACTACAACTGGAATGTGGGGTTGCAAATTCCTCTTTACCATTCTTATTCTATTCAAGAAATGCCATTGAATGAACCTTATGTTTGTTACAGTGGAAGAACACCTTTTTGCTCAGCGATGTACTATCACAGCCAGGGTCACTTGGGGGATGCGATGAATTATTGTATACATGAAATTAAAACCCACATTTGTTGTGATATCATAGCCACTTGCAAATCCATACAGAATTTTGAAGACAACTTACAATCTGCTACATCGAATTTAATCAGTTCTATTATCTGCCTTTTGATAAAGTGTCAGTGTGCCATGTCATTTTCATGTTTGACCTTTTGAGTGTTTGTCCCACGGTATAAGCCAGTTATTCTCCATGGGATCATGAATATGTATTTATCACACCTCGGACGAAAGCCCTTGGGTGATAAATCACATATTCCCTCTCCTGTAGTGAATAACCTATGCAGACTCCATGTTCAACTTAAAGATTGAGGTTTAACACTGAACATGACAAATCATGCAGCATATATGTTGAAAGTAAAGCAGATGACACTTCATCAGCTGTCATGAGATGACACTTCATCAGCTATCATGAGAAAGATTGAGGTTCAGCAGTGATCACGTTCAACTGAAAGATTGAAGTTCAACACTGATAACTTCCTTGATGTTTAGAACACATCCAACAGTCTCTTAATTGTGCTAACATGTGGACAAGTACGTACATTTGACAACAATGGCTCAAATACAATTCAGTGGAATTACATACTCTGCTTTATACCATTTCTCTGTTAGCCAATCACAAACCTACATTTCACGACAATGAATCTGATATTCTTGGTTACATATATATTGGGTTGGACTGCAGCTTTAGCTCTTGCAGCAAAAAACGGATTCAGGAAGGGTTACTAACAGTTCCTTACCTGTAAGTACCAGTGGTGATCATGAATCTCACATGTCTTATAAACAGTATTATGAACTATGTGTCCCTTGTTTTTTTTTTTGAGGCGATGCATCAGCCCCTCGCTGATAGAGTCTTAGTGATTCTATATATAGCCGCTCGCCTCTGTATAGCTGGGTGCAGGCCTCCCAACAGGTGGCTTTTCCAAGATTCGGAAATTCAGGCTGTGAAACTTCGTCAGCAAAACCGGGGCTAGCGTTGTGTGTAAAATGCGGATGGGCCAAATTTGTGGAACAACGGGATTTCGTAACAAAACGCAGATGCACACTTGCGGAACGGGACTTTTTTTGCGGGATCGACCGTAATTAATGCAGGTGGGGTCAAACATGTGAAACAAGCTGAATTTGCTTTAAAAATCTCCTCTATTTTTTTTTTTTTTTAATTTTCCTGTTATTTTCTACCTCTTTTTTTCTGCTTTGGCTGTGTAACCTGGTGAATATAGACTCTAACTTTCCAGGAGCAAAGAAACTTGCAGAGGCCTGACACTTCCTTTACAAAACTTGCTAAAAACGCTCAACCTGACAGTGATATTGGACTGAAAGTAGCAAGAACCTACATAACGCTTTATGCTGAGATTGATGTGAAATAACTCACACTCCTAGCCATCGATGGCAGACTTATGTATGGTAGGTGGAATAGGGAACTGCCATTTCTACTCTTGAGTCCGGATCATGGCATCATGAGGTTTAGTGGGCCAGTGATTGGTCACTTGGTCCAGCTGTGACACTGAGTCATGACACCATGCTTTTCAATCTGGTATCAAGCTCTTTTGTTAATACAACATTGAAACACACAATATTATGTTATCAATTATGTGGACTCTGAGGAGTGTAACAGATCGTGTATAGTGAATAGTTAGTTTGTGCTGTTGGAATATTGTATTTTTCACAAAATATTAATAATATTGTGTTATCAATTGTGTGGACTCCGAGGAGTGTAACAGGTAGTGTATAGTGAATAGTTCTTAGTTTGTGCTGTTTGAGTGTCTTTTTCACATGATGGATTGATATTAGAAGTTTTTTTTTCAATCTGTTGTATGCATTTTCGTAGTGATTTGGACTGCACGGGAGGAGGATATAGCAATAAGGCAGAAGGTGAATAAGGAAAAGGATAAGAAAAACTTTATTTGTTGAAAAAGGCTCTGCTTTGTGAAGTTTTTGCCTCTTTTGTAGTCTATTGGAAAAGGTGTATACCACAGACATATTACCCAGTTCGTCGAATAAATTCCTTTCTTCGCACATGCCTACAACTGCCTTTGTTTGATCTCATATTTACTGAGCACAGAAGCAAATCCAAACTGCAATACCACAGCACAACGCCAAACAGCAGCGCACAATGCCAGGTCATGCTTATGCGGCTGACAGCGGAGGCACTTTGTCTAGCATGAAATTAAGCAAACCATTGGTTGAATGTATGTGCTTTGTCTGCTTTATCACCTGGTAATCTGTTTGTAATCTGTTTTAGCAAGGTAATCTGTTTTAGGAAGGTATTTTCTCATGGTCACCTCAAGAAAAAGCGATTTATGGTAATCAGCAATCTTAAGTTTCACACAGTTAGCCGGGACAAGTACATCTAACAATGTGGATTCTTTATCATAATATTTTTGTTTTTCACTGACTCAATGCCACTGAGGCCCACATTTGAAAAGAAAGTTGTGATTTTTTATGATTATTAATGTATGGTTGTCTATTTTGTTTCAGATGAAAAAGAGCGCTTGACAGAATAAAAGGAAACAAACAACCTGCAACTTACAACACAACCAACAGGAACATGACCAACATACCATTTAATGATTTTGAGTAAAAAAATTGCACTGTTCTGCAGATGTTTAAGATGTTTAATTCGACTACTGAATGTGACATATTTAACTGAGGATTAATGTGAGGATACGCCAACAAGGTCCAAACACTATATTCCACATTCTGAGTGTTTGGAGAGAAAGCTAAGTTCCATTACGATATGTTACAGCAATTGAACATTTTCATATGAAGATTCGTGTGTTGGCTTGGAATTACGATAACTGAAATGATTTGACTACATGCAACACATTTTTACAATAGGATTACTGAGATCACAGACAGAAACAATTGGATTACCAATGGAATATCACACAATGGAAAGGTCTTCGACTGGATATAGAAAGCATTAATCATGTAATTTTCATTTAGTGTGTGTAAAATTTCACTAAATTTTAGCAAGTTGCCGATAAACAACAATTGGATTACAATAATGGTGAGAAGCCTATGACATCACAAAATGGCTTATGACGTGACAGAATTATTTCTGTTTCTTACATTGGGAATGTTACAACTGAATCGCATCTCAGGAAATTACGAACCGCCGATGGAGCCGGCAATCAACTCGTGAGTAATTACAATTTATTTTATTTTATTTTGTTAATTTCTCAAGTATTTGTGTGTAGCCTAGCTGCATTGATATTGTATAGCTCACATTGAAGCAGACATATAGCTTCTAAATAATTTATTCTTTGCAAACTGATAATTATAAAATTTCCAGTATTCCTAATCTAATATTAGCGTATAATAATGCTTGACTGTTACCATACATTTAGTCATAGACTAGGTAGTGGTAAGTTTAAAAGAAAGGGAACCAAGTTTATTTACTTTACGGGATCTTTATATGGTATCAATTATAAAATGTTACAAAAGGTGTTCCACGGTGTACTGTTCTTGAACTGCTACATGTCACCAGTTGTATTTGAAATGCCTTTACCAGTCAGATATGGCAGTGTACCTGAATAATACTACAGTACATCAGCACAAGTTCGGTAGGTGATCTCTGTGTATCATGGATGTAGAAAACATTTATGAAGATGGACAGGGTTCTAAGACATTTTGAAAACGTGTGAGCTTATTTCCTAGTGGGGCCCTGTCTGCAAAAGTGATGAGACCGGCTACAAATTTGCAAAACGAGTAAAAATAAATTATCCAAACCTATTACTCGTGTATATCGTTTGCAATGCTGTATAAATAAATGCGGATGAGGGAACTCAACTGTCTCTTTATTTCAAGGAATAATTCTTTCATCCTCAGTTGTTTTTTTTTTCCCCTTGAATTCTTAAAGAGCACTTGCCACTCAATATCTTCAACATGCTGAAGTATTAAAGTTTTCCATATGAATTTCGCATTGCGCATGAGGCAGCACTCATTATCAAAGTTTGCTGCAATCCAATACGTTTGCGTTAACATTTAAACAAACTTTAATCGCTAGTTTTTCATAATTCTTAGCTTATTCCTAAAATTTAAAAAGGTGTACATGTCTTAAATCAATTATCTGCACGAATGTGTTGCACAGAGCTGATGTTGGTCGAATGGTTTAGTGTTAAAGTTGGAATTATAAAGATCCCTCTTTTTTATCATCATTATAGAAAACTAGAATTGTCTTAACAAAAATAATCTTGCAAAATTTCATAAATTTTATGGATTATGAATCTTGCAAAGTAACTAGTTAAAGATTGCTAGTATGGTTTTTGAAAATGTCCCAATGCAATCTCCTTTGCAGGACCAATTATATTGTTATTCCCAGTTGTTCTGGTCCTAGACACAATCTCCTAGTTCTGGAAGTACTGGACAGTATATTCTAGTTACACTGGTCGTTTGCTAAGACATTACATTTTGGTTTCCTTAACTTCTTGTTTTAAATGTAACAGAAGTTTTCGCGATACCATGTATGTTTGCAGATAGATGGATAGATAGATTTATTGTTTTCAAAATGCGAAAAACATTAAATCATAACACATGTAATAATACATAGAATTACAGGGTGCGTCAAAAAAATTTGCACCACTTGAACATCTCTAGCAGATCAAAGAGAAAATTGCTAAATTAAGTTTTGAGTGATGGGATATCAAGCCAAACATATTAGCAGTCGCCTAGAAGTTGAATTAGTGTAAAATTAAAGTTAGCACACTGGCTATTCTCAATAATGTGCATCCTCTGCAAAATCTTGCTTACCCAAACCAAACGAGTCTACAATACTTCGGCGACTGCTGGCCTACTGATCATTTCTGAATGCCATGAATTTTAAAACATAAGGTGGTTTAAAGAAAGAGAATAAATCCAATGAATATTTGGCATAATAAGACCAGTTTCTGTGGTCAGGTGTTCATTTTTGCATTGTTTGCTACCGATAACAGAAAGATTCATCATCATTTCCATATAAGGGCAAAAAAATTAACACTGGGGTGTTTTAGTGCGTTCTATTCTGGCCAAGACAAACCCACTGTATAAGCCAACAGTATAAAGCAGTTTGGTGGCTGAACAATATCATTTCAGGCCCTCTTTGCTGAAGGTTTTTGATTGCATGGGTTCGAAAATTGGGAGATGAACAAAACATATTTCAAGTGGATCTTCATGAGCAAAATGCCAGATGGGTGTAAATTAGATGAGATAATGAATTTTTGGTCTCCAGCATCAGTTTCTGTGCCTGGCTAGTAAAATATCTTGACATGATGGGTGAATATGTATGTATAGGACCCCCACTCTGCCAGCTCATCAATCAAGCCTTGGAGTACCAACAAATTGCCTTGGAGGGCTGCACCAAATATGTCTGTCTATGTATTGATCAACTGCAATGTGATATTCTAACAAGATTAGGTATAGTATGTTCTGCCAAGAGGAGCCAAGAGAGGTCATTAGTATTTGAGTTTATCCTCCAGTCCAAAATCAGGGACCCCCTAGTCATCAGACGTCAAAATTTCAAATGTTTTTACATGGGCAAACCTAGAGAGAGGTGTCTGAAGCACCCCCAAAGTTTCAATAGCTTGATTGAACGCTGCAATTTGGGTATACTTGACAAAAACAAGATGCACCTAAAAAATCTGATGTACACGGTTTTTAGAACTAGAACGTGAAAAGTAATTCATAAAAATTAAAAATGCTTTAAGCAAATAAATTTAGATATACATGGCTTGGTTTTGTCCGAATTTCATACTAATCGAAGCATTGGTTATGAAATTACAGCAATTATAATTCATAGCTATTGCTGGTGCAAGTTTTTTTGCCGCACCCTGTAGTGTCAAAATGCAGACTGATGGCGAATTGGAGATGCACCTGAGTATAAAAGTACCATAACCTCGTAGGTGGGTGCACCCCCCAGTAGAATATGACAAAACCTAATAGCACTTATCAAAAATACTTAAAGCTGCAATTATCTTTTGCAGATAAGGTCCAGGAATATGCACAACAAAGTTGTGTAAAAAGTAAAAAGTTTAACACACTTCAGTAACTGTTGAAAGTGTAGCCAACAAGTTGAATGAAAATAACACAAATGGTGTCAATAAAAAACTAAACAAACAATCTTTAGGAAATCTGGAATTTTTTTAACAGACTTGGACTACATTTTCATTATCGCAAAAACTTTAGGGTCGTTCATCTTAATGAAGACGTTTATCTCACAAATGTAGAGCAGAATCAAATTTATCTTAATATGCTCAAATATCAGAAAAAATTACAGCCAATTATGAGAACCCTATACAACACTGATCTGCTTTTCTGATTTTTTCCAACATTTAATTTCAAAACATTCACACGACAAAACTTAAATTGCGGGTTCGACTTCATACGATGTCCTTTTGGGGTATTATGCAATATATATTTTAAATGTCATGTTGAAAAGTTTTCAAACTCACTCCGAAAGTGTAGGTTATATATTTATAATTCATTAAGTCAAGAAATAATTTGACGAGTGCCTGGCCACACATAGCTTGTTGTTTAAGTTATGACAACAGACAGATTATCTTAACTTAAAACAACAAGCAAAATTGGCTCAAAGGAATTGTGCAAGCATCTCACTCAATCATTTAATCTAACTCAGAATTAAAAATTTTAGAGTGCATCTAACAGTCTGTATATCCGTATAACAATTCTGTCCATCTGTCTATCTAATTATCTATCTATCGGTCAATTTATCTGCCTATTTCATGCTGAATGTCTACTTCATTTTTACATGTGCCAGACTCCTAATCTTCTCATCATTCATCATCACACGGCGGTCACCAATACTGGAGAATGTTATGACATGGGAACCTTGGGCAATGTTTCATCTAGTCTCTGCCCATGGGCGCCACACTATGGCTGCCCGGAGCTTATCATTGTGGAAGGCTCACCACGAATTTCGTGCCTGCATTGCAGTGCATGACTGACAGTATTTACAATACAATCACCAAATGCCATGCATTTCATGATGTCATGGTCTCTTCAGAATGTTCAGCGACTTGAGTGATGCAAACATTTCACATCAATATAAGCACGTTGATGTTCTATGGGAAAAGTCTTTTATTGCATTTACAAATATAGCATGCTCGTTTCTTCAAGAAATTCCAGGTTGAATTCAATGACAACCCATTATGAGTTCCCCTATTGGGAGAAATGAGATTTTTTCTAAAATTTGGAATTGCAAAACGTTTCCAAGCAGCTCATACGTGAGCTACAACTTCATTATCTGTCTATCTTCAGTATATTCAAAATGTCATGTTGCTCATCGTGACTTTCTATGCACCATTTGGGCAATTGTTGGGAGTAGTTCAGATTTCAATTATGTCACAGCTCTCCTACAATTTCCGCAATTTTAAGGCATGATGTGACATGACTGTCAATATACGTTCTCTCAAATTCATTTAACAATGTGTATATTGATGTTTGGCTATTTAAAATCAAGGTTCCATCTATCTATCTATCTCACAGGCATACTGGAGGGGGAAGGAGTGAATTATCGTCCCCCAAAATTTTGGATTAGTGCAGCTAAAATATTCGGACAGATTATTAAATATTCATTATCGGTCAATCATTTCCAAACTACTTCATTTTAGATTGCATTAAATCCATACCTTCAAATTCAGATAAATTTCGCTCACCCCTAGCTCCTCTCTCCTCCAGATGTTAGTATTTGGTACACCTATGTTATATCTATCTATCTATCTCACTAACAATATATATGTCGTATCCATCAATATTTTTTAATGTCCTTTGTCCCCATCTCTCTGTCCATCTGCTGCATAGTTTACTTCAAACGTGACTTCTGACATTTTCTAGACACTGTTTAATACTCAAAGAGGATTTAAGGAGCTCAATTCATTGTTGCTTTCATTATGGTCTAACTTGTTTCAAAATGAGTCGCTGTCTATCTTCTCTTTCAATTTAGACAAAAATTTGGCTAGTTTTTCCGGTTTTAATTCTGGTGCCATACATGGGAGTTTATCTGACCAATGATTGATGCTGTTCATGTGGCATTGCTCATCAGTTAGGTAAAATCGCAGTTTTCTGTAAAATAAACATTGGATCAGTTATGAGGTCATTCAACAAATCAGCTTTTTGCTATAGGATTTGGGTATATAGTAGGTCAAATGGAACTCCCAGAAAATTACTTTTTCAGTACAATTTTATGCTTTAAAACTTTTTGTTTTTCAGCTGAATAGCAAAATCAGTTTTCTTGCAACTGAAACAAAATTGCATTGCATTTGAATAAGGTTAACACAAACCAGTTTAAATTATTCAATTATAGAGAAAACTTGGCGATCAGAGCGATCAAAATATTAATTTACTGAAAATGTCCCATTTCTATGGAATTGAATGCAAGTTTACATCTCAAATGCTCTGCTTAATCATTCGCATTATGAGGTTCAACTTCCTTGCTTAAATGGAAAATCATCTTTTTACATTTCTTGCTTGATTTCCTGGCAACCGATTATTAGTGGCACTATTTGAAAGTAATAAAAAAAAAAGATTTGTCCTTAAATTGGAGATTCCCAAAAACATGCAAGCAACACAAATTTGAGCTTCATCTTCTTTAATTATTGGTCCATCTCTGGATATATTCAAAATGTCATGTTGCTCATCATGGATTTCTATGCACCATTTAGGCAATTGTTGTGATTCAGGTTTCAATTATGGGAAAGCTTCACTGACAATGTTGCAATATTGATATCAGCTTCACATTTCATAACAGGGGCCATTAAAATATATAATTATAGGCCTACATTGCGTGTACATCTATAAGAAATGCTTGGTTTGGTTGATTTGTCTAACAGTTAGTTGTAAATAGGCCCGGTTTGTCTGATTTAACACACATGTATAACTAAATATGTATAGTATGGCTGCCAAGAACAGTAAATATGCAAAAGAAAAAGATTTTAAAAGTATAATTTAGAGAGGGCAACTATTAAATACCCAGGAGGGGTCATGGAGTTTGTATTTTTTAAATAAACGATTAAACAGATTCAGTGAAAAAAATTAATTCTTTCTCCTGTCTTTCTTGAAATAAATTATTTCTAAATCTACTGGGAGGTTTTCTCAAAACACAGCGTTCGTGTGACATAATTTCCCTTACGGTAAAACTCCAACCCTCATGGTCATCCCCTAAACAATCTTGTCTAAACTGTGTACACTAAACATCCTCTTGACATTGTTCAACATGTAATTTGCCTTAAGAGCTCTTTTCATCTTTTCCTTAATGACAATCACGCTGTCCAATTTGCTTCAAATTGAGTCACACACTGTTAATTCGCTCTTTCAATTACAGCACTTTTTGAAATTGTGTCCCAAACTGTTACAAAATGAACATTCAACTTGGCTTTGTGATGTACAATTTGTATACAGCAACTGCGCTCAAAAAGGGATTTTGTGCTGTGAGGGGGCGAACCATTTAATATCCGGGATGGGTAGTTAAGAGTTTTTTTATAACAGATAATTTCTGGTCCAGTTTTGGTGATATGAATAATTTCTTTTCAACTAAAATAAATAAAGGGAGAACTTCCTACTGTTGTATTCTGATTTTTTATCTGTTAAACTGACTTGTGATGGAGTTCCTTTTTCAAGGCTTGCAAAAAGGTACAGTCCGGACTATTGTCTCATAAGATAGGCCTAAGTACAAATCTTAACTTTAGCATTCACAGTTTTCAGATATAAAATTTGCCATCCTGATGGTTTTATGTTACAGAAACACAAGATTCTTTAAAAGGTTACTCACCAAACTTTCAAACTTTTACAGGGTGTCTACAGAAAATGAGTACAGTCACTTTTTTTCTTTTTCATACTCATATAAGTTCAGAATTTGGTGATAAGTCCAATATAAGAAGTGATTTGATAGTCAGTCATATTAGGTCTATTGCAAATATGTTCATTTGTGAATTAGATCACTACAAAAGGCAAAATGCAAGCATGATGTGCAAAAGTGCTTGCATTTCTCTGAGCTGGAAAAAGGTCGTCCTGTTTTCCTCATAGTTGATGAGAAATTTTTCACCATTTACGGTGCTTGTGAGAGAAGGATTGATTCATGTGTGAGTAGTGGGACATTTGCTGATGCTCCAGCTGCCAATAATTCAATTCAGGATCTAACACTTGGTCTTCAACATGGAATCATCTGATGACAAGAAAATCACAAAAAATGTCTCAAATAACCATTGAACAGAGTGTCGGAATCAATGCAAATGTTTATAATAACATTCTGAAATAATTTGGGGTGCCATGGCATCAGACGAGAAACTCTTTTGTTGGCAAAATCATCTTCCTACTAGGTGTAGCACCTGTTCATACTGCTAAGAAGACTCAGGAGTGTTTCAAAACAAGCCTCTTGAGCTAGGTAGAGTGCCACCGCTTGTCTCCTGAGCTCGACCCAGTGGATTATTCAGTATGGGCAAATTGGGAGACAGAACCAAGCAAGTTATCCCAACCCTCGCATTAAAGTTAAAGCCCTCCGTCATGTCTGCATGGGGCAAAATGTTCGTGGAGAGCATCAAACACGCTTTTGCATAATTTATGTCTCATCTGCAGAAAGTTACCACAGCACGGGGTGCGAATAATGGGTAATTTGACTGTTCTAAATATACTGTTCATGTACAAATCATGTTTTGTTGAATAATGATGCTTGGCTTAAAATAAATGTAAACAAATCAAATTGTGTTGACTGTCCTCTTTTTCTGTAGACACCCTGTAATGGCTGCTACAAGCAGATCATTATATCCTCTAGAAACCTAAAATACCTTTCTGTGTGAGGTTGTATAACAACCAGTGTTTGTATGAATCATTTTTGAATACAATATCACAGAAGATTGATATTTTAACGTGAGGCACAAAAAGTATTTAGATACATTTCATAGTAATTTTGACTTAACTGTGGATTGACTGGATTTCTCTTTCAATCTCAAAAATTAAATCACTAAAAATTGACTTTGGATAATTAATGCTAATGTGCCCCTTCAAATCAGAATATGATAATTTTGTGATACAGTGCATACAGAAGATGATATGAAGTTCATATATACATTTATATATGTGACATGCTCCACCAAAATGAGTTCAAAGTAGGCAATTTATATTCCCCAGAAATTAGCAAAATGTGTCAAAAGGTAGCATTTTGATGTTTTTTAGCTCTTGGTACGACATTTTAGCAAAATTAATTTCCCTTGAATATGTAAGACCATTTTACGAGAAATCGATTTTAAATTATCGAAATCTCACGTTCTTCTTGATTTTTTAGTTCTTTCATAGCAATGGCGGGAAATTCAAATGCCATTTTCTGAAAGTTTCATGTTTCGCATCATCAATGTTTGAGGTGCCATATCTTTGGATTGGATGGAGATATCAAAACACATGAACCATCATTTTAAAACCCATTTCCAGTAGAATGAAGTCATTTTAACAACTAAATATGATAGGAGGCCGACTTTGAACCCATTTCGGTGGAGCAGGTCACATATAGTAAAAGGGTGGGGTAGTTAAAAGAATAATTGTACATTCCTGTGGCTGCCAATGAATAATAATATAATCAAAAAGACATTTTATAATTCTAGGCCATTGTGAAAAATGAACATGAAAAATGTACCCAGATTCACTGAAAGTTGATCAGACAGACAATAGAAATGTTTAGATTAAAAAGTAGGTACAGGTAAATTCCCTTGCACCACAGACAAACTCTTATCTGATATTTCCCAAGAGACATGATTGAGCAATAATTGTACAACAAGAATATCGAATGGTAAGTTTTAATGTTGTTCCTGCTTCCTGTTCTCTCTTTGAACTATGAAAACAAAGACCGAAAAAGTTATTTACCCAACTCTTAGGTCTTCCAACAGGAAATATACTTTCTGAGGCTGCCAAAGAAATGTCTTCGTTTGGGAATGGTTTTGTCAGGAAGTTGTTATTTCTATGACTTCCTTAGGCTACCGAAACCTTCGGATGGAAGTGACCTATTTGTGATAATTTTGATAAGTAAGTTTTCATCATTGCCCACACCCATGAAAAATACTGTTGAGGAAAGACACTGCTGACCCTATGGTAAGCTTCGATTTTTTTTCATACATCCTGTCCTCTCTTTGAAATATGGCAACAGAGAACATAAACGTTATTTACGCAACTCTTAGGTCTTCAAACAGGAAATGTGTGTTTGTGGGAAAAATGGTTTGGCCAGGAAGCTTGCATGAGTCTGTGTCAGGCTTTTGTTGGACAGCAATTTCAGTCATCCTTTGCATCATAGCTTTGAATTCCCCCTGTCCTTATTAGCCTACAAAGTGCATGAATACAGGAAGTGAAGCCCATATCATCCATCCTTCCATTCTGTGCAAGCTTTTGCAGTCATTAAAAATGTTTGGAAAAAATAGAAAATTTCTCTGTCATTAACAATCAATTATAGAACCGCCAAATGCATATTTTATCGTTGTATATTCAAGTGGTTTTATTTATACTTACCAAACTAATGTATCATTATTTATTCATTTACAGTAATGAACCAACAAAAACAAAATACAAGACGTCAAAATAATGTGAAAACCACACTAAAGGTGGAAACAAATTGATTGTTTATTGTGCTGTATAAAAATCAACTGAAAATTGTTGCTCTTTGGAATAACAGAATATGGATATTTTTTATTTTGCCAATTAGAAGACTTCTAAAGGTTTATCCTGGAGCTTCAAACTTTTAATGGCCCTCCAGAGACATCATTATGTCTCTTTGGAAACATACGAGGACCTGCCTAAAAAAGATTATAATATGAACGGCATTTTGAACGCTTTTTATTTTGAGAATGATTATCATTTCATATTTGATATCCAACAGAATAGGTGTCCCAGTATACAAAGTAATAAGATGTATGCTTTGCAAATTTGCAAGCTGACAACTATTTGGAATTGACCACCAACCGCAAAGAGCACAAGGGCAAAATAAATGACATTGTGTTCTTTTTAGGAATAGAAACAAGCAATAATACACAGCTGAGTTGCGTAATCAAAATTAGCTCAAATAGGTCACTTCCTTTGAAGGGTTTTGGGGCCAACGGAAATCATAGAAATAACAACTTCCTGCCAAAACCATTTCTCAAACAAAGACATTTGTTTTGCAGCCCCTGAAAGCATATTTCCTGTTGGAAGACTTAGGAGTTGAGTAAATAATGTTTATGTTCTTTGTAGCCATATTTCAAAGGGAGAACAGGAAAAGTAGGAAAAACATCAAAGCTTACCATTGGGTCATCAGTGTCTTTCTTCAACGGTATTATTCATGGGTGTAGTCTATGATGACAACTTACTATGTACAAGAGCAAGTAGTAGTTCTACATTGTAAAACCAGCTCTCTACAGTTTTTGAGAGTTGCTGGTGAGGTAACAATTTCTGTTTTTGCATGTCATTCTTGTCGTTTTTAAAAAGGTTTTAAAATAAAACCTCATAAGAGCTGTGAAATGGCCACTGGAAGTACACTGTGATGAGGACAACGGTAGATGTTGCATTTCTAATATGCTACATCGAAAAAGCTTGACATAGCCTATTATACCTAGAACTTCTTGGAACTTAAAACTGATGCGAATAACAATTGTAACCAATACAAAAAATAACGTGCAAGCACTTTAAGAGTTGCTTGTAGAAAGAACATCTATCTATAAAGATCTCCTATCTGCTTATCTTTTCTGGCAAGGCTATTTATCCATCCATCTATCTATCTATCTATCTATCTATCTATCTATCTATCTATCAATCTATCTATCTATCTATCTGTCTATCTGTGTCTATCTGTGTCTATCTATCGTCCATCCTTCCTTCCTCCCTCCCTACCTTTCTCCCTCTCTTTCTTCCTCCCTCCCTCCCTCCCTCTCTTCCTTTCTTCCTCTCTCCCTCTCTTTCTCCCTCTCTTCCTCCCTCCCTACCTCCCTTCTTTCCTTTCTTCCTTCCATTCTTCCTTTCTTTCTTCCTTTCTTTCTTCCTTTCTTTCTTTCTTCTTTTCTTTCTTTCTTCCCTTCTTCCTTTCTTTCTTCCTTATTTCCTTCCTTCCATCCTTCCTTCATTCCTTATATTGAATTTGTAAATACTGGATCTGGCTGCTGCTATTGCTATCACTGCAGCTAGACCTTTGAAATTACCGCCAAAAATGAACATTTTGGTTTCGTAAATAACAAATTTGATGTTATGTAAGTCTACCAAAATTTGATAGAAGCAAGATAAAATTATGTTGAAATTGTATACAAAGTTTGAACGAGATTGGTGAAACAGTGTGACCAACAGAGCGTTGACAAGCTTTCTCATCCTTCCTCCTACAATAGAGTTGCGCTTGCAAACAAGCAACTCTAAAAAGTGACATTTCCATCAGAATTTAACGACAGACTGATAGACTTTTGAAGGTAGTCACGATATTTAGCAATGCCTTAATGAGGTGTTTGTTCCTGATATTTGGCTTTAAAATTCTATAGAGAATAACACGGCCAGTTTTTACAATAAGTCGATTACACATCTATGTTACCATAATTGCATCTAATTAAGACCCGATTTAGTGCTTTGAGTAGCTGAAGGTTATAATTAGTCCCCAAATATTAGATGAATTATCAATCATCATTACCAGGTAATCTCTCACATTAATCTCACATCGATTAAGCTTTCATATTTAAGCGGAAAAGCACACATCAGGGATGATTACTGTTAAGATTAGGACTTGCCAATCACTTCTAATATTAGATTAGCCAGGATATCCCTCTATTTGGCTTTCGTGAATTGAAATTTCAGATATTAAACCAAATAGTCTCTTTCTCTTTTTCTTATTTGTTTTAATTGAAAGGGTCTCGCTTCTTCCTCGATTAGGCAGAAATACATATCCTTAATTAGAAATTAAACTTTTAATGGCATCATTGAAGACTAAATAAATATAACGCCTGAAACAACATCAAAATTGTTTCTTTACCCTGGACTATTACTATTGCTTTATTTCTTATTGGATATTTTCCATAGAACAATTTGCAGTTAAAAAATTTTTCTATCTTTAAAATTATGATATGTAATTCTGTTATTAACCTAGGGACTGGGGCATAGTCCAGTGAGCACTTATTATACGTTGCAGAAACGCTGTGGCAATACAGTAATACACTCCTGCTCATAAATATGGAATACTTTTTTGGAAAAAAAGTATCAAATAAACGCAAAAATCAGAATGTGAATGTAAACAAGGTCCATTGTAAAGGTACAGTCATCTTCTCTAATCACTCTTTGAAAGCCTCAACTTTATTTTTTGCTAGAATATTATTGGTTTTAAAAGTGCACCTCACCCTAAGAAACCCCCTGAATTTCCATATTTCTTGGTGCTGTAACTTTTCCCGGGGTTAAAGCTGCAGGATGCGTTTTAAATGACAGCATGTTCTTCTTATCTTTGATCATTGGAAGTAGTTACAACTGAATCAGATCATCATATGCTCCAACAGAAGTTGCTAAAGTTGTCAATTTCAATGGAGAATGTCGAAGTATTCCATATTTATGAGCAACGGTGTATGTTGGAGTAAGTTACATGGAATTGTATGGTTGAAATGACACAGCAGCGTAGTAAAGCAACATCAAGATATGATGTTAGCGTGCGACATTGTCAAAATGTTGTAACAGTAACATTTTATGTAATATCAATGTTTTATTCACATTGTTGCAACTTGATTTCCACTATACATTTCTATGTGATAACTGACGAGCGATGTATGGCAACATGAAGAAGCCTATAACTTTCTGAACTTAAGTGCTTCTAGTTCAGCTGCATGTGATATGTAAAAGCATTATATCATTAGAGACTTCATGCCTAATTCTCTAAATTTTCTAAAAGTTTATCAAGATCTATGGCCAGCCCCCTGCTGAGTCTTAGTGAAAAATAACAAAGGTCATTATACTTCATAAGTTGTGCCTGTGATAAATTGATGGTGTTGCTCTGAAAATATGAGAATTTTAATATAGCAAATGTAAATGCAAATTATGTTGTAGCATAAATCTTGGACTTTTTCTTGGTATAATAACTAGATAGAGTGGTAGCAAAATCGATATTACATGGAAAACAATACTCAAACAATATTTCCACCAATCTCTTTTTACTCTAATATAGCCTAATGTACATCATGTGTTTTGTAATGTCAAGGTGATGCCCCATCTTTTCGCTGAAAAAAAGGATTTCAGTTTGGAACAGTCTTTCTACCACTGTTATTTTAAAATCAGGTTGAAGGGTTTGCAAAAAAAGATAATGATGAATCTGAAAGGTTTGGCCAAAGGAAAAAAAGCCCTCGGAACATTCTGACAAGCGAAACAGTGCTGTTGAAGTCAGACTTAACTTTTTCTCAAAACTTCCGAATAGGTGGAAATTTCTTAATTAATTCATGTGGATGGCTGACTGCTGCCTCTATTCTCATATTTCTGTTCCTTATTAATGTAAGTCCTAATAAATGCTTTGCTAAGCCTGGAGAACCATTCCTGAGCACTTCTGAAATTACAACTTCATTTGGACTCAAAACATAGTTTGGATCTGCTGTGATATTATCAATTAGTGATCTCTAACATTGAAAAGAGATTGTTGGTACTTTCTCAGATATAAAGCATGTTGCAGGATATCACAGCATCTGAAGGACTGTCAACAATATTAATAATAGATACCATTATCACATGCTCAAAATTTGCAATAGATGCTTTTTGGAGCCGAATGCTTTTGAAGCCAAATGTAAAGATTGTTTGCTAGTAATTAGACCAAACCAGACAATGTGTAATTTGCAACAATATCCATGAATGAAACATGTTGTTTGTACACAGTGGACTTTGTTTTGAGATTTCACAATAGCAATTTGAATTACTTGATATTTCAAGGACAATTAAAGCCACTGCCACTGTTTACAGAAAATAATCAGCTATTGTAAAGAATTTCAGCCTTCTCAATTACAGTATGAAAAACCTTCGACTTGAAATTATGTGGAATTTCACGAATTTCACAATGACACATTAATGATTTGATTGAAGTGCAGTGGTCGAAATAAGGGGGGTAAAGGGGGTCTTGACCCCCTCCAATGCTCTTGTGACCCCTTCAAACACATTTTTCAGAAGGACCCAGAGGGGGTCCTGAAAAAACCCCCCCAAATACTGAATGTGTCCAGAGGAATAAGCATAAAGCCTTATCAGTGTACAGCAACCTCTTGTGATTTATATATACTACATCAGCAAAAGGGTTTTTCAAACTAGTTTTCTGAGGTTAAACATGGCCTTAAAATGTCCAGAATTCATTTTTAGAACATCTGAAAGTCTTTGGCTTTGGCGCGCCTCTGACGGCCGGGTGGCGGTCGGCAGACCCGGCTTCAACAAGGTCTTCAACCATTGGAGCCTGTCAACTGAGAGACCCCCCCCAAACAACATGGCATATTTCGACCACTGTTGAAGTGCAAAACTCAGACACAATTAACAAATGTATTGTTCGTTTAGGCCTATATGGGCAATTTTTTGTTGCAGAAATGTAGTGACAACATCGCAATGTTGGTGTAAATTACGTAGAAAGTATATTATCATGATATTGGCATGCAACATTGTGCCAACTTCAACACATATTACTCTTTATACTGACAATACTGTCAAGAGGGCTTTTGTCAGTTTCTTAGACTTCTCATCACTCATCATCTTACGGTGGTCATCCAACACTGGTGAATGCTACTGCATGGGAACCTTGGGCAATGTTCCCTTGTCTCTGCCCTCATTTGCCATTGAGCTGTATCATTTTGGATGGCTCATCACAAATTTCAGTGCATGACTGATAATAAATACAATACAAAAGCAATCCAAGATGCTTTACAATTTTGATTCAGAGCAAAGAATTTATCAGATACAACTGCGATACGAGAGAACTTCACAATAGCTGAAGGTCATTTAACACTATTAATTAGCTCTGATTCCTCTTGTCAAGAAACATTTCCAAAAGATGTCTTAGGAAAGATGCCTTTAGAAAAGATCTGTCAGAAAAGATCTCTCAGAAACGATCTCTCAGAAATGATCTCTCAGAAAAGATCTCTCAGAAAATATCTCTCAAGGGCCACATTTATTTATTTGAATTAGAAGAATCATTCGCACTCTTCTTGAAAAATAATTACTCAGAGGAAAGTTCTCCTTTACACAATATCTTGGATTGAAAAGGTCTTGTTTCCAAACGACACTATTTGCCACAAGATAACACAAATTCTACAGCATCTGAAGGACATTCGAAACAATTGGAATTATTGTTTGTTTCTCAAAAACCTAATTATTTTTGTGTCGCTGAATTCTTTCCTAATTGCAGCTCTAAATACCACATGATCAATTGGTAATGGTATGTATGTTGGAAATCATTGGCACACACAACATTATGAATAAAGAAGATATTTAAAATCTGTGTGCCCCTTGGAAAGAACCATAATGAGAAACAGCTGTCCTGATTGTGCCTTCCATCAATAACATGGAAATGTTATAATCTCAGTCATCTTTTATCTAAAATATAGTCATTTCATAACCTTGAAATTGTAGATCGATACGTACATAATTGATGCGCTAAAAGTTTGTATTCTCGTAATTATATAATTTATAGTGTGATACCAGTAATGTACACCAGAGAATTCCCATGTAATTATCCAGCGAATTTCTAATTATCTCGCAACAGTCATTTCAATAAACACTTAATTGTGAGAAAATGTATGAGCAAATACTAGAGGGTGACAGGACAAGGTGGGGAATGTCCCCAGCATCCTAGCTATTTATGAGTAAGGCCACACATAATTGATCTTTAGCTTCTCGGATTCGTCTCAAGGCACTTTTTCTAGGTTCGGTCGGTAGGACAAAAAAAAAAAGGTGAAAAAAAAAATTTTATAATGTCAAAAAAAAATTATTTATTTTTTTTTTCAATTTTTTTTTTTCATCGGCAGGAAGTCTATTGTGTCGGAGGGTCCGCGAAGCTAAGGATCAATTATGTGTGGCCTAATTAGCCTGACCTTCAGGTCCCACATGGAATGAATACTAAATCATTCATTTGCAGTAGATGGTCTCAGTCTGACAAATAGAACTATCCTCATTGATTAAGTAACCAGGAGGGAATCATGTAGAAGAAATACTGTTTAAAATTCGACACGTAGCACTTGATCTCGATAGACCTACTAATTTAAAAGACACATATACAATGTATACATCTTTGAATGATATGTCACTAAACAATGTCTCCTAAAAGTTTATATTCCATATTCCACACTAATTGGTTGTGCCTATATTTTCCACACATCATTTCATTTGATGTCATTATTTACTGACTAATGAAAAATCCAATCATTGGTCACAATCATACAGTTGAAGTTGATATTTAATCAAATTTCATACTGATTAATAAGTGGTGTAATCTGATTATATAATTTAATCTGATTAAATAATTTCATCAACATTTAATCATGATTAAATGCTGATTAAAGGGAAAATCTGATTGGATGAGATTAGATTAAATGACTTTTTAAATTTTAATCGATTAGATTAGATTAAGTGATTTATTCAATGTAATCATTTAATACTGATTAAGATTAGATCGGCTCAAACCCTGGGGCAATGTCCTGTATTTATGCACTTGGTTGGCAAATTAGGACAGAAGCGAATGGTTGAGACTACTCTCCAACGTATGTCCAGGTTACCAATACAATTTCCACTTTCTGGTTGTTTTGAGATTTTACATATAGATCCTATCTACAGGTATGAAATTGCAAAGAAATCAATTAAAAAAAGACAGAAAAACACTTCACAATGGAATAGCATTTCAATTAGCAAATACCAAAGAACTATGAGAATCAATTCAACAAAACAAAGAGAAATAATGATGCTTTTCAATAATTCCAAATTTCACTTCAGCACGATTTGAGAATTATATTTGAGAAAGTAGAAAGATGATTCCCCAGCTTAAATATCAAATAAATGTCAAAAGGATTATGACATTCCAATGGTATTGAATTGGCACAGAATAGACTAAATTTTTTGTTAAGAAAATTCAGGTTGCTTCAACTTTTGGATGGCACTGAATGGCAGAATGTGTGGCCAGGATAAGTGATATTTAGAGTAAAATTAATTTATCAAACAAAATAAAAATTCAGTAAAACAATTTTCGCCACAATATATTTATGAGGAAGTACATACCTTATTCTTGAATTTCATGAATATTTTGTAAAGTTACATGACAAACAAGCTTTAGTTACTGAATTATGCTGCAGGAAATTCTTAATGGTGAATGTTGTAATATCTTATTATCGTTTTATGTTTAGACCATAATGTGACTTTATCACAAAAATACAATTTTACAATATTTATTCATTTGAGGCAATCCGGGCATCGCTGCTTAGAAGATAGGTCTATGTTAACGCCTCATTCGCGATCATGCTGACTTATCTACTTATGTAGACTCATTGGAGTAACCTGCTCATTCTCAAAAAATAATTCACAATGTAATGTTAGAATATTGCAGTGCTGGCTCTTTGAAAATTCGAAGTATTGTAACATTTCGATCAAAAGTGTATATAGTATATATCATTGAATTGAATACATAAGCGTTTTGCTTTTCTGGTATCATATAATAATTTTAATAAACAGACATAAATACAAACACTTCTCCTTTTACACAATACGCCCCATGCAAACACAGCTTGCCTGTGAAAAATGACATAGATCTACTTTTGCACGTGTATATACTTGGAAAATGTCAGTATCTCTGCCATATCAATCTCACTCACGCCTCCGACGCAAAATGTCATCTTTCATCATATACCTTTAGAAAGTATTCTAGATGCCACAAGGGAGTTTTGAGCTTCTCATTTTCTTGCACTTAAGATGAAGTGGTATCTTATATCCCTGTAGCACTCCTTGGAGCTCAAAAACTTAAGAAGTTTCCCAAAGTTATCCTCTGCCGCGCTCAGGAAGCCTTATTATTTTTTGATGCACTCAAAAATGTTCAGATGCAAACTAAATAATGTGATATTATGCAAACCTCAGGTAACAAAATAACGTCTATTCCTTTTTTTTAAACATATTGCATTTGTTTCAATGAGCATGTTTTTGTCAATTCCTAATAGGATAAGTCAGTTATCATCCTAAAAAAAAAGTTGTGTGTGTTATAGAGAGCAAAATCGTAACTTTAATTGTGATACACTGGGAACACAGTCATTCCGATATTCAAAGACTGTTATATCAGATAGCCAGCTTGTGTCAGATTTTAATTTTTATAATATAATTGATTCTTACTGGGTAAATCAAAATATTATTACATATAAATCTTTTTTTTTATGAGCACAGAATGCTGAAATGTAGCTCAAATAAGTCGATACTTAGAATTCAAAAAATTAATCGAAGGAAATGTAAATTCAGCAAAATACCCGTTCGACACATCAGATGTTGAGGAAGTATAATACTGAAGAATCGTATCATTCACTTTAATTTACTTTTTATTTTTTGACTATAATTTGTTTTGACCACAATTGGACATATTCATGAAATGTATACTTCTAAATGTTGAATAGTGAATACATAAACCCACTCATACATGTTAAAAGTAAAGCATATATCAACGCCCTCTTCTCCTTTTTTTATTATCCTCCGACCTTCTTTTGCTTATGAAAAATGAGTTTTTATGGATAACACATAGAATGTCAGTACCTCAAAAGCCTCTATATCAATCTCACTCACGCCTACAACATGAAATGCCATACTTCATCATATACCTTAAGAAAGTATTCTAGATGCCACAAGGGATTTTGAGCTTCTCATTTTCTTGCACTTAAGATAAAGTGGTATCTTACCCCCCTCCAGTATTCCTTTGAGCTAAATGATTTATGAAGTTTCTTAATCTTGAGTTATTCTCAGCTGAGCTCAGGATGTACAAATGTTGGGAAGTAGAACTTACAATGCAATATCTGGAAAAATGCATGTTTTATATGTCATCAAAATTGCTCCTTTGTAGTTATTTAATACAGGAGAAATTTCTCTAAGATGATAAGATGAAGTTGGATGTCATTCTTGGATAAGTGCTACATGAGGTAAAATCTTAATAGTTTCGATTGTTATTATGATTGATCAGTATTACTGACTCAGTAATGCCATTGGCAGTGCAGTTCCTGACTCGGTTATAATGCACTTCCTCACATTTTCTCTCAATATGAAAGCTCCTTCCTCAACAATCATATGTAGTACATTGTTCAAGTGGCTTGTCTTTTAAAATCTTGCCTCGTCCATTTGAAGCTAAACATAGTAAACCTATCCCTATCCATATTACAACGAATGGATATTTCTAATTTTGGATAGCTGTGGATGAGACAAAGTATGAATAGCTATGAGTAGCTAAGTTAAGCTGTTTTACAAATTTGTACTTAATGGTACTGAAAAAATAGCACTTGAAAAGGCACAGTACCAAAATGATGGATTACAGCATGTAGGGTGATCTTGAAATGAATGTGATCACTAGGAAGAGAGACTCATGGCCATGCAGGGATCAGCAGGTTCAAAATGAGGATGGAATGATGAGCTCAATCATGTTGAGTTTCATTTCAGCACGATTAATTTTTTTTTTGCACAGAAAAAGGAGACACATTTTCAAACTGTCCCCAAATATCAAATGAATGTCAAATGGATTATGATATTACAATCATATTGAATTTGCAGCAAAATTACATTTTTGATTCAGCAATTTGAGGCACAAAAAATCATAGATATGAATGTGGTTTTTGCATTGATTATTTTAGGTAGGATTATTCTAGATAGGATTCACTCTAAAAAAATTCAGACAAAATTGCCTGCAAAATGTTTTTTTGAAAAACCAAATTTCAATGCAAAAAACCAACATGGATTTTTGTAAAAATCCATGTTGGTTTTGCATTGAAATTTGGTTTTTCAAAAAACCATTTTGAATCTAAAAAACCAATTTTGTCCCGACATCTTTTAGAGTATTGTAAAGTCGCTGTTGAAACCAAGGGCACATATCATTGATATTTAGCTTCTCGGATCTTCTCGGGGCAATTTTTGCAGGCTTGGTATTGCCCTGATTTGAACCGTTGTGTTTTGGCCAGTTATGCAACGGCTAACCACGTTGGAGTTTACAACACTGGAGCTAGGTTGGTATGCATAATTAAAAACAATCTGCTTACAATCTATATTTTTATGTGTCAATTTGATAAAAATTGTGAGTAAGCTAATTTATTTTTTCATAGGCCGAAAATCAGTTGTATCGGTCAATCAGAGAGGCTAAAACTTAATGTCTGGCCTGAATTGTAAAGTCAGGTACAGGGAAAAAATATTGCCAGATCACTTGAACTAGAAATCAGTGTTTTGTTAGCAAAACCATTAAATATCATTTAGGAAGTGATGCTAGTTATCATGATTGTAATAGTGGTACATGCATTATTAGACCCTTGTTGGACACGAAAGAGTGACTAGCCTTATGTGACAACCACAATAAGAAGTTTTTTTAGCGCATTTGCACCCCAAGCAGAGACCACTTCCCGAGAGGGACTGACGATGACCGCAGAAGGGGCGGTCTCATAATACAGGGACCACCTCATATATTGTTGGCCTCTGTTAGTGTGGTTGGTCAAATCAAGGCTGACAAAATTAATGCTATTATTCGTGGAAGTACACAGTATTATCACACTCTCGATGGGGGGGGGGGGAGCATTGATCTAGTGGTAGCGTGCTGTTCGGCCAATTGCTGGATCCAGGGTTCGAATCCAGCTTTTGCCGGGTCACCTGGGCCTATGTTGGACAGCTGTTTCAATCATACTTTGCCTCATTGCTGTGTCCTCCACCTGCCCTAATTAGCCTACCAAGTGCATAAGTACAGGACGTAAAGCATCCATCCATTACACTCTCGACGCTAGCATTAGACCTTTCTTCACACATACCTACAACTGCCTTTGTTTGATCTCTTATTTACTAAGCACGGAAGCAAAACCAAATAAAACTGCAATATCATAGCACAACACCAAACAGCAGCGCACAATGCCAGATCATGCTTATGCGGGTAACAGCGGACGCACTTTGTCTAGCACGAAATTGAGCAAGACATTGGTTGCATGAATATCCTCTCTCTGCTGAATGAATTGGTAATCCGTTTTCAGCCAGGTATACCTCTGAGCTTTGAGCAGCTTGGGAGTTTCCTTTTTCCTATACTCAGAGAGCTAAGACTTTTTCTTTGAGGCTGCATTTCAAAAACTCTGCATGAGGAAATGTCCTGGCAAATGAAGTGTTTGTGAAATTCTACGCTGCTGGACAGTGCTGGTTAGATTGTTAGACATCCACAATATCAAAATTCTGTTATCCACTATTGCTATAATCTAGTCCTTCTAAGCTGTGATGCCACACACCCACACTGATAATTATTTGTTTATCTTTAATGGATACTTTTATCTCGTGTTTTATTGCTTGCTACTGTTGTAGATTCATTTGTTTATGAGGCAGAACATATCTTTTGGGGCAATTTCACCCTGATATTTCCCTGTGCATATGAAAAATCTGGCTCCCCTGCTGCCTGCAGCAACTGTGACTCGTTAAAGAAATATAGAAAAGATTGATAGGCACAGACAGTGAAAGACACACATTGAAAATAGAAACACAGACTGGCAGCACTATACGATAGATAGACAGTGACTAATAAGAGCCATAAATATGATAAAAAGCTTACATTAATCCATAAGTTTATGTCACAATATGCTTACCTAAACTTCATTACTGCATAATGTAGTAATCCTGTAGAGCCACAGCAAGAACGACTGGTATATGGAAGGTCCAATGCTGCTGACATCGGACTGACCCTGGGCCGACGTTGGACCGCCGAGGCATGCTGACAGGGTAGAAAGGATGAATACGGAGAAAAAAGGAAAACGGAAGCAGAGAGGAGGGAAGAAGGAGGAAAAAAACAATTAATTTGTCAAGCCATAGCCATTTGCAAGTTGCTAAGCTTTGGGAGTGCTCTTGACTTGACTGGCATTGTGCTGGTATACCCTTCTTTGTGGAGGGAGCTGCACATATATTGTAGGTGAATGTGCACCATGATGATGAGAAGACTGGGAGTCTGGAACATCCCCACTAATCCAGGATGCCCAGGGTCTTTCAGTTGCTTGTTTGGTTAAAGTGGTAAATTGTACACCAAAAGTAGAATATTATTTCAAATCGCAAAATCAAAGAAACTTGATAATAATGCCTGGTCAAATTACTTGCGTTTTGATTTGATATTTGTTTGCAATCTGAAAAGCCAGTAAGATACCAATGGAGTCAAATTTCAGAATAACACACAAGTAGCTCTTACAAATATCTTGATTCTTTGATACGAATAATGATGAAAATATGCTGTATTTTAAGACTGTAGCCTGCAGTTAGACGTGTGTTAGTGAAATTGGCCAATGCGTTTACAACTTTTTTTTTCACACTGACTTTATGAAGCAAATATTAATGAAGTTCGTATATGTTAATTTATATCCAACTCCATCACCGACTATCACAATTTCCACAGAGGAAGGTTATATGTCAAATCAATTGTCTTTTCAAATTGTTTTTTCACAATTTTCTCTGGATTAAATTACTTTATTAGTGACAAATGCTCTGTTTTGTTGAGAATTTCTTCCTTGCTGTGAACAGATTTAGTATTCAAACCATGATAGACCTGAAGGTCACACTAATTAATGACTCACTAATTATTTATATATAGCAGGAATTCTGTTCAAATACAAGGACATTTTAAACTAGTCGTTACCATGTTTGCTTTGTTCTGACAGACATTTTCTCACAATTAAATGTTTATTGGAAAGATAATTAGAAATGATTACAAGGGAATTAGTATAGGTTATTAACATAGACATGACGAAGTCATAACCTATAGGTTAAAACATATTTACCTGGACATAGACGTATGGGATGGCGGTTTCGCTTGGGGGCTGTCATTATTTTGCCCTGAAATTTTAACATGTTATTTACCTGACCAGGGCAGTGGATCTGACCTAAAACTGGTCAGAATTTGCCCTGATATTCTATTTGCCCTGATGCTAGGTGGGGGCTGCGGCCCCCCTGCCCAAATAAATCTCGATATTTATGGCAAACTCAGTCATCAAAATATCACCTTTTGGCCTTACGTCAGGTAGTGCTATATGATACATTTTGAAAGTTAGAAAAGTTTGAAATATGCAGCTAGACTATATACCAATGACAAACAATATTCATTTGCAGTAGCCTCTTAAAGTGATATGCAATATGTGGGCACCTATAAATCAACAAGCATTGGTTTTTGTACCATATATGTACACAAATTTTGCATCCAGACTGCATTGTATGACTTTGGTGATTATTTGAGACATGACTTTTGGGTTACAAATGCTTTACAACAGTGCTGGATTGTATCAACGCTCAACATGGGTTATCTTAAAGTGGTTAAGCCCCCCCCCCCCCACCCCCGCAGCATGCATGATTATACATCATTACCAAGCTAGTGTAGAACAGGACAAATATATGTTGCAAACTTCGGTGATGTACATTTACATGACGCAAAATATGTCAATTATCCTTGATCTGAACATCAATATTTTTGTCAGACTTCGAACTTAAAAATCCCTAATCATTAGTCATTCCATGAACGACTGGAAGATCGGACTAATAAAACTCATTCCCAAACAATCAATTCCTGAGATATCCTAAGAAATTTTCTAACAATTGGGTTTATAAGTGTTTATTGCAATGATAATTTTTAGATATTCTAATCAGTAGTCATTCCTTAAGAATCAGAATGTCAGACTAACAAAGGTTGGACAGAGTCCCGAACATTATTTCCTGAGATATCCTAAGACATTTTCTAACAGTTAGACGACAACTTATAAGTGCTTATTGCAATGACAATTTAGACAATCTTCTTATGATTTCATTTAAATTCCATGTGAAATGACACTGGTATATGTCTCAATAGCTACATGTATTGTTAGAATGTTAATAACATTCTTATTTGTGCTTTCAGGGTGATTGAAATGACACAATTATGGTAAACAGAAAGTGCAAGCTTTTCCGACCAACAAGCTTCTCCAACAACAAGAGTGCCATAATGAATTTTATTTTTCCAATGTATTCACACAGAAACTAGTTGGTTTTCATGATTGTATTTGCTTAGTAATATGTACTTAAAGATCGGCATACAGGCTGTATATCAGTTGCTGAGCCAGAAAGGGTAATCTTGGGGGGCCCGCCAAGGCTGGTATCATCATTTTGACATTCACGTGTCCGAGTCGAAGCATATTTTCTTCAAAATGCTATTCATCAACTCAGTGGTCTGTGGGTGGGAGGGGCACAGGATCTCTAGGCCTTCCCTGGAACCACCATGACGTATTTCCAGACAACGGATAGAAATGTTATTCCTTACTATTTGCCTTTTCGGAAAGATTGCATCCTTCTGACTTCTTCGCAAGTCAAAAAAGGGTCGTTTGCTGCATAAATCAATTGCCTTTTATGATGGTATCTTCTTTGTATATTAACAAAGTATAAATCTGCATACAACACGTGTTCTAATATTTCCAGACCACAGATAGAAACATTATTCTTCCCTTTGCACCTTTTTGGAAAGTTTGCGTCCTTCTGACATATCTGCATATCAAAAGAGGATCTTCTTGCATCAGAAATACAAGGACTCAGAAATTGTCATTAGTTTCTATTGTTAAGTTTTGTATGGCGAGATCACTTGGATATTGGCATTGACTTACAAGCACACAAAGGAGTTTGCAGGAATTCACAGTGACTTCACAGTAACTTGACAGAGTTGGTAAGAAAGTAATTTTGGTGACTTGTTTTTGCAAATCAAGGCAATGGCTTTGAAAATTTGTTTGGTTGTACTGTATTGAATTTGTGTTTATTTGTGACACATACGACTCCGGCAGTCTCCTGAATTACGAATCCGAAGGAGTCACCAATTTGAAAGTCAAAGTTCGACTCCGACTCCGACTCTACCAAAAACCTCTGACTCCGACTCCCGACTACGACTCCAACTCCAAAGCCCTGTATACTGCATATAGATACATTTATACATTTGCAGAACTTTATTTCATTTTATCAAACGTTAGGGGGCTAATTGGGGGGGGGGCTTCACCTTCAATTGCAAACTAAAAAGCAACATGTTTTTTTTTAATGTTAAATTGCAGGATACTTCTGACACTCATGGTCATATGATATCACAAGACATAAAAAAGGGCTTATGCATGTACTATCGAACACGAAAAAACAATATAACATGATTGTACAAGTATGTTTTGTATCTGTGATACGACCATGAATGTTGTATAAGAAGAAAAAGGTTAAAAGATCTCAAGGTGACAGTTAAACACTGTAGCATCTGTTAATGCTGCTTTAATAGAAACTAAAATAACCCTGTAAAGAAGAATACATTGTCAATTTTAATAAAGCCCTTGCACATACATTATTGTCCTTGATAGATTCATTTAGAATTTTAAACAATATTTCTTATACATTTCCCTCCTGATTACTTAATCAATGAGAAGAGGTACACATATTTGTCAGACTCAGACCATCAACTGCAAATGAGTGACTTAGTATTCATTCCATGTGGGACCTGAAGGTCAGGCTAATTACTCATAAATTGCTGGGATGCTGAGGACATTCCCCACCTTGTCCTGTCATCCTCTAGTATTTGCTCATACATTTTCTCACAATTGAGTGTTTATCGAAATGACTGTCATGAGGTAATTAGAAATTTGTTGGATAATTGCATGGGAATTCTCTGGTATGTGTCACTGGTATTACACAATAATAAAATATATTTTCAATTTTTCAAAGCATCAATCATGTATGTATAGATCTACTATTTCAAGGTAATGAAATTACTCAATTTTTTATAAAACAATGAATGTGATAGCGGGTCAAAAATGTTCAATGCTGATTGGATTAGCAGGAATATGACACTTCACTGCTCTGCTTTGTTAGTTGTCCTTGAAAAGATTAAATTCAGAAGTAATTCTTATAATCTCTACCAGACTGAACAACTGAGTATTAGGGCTTTACGTCCTGCCTGAGGCAAGACATAATTGACCTTTAACTTTTCGAATCTTCTCGAGGCACTTTTTCCAAAGTTTGCTGGTAAGACCCAAAAAAAAAGGAAGTTTCACGGCAAATGTTTTGATGATGTCAATGAGATAAAAAAAGTGTGTTTACAGGGAGAAAGTGTTATTCTGCAGGTACAAATTCTGTTGCTTCGGTCAATCCGAGAAACTAAAAATCAACTAGGCCTATGTCTAGCCTCATAGCATTGGCTCGGTTCAATAGGACGGGCAGGTGACTGTGAGGTACGTTGTAAGAGCAATATTGATGAAAAACTAGACATGTACTAATCGCATAGCGATGAGTGATGCACTGCGCTATACTGAGTTTGCAACATGACACATCCCTTAGAAGATCGGAATGATAAATTCACTAATAAATGTTTATATCAGCTTCTACATTGCGCTGTAAGATGTATTCTATCAAAGTATGCCTAGGATACTAAATATTACACATTATATATTTTTTACAGGATGCAATATTTTTGAGACAAAATTGGGCTTTCCGGCACCGGGTCTCCCAAAAGCACTCCCACAGTTGCCCAAAGGCACACTTTAACATGGAGGACTTAGACTTGGGTGTGCCATATAGCCCTTTAGGTTACAGTGTAGGCCTATGTTTCCTGATTTTTGTTGTGTTTCCAAAACCATAGGGCATTTTGGATTTTTTTCTTTCTTAAATTTGCCAGAAAATAAAACAGCAAAAGATATGTTGTAGTCTCCACATGATCTCCACCACCATTATTGCCAGTGCACTAGCTTAAATTCATGGAAGTCTCATAAGAAATGGAGTCATTTTCACCCGGTCTTTGTTTCTGGGCAACTATGCTAAGCAGTATTACAATGTGATGAAATAATTCTATAAACAAAGTATTTGAGTTATCATATGATTTAGAACACCCCAAATCTACTATAAGCTGCACCACACAGGGGTGCACCTCCTAGGAGGGGGTTCGTTTTTGGGCCCAATACTAGGAATTTTACATAGCTTGGAATGGATTTCATGATTTTGATTTGAATATGTGCAGTAGCTTGCAGTGTACCCCAGATAAAACAACTCATGAAATAGAGAGGAATCCTATTTCTAGTGTCATATAATCAACAAATAAATACTTTCAGTTCATGACAGTAGGACATATAGATTCCCTTCCTTCATTTCAATGTTTGCCATGCTGCCATCATGATACATGTGAAGGAGAACAGTGAAAGTTACATCAGTGAAGCTCAGTGACCCAGTGGCTCTTACATACATGTAACATTTACACAAAATGTTAGTCGACGAATTTTGAAGAATACGAAAACAAGGGCACCGCTAGCCACCTGGCGGTGGGCTGGCACAATGCAATAAAACGTTAATGTGACAAGAGGTGCTCTAATCGGGAATAGAACCTGGTGAAAGAGATTATAGTGCTCAGAGATTTCCTTCCACAGAGCTGGCCCACCTCCCCAAACTATACCATGTGGATAATGGGAAAGGCAGCAAATAAACATGCTTCTATAGGCTATAGTGTTTTTACATTGGGGCAGAAGGAGGAATTCTACGGATTTTGAAAATATTTATGTTGTATGTATGCTAATGCTATCCAACGTATCATCACCAATTCATCATGCGCACCATGGCATCTTGAGCTGCAATACGGAAAGAATTAAGTGACACAAAAATAATTTGTTATTGCAAAACAAACAATAATTTCAATTGCTTTGAATGTCCTTCAGATGCTGTAGAATCTGTGGTATCTCATGGCAAATAGCGTTGTGTGGAAACAAGAACTTTCTAATTCAAGATATTGCTGTAAGGAAGAACTTTCATCTGAGTAATTATTTTTCAAGAAGAGTGGGAATGATCCTTCTATTTCAAATAATATGGCCTCTGAGAGATCTTTTCTGAGAGATATTTTCTGAAATATCTTTTCTGAGAGTTCTTTTCAGAGACACCTTTGGAACTGCTTCTTGAGAAGAGGCATTAGAGCTAATTAATAGTGTTAAACGTCCTTCAGCTATTGTGAAATTCTCTCGTAACGCTGTTTGCATCTGATGAATTTATTGTTCTGAATCACAATTGCAAACATCTTGGATTGCATTGTATTGTATTTACCACCAGTCATGCAGTGAGATTTGTTTTGAGCCATCCAAAATGATACAGCTCAGGGCAGCCGTTTAATTGCACCTGTGGGTAGAGGCAAGGGAACATTGCCCAAGGTTCCCATGCAGTAGCATTCACCAGTGTTAGTGACCGCCATATGATGATGAGTGTTGAGAAGACCTGGAAACTGGCACTCTTGACAGTATTATCAGCTTAAAGTGTAATATGTGTTGAAATATTTATAGGTTCACCAAATTTTTGAGTATGCAAACCTGCTGATGCCATAAAACACCCCCCCCCCCTCTCTGGAAACTGGACACTCTGTATGATTTACCCTAATTCAGGACACAAATCCCAAGGACACAAATCCCAAGGAGCACAAAATAGAAACACATCATCGCTGTCCAGCTTATTATCATTTAGAAATATATGGTAGTTCTCATGACGAGAACACAACATTGAGAATTTTACAGCATTATAATAACCTTGGCACAATGTTGCATCCTAATATCATGAAAACATCATTTCTACCTAATTTACACCAACATTGCAATGTTGTCACTACGTTGCTGTAATAAAGAATTGCCCATTGGGATGGTTTAAAATAATTTCTTAAGAATAATATCTTTCAGCTGATTTTCAAAATCCTAAGCGAACAATATATTTGTACGTAGTGTTTGAGTTTTGCACTTCATTTACGTAATTTCAAGGCTATGTTTTTTCATACTGTAATTATAGTAATTAAGAAGGCTGAAATTCTTACGACAGCCATTACAATAGCTAATTAGTTTCTCCAAACTGTGTCTGTGGCATTATATATTAATTGTCTTTGAAATATCACAGTTGTTCAAATAGCTATTGTGAAATCTCATAACAAAGTCCTCTGTGTACAGACGTTATCTTTCATTTATGGATATTGTTGCAATAACACATTGTCTGGTTTGGTCTAATTGCGAGCAAACAATCTTTGCATTTGACTTCAAAAGCATTCGGCTCCAAAGAGCATCTATTGCAAATTTTGATGCGTGTGAAAATGGTATCTAATTAAAATTTTGGTTTTCCTGGCTTAACGAAGCATTTATTAGGACTTGTATTAATATTCTAAGGAACAGAAATATAAGAATACAACCAACAGTCTGCCATCCATATCAATTAATTAAGGCATTTCCGCCTATTTGGAAGTATATTTTTAGAGCAACACTGTCCATTTGTCAGAGGTACAATTTATGAGGCATAATGACCTTTACCTATTTTTCACTTATACTTAGCAGGTGGCAGGCCAAAGATTTTGATAAACTTTAAAAGATATTAGGAATTATGCATGAAGTACTTTATGACAAACTGCTAATATATATCACATGCGGCTGAACTTCAAGCACTTGAGTTTCAAAAGTTACAGACTGCTCCCTATTGTTAAACATGCTGTAGACATTTACAATGCACTTAAGATCTATGGGGTGGATTTCTTAACACTTTATTGTTTAATTCGAACAGTCACAAATATTTTAGATCATAGTGTGTTCAAAATGATAATAAAGTGTGACACTTCTGTGAAATAAATTATTTCCAGTTGGAAAAGGCTTCAAAGCTCCCTAAAAGCCTATCTGACTTTTCTAATTATGTTGTCATTTAGAAATGTATAGTAGAATTTTTTTTGCCACTACATAGACTCAACGATGTGACAATACTGCCACAACTACAGTGGAAAATCTATAAATCAGTCAATCAATCAAACCATGCACATACATGTAGCGCATGTTTACATCATACATAGATTTACATTTCCTTATAATTTTTTGACCACGTCATTTCCACCATACAATTCAATTTCATTTACAACAACATTGCAATGTTGTCACAGCGTTGCAGCAATGTAGAAGTGGCCTCTGGATTATATCCAATCAACAGTAGTAATGAAATTGTATGATCATTTTTTGAGAGAGAAAAAAAAAAGATTTTGTGTAAATTGCACGCTAGCATATAACCAATAAGAATAAACAAGCGTAATAGTACAGGTAAAATAAAACACAGTTTCAGGAGTTAATAGAGTCATGGAAAGAATTCATTTTCAATTCTATAATATATTTCTGCCTCATAGAGGAAGAACCAAATCCCTTTCAATTAAAAAAAATCAGAAAAGAGAAAGACGCTATTTGGTTTAGTATATGAAATTTCATTTCACGAAAGCCAAACAGAGGGGATATCCTTGCAAGGCTAATATAAGAAGTGATTAGCAAGTCCTAATCTCAACAGTAATCATCTACGACGTGTGCTGTTCCGCTTAAATATGAAAGCTAAATCGATGTGAGATTAATATGAGAGATTACCTGGTAATGGTGATTGATAATTTATCTAATATTAGAAGATTAATTATGCCTTCAGCCACTCAGAGCACTAAATCGGGTCTTAATAAAATGAAATTCCTGGTGACAAAGATGTGTTATCGACTTATCATAGAAACTGGTCTATCGTTATTCTTTATAAAATTTTCTTTTTGGGTTTAAACTAAATCTGAAAGCCAAATATCTGGAACAAACACACCTTAAAAGGCATAAAAAATATCATGAGCTATCGATCTGTACTTAAATTCCAATGGAATTGTCATTTGTTGAATTGGTTAGAATTGTGATTCACATCAGTTTTAGCTCAGAGAAGTCATAAGAATAATATCTATGTCATACATGTAGTACGATAAGTTTCCTTGACTCGGACACCAAAATTGTGGATTATTTTCTATAATCATATCTTACTTGGCCTAAAGGCCATAGATTAATCAACCAGGCCTCAAATTAAACGATTTCACAAACACTAATGGAAAAATGCCAATTGGCACGACCTAGGTGATGTACATAGGAATAATTTCGGAAGCAAAAAAGGACAGGGGTATCTTTGAATCGGACAGTTGTCTCCCTCAAAGAAGACCTCAAGGATGTGGCTCAATAAGAACTTTAAAATCCATTAAAATGACTCAAATTCGAACATGTGTAAGTTGAAACTCAGTGCAAACTGCATGCTAAAAATCTTAGGTCAAACCAGCACCACTGAACAGCGAAAGAGTCTCAAATCTCAACAAATGTCAATAAAGATACACAGATTTCTGAAAAAAAATAGCAAGAAAAGCTAACTTTTTACCCCATCTTCAGGGCCATGAAAAACCCACTATACTTATTAGTATCATGCTGATACTTCTTGAACAGTTAAAGGAAGTCTTAAGCTGAAGATTGATACCAAATATGTGGATAAGCAAGCTCTTGGCATGCCATTTCAGCTCTACAAACAGTGTCCGACTCAAAGTTACATCTCTTAAGTGTCCGACTCAAAGAACCTTACCCTATACATAGGCTTTTCTATACATGCTGTTTTTTGTGTAGTGCTCATCAACAATGTGACAAATAAGAATTTTATGCAGTTTACTTTTAAAACCTATCTAAAAACGACACAAATGACATGGCAAAGACAGAACCCTGTCAGCATGCCTCGGCGATCCAATGTCGGCCCAGCGTCAGCGATGTCAGTAGCATCGGACCAGCTTCGGGCCGACGTTGGACCGCCGTGGCACGCTGATAGGGAGACTACTACCTCACAAGGAACATTCAAACTCTAGAGAGATGGTTTTACAATGTAGAACTACTAGTCAGCTACTGTATTAACTTGTCATCATAGACCACACCCATGACAATACTGTTGAAGAAAGACATTGCTGACCCAATGATAAGCTTTGATGTTTTTCCTACTTTTCCTGTTCTCCCTTTGAAATATGGCTACAAAGAACATAAACATTATTTACTCAACTCCTAGGTCTTCCAACAGGAAATATGCTATCAGGGGCTGCAAAACAAATGTCTTTGGTTGAGAAATGGTTTTGGCAGGAAGTTGTTACTTCTATGACTTCCTTTGGCCCATAGACATCTATAAAAGTTAGGATACCTATGCTTTGGCCCCAAAACCCTTCAAAGGAAGTGACCTATTTGAGCTAATTTTGATTATGCAACTCAGCTGTGTATTATTGCTTGTTTCTATCCTAAAAAGCACATGAATTTTGTCCTCGATCATGCTCTACTTTTCAGTTTATTGACGACCTCTATTCTGTTGGATTTTACAATATTATCTGTTGAGATGTCTGTGTTCCGTATATTTAGCCCATGAGGCAGGTCTTTTGACATAATGCTCTTCTCTGTGACACTTAAACATAGAAGAGGCAAAACGTTAAAATATAAAGAAAAAGATAATCATTCTTAACATAAAAAGAGTTCATATCACAATCTTTTTCAGGAAGGTCCTCGAATGTTTCCAAAGGGACATAATGATGTCTCTGGAGGGCCATTAAAAGTTTGAAGCTCCAGCAGAAACCTTTAGAAGTGTTGTATTTGGCAACAAATTATTATAGGGAAAATATCCATATGGCGTTATTCCGAAGAGCAACAATTTGGAATTTTTTTTATGTAGCACAATAATCAATCTGTTTGTTTCCACGTTTTAGTGTGGTTTTCACATTATTTTGATGTCTTGTAATTTTGTTTTTTTTTGTTCATTACTGTAAATGAATAAATATTGATACATTTATTTGGTAAGTATAAGATCCAACTGAGTTATAACCTCTTGAAATACAACAATAAACTATGGAAAGGCTGAAAATTCGAAAATTATAGTTGAGCAATCACTTTGTACTTTTTGAATGACTAATTAAGTGATTTTTGTTTGCACTTAGCAGACTTTTGTATATGGTAGTCACAAGAAACTTTTTCCATAAAAATATGCTGGTATTATGTCTTATGATGTAGGTAACACGCATCAAATTAAACAGTTTAGTTCTAGTCAAATGTTTAGTATTTTGTAAAAAATAATAGCAGAAAAGTTTTTGCTGTTGCAATGAATTAAAATCCAGATACCATCATTTATTGTATGGATGGATTGATGAATGATTGAGCAGGCCTATAATTGATTGTAAATCACAGTGAAATTTTCTCTTTTTGCCAAACTTTTGGAATGACCGCGAAAGCTTGCACATAATAGAGGAATGGATGATTGGGGTCTACACTCTGTGCACATCGAAAGTTAATCAGGACAGGAGGAGGACACAGCTTCGAGGCAAATGATGATTGAAATGGCTGTCCAACAAAAGGCTTACACAGACTCATCTGCCAATTTTCTGAAAGCAAAGAAGGTATAGATGCAAGTGTCCCGCCCAAACCTTTTTCTCACAATGACACATTTCCTGTTGGAATACCTGAGAGTTGCATTAATAACATTTATGTTCTCTGTTGAAATATTTCAAAGAAAGAACAGGAAGTATGAAGAACGTCAAACACAGCATTGGGTCTGCAGTGTCCTTCTTCAACAGTATTCTTCATGGGCGTGGTCTATGATGACAACTTACTTATCAAAATTAGCACAAATAGGTCACTTCCTTCCGAGGGTTTCGTTAGCCTACGGAAGTCATAGAAATAACAACTTCCTGCCGAAACCATTTCCCAAACAAAGACATTGCTTTGGCAGCCTCAGAAAGCATATTTCCTGTCGAAAGATCTGAGAGTTTAGTAAATAACGTTTGTGCTCTTTTTTGCACAAAGGGAGAACAGGAAGTCTGAAGAACATAAGAACTTTCCATTGGGTAGTGATGTTCAGTGTCTTGGGTAAACGGGCTGCATGAATTGTATCTCTTAGGAAATATCAGATTGAGTTTGTCCACCAGGCAGACATGTAGTGGAAAGGAAATACCTGTAACCAGTACTTTTTTCTGCTACTCATATATATTGTCTGTCATCTTCAGTTTTAGTGAATCTGAGCACATTATTATGTTCATTTTTTACAAGCCCGAGAATTATATGTCTCTTTGATTTTAATGTTATTTGTTGGCAGACATCAGAGTGTAAATATAAAATAACTCTTTCAAATAACCACTGGCTTTTATTATATATTTGAACTCCCTATCACCTTCTGTATGCACTGTACCACAAAATTATCAAGTCAATTTCTAGTGATTTTTTTTTCTAGACTGAAAGAGGAATCCAGTCAATCCACAGTCAAATCGAAATGTCTATGAAATATAACTAAATATTTCTTGTGCCTTACACATCAAGATATCAATCTTCTGTGAAATTGTATTCGGAAATCATTCATACAAAAACTGCTTTTTGTACAACCTCCCATAGCAAAGTATTTAGACTTTCTAGAGGATAATGATCTGCTTGTAGCAGCCATTAAAAGTTTGAAAGTTTGGCAAGTAACCTTTCAAAGAATCTTGTGTTTCTGTAACATGAAACCATCAGGACGGCAAAATTTATATCTGAAAATTGTGCCAAAGTTAAGATTTGTATTTAGGCCTATCTTATGAGACAATAGTCTGAACTGTACATTTTCGCTAGCCTTGAAAAGGAACACCATCACAAGTCAGTTTAACTTACAAAAAAATTAGAATACAACAGTAGGAAATTTTCACTTTATTTATTTCAGTCTAAAAGAATTTATTCATATTACCAAAAGCAAGAAATTATTGTTCTAAAAAAAACTCAAGACTTACCATCCCCCTACACCCCCCATTGGAAATTAAATGGTTTGCCCCCCCCCCTACTGAGTGGCAGGTGAGGTGGAGGGGCAGCAGGGGGCTGGTCAGGGTGGGATGGAGGGGCATCAGGTCTCAGTTGCAGCTCAGGACGAGGTGGAGGGGCATAGTGTCCCATTACGGTACAAAGACCCTTTTTGAGTGCAGTTGCTGAATGCACATTGTGCATCACAAAGCCAAGTTGAATGATCATTATGAAACAGTTTGGGATGCAATTTCAAAAATGTGCTGTAATTGAAAAAGCTAATTGTGTGACTCAATCTGAAGTAAATTGGACAGCGTGATTGTCATTATGGAAAAGATGACAAGAACTCTTGAGGCAAATTACATGTTGAGCAACAACAGGATGACTTTTAGTGTACAAAGTTCAGACAAGATTGTTTAGGGGATGACCATGAGGGTTGGAGTTTTACTGGAAGGGAAATTATGTCACAGGAGCGAAAGCGTTAACTATCTGTTTTCAGCGTGAAAAATCCTACAATATCTCTTTTAAATTTAGAAAAAAAAGTTTTTTGAGAAAACCATAGAAGCAATAAATTATAAATCTGGTTAATCATTTATTGAAAAAAAATCCAGGTCACCTCCGGGTATCTAGTAGTTGCCCTCTCTGAATTATACTTCTAAAATTTTCTTCTATGTATATCTATAGTCCTAAGCAGCTATATGTATGTGTCAATCAGAAAAATGCTATTTATAACTAAATCGCAGACAAAATCAACCAAACTAACATTTCTTATAAATGTGCACACAATGTTTGTATATTTTAATGACACCCATTATAAAATGTGAAGCTAATATTGCAATATTTGAAGTGCAGCTTTCCTGTGATTGTGATTGAAACCTGAATCACAACTATTGCCTAAATGGTGCATAGAAATCCATGATGAGCAACATGACATCTTGAATATACCTGAGATGGACCAATACTTTATGAAGTTGAAGCTCACATTTATGTTGCATGATTGTTTTTTGGAATCTCCAATTTGAGGACAAATCTCATTACTTCCAAATAGGGGCCCTAATAATGGGTTGCCAGTAAATTTAATCTGGAAATTGTGCAAGAAATGAAAATGATCTTCCATTTCAGCAAGGAAGTTAAACCACATAATGCGAGTGATTAAACAGAGCATTTAAGATTAAACTTGCATTCAATTCCATAGAAATGTGACATTTTCAGTAAATAAATATCTAGATTGCTCTGATTGCCAAATTTTCTCTATTATTGAATAATTTAAGTTGGCATTACATTAACCTTATTTAAATGCAATGAAATTATGTTTCAGTTGCACGAAAGTAGGACTTCACTATTTAGTTTAAATTTTCAAAATACAGAATTGGAAAAACGAACAAAAATGTACCAAACTATATGTGAAAGTTAACCCTGCGAGAGCAAGAGCCCACAATGTACACCCCTTGTTCATCAAATTCAAGAACTCCCATGTATGGCACCAAAGTTAAAATGGGAAACGCTGTCACATTTCACTCTCACTTCAAAGAGAAAAAAAAGAGTGACTTGTTTTGAAACAAATTAACTAGTAATGAAGGCAAAGATGAAGAGAGCTCCTTAGATGCTCTTTGGGTGTTGAACAATGTTTGGAAAATGTTCACCAAACACTATGACAGAAGACACGTTCATAGTAGCTTATGCAGCAGATGGAGAGACACAAAAATCATATAAGATTATTTATGGATATGACATAATTTTTTAGTGATGAATCATAAGCGTACGATGGGCAAATTTTTGGAGGAGCGAGGAGGGGGGGAGAGTGCCATTTTCTTTAATTTTGAGGTCCACATTTAATGAAATTTCAAATTATGGATACTAGTCCGTCCAAATATTTTAGCTGTTTTACCCGAATCAAATTGTTGGGAATGATTGTCCTCCCCCCCTTTAGTATGCCTCTGAGATCGATAGATAGATAGATAGATAGATAGATAGATAGATAGATAGATAGATTGATAGATAGATAGATAGTACCAATTGTATATGGACAAACATCAATATACACATTATCGATTTACTTTGAAAGCACATATATCAACAGTCATGTCACATCATGCCTTTAAATTGCGGAAATTGTAGGAGAGCTGTGGCATAATTGAAATCTGAACTGCTCCAACAATTGCCCAAATGATGCATAGAAAGTCACGATGAGCAACATGACATTTTGAATATACCGAAGATGGACAGATAATGAAGTTGTAGCTTACGTACGAGCTGCTTGGAAACGTTTTGCAATTCCAAATTTTAGAAAAAATCTAATTTCTCCCGAATAGAGGAACTCATAATGGGTTGTCATTGAATTCAACCTGGAATTTCTTGGAGAAACGAGCATGCTATATTTGTCATTGCAGAAAAATAAATTCCCATAAAACATCAGCATACTTATATTTGTGAAGTGTTTGCATCACGCATAGCAGTAAAAATGTTATATAAAGAATTGGTGACACAGCGCTCCTGAATAAATTTCAAGATTTAAAAAATTCAACAGGAAAACCGAATTAGCAGCTTATAGAGCAGAGTCAGCAGAGCATTTAAAGACAATAACTGAAAAATTCCGTTGGGAAAATTTTGAGTTATCGTCATTTTAAATTTTTCGTTTATCACACTCATATTTTCTTGCTGATACGGGGGCATAGAAAGTTGTTTTGTCATTTATCATGTTTAGAGAGACAAGTGTTGATGGTAAGACATCATTGTTTAATTTACAAGATAATTGTATATGTGTTAGATATGTATTTGCTAAAGATAGTGTGCAGAGTGTGATAAACACATGCAAATGCAAATTTATCAAAGAAATGAATTTGTAGCCCCAGTAAATTGATTCGTTCGTTTGTTGCGAATATTTTACCTGCTTTTAGCCTGATTTGAATTTAATTTAGCCTTTCCTTTGAATTTTTGCAATGATTTTCATCAAAATATGACATTTCAAACGAGATAAATTTGTGGATTAATCTAGCTAAGACTGAATGTGATTTATATAAATTGCCCCAATATATCATATAAACATTGGATAAATGTTAAGAAATAAACCCCAACTGTGGCAGTATGGCTTTTGATGATCCAAGAAGTAAGTTAATGAATATTATTGACGGCATTTTTTTGCAATAATTTCAGGACAAAAAAAATCATTTTTAAAACGGACTAACTTACTTATCAAAGCCATCATAATATGATCGTGAGATGTTAAATAGCTTGACAATTGATACTGAAACACAATATGACATTGAAAGTTAGTCACTCATGTGCAAACAACAGCGAAGGTAGACAATTGAGCAATGATGAGTCAAATAATCACTTTAAAAGATATCTTATAGAGGCTATAAGCTGAGTATTATGCTAAGGTATTGTTCTTTTAACTTCTGAGTCTGGTGGCATTTGAAGATATTGATAAGTAAAATCTCACAGACATATATATATGATATATGATAATAAATAATATACAATTCTGCAATGAGAAGAAGCATGAAATATTCAAATATCATGTAATATACATTTAATTTTGCTAAAACGGGCCTGAATACAATAAATCATTCAAAGGAATTATCAAAGGCAATATTTAAATGCTGCAAATTTACTTGCAGGTGTGGTAATTTCAATGACATGCAGTCACTTGTGTTTATCACATCATGCACAGTATTTTGGTCTAAATATATCTAACACGGACTCAACGGTAATGAAAATTAAAGAAGAATGTCTTACCATCAACATTTGTCTCCCTAAACATCCTAAATGTCTTAAACAGCTTATTTTGCCCAAATTTCAGCATGAAAATATGAGTGTGATAAACAAAAAAATTTTAAATGAACATAACTAAAAATTTTCCCAACGGAATTTTTTGGTTTTTGTCTTGAAATGTGCTGCTTACCCTGCTCTAGAAGCGTGCACTTTCGGTTTTCTTGTTGAATTTTTTTTATCTTAAAATTTATTCAGGAGTGCTGTGGTGAGACAAAGACTTGTATATAAGATAATGCGATTAGATCAAAACTTCTGATATAAAAACTCAAAGATTTCCAGTTAATATAGAGTTGTATACATTGTATCAAAAGTGGACATACTTCTCAAGACATTTCTGATCAAATAAATTTTTGTGGCCTAGGGTTTGAGTCCACATCCTTATGCCTGTTTTCTACAAGTTTTTATTGTTCTACATTATTATCAATCAAATAACTATTTATATTCTTTAAATGTGCTTTATTGACTAAGAGCATGATGTTATGCTGAATCTGGGCGTGCATCATCCATGTGATTGGAAATTCACAGTTGAAAATCCATAAACTGTACAGTATAAATTTTAAAATAACATAAACAATGGCCTGATTGGTGCAAATATGGCCTTTTTAAGAAATATGGACATGAACTTTGTGATTTCGTCAACAGAGGATGATCGTGCCAATATCATAAGAGAACTGGTTTCCTGCAGAGAGAGGACATTGAATCTTGATAAATTTACAGACTCTGAGATAGAGACAATGTTGGACTTTATGTCCACTTTTTGATTTTCAAAAAGTATATTTATAATTATGTATTTACTATTTAAAATGTATATGTATTACCCCTGTACATTTTTACATGGAGTGCAATAAATAATATATATATATATATAAGCAGGCTTCAAATAATTGTTTGCTGTTGGAAACATAATTATCTGTACATTCGATTGAGCAGAACAGTTTGGTTTGGTGATTTTGGACTGCCAAACACAAGGATGATCCACAGTTGCCTCAGGATGACATCATGCTGTCAGTCGACCGAGCAAATTTGAAGGATACATAACCATGGGATGGACGATATTTCTTTGATTTGATTTGACTCATTACTAGTTTCAAACATCATGTTACTGTTACATGTGATTGTGAATGACATTGCTCATCCATTGACATCTTATTATAACAACACTGTAACATAGTAGGTAGTCAAGAGTCATTCCATGCCATGATGAAGTGCATGATACAGGCATACTAGGAAATCATTTATGCAGGGCATGGTGTGTCCCTTCTATTAGGAAATGAAATAGTATACAGTTAGATTTGGACAAATGGGACTCATTCAACTGTAAGCCTGGACAATTGTGTACTTTGCTTGCATATATGGTGCATATAAAAATAATCATATCGATCTTTAATGTTAAGATATTACTCTCTGTAACACTTAAATCTCTTTCTCAGAGTGGTATCTGACTTATCTTAAAGAGAATTGACAATCACATGCTTCTCCAAACAAATCAAACGAAGGAAATTGATGTCGGCATTTCAGGTTTCCTTCTGGACGTTTATCAAGACATCCAAAGACACAATACATCTGTGCTCAGCTGCAGATATATATAACTCTTGAGAAACTTCTTAAGTCATTTAGCTCTGAGGAGTGCTACAGGGATATAAGATACCACTTTATCTTAAGTGGAAGAAAATGAGAAGCTCAAAACTCCCTTGTGGCATCTAGAATACTTCCGAAAGGTATATGATGAAAGATGGCATTTTGCGTTGGAGGCGTGAGTGAGATTGATATGGCAGGGGCTTTTGAGATACTGACATTTTCCAAGTATACTCACACAAAAGCACATAATTTTTCATAAGCGAGCCGAGTTTCCAGAGAGCGTATGGTGTAAAAGGTGAAATGTAGTCAATTCAATGATTGTATATATATATACACTCTTGATCATAATGCTGGAATAATTGTGATTTTCAAAGAGCCGGGACTGCAGTAATCTAAAATTGGCCATTGAATGGATGAAACTGCAAAGATTTGTTCCTCGGACATTATATTAAGGCATATGTTAGATTATAAATTACATTTTGAGAGTGAGCAGGTTACCCCAATGAGTCTACATTAGCAGATAAGTGAGCATGATCGCAAACGAGGCCTTAACATAGACCTCTCTTCTCAGCAGCTAAGCCCGGATTACCTTAAACAAATATTTTTAAATTATATTTTTTGTGATTTGATCATATAATGGTTCCAAAATGAAATGATAATAAGATATTATAACAATCACCATTGAGAATTTCCTGCAGCACAATTCAGTAGCTAAAACTTGTTTTTCATGTAACGTTACAAAAAATTCATGAAATTCTAGAATAAGGTATATATTGAAATTGCTGAATTTTTATTTTGTTAGATAAATTAATTTTACTCAAAATTTCACTTATCCTGGCCACACATTCTGACATTCAGTGCCATCAAACTGTTGAAGGAGCCCGAAATTTCTTAATAAAAAACTAATCTCTTCCGCGCTAATTCAAGACCATTGGGATATCATAATCCTTTTGACATTTATTTGATATTTAAGCTGGGGAATCATCTTTCTGCTTTCTCAAATAAAATGCTCAGATCGTGCTGAAGTGAAACTTGGGAGTTATTGAGAAGAATCATTATCTCTCTTTGTTTGTTGGATTAATTCTCATAGTTCTTTGGTATTTGCTAATTGAAATAAAATTCCATTAGGAAGTGTTTTTCTGTCATTTTTAAATTGATTTCTTTGCAATTTTATACCTGTAGATAGGATTTATATGTGAAATCTCTATACAATCAGAAAATGGTAATTGCATTGGTCGCCTGGACATATGTTAGACAGCAATCATCTGCCTTCTGTCCTAATTTGCCAACCAAGTGCATGAATACAGGATGTTGCCCCAATCATCTATCCAGACATCTTGCAAGCATAGAGTATAAGTTATCAAGACACCAGCTGGCTATATACATGTAGTATTATTGTCTTTGAGTATGGCTGTGTGATTTGCTTTAAGCATGGCTGACATCTGACAGTGGTACATTGACAGATCACAGATAGATCATTGAATGTGATTACAAGTTCTTGTACCTTGCATGTGCCTTTCAATAAATTGATCTCAAGGTCACATGGCAGACATGGCCTTCCGCGACGTATCACCGAATCTTCAAGCCATGAGTCGTCACCATTTGTGTAGTTATGAGAGCTCAAAGATGTCTTATCTGCTTGTAAGATATATCCGCGAAGTCGTTTTCAAAAACTGGCGTCAATATAGAAGCTTGACTTTCATAAATACGGACCTTGACGTTGCTTATTTAGTATTGGCTACACAGTTAAACAAGCTGCTTTATTTAATGACACAACTATTATTAATATTTTAAAATGTCATTTTACAGAAGAAAGCTGTTGTAACAGCAACTGCCGTAGAAGTTTTGTGCACCCAAAACTACTCTAGCACGGCAATTTCAGAGTAAATTTAACATTTCTTATATATATATATAAATATATATATAAACACTTTCCAGACATTTGTGAACTTCTTTTGAAAAGTTTCCCAAAGCTACACTGTCTGCAGGCAAGAGGCTGGGATGGCTGAAATTACAGTGGTCATTTCCGATTAATTTTACCTTTTGTGGCCTGCAGTCTTGTCTATGCACAAGTCTGGTGCTCTTGGAACCTATAACTCTCAATGAAGTCTGGTCAATTGCATATGCAAGGAACCTCACAGTTAAAATGTGAATAACTGTTCTATGTCATTGTGTAAGGAAAATGATACATATGGATTTTTCTTGATTAGGCCTGCCAAACGATATGTTTCACATTTTAGAATGAAATCACTGACAAAATAAAAAAGAAGTATGTGTAGTGTCAGTGTCCTTTCTAATTAAGCTGCTTCATAATACCACATTAATTATTCAGGTAAGCTTCTGAAACGTTCTCAAACTACACAGTAACTGTTTCTTGAGCAAAAATATTGGCAACCATTTGTATCCCACATCCCTTAAGTAATGTTCTTTATGATCCCATAATATTGTGTTTTCTTCTCGTCACATGAGTGTCCTTTCTTCCACAAGTAGTTTGGTTGAGGATGTTTCGCATTGACCAAATGGCAAAACATATCAGTTTCAATTACTTTCTGTCTAGTTCATATAAATCTTGAGTAAATTGGCCTGAGTGGTTGATATAAAGGTCAGACAGCAAGAGAAATAGAAGTTGAAATGTCATTTCTTGCTTAGTTGTTTTTAAATGTACCAGAAAGGCTTCAGGCTTTTGAGGGAGGGGTTTCAATGGAAACCCTTGGTGCTGTTCCCAATTGAGCGGTATACATGTATATCGTCTATACTATACTATTCATACCTTTACACACAGATGGCTATGAACCACCAACTAGCTTCTCATCAAAATGACATCTAAACCTTGAGATATTTGTGGATTTATGGAATACCTGTATCTGTCAAACCTACAAGGACAAATAAAAATTCAATTACATAATTATATCGTACTTAATGAAAATATATTTTAGACTTTTTTCTTAGATTGTCTTTTTCAATTTCTCTCTCAAACTCAATCCATGTGTAAAAATTGTGTATGTGTCCCTGACACCCAGATGACAAACATTTACTGAAATAACTGCAATAAGGTTACATGTCAAAGTTGTTAGGACATACATTACTTGGACAAACAAACAATAATTTCAGGATGAGATTGTTTAGAAGATTTTGCAATACAAAATGGCTTCACTATAGAAACTGATTTACAGGAAATGATATTTTAAGTCACACTGAATTACAAGCGAAGTCTTGTCGTTGTGACCTTTTCTAATTTTTCACTGAGAAATTTCCTTTCAATATACTTTGACCTAAAAGAAAAGGTAAAAATTACAAGACTGTGTTTTCACGTGGTGGCTCAGTGACCTAGATTTGTCGAACCTATATATTATTATAAATAATTGTAAGCTATAATTTGGCAAATACTAATCCTCTCACAGATATTTTTCATAATTATGCAATGCATTTATTTTTGCATCTCAAACTCCAGCAGTGTTTCACATAAATATGCAGCTCAGACATATTAAGAATAAACCACTGCTTAAGCTGCCGCACTGAGTCCGCCTGTACAGGTGCTTATACCATACATTACTCAGGGGACAATTAATCTTCACTTACATTTTTGGTGACTTTGTCATTGAATAGACCTTGAATTTTGCTTCTATGAATTTTTGCACGATGATCAAAAAATTAATTAAGTGTCCATTCAAAAAAGACAAGATAAGCAACATTTAATCATTTCTTTCAATATTTTGTTGCAGACTCGAAATGATGACACAAGCGATATGTACGTTTAACCATTTATTCACACAGGCGCAGCTCGAAGAGCTCAGAAACCCTGCAAACAACATAACATATATAAATATCCAGTAAATAATATACACAGTAAACCTCAAATGTATAACCCATAAATATCATGAAATATGATTATTAACAAATGAATTAATATAATGAAATATATTAGTAGCATTACCCAGTCCGGGGTCTCAAGGCACCACATGAGATAACCAAACTAAATATGTGCTTAGTTGCCCCAGCAAACTGCATCTGAGAAATAATACAAATAACTGATAATAGCTAATCAATGATAATGATGATTCTAAATAAATATGAATGTAAACCTAAGTGAAAGTTCCCATAGAAAGACTTGAACACTTACCCAACATGTCATACAGGTATCAGTCCGTCCAGTCTGTCACAGCTGGTTGAACCCAACCTTGCTGTTCAGAGTTCTCAAAGGCAATGCCAAAATCCTGTGGCTAAGGTGCCACCTGTGGAGTTGACCACTCTGCCCTCTATCTTTAATGTAACAGACAACAAACCACGGGAGCTCTAGTGTTAAATACTTTATTACTAAAATCATAGAAAATACCTAGAAAAATACCTACAGTATGTACCTGCAACACACATCCTCCAGTTGAGAAAATGTTGTCCTCAACATTTAGTTAAATTGTAACATGAAATTAATACAACACATATCCTCCAGACGGGAATATGTAACATGAGCAATAATAATAATAGCAATACAAAAATTTATTTTAACAAATCTAACAATTTATTTATCAACACAAACTTACGCTCATCCATTCCAGCTGTCTGTTGATTCATGATGTAGTCGCCTGATCTGAATCTGGCAGGTGGTTGTCTAACTCGTCCTGATCTTCTCGGCAAATGAGCTTCAACTTCTTCAACTTCACTGTTCTGTTCTTCACTTGAACTCTCATCCTGCTCTTCTTCCTCTGGTCGCTCTTCAGTTTCACGTTCTACTTCTGGTTCTTTCTCTTCTGACTGTCCACTTTCTTTCTGGTCTTGTATTTCTTCTCTTTCTTCTTCTTGTCGGTGATCGATCTGGTAACTCTCTTCAAGACTTGATTCTGACGATGTGTCACTCACATCTCGGGGTTGAGATCCTTTGGAACTGATGGGCAGGATGTTGTTCCTATGGAGACGACGACATTTCCCTCGACCATCTTCTGGCTTCAACTTGTAGACAGGGATGTCTTCTAACTTCTCCTCAACCACATAGACCTTGTCCTCCCACTTGTTCGCAAGCTTGTGACGTCCATCTTCGAACTTATTCTTTCGTACCAGCACTCTGTCAGCCACTTCCAGTTGGTTCCCTCTTACTCTTCTATCATATCTTTCCTTCGATCTTCCATGGGCCAGGTTCATCTTCTTGCGAGCCACTTGATACGAGTCGTCCAACTTCCTTCTGAGGTCTTCAACGTACTCATTGTAAGATGTCTCTTCTGCCTCATTCATCAATCCAAACTGGTGATCAATTGGAAGTCTTGGAACTCGGCCAAACATCAACTCAAATGGGCTGTATCCTGTGACCTCACACTTCGTACAATTATACGCATGAACGAGCGGCTGAACATACTCCTTCCACCTTGACTTCTTGGATTCCGGAAGAGTTCCTAACATATCTAGAAGCGTTCGATTCATCTTCTCAGTCTGACCGTTGCCCATGGGATGGTAGCCTGTAGTGGTTGACCGCTTGATGCCCAGCATCCTGCACATCTCACTGATGACCTTGCCAGTGAAATTGGCTCCCTGGTCACTATGGAGTCTCTGGGGAAGTCCGTAGTGGTTGATAAAGAGGTCAATCAGAGCTTTGGCAGTCGTCTTAGCTGTCTGGTTGCGAGTTGGAACGGCCATGGCGTAACGCGTAAAGTAGTCTGTTAACACCAGGATGTTGCTGTATCCACCACTTGAGGTTTCTAGGCATAGAAAGTCCATACAGACTAGCTCCATGGGTTGACTACTTGACATGTTGACCAACTCGGCGACTGGGTCCTTGCCTTTCCGCTTGAGACAACTCTCACACTCCTGGATGTAGACAGTGATGTCCTGCAGCATCCCAGGCCAGTAGAAGCGGTTGCGGGCTAAGTTCACCACACGGTCCCTGCCGAAGTGACCCATGTCGTCATGTAGTAGTCGTAACGTCTCTTTTCTCTCTGAAATTGGAAGAACAAGTTGTTTAATAGTGCCGTTATTGATCTTACATGTACGATATAAAATGTCATTTTCAACTACTAACCTTTTCCGTTGATTCCGAAGTTTCTTGGAATCAGGTTGCGGATTCTCCAGGCGTTGCGCTGACTTCTGAAGAGAATGAAGTACAGGTGCAATCACTTCATCATTAGCCTGTAAAGTAGCCCAGTCCTTACTCGACACCTCTTGTGCTAAGCATGTCGCTGAACAATCTGGAATCACTTCATTGGACATGGCCACCATAGACACCAGCTCATCTGCAGCGGAACCGTCGCAGATAGCTTGAACAGACTCAGATGAAAGATAACCATCTTCTACTCTTGACAAAGCATCAGCCGCAGCATTTGACTTACCTGGTCTGTACTTAATACTGAAGTTGTAGAGTGATAGATCTGCGATCCACCTCAATCCCGTGGCATCCACCTTGGCTGATTTCAAGATGTATGTCAAGGGATTGTTATCAGTCCACACTTCAAAGGAAGAGGAATAAAGGTATTCATGAAATTTATCGCTTACCGCCCATTTTAGAGCCAAAAATTCTAATTTGTGAACGGGATACCGTTTTTCCGAAGGTGATAATTTACGACTGGCGTAAGCAATGGGTTTCATGACTCCTTCATGCTCTTGACAAAGTACAGCACCTAGACCTGTAAAACTAGCGTCAACCTGGACAACAAAAGGTTTATCATACTCAGCAAAAGCTAACACAGGAGTTGAAGTTAGAGCCTTTATTAAAGTAGAAAAAGCTTCTTGTTGGGGCGGACCCCATACAAAAGGTACAGAAGAACTAGACTTGGAGGAGGGACGCTTTCCTTTCCTCTTCTTCTCTTCACCCTTCAACAGCTCATGTAACGGTCCGGCAATTCGGGCATAGTTCTGGACGAAACGCCTGTAGTACCCCGCAAATCCTAAGAAGCAGTGTAATTGCTTACGATTGGTGGGTACGGGCCAATTCAGGACTTTCTCGATCTTCTTGGGGTCTGTCTGGATGCCGTCCTTAGAGATGATATGACCCAAGTACTTCACTTCCTGTTGGAAAAGGCAACACTTCGATGGCTTCAGCTTCAACCCGGCTTCTTCTATCTTCCTCAGGACTACGTCAAGACGCTGTAAATGGCTCTGTTCATCATCTGCAAAAACAATCACATCATCCAAATACAGTAAACAAATTTGCAAATTGAGAGATCCCATGACGGTCTCCATCATGCGCTGAAAAGTAGCTCCTGAGTTAGTTAATCCCATAGGGAGTCTGGACCATTCGAAGAAGCCTAAGCATCCAGCCGTGAAACCGGTGTACTTGATGTCATCAGGATGCATATCCAGTTGCCAGTACCCAGCTTTCAGATCCAAAGTACTGAACCATTTTGAACCCGCCAGACGGTCGAAAGCTTCGTCAATGAGTGGGAGGTAGTGATTATCCTTTTCCGTCCTGGAATTGACCGTCCTGAAATCACAACAGAAGCGAATGGTAGAGTCCGATTTCCTGACAAATAATGCAGGAGAAGAGTAAGCGCTGTTGCTCTTCCGGATTATCCCGGCATCCATCATCTTCTGGAGATGATCCCGGACCTCGTTGACCATCGCAGGAGGTATTCGCCGGTACTTGTGACGGAAGGGAGTCTCATCATTCAGCTTGATGCGATGTTTGAAGGCAGTGCAATGTCCAAGGTCCCAATCATTCCATGAAAAGGCCTGCCGATGTCGTTCAAGACATTGGTGCACTTTGTAGCGTAAAGTTGAAGGTAAATGTTCCAACGGGAACATGTCCATAATGGCAGAAGAAGGGTTAACGTCATCTTCCTCAACAGGTTGTTCAACAGAAACTGGGAAGGCATGGCAGACAGTTGTATTAGCTGGCACAGTGATGGTCCGATTGGTTGTATTGACCATATGCACTGGCACAGCTTCCTTGATCAACGACTGTTCATACACCGCAGGAGTGATCAACAATCCACTCGGAGGGTTAGAGGCTTCCACCAAGATGGGCGTACCATCATCCCAAGTCAGACCACCATGATGGCAGTTCACCATAAGGCTACTATGTGGAGGAACCTCATGAGGAGTAGGAACGTGCAGTTCTCTTCCTTGAACATCATCGCTGATTTTCATTTGAGTACATCTGAATGCAACTCGCCATGCAGAAGGCAGTCTTGCCCAGTCTTCATCAATCTGGAAGGATAAACAAACAGAAATAATGTTAGTACCAATCAGAACTGGACATGTCTGATTATAATTAGTATCAGGTGTAACAAGAAATAAAGAAGTGAGAAATTTTTCCTTGCCAAGTACATGGCTTGGAAACACAATATTTGCCTCAACAAAACCTAAGTATGGCAAAGTATTACCACCGGCACCTTCAATCCTTAATAAATTTTGAAGTGACTGTAACTCAAGGTGCGATAAAAATTTATGATAAAATGTTTCAGAGACACAAGACACTTGTGAACCAGTGTCTAACAAAGCTACTGCGGGCTGATCCTCGATAGTAATGCAGGACTCATTCTTCGGTCCCACCAACCTATCGTCTGAGTCTACCGCTTGCCCTCGGCAGCAGACTGCTTCTTGTTTAAAAGTTTCGGACAATTTCTTTTGATGTGTCCCTTTTTCTTACAATAGTGACAAGTAATTTGTGAAGAACCATTAGCCTCTTTATTGGCAGCAGTTTTAACTGAAGTAGTGCTATCAGTTTTGAATTTAGATTCCCATTCGGATATCTTACCTTTTAATAATTGGAGTTCTTTCAAAACTTGTTCCAACTTGTCTGTAGAATTGTCAAGTACTTGTGGCTTGGAAACAGCTTTTTCACTCTTGGATTCTTCTTCAGCCTCTCGAGCAAGAACCAGAAGATCTTCATAAGATGAATCATCAAATTTGTGGCGGATGGCATTTTTAACGTTTGAAGAATGTAAACCACTGAAAAATTTTGATTTTAACATCGAAGCCTTTGCAGGCAAAGAACTAAGCTGACGATGACTAAGTAGATCTTCAAGTCTACAAGACCAATCTGCTACGGTCTCAGTAGATTTCTGTTGACTGGAGTAAAAATCACCAAGAAGTTTTTCTTGATTTGAAACTGTACCAAAAACGTGTTCTAATTTATCAAGAATTTGATCAACAGTGGCATCAGATCCAAGCCGCATGCGAACTTCAGCAGCCGAACCAGCAATAGAACGTTGGATGGCTCTTTCGACATCCGCCTCACGATAGTTTGATCTCAAGTTATCAACCTCAAACCTCCATAATCTAAAGGAAGGTTCACTTTTGGAAACAACACCTGTAAATTTTGGAAGGCGGGGTATTTTGGTTTCATCAAGTCCTGACCGCTGGACCGATGAGTCATTTTGTAAGGAGGCATTATTGTTAGCCGCGCCTAGAAGAGGCTGGTCCGTCTTAACGTCGGTCTTAACATCTGTCTTTGGTTTAGCCCCAGACAATCTCTGTAGAAGACGTAATTTGTCTTCATTAGGCAAAGTGTCAAATGTCTGAATAATGTTGTCGACACTGTCAGTGGGTTGCTGAGATTCAGCTCCCTTTGAACCGTCTCCTTCTGTGTCAGACATGTTTGAGAAAGAATGTACCAACCAATCATAAAGTAGGAACAATCACAAAGGTAAACAATTGAAATTGAAAATTGAAAATAAAAATTGTAAGTTAAATTTGCCTAACTCAAATTTGGAATAATGAGTTTACTGAGGACCCACTAAGTAAATTTTGAATAATTTTATAAATTGAATTTTGAATTTATAAAAGAATTATAAAATATCATTTTGATCTAAAGTGGTGAACTGAGAATTTGTAAATAAATTGATTTAAGTTAACAATTTAATTGATATAAGAAAATAATTAAGTTTTGGAATACAAGGTATTAACTAATAACTAAGGACTGAGTAACACTTGAAGTTAAGTGAAGTGTTATACTAAACTAAGAATTGATAATGTTAAACTACTATAAAAATAATCTAAGTAAATTATAAGCTAAGTTAATATGGGTTAACTTAAGTATTAACTTAAGAAATTAGCTTAACTTAAAATTAAAGAAACTTATGAATTAAAATTTTTGAAGTCAAACCTAAATAATTATTTGAATAACTGTAATTATGAAGTAACAGCTTTAAAGCTAAACCTAAATAATAATTTGAGTAACTGTACTGGATATTAACTTAGTAATACAAAGTAAAGTAAATTACTATCTAACCAACAAAGTTAAATTATTGAATGTTAATATAAGGTATGAGAATCTTATAGCACTATCAGTATATAAGTATAGCTTATGTAGGGCTAATGAAAATATTAAAGTTAAAATGAAGTAAAAATTGTTTAAACTTACAAAGTATAAACTTCTTATAACATTAAAATTAATTCAAACTCTTAATCTAATTTGCTCACCTATGATTGTAGAAAGAAAACCTGAGCAAATGTCAAATGCAATAATAAATCAGAGCTTGAACAAGAATAGTCACATTCAATAATTCAATGAACAAGATTGACAAAGTTCAAAACATAAACAATAACATTGAAGGAAGGTCAGGTCACTCACTAACTATGTCAGTGACAGGTCAAGAATGCATCAAAACATGTGATCAGTTTCTGAAGGCCAAGTTCATTCAATTGGTCATGAAGATTAGGAGGATAGACCAACAATGATGAAGCTGTGAAAACTGTGAAACAGTTGAGCTGTTAAGTCCATCGCTCAAGGTGTCAAAGTAGCAATAATCCTTCACAGCTGAGTCTTTTTAAGCACATAAATAGCAATTCACTGAAGCATCAATTGTCTGCATAAAAATTATCCACAATGAAATGTCTTTGAAAATACACAATCATCAGTCCTTAACATTGACCATGTTGATCAATGCAAATAATCCAGGCAAGTATTGAAAAACCATGAAAATGCTGAACTAGCATAGTCTCTGTAGTTTTACACCTTACTTGCAAAATCCACTGCGCAGTTTCCAAAGTTGCTGATGATAATTCCGTAATGACATCTCATCTCATCCTTGTCGCCATTGTTGCAGACTCGAAATGATGACACAAGCGATATGTACGTTTAACCATTTATTCACACAGGCGCAGCTCGAAGAGCTCAGAAACCCTGCAAACAACATAACATATATAAATATCCAGTAAATAATATACACAGTAAACCTCAAATGTATAACCCATAAATATCATGAAATATGATTATTAACAAATGAATTAATATAATGAAATATATTAGTAGCATTACCCAGTCCGGGGTCTCAAGGCACCACATGAGATAACCAAACTAAATATGTGCTTAGTTGCCCCAGCAAACTGCATCTGAGAAATAATACAAATAACTGATAATAGCTAATCAATGATAATGATGATTCTAAATAAATATGAATGTAAACCTAAGTGAAAGTTCCCATAGAAAGACTTGAACACTTACCCAACATGTCATACAGGTATCAGTCCGTCCAGTCTGTCACAGCTGGTTGAACCCAACCTTGCTGTTCAGAGTTCTCAAAGGCAATGCCAAAATCCTGTGGCTAAGGTGCCACCTGTGGAGTTGACCACTCTGCCCTCTATCTTTAATGTAACAGACAACAAACCACGGGAGCTCTAGTGTTAAATACTTTATTACTAAAATCATAGAAAATACCTAGAAAAATACCTACAGTATGTACCTGCAATTCTATGGCTTTGGTTATGGAGAAGGCCTTGATGTAAAGGCTGCTTTGAACAATGACTTTCTTTTTTTGCAGAATGATCCACATGTATGCATAACTGCATATTTGAAATCCCTGATGTAATCAGTATTCGCAATAATAGAATTACATTCATTATACATCCACAATCATTGCCTCATTAATTCTGGCAGTATATTCTTCTGCTGATGAATACACATTTAATCTACATAAATATTATACATCCATTTACCATTTTTGTATCTTTGTCGCTTATTTGATTATTTTGCATTAAGTTTGTAATTGAACGCATCCCTTCTTTTTTTTAAAATTTATACATATCTTCAATTTGTTAGAAATATCTTTACTTACCCAGTCAACAATTTGACCTCACTTTGATATCTTGGTGAGCTTTCAAGGCATATTTGAAGAGAAATACCTCACATCAACCTCATTTTGAAGCCAGTCAATGAGGGTGATTTGAGCTCAAAAGTTGAGGTCACACTCTGAGCTCCTTACGAGCATAATTCTGGTAAATAATTTTAGCAAATTTGGTCTCATTAACTCATTTTAACAGGCTTTGTTGAGTTTTTTGTGCATTTTATGACAAATTTTGCCACCATGAAACAAACATTTCATAACAATGTAAATTATCAGACAATGCATGCGTAGAATGTTTGTAAGTATCTGCTTCGCTATGAAGTTGAATCCGTTGATATTACATAGGAAGTCTTCGCAATTGGACAAAAAGACAAAAATAAGATTAAAAGCTAAATAAACAGTAATATTCATGTTGAATGTATTTTGAGTACTTAAAATGGATGTTGGGTGTTTAATGTTGATGTAGATTATCTGGCATCCAAAATCAACCAATCTCAATTGTGTAGAACAACAAAAATAGCATAACTTCAGTAAATTATGTGAAAATGTAGTTAATACAAACATATACAACCATCGCATATTAAGACTTGAATGTCAAGGTATTTTACTCCATAGTTAACTAAATGCTTCCAAACATTCAATATATGTGTTTTCTGATGATTCACTCAACATTGGCTACACTTTACATGTTTGCAAAAGTACTTGTTTCACAGTGGTGAAATTTCTTTAAAAAAACATACAAATCTCAATAATACACCATAGAGTTCAAAGGTGAGGTAGATTATATTACAGTTATTCACCAGAATGATTAAACTGATGACAAGCTGGCAAATAGACATATTTTATCAATTTTCTTAGAAATGTTTACTGTTATAGGTTTATCACACTGTGTCAGTCTGATTGAAGTGGCATGTACTTGCTCTTGTGGCAATGACTGCATATTTCTACTTCTGAATAACAACTTTTATCTTAGATATTACATAACAGGAAAAATGGGCAATTTTGATAATTTTTAGATGGAGATTCCATGCTTGCAATAGGGTGTGATAAATAAAATGTTTACAACTCGAATATCTCAAAAAATTCCCAACAGATTTTTTTGTTTGATACATCAAAATGTTCACCTGGCTTTCCTCTACATCACTGCGCTTATCATTTTCTTGGTCAATTTTTTTAACCCCAAAGTTTGTTCAAGCTCGCTGTGAGAGCCTTTTCTGATGTCAACTCTATAGTGTGAACTTCCTGTGACCTGTGACCTCTTCTAGAGTTAGACAAACACAAATACAGAATGGCAAGTTTGTTCACTCACTCTGTCAAATCATGTTGCTGTATTTTCACTTCATTCAACCCTTTTCATTCCTGTACCACAACCTGAAACATGAAATAAAAATAATACAAATACATGCATGTGCTACATATAATTTATCAACAATTTCAATAATGTACCATTGATAGTCAGAATTATACTGTGTGTGTGTTTGATGTCTATTATCTAATTATTATTCAAAAGCACTTGTTCATACATATCAAAACTGTGTGTGTTTCTTTAGTGCAATGAGCACTGGCTCCTGATACTAAATGGCAATTAAAAGATTGTGCTCAAACGGCTGTACCATAAAGGGATGGCTAGCAAGATAGGCAGGCTAACAGAGGCAGACTGGTTTACGGGATTGATGGACAGGCAGATTGAGGGTCTGGTAATTTGCACGTTTTGTCACAGCTCCTGGCCATTCTTGCAGACAGCAATTGCTAATGATTTGGAGCTGTTTGTTTCTTATCTATTGCTCTCAGGGAAAAGTGTCCAAGGTCTATTATACCATTAGTGCATTTGTCCCCACTTGGCCATACTTTGAGGGAAGCAGACCCAAAAATCAGAATAGGTGAAATGTCAAGGATATATATGCCTGAACATCTACTAAGGAATACTTTATGTTGTGCATTAGATTTTGAGAATACTGCCATAAAATATCAGTACTATATCATATTATGAGCAGTATCTGGCACACAATCAATCAATAATAATTTTGGATATTCAAAGACCGAGATCAGCCCTGTAGAGAAACATATAGTATACAAAGTATAGGTTCTGTGATGAGAAGCCCCTGCTCTGCTGCAAATGATAGCCTTCATTGTGACCATGGATTACATCATTGTAGTAACAAGAAAAGTACCCTTAAAAAGGGTACTGTATCAATTGTATCATGAACCTGAATTCATGTGGCATGTAATTAAAAAGTTTAATATCTAAAATGAGTAGGCATTTTATGAAACAAATATCTTAGCCACCCTCTTGTTTCATGCATATTTAACCAGGAAGGTTGCAAATAAAATTAAATTTCAGTTATTTGAATTAAAATGGTGCATTTTGTTATTTTTCAATTGCTATCTAGAAATCTGCAAATTTGTTTGTACAATTGAATTAACTGTGACATGTTTCTTTTGATTATGTTATGAATTTCTCAAACAATTGTACCTTTCAATTTAACTTAACCTAGAGAGAACCAAACCATTCCTGTCCCTCTGTTACCACAGAATTAGCACAAAATTGATATTTAATTTTAAAAATATACTGATCTGAGATAAAGTATTTCTGAAAATACAACTTACTTCATTTTTCTCCTTTTTTTAAATTGCTCAAATAGAAGGTTTTTCATCCAAAGTCCCCTCCGTTACCACATTTTTCAGGGCAATTTGTTCCGAAATTTGAGAATTGCCCTCATCTGAGTCAGGATTAATAAAGTTTTTGTGATTTCATTGACAATTTTTTATTGGTTTACTTTCGTAGCATGACCAGTTTAACATATGCCGTAGAGAACTGTCCATACTTTCCTTCCAACAAAACAATATTTTAAAATATTAAATTTATTATATTTTCTTTTGTATTTCAGGGGCAAAATGTCTGCAGAGAAGCGCCTTATTGGTCGGTTGCTAACCAATTATGAGGTGGTAGGCAAAAATGGACGACCAGTGTTAAACATATCAAAACCAGTGCCAGTGAAATTTGGTCTTGGGCTGATTCAGATGGACCTGGATGAAAAGAACAAGATGTTGGCAATGAGCACCTGGACCAGATATGTGAGTAAATTTTCATTTCTTCCCTTTTGATAATAATATAGTGCTGCTTCGAGCATGCTGCTCAGCAGCGATTCTACCAGTTCCTGCTGTGAGACATGAATTTGCAGGAGAAGCCATGAGTAACAGGTATCCAAATATCTTCAACAACATGTGCACAATATTTAAGGATAAGATTCATACTCACAGCTTTGATGGCTTTAAATCTTATGTTAGGCAAAACTTCATAAACAATGAGCGAATAAATAAACAAATCAATCAATCAAAATCAATCAAAATCAATCAATCAATCTTATGAAACAAATTGTTCCATTATAAATTCTTATGTGTGTGGTCGTCAGTCTCCTCCAGACAGCCGTTGATGCCAGTCAATGTGTACTAACCTTTTTTGATAAAAATGATATTGTATATCTTTGCACCCATTCTCAAGACAAAGGTGGCCCCCTTATAGCGGCAACATTTTGCCTTTAGGGGGTTCTCCTTGCTCCATGCATGTATTTCTTTGCATTTATTTATTTATTGTTTTTTCTTTTATATTTCAACAATATTCACCTCCCTTCATAATGAGCAAATAAAATCAATAATCAATTAATCAATCAATCCATCTATCCTGCATGGAGAAACCTGCTTATACATCAATTGTGATTTGCAAAGAAAATTTCAGTCATTGATGGACTTGAAAACAAACGTGAAAAAACATAAACGGTCACTTTTAATGCTTGCTTGTCATACACATCAATGAATATTGTAAAACACCTGCACACATCCGTTGGTTTCAGACTTGGACCGATGAATACTTGATGTGGAACCCTTCGGAATACGAAAACATGACAAGTATACGTCTCAATCCTGAAGTTCTGTGGATCCCTGATATAATGTTATACAACACGTAAGTCCGAATGAATGTGGTTTTGTTTTAACCCTCCCTGCTTGCTTTTTTTAAGCCATTCTCATGCCTATTTTAGACTAGGCAAGCTTGCACTGAAGTTTAGAAGATAAACCTCCAGTATGACTACGACAAAGATATTCTAAAATAATTTTGCTTTTATGTCGATTCATTAAATGTTCTTCGGTTCTAGATACTATTGTACAATCTGCAGATGTCTTGTCCTAGAGCAAAGTTATTAGAAAACTAAATTTTGCTCATACTGCATTGTACCCACCTCTATATATGTTAATAAATGAATTTCAGGAAGTCATATTCTAATAGGTTTGCTCAGTATAGCAAGATGTATGATTTCTAAATAATGATAGGCCTAACATAGAATATTTCTTCCTTAGTAATCTTGCACGTTAGTTCATCTTTAATTGATTTTGAGCTTCTAGAAACATGTTAAAGTCGAAGAGGGTGGTTTTTAGTAAAAATGTCCCGTTCATTTGAAACTGAAATTTAATAAATTTTTGTGATGTACAATTACATATAAAGTGACTTTTTCATTTATAGACTATATAACATAATCTTCCCCAAAACAAAAACGGGCTCATAGTAGACAATAGCAGCAAATTGTTAGTTCTCTTTTCATGATGTTGTGGCAAGGACTTTTTTAATATTTTGTATTATCCGACCATTTTAACCCCCTCCCCCCCCCTCCGGTTCCAAGTTGTTTAAAAAAATAAGTTGATTCTGGAGTAACTTTTTAAATCATTTAGTCCAAAGGAAAGATGCTGGGACATACGATCCACCTTCGTCTTAAGTGCAGGAAATCAAGAAGTTCAAAATTCCCTTTTGGCGTCTAATGTTTTTGAAAGGCGTATGAGAAATGACATTTTGTGTTAGAGGCATTTGCGAAACTTATATCGTAGAACTATTTCAAGAATATATTCGCAGGCAATATCAAAAACAGGGGATACTAAAATAATGCTAGTGTCACAATTGAATTTTCTGAAAAGTTACTATCTTCAATTGATACATTATATACAAGCCTGAATTGAATGTTTGCCCTAATGATATGAAAATCTATATTTTGTATTAAATGAAATTAGATAGAATAAAGGAAAATTAATTATACGATTGATGAAATATAAATTGATTGACCTCTGTGATAACATTGCAGGGTGTATTCTCGCAATGCCTACTCCTCAGAAATGTCCGCCCTCGTTCACAACATGTAAGCTCTCTCTTCATTATTGCGACATCCCGCATGCGATGTTCCGTGAGAGTGCAGTGTCATTATTTGTGTAATGTGCCTCCTTCACACGATGGCTCAGTGATAGAGATTTTTATTGAAAGACCAGACCCTTTCATAACACAGATTTTTTTTCACTCTTGACTTGTAAAATGCTATATATGTTATTTTTTCACAACACATCAAAGATTGGTGAGAATCTGATCACTCATTATTAACCTCACTGTAATCTTTCTAAATTCCTTTAAGAAGGCTCGCATAAAATTGCAAAGCCAAATTTAGAATTATCTAGAAATTTTAGGGACCAAGAGACTGATCTTTCAATAAGATGTCAATGAGAATTTCTTTATGCTTGCTGTTTTTTAGCTTCTTAGCATGCAGTAGAACTTTGCATGAATGTTGTGTAGTATTGCTTGATAGAATGGCTCCTGATACTAGCAATTCTTCGCCTTGTGAACTTCCATCTATGACACATCACCACCTCGACTGTGACTTTTCTCTAGGGTGCATCATTTCCCAACATTTATGGGAAAAAAAAAAACATTGAGAGTATGTCTGTTTAGATATTAGGCAAATTTATTGAAGATATATGTTCATTTTACATACAGATGAACTTATACCATATTTGTTCAGAGATCATTAGATAATCGAATTTTACTGTTGAAGGGTGATTTTTCGACACGTACAGTTCATCAGAAAATAGTGAATTGTTGCGAAAGCTTCAGGGACATATGTTTCATTTTTCAAATAAATTACATCTTAGTCACCCAGAGAATCTACCCTAGACGAATCAGTCTAGCATCGCACATTATCATAAAAATTTACATCAGAGCGTCATGGCCAATCAGTGAGGAGTATTTCTGTTCACTTCCAATCTTTACGGGCGAATCTGTACGACTGACGTAGATGCGTGAATAGACGTAATCGTCCTCATTTGCATAACATGCTTGAAGGCCTGTTCAATGTGTTTATTGGTCAGCTTTTTTGGCGTGTCTGACTTAATCACTGAAGGCTTTACTGAACTGATCTTAGTAAATTAATAATGATAATCAGATAGCACACAGACAGATCTGTTTGTCTTATAATTATTCTAAGTTTTCCCCTTGATATGTTTTTGAAGAACCTCGCACGTATCGTATGCATGAGGTGTCGTGGTGATCTCATTATCATATTGACAGTGACAATTTGTGTTTTCCAAAGCGAAGAGTGAAAAATAATAAATAATCAACTTCATGACAGAATCGCAGAAATGTTATGCTACAGCCTCGTTTTCCCAAAATAATTTTGTAACTAATTGTTTTACCATCGTAATTGAACACCTGACATACAGTGATATTATTTAATTTTTGTGTTAACAAAATTACAACAAAACAAAAGCCAACAGAATGAGACAAATACATCATCCTTAGAGAGCATTGCCAATAACTATCCACATAGATGAACATTTGTATGGTTAATTATTACATTTTTGAATGCTTTTCCTAGGAAGTCCGAAAAATATTTAACACTAATTTTGTCAATGAAGTCCTGTATGTGTAAAAGTCCATAATCTGCAGACAAGTCTTCAAAAAACGTATTTAATGTTTTCCTTCCACCATCAACGCACAAAGAAGTTAAATATTTTAATTGAATCCCAAGCCATTATTTATTAGTTGTTGTCATGTTGTTTGTTTGTGAATGCTGCAGCTTGCTGAGACATTTATTGATGACCTTAATCAATTACAATTTATTTTTATTTTCCCTTATTGTAAATTGGACATTTCTGAGGAATAGGCTTGTAATGGATTCAAATGCCTTCTGTTGTTTCCCAATAATAAAGTATCATCTACTTGCATGTATGAGATTTTTGTGACTTCACATTATGATTTAGTTTTCAACTTTTCTTCCTTTCTTTCAGGCCGCTGGTATCAGGAACGGTTAAGGAGTAAGTTAATTTCATTTATCCAATTCACAGTCTCGACACTCACTGTCAAAAAGTTAGACAAATGTATGCTTTATTCTTCATTTTTCTTTTCATGATTACTGAATTGATCTAAAAATTTATTAAATGTATACAATCTGGCTTACAGATAATATCATAATTGTAGACACTGACACTTGCAAGAGGTGATCTTTTTCTGGTACATTCACTCTATAGCACAGGCATTTCAATCATTTGCCAACACAGCTTTATGGCCTGCATGACACTGGCCTCCTTAAACGGTACAAGAAAGGTGGGAAAGTCTGGGCAATTCCTTTGAATCACCCACCCTGCACCTCATTGGCATAACATTACTGCAGGGCGGTTGGTTCAGGGACTTTCCCACTGTGGTGTATCTGTACCACTGGTAGTGGTCTAGTGCAGAACTGTTGTGAAAAATTGTGATGCCTGTGCTCTATAGGGAAAAATGACATTAAAAAACTCACAATATCAGTTTTCCCTGTAAAATATGCATACCAGAAAAAAAATTCACATTCATTCTCAATGTCTACAAATATGAAATCATCTGTAATAACAGTTTTTTTGGCACTTTTTTATGTCATATTGACTGAATCACAGTGACTTAAAGCTTCCATGTATTATTGTTGTCTATTTCTTTGCCAAAACCATAGAAAAGGGAGTTAAAAATCATCATCAATCATACGGTAATCAATTAAAAATTAATTCTCAACTTAGAGAAGCAATTATCGTGAAAAATAATCAGTCATTTTTTAATTACACAATTTGTGGAAGAGAAAACCAAATTAGAAAGTTATTTTAGCTTTGATAATTACAAAGAATGACGTGAATGTTTTGCAGCAAGATGTTTTGACAGAAGGTTTCTGCAGCTTCAGGTCATAGAATAATTTTGAACAAATAGACTGGTTCGATGCAGCTATAAATTCTAGCGAAATACGAAAAGTGTAGCGAAACCATCCTAAATCATTCTGAAAATTGTAAATTAACCTTCATTCTTTTTCTAATGAGGTCCTCTGATGACTAAGTTCACATTCAAAACTGACGTTTTGAGATACGCCACATATTAATTTGATAATAATTTGACCACTTGACCCTTAATTTCAATCTGATTTTCGACCTTTCAGGATTGACCTTGACCTGTAGAGAAAATAAGGCTGACAAATTGTATTGAAACCTGTAATCCTAAATGTTTATTTAGTTTTTATGCTGTTTTACCAAAACTAGATCATGAGGTAATCAAAGGAGACTTATCCTAACTTGACTTTATGACCTAGATTTCACCTTGACCTTTGACCTTTCAGCGCTGACCTTGACCTTGCCAGCCGGCACGCCTTAGCAGTGGTGGACTTCACAGGAAGAGTCAGTTGGTATCCGCACACCCTCTTCCGCTCCTCTTGTTCGCTTGATGTAACCAAGTTCCCATTTGACGAACAGGTAGGGAAAAGGCTTGCATTCCGAATGACACTAATTCTTGCTGTTCCATCAGTATAGTCTTGTAAACTTGTACCGTAAATATACTCATAACACCTTGCTCAACATAAATTTAAAAATGAAACCATTTAGCCTTTTCTGTGTCAACATTTGAACCTGCCAGTTCTCAATTCCAAGATACATTTATACGAAGTCTGATTGGATAGTCTCGTTTGAGTAATTATATATTGACAAGCCTAACATCTCCAACATCAATGGAGTACCTGACTTGTCCTCTATGACGAAAGGTAGCATTTTAAAAACATCTGACTATGCAGGCCTGTATCTGGATCTCCCACTACTTTATGTCCATCTTTGCTCTTAACAACACTCTACCTAAACTTGTAACCGCAGCTCCCATTTTCTTGGTGTAATATTACCATGCTTGTGACTATATCACTTTCCCTTACTAGATAGATGGGTCTGGCATCCTGTAAACCACCTTCAGATAACGTCATTACATGCTTGGGCAGCCATTAACGCTGGTCCATCCAAAGGATGTTATCAAGAAGAGTGTAAATATTATTACATTATGCAGACAAGAAATTGGGCTGCTGTAGTCTACACTGATACTACAATCAGTCACGACACATACCGTATTTACTCGGGTATAAGTCGCCACCGTGTATAAGACGCACCCCTTCCAGAGAAACCCTCATCTAATTCACATCGAATTTGAGGGGCGCCTGAACACTATATGATGGACGAATGAATGTGTGATTCCGAACAAAAACGATGTCTATTTTGTCAAATTTATCTTCAACAGTAGCTAAAATTACAAGAAATCGACTCTAATCCACACTGTTTACATCTGTGGGATGCCATGATGGCTGTCTTCATCACGTCATTTCTCGCTTGAGATCTCGCAAAAGCGATAACTTGGCGGAGTTGACGGCACGTGTTTCAAAATGGCGGAGGGATGAAAATTCAGATTACAGCAGTTTTGACAGAAAAAGTTAATTAAAGAATTAAAGATAATTTGGTATATTCCATGCAAAAGACACACCCCTTCTAGAGGCCCAAATTCTTGGTATCAAAAGTGAGACATATACGCCAGTATATACGGTAGTTACAACCAATTATAAGTTTCAAGTGTCATCTTACTTCACTGTCCAACATTCGAAATGGATGTGTGCCATTATGTGGTGGTTCATTTAGAGTTAATGCAGAAGGTAACTGGTCGCATACAGGGGTCTGGTCGCTTATTAAGAGGTCGTTCCTGGCAGGGACCACTGTACTTTCCCAATAGTTGAAAATGCCAAAAGCATGTTCCATATTTTCTTATCCAATTGAAATGTATATATTACTGCATGCATTTTAGGCTTTTAGCAAGTTTTAAATGGAGTCAATTTAGCAGTTGTGTGCAGACATGGCTGTCAATCAGAAAATTAAATCCATGGCAATAGTCTACAGTAGGTTCCATCTGTGTCTCAGAAGTACAATAAGCAGAATAAATGAAAACATCGCGTTTATAAACAAAACCAGATGATTAATGGATATGAGTTGAGGAGGGTAATATTGGTTTATTATTACATAAAAACTTTAAGTCGTTCCATTATATAAGACTAAAGTACTGGTAACTAGTGAAGACAAAATGATAATGAAATGTAGCTGTGGTTCTCATCTGTGGATCTGACAGCTGAGCCCCAACCTCATTTGGGAAAACCTCGTGGCTCAGATGGATAGAAACCTTTCATGTTGGAACCCTTTCCCCTGACAGACACAAGCAATGAGCCATGACTTCATAAATATGTTCAATCTGATATCTTTGCTTATTATTATTCCAGGCCTGTGAATTGTGGTTTGGGTCATGGACCTATAGTTCTGCTGAACTTTCCCTGGACATGGCTTTCCCTGGAGGAATAGACCTGTCAACCTTCCAACAGGATTATAAGGTACAGTCCAGAGATAAATGAAATGTACAAAGTAGAAAAACACCCAAATATTATCGGGAGAACAAACTGATAACTAACTTTTATACTCTTTAATGATATTCTTAATATATGAAAGAAACTATCATATTATAGTACCTGGCCTTATGGTAAAAAAAGGGCCTAGTGGTATTTGCTGTAATATACAACAAAGCTATACTCTATTAAAATTGTAATTTCTTAGCAATCTTTCATAATTACTATGTTCCGCTTTATCAATTTCATTTCATCAACACCAAATTGCTGCACTTGCAACCCTTTCTTTTACTTTAAGGAATCCTGCGCTTGGAGTATACTAAACCTCACGGACCAAAAACGCTACCTACCAAATGAAGAGAGTTCGCCAAACTTCATCGTTTTGACGTTTGAAATCTCGATGAGTAGGAAGATGGTGTTTTCAAGCTACATCCTGACTCTTCCGTGTATCTTCTTAGCCTGTTTAACACTTGTTGTCTTTTGGCTTCCTCCTGAGAGACCAGACAGAACATCTTTAGGTAAGACAGATGTGAATTTCTGGCAAGGCATAGGCGTATCCGAGAGGGGGGCCGGGGGGCGATCGCGCCCCCAAAAGTTTGGGAAACAGTGAGATTCGGGCAAAAGGCTAACAAAGTTGGGCGGATGATTAAATAATCACTATTGAAAATTATTGATTTCCAGGCAATTTCATTTGAAATGATGTTAAATCTAGATCTAGAAATTCGCGCGCGCTGTACGCCTGTGTGGCAAGGTTTTGGAGGTGGACGCGGGAGCCAGAGTATGGAGCCAGAGGTTTTCGAAAATGAAACTGGTATCTTGTGACTCCATGCAGTGGTTTAAATAATTTAGACCTGGATCTCTATGTAATGTTGAATTGATTTAATAAATGATCCATTTTAAATATCAATGTTTCTGTAGGAACCAGTTCTCATTTCTCTCTGCACTATGAATAATTTAATATAATTGATAATAATAATTCCCAATCCTAATTAACAGCAACTACAGATGCCAAAAGTATTTCTTTGCAAGGCATAACAACGGTCTCCACTACTGCTTTGAAGTCTGATAACATTGTTACTTGTCAGAACAGAATTCACTGGAATATGTGTACGCCTAAAACAACACAGTTGAAGGCCACAACTTATATTTGATGTAGGACCTTCAAGAACTATCAACATTTTATTTATTTTAAAGCTTTTTTTTTCTCTTCTCACTTCTTGAAGGTGTGACTAAAATCTTGCAACAGCCTTGAAACTTTTCAAGCCGTTTTTGTTTTAAGTTAAATAATTATTATGCCTGGTTCTCACGACGGCGATTTGAGAGCGACGCATCAAGAGAAGTCATTTCTTGGAAAGTTGTGGCGTAGAACGTTGGTTTTGGCACGTTACGTAATCAATTAGTGTCATGTGCGACGCTTAAAGTTAGTAGCCGCGGTGAGTCCTGAGGTGATCGCGGCGCTGCTTAAGCTTTCTTTGCCGCGTTCCGCCTCTCTTTCCTCAGCGCAGTTCCAAACAGACGCGTTGCACTTTGTTTTGGAATTCGGCGAGGCTGCTTCTACTTCGCCCAATGTTGTTTCCTCTTACGCCGCTGATGGTTGTGAGGCAGCTACGTCTGAAATTGGCGACCTGCGACGCATCAGGAAACCTTCGGCGTACACCCGAGGTAAGATGCGTCGCTGAAAATGACAGCCTCGCCGAAGACTGTAAGGATGCAACGCCGCATTTAGGGACTTGTTACTGCGTAACTTGATGGTTCATCGTCGCACATGCATTCATAAAGCGCCGAGGAGGGCTTTGGAACCTGGTCTGAAGTTGGCTATCACCCTGCGGTACATGGCAACAGGAAACAGCTACAAGTCCCTAGCTTATGCTTTCCGTGTGGCACCCAACACCATCTGCAACTTCATCCCTGAGGTCTGCCTTGCCATCGTTCATGCCTTCGAAAGACAGCTGGCACTACCCACACAGCCTGAAAGATGGAAGGAGATAGCCAAGGCTTTTGAGACGAAATGGAACTTGCCTCACTGCATTGGAGCTCTGGATGGCAAGCACGTCGCAATCCGATGTCCCAAGGCTGCAGGCTCCTTGTTCTACAACTACAAGGGATTTCACTCCATTGTCCTGATGGCCCTCGTTGATGCCGACTACAAGTTCATCTATGTGCAGGCTGGCTGTCAAGGAAGTGCATCTGATGGCGGCGTCTTCAGGGACACAGTACTTCGACAACTCCTGGACGAGGAAGATCTAGGCCTACCACCTCCAGAACCTCTACCTGGCACAGAAGACAATCCTTTCCCATATTACATCGTGGGTGACGAGGCATTTCCCCTGAAGACATGGCTGCTCAAACCAGTGCCAAGAAAGAACCTTGACATTCCTTCCAGAGTCTACAATTACAGGATTTCAAGAGCCAGGAGAGTGGTGGAGAATGCCTTCGGTCTGCTGTCACACAGGTTCAGATGCTTCCTGACCACCATGCCCCAACGACCTACAAGAGTGACATACATCACAATGGCTGCTTGTGTTCTACACAACATTCTGCGAGACAGAGTAGGCGTCCACCATGCCCGTGACAATGAAGTGATGGACAGAGAAGATCCACAGACACATGACGTCGCTGAAGGAGTTTGGAGGGGAGACCGTCAATTGCATGACCTAGGAGAACCACTTCGACACGGAAATGCCTCCAGAGATGCCAAGGCTGCTCGAGACTACCTACGTGACTGGGTCAACAGTCCGGCAGGAAGTGTCCCTTGGCAGTTGGAGAAAATCTGAAGAAGATGCATTCAAAACAACAAACCCCAGGTCCTTTTAAGGGCCACCAAATCCTCCCAATTGAGCTGGCCATGTACACATCCTATGTTGACAAAACAAGCCCAAAAATCAATCAATCAAACAATCCCTCCATCCATCTATCTATCTATCTATCTATCTATCTATCTATCTATCTATCTATCTATCTATCTATCCAAGTCCAATCCATGCAAAGTGACGACAACTGCTTTTCTTTTGCTGCAGTGTATATATGTAACGAGCATTGTGTTCCATCTATCAAGCTATCTATCTATCTATCTATCTAGCTATCTATCAAGCTATCTATCTATCTATCCAAGTGCAATCCCTGCAAAGTGACGACAACTGCTTTTCTTTTGCTGCAGTGTATATATGTAACGAGCATTGTGTTCCATCTATCAAGCTATCTATCTATCTATCTATCTAGCTATCTATCTAGCTATCTATCAAGCTATCTATCTATCTATCCAAGTGCAATCCCTGCAAAGTGACGACAACTGCTTTTCTTTTGCTGCAGTGTATATATGTAACGAGCATTGTGTTCCATCTATCAAGCTATCTATCTATCTATCTATCTAGCTATCTATCTAGCTATCTATCAAGCTATCTATCTATCTATCCAAGTGCAATCCCTGCAAAGTGACGACAACTGCTTTTCTTTTGCTGCAGTGTATATATGTAACGAGCATTGTGTTCCATCTATCAAGCTATCTATCTAGCTATCTATCTAGCTATCTATCAAGCTATCTATCAAGCTATCTATCTATCTATCCAAGTGCAATCCCTGCAAAGTGACGACAACTGCTTTTCTTTTGCTGCAGTGTATATATGTAACGAGCATTGTGTTCCATCTATCAAGCTATCTATCTATCTATCTATCTAGCTATCTATCTAGCTATCTATCAAGCTATCTATCTATCTATCCAAGTGCAATCCCTGCAAAGTGACGACAACTGCTTTTCTTTTGCTGCAGTGTATATATGTAACGAGCATTGTGTTCCATCTATCAAGCTATCTATCTAGCTATCTATCTAGCTATCTATCTATCTATCTATCTATCTATCTATCTAGCTAGCTATCTAGCTATCTACCTGCCACTTGCCCTAGACAAGTGAAATTACAAAGTGATGCACTTGTACTAGTGCAACCAACCAACACAAGTTTTAAAAGCAAAGCACTTGTACTAGTGCATTACATTTTAATTAAGAAATTCATGCACTTGTACTAGTGCAATAAAAATATGTTTATACCAAAGAATGCAGCACTTGTACTAGTGCTGCACTTGGTATGTTTTGGGGCAAAGAAAGGGGGAACTGGCACCTTGCTTTTATGAAGGTGATTACTTTTAATGAAGGCCAGGACCGGACTTTTGTTTTGGGGGACTTTTTTTTTGGGGGACTTTTTTTTGGGGGATTGTCAACGTTTTTTTTGCTCTTTTTTGGCTCTTTTCGGTCAACACAAGCTCTTTTTTTTTGTCAACATAAGATGTGTACGTGGCCTGCCCTTTTGGGAGGATTTGGTGGCCCTTAAAAGGGCCGAGGTTTTTTGTTGTCTTTGCTGCATCTTCTACTTTCGTGGAGAAAGGAGATTGTCAGTCCAACTGGCCGAAGGGGAAGGCTGGTGCTGGTGATGGGCGGCCGGTTGACCAAAGCTGGGTCCAGGGGGGTAGCCGTACTTCTCAGGGCTCTCCTGAGCATCCATCATCAGTGTCATGGAGGATGGGCTGGGCTGCATCACGGTGTAGCTGGGAGTCTGCCTGGAGGATCCTCCTTCCCTGGGCTGGTGGTGGTGGTAATGATGGCTGCTGCTGGAAGCGTGGTGGTGCTGCTGGTGGTGGGATGGCACATACGTCGAAGAAGGAGGAGGATGAGGAGGAGGTGGCATCTGCAGGCGCTGAGGAGGATGAGGAGGCTGGAAGGTCTGCTCCTGCTGCTGTCTTGAATGGCGGCTGGCCTCATCATCCCAGTAGAGGGCGGCCTCTGCAATGGTCCTGACCATCTTCCTCCTGATTTCAGGGCTGGCGTGCAATCCCACGTGGTAGAGGTCCTGGCACTTCATCCTCCAGTACTCCTGGTCGGGTGTCAACTCCTGGTGGTCGGGGCACATCTTGCAGCCAGAGCCTTTCAGGATTTTCTTGGCGGAGGACATGGCTTGCATGCTGCCTGCGATGACGTTCATGGCGGAGTGCATGGCTTCTTCTGCTGGGGCCTTCCTCTTGGTTCCCTTGGCAGCGGCTCCAGGCTTTGGTGCTCCAGGGAAGACTTGGGACTGCTGGCTCTCAGGTCTGTCCTGTGCTGGCTGTTCAGGTGGCATGTCCGGCATGTCATACGAAGCTGGCAGGGAATCCTCAGGGTTGTAGCTGTCCTCGGAGTCTGAGGCTGGCCGGTTGGCAGACAGTTGAGAGATGGCGGACAGCTCCTTCCCTGGCTTGTGGACGATGGAGTCCTTCAGGAACCGACAGTTGTTCAGGATGTACTGGTCCCTCTCTGTGAGCGTCTCCTTCCTGGCGGCTCCTGAAGCTTCAGGCCTGACGAGTCTGGAGAAGTGAGTGCGGACTGTCTTCCTCCAGTTGAAGATGTCCTGGGAGGTGTACTTGGGTCCCAGCTCCTTGGCTTTTTCGGTGTCCAGCAGCAGCTTCTCGTTCCCCTTGTAGCCTCTGGTGCCCTTCATGTAGAGGACAGGATGCTCTCTGTACCAGTTGATGAGGTCATCTTCTTGTTCAGATGTGATGCCCAGGTTGTTCCGGATGTTTTTCTTGGGGGCCTTCCCTTTGCCCTTCTTGCCCTTGGACTTGGCTTCAGCAGCAGCTACAGAGGTCTCATCAGCAGAGTCTTCTTCCTCCTCGAAGGTGTCCTCATGGATGGCCACTCTGTCTAGAGCAAGAACAGGCTGGCTCTCTGGTGTTTTCTTGGGAGTCTGCTTCGGAGTCTGAGTCTTCTTCGGAGTCTGCTTCTTTGGAGTCTTCTTTGGAGTCTTCTTTGGAGTAGACTTGGCAGTAGGCTCTGGAAGACCCGTGGAAGACTTGGCAGCAGGCTTGTCAGCAGGCTTGGCAGCAGGCTTGGCAGCAGGCTTGGCAGCAGGCTTGGCAGCAGGCTTGTCAGCAGACTTGGCAGCAGGCTTGTCTCCTTCATCAGTTTCAAACAGTTCAACTGATGAATCTTCGTCTGTGCTGTCTTCTGGCCGGCCCTCGAAGATGGTCTCGCTGACGACAGTGGCTTTGGTGGTTGAAGTGGTGGTCTTCGTCTGGCTGCCAGCTGTAGTGGAGGTGTAGAGCCCAGGTAGAGAGAGGTCTGCCATGGCTGTAGTGAAGAATGTAGTCACTGCAGCATCTGAAGGTTCATGGAGAGGAGTTGCAGCTGGAGTTGTAGCTGGAGTTGTCACTGGAGTGCTCCCAGGAGTGTGAAGTGTTGACCTGGTGCTGAGCTTGGTTGGTGCCCTGGTGACGACGGTGCCCTTTCTCCTCTTTGGTCCCATGTTGTAGCAGCAAAAGTACAATTGTAGCAACAAAAGTAGCAGCAAATGTAGCAGTTGATAATAGTGTCGTGGATTCTAGGTGTGTTCTGGTCGAAGGTCTGAGTGGGTATGGTGCTCTAAACTGGCCTCCTCTATATATATGCAGGGTGCGGACCGCCTCTTTCCCCCTCCTTCGCCCCCCCTGCTTCGCTGCTGCTGCCCCAGCCGCTGCGCAAAAAGAGGGTGACACGCAGACAAAGGGTTGATGCTAAAAATAGAACAACGCATGCACTCAGGCGCCACTCTGTCTGCTGCATTGGGGGTCCAAAAGACGCGGCGCGCACCCTCTCACGTGCGTCGAACATGTGTCTTTCCGCGACGCGTGTCTGAAACATGTGACATGAAGCAAGAGCTTTCTGCTACACTGCTGTTTCTGCGTCGAAGCTCTTCTTTGTGCGTCGCAACTTTAAAAATCTGCGGCGCGCACTGATTTCTTTTTACGCTTCTTCTTGCTTCACCACTTCTTTCCTCGCAAAGATTCAACCGGTTGAATCTTTTTTTCCTGCATCGTCAAATTTCTAGGAATTGCGTAGAAAGACCTCTTAAAACGACGCATGCTGTTCCTGTTGCGCCGTAAAGCCAAAATTGACGGCGAACATGCTCAAATCTTTGCCCTTTCCTGGAAATATAAGAAACGCCGTCACTTAAACCCTCTGTTACGTCTCCGTGAGAACTAGCCATTACTTGCTGAATTATAGAATTAAATGAATATTGTGATGCAGTTGCTCTTGAAAGTAGACACATCCTTAAATGACTAGCCTTTCAAGGAAAACTTGTCTTGGAGTAATGGCTGCACAGCACTGATATTGCCTGCATTATCGATGCAATACTTGCTTCATTTTTTTTAGTTCATTTAAGTTATTTCACCAAAATTCTAATACCACAACAGTCTCCTTGCATTAGTATCAGCGACAGCATTTTAATCTCATCTTAATATTTTTTTCAGCCATGAGTATTTTTGCCAGTTTCATGGTTCTACTGCTGATCTTGGTCGAGGCGGCCCCGCCCACAGCTTCTTCAGTGCCTAGTATTGGTAAGTATATCTATATCTATCTATCTGTGTGTCTGTTTGTGATACTTTTTGGGACAGCCAGCTTGTTGTTATACACTTTAGGAATTGTGAAACCAATAGTGTCTACAATAAGTAGTAAGACAACGCATGAAATGGGCACACAAACAACCTGACCTTATTAGATTTGAGTAGGGCAGTATTCTACAAAATTAACTTCAGAAACTTTTAAATGAATAAATTGAGAATTTTGTATGCATTCAGAGCGTGATATTTCTTTAATCAACAGAGAAATTGTCAGAATATCGAAAAGAAAGGCATTAAGATGATGAAAATGGTGACATTTTGTGACAAAGCACTGTGTTATTTTCTTGTACTTAACCTCAAAGAGATTATTCTTATTTTCTTGACTTAAATTTTTTTTTTACCAAAAGGTCATAGACAGATATTTTATGATGAATATTCTAGCCATTTAGACTGTTCTCTCAGTTGCCCTTTGCTGCTTTGCAATCCTAAGTCATTTGATTATTGTAACCTTTCAAAGAAACTTTTGCTTCTTTGGAATAAATTCTGAAACATTAAAATAAAAAGTGTTCAGTGACTTCAGAATTGGCCCATGTGCGATTTTTAAACTGAGCATGTGTAATGGAGATCTGAGCATAGAGGATTTTTGTCTGATCTTTGCACAAATTGAAGAACAAGCAAATAAATGTCAAACATATTCAGGAATTTTGCCTGCTTTCTTGACATACTCCCTTGAAGAACATATGAGGAATGTCTGAGTTTCACCGGACAGAGCTTTAAAGGGTCATCCATCTCTCGGGCTTTCACAGTTATCTAAACTTGCTCACCATGTCATAACATGTCATGAAGTTTGGTCACTGTTCTAAAAGTATCCAGAGCTGTGATCAACCCCATGTCTGCAAGCTCCTTTCACCCTTGCCGAGTCAACCAGGTGATCAACAGAGCAAATTCAGATTGCAGAAGAAGCCCATGGGAAAAGGGAGGCTCTAATGAACCAAAACTAAGACCTTCGTCCAATGAAAATCACAAACTGCTGAAGGTCATGCAAGCTTGTGTAGGTACTGTACTTCATTCAATAGAGTCTTGTGTTCTGGTTCATTTATACACATGGTAACCGTATAATGGCTGAGTGAAGTGTATTGGACTACCATGGCAACTGACTTCTCTATCATATGTAACTTTTGTTTAAAATGTTTCAGAATATCTCATTTGCAAAAGCTATTCCTTTCAAAGACAGTCAAAATTTCAAAATCCCTTTAAGTGTCACAACATAAGGATCATCCGAAGTATTTTTAGCTTGGTATAAAAGCTGCTATATTGCTACCCTAGGCCAAGTTCTCTGCTGTCAGATTCCTTTGTGCAGTTGTGAAAATGTGGGTTGGCAGAAATAAATCATGCGTTGAAGACAACAGGGTTCCAGGGAGACTTTTTAATGCAAATCAGGAAATTACTCCATGTTGGTGGCACAACCCTGTAAACAGTTTAATAAACAAGGAAAGTAAGACTGGAGTGTGATGCTACATTGCTACAATGCAACAAAGAAAGGTTCTAACCTGCTGCACAGGCACTTTTTCCTGTTTAAAAAGATCTGGTGTTCCTGCTTCTCATACTGGATCAGTGAAAATTAAATTTGAATTTGAACCATGCATTATTACTCCGGTCAGGATCTAACTAAAGAAATGAATGTCAGAACTCAAACATGATGTGTCTAGCTGACTTAGACCTCATGCTTCATAAACTATATATATGTTTATTGAAATATTGCTATATATACTAAAATAATTCGGATGTCTGTTTATTTAATTCACTGTTTGCAGCCAGGCACCAACCTGCTAACTTGTGATGTTGTCGATAGAGGCCAAATGTTTCACAGTCAAAAAAAGGTTATAACATGTCATCTTCTGGGAGATTTTGACTATCAGAGTGGCTCTGGCACTGCTGTAATGTGATATTATAAGAAATTTATTATTTTCTTGCAGGTGTTTATTACTGTTTCAATATGGTGATAATCATGCTGTCCGTCATTCTTTCTTCGTTGGTCGTTAATATTTCACGAGGGTCATTTAGCGGTCATCGCGCTCCTGGATGGATGTTAACAGTAAGTTAAACCTGTCTTTATAAAATGTACAATTGGAATACGCTTTTTTTTACAAAACAAAATACTAAGCGCAATTTAACATCGCAACATTAGGCTCTACATGCCCAAAGCAGCGCCCTCTCCTCTGGCATCTGATGTGTCTGAGCGGTCATTGGTCAAGTCTTAGAGGCTGGAAAGCTATTAGCCAATGGCCTTGCTGAAATGCTATGATCCTATTGTCAAATCTCACTTAGCATACTGTTTGCCTCAATTTCTGAATTCTCCAGCATCAGCAGAATACAATAAGGATCCTGGGGTATAAACAGCATCTCATGTATAGGATTATTGGGACAGTCAAAGTTTATGGAAGATACTTCAGGCACACAAAGTACTTTTTCAAATTCTAATTCATCTTTATATTGTACATTAAACCATGGAACAAAGTATCGTTTTGAAATTCAAATAGATGGTGATACATTCAAGTTTCAGGATGCATACGGCATACATACCAACAGTGGGATCACGGTTTTAATGCGTATGTATGAGGCAGAGATTAGACTGCATCTTGGATTTTTGTAAGCGTATCATGGAATGTTTAAACGGAAAACGCCCAGTCAGAACTTATAAAGTTTGATTTAGAAAATGAGAAATTCTGTGAATTTCTTGTTTGGTTGCATTAAAATAAAAAAGTGGGCATCTGCAGATGTTTATAATTTTGTGAAAAGTTCCGTCTTTCCTGGAGGTAGCAGAGCTGCAGCAGAATTGCAGTGCTCAAAGTCTTCATTCAGTGCTGGGAAATTGGTTATTAGGCTGAGAGCTGAGATGCCCCCATCTTAAGTCTGTGACATCATTAATCCACAATTGTCCAATCTATATATCTTTCAATTACTGCACTAACCTTTTAACTCACACCTCACTACTTCAATTTGTTTGGGTTTGTGACTTTTTACAAACTATCTTTCTCAATGTTTATTAACAAAAAAAAGAATCTTCTTTCCCTTTGTTTACCTACAATGCTCTCTCACTGTTCAATTCATTTTTACATTGTTTACTAACAAACTAACATTTCCTTTTCAGTCCATTGGCAAGTGGTTGGCAACATTACTTCTCCTTCGTAGACATGCGCCTCCAGCCATATCGTCATTGCGAGAGGACATGGGGGTGGAAAAGTACGAAAGCCACATGATGTTGGAATGTGCACGTGATGCAAACTGCCAGGCCTCGCTGGACACAAGTTGTCAAAATGGCGGTGCTCTAGGAGCAGGTTATGATAATGTGTTTTCCACTTTGACGATGCAGGTTCAAAACATGGGCTATCAAATCAGAGACCTCAAACGCTCTTTCAATCGATTAGAACTCCGTTTGGAATCAGGCGGAGACATCAGCACGGAACGATTTGTCATTTTTCAAGAATGGCGGTATATGGCACTAGTCCTGGATCGCTTCTTTTTCCTCCTATATCTAATATTAATAATTGTTTCTCTATCAGCACTTTTTCCAAGGCCTCACTTCAAGGCCTTCACTGAATTATGAGACATTATTATTTACATGGGATTTGCTGTTATATGAGTACATAACATTGTGATGAGTGAAGGGTTTTTACTGCAATGAAAGTTGGAACTAACGAACACAAAAATATCCAAGGATTACCAAGACATAGTATGATGTCAATGGCTGTATTCCATCAGGGCCTGAGCTAGAGTCCCTGATTTGGCTTCGTATTCTAGGTGTGTGGACGACGGGCATCCCACTCGGAAAGTCATTGTAAATAATTTTTCATCCTTGACAAAATCTTATCGTCTCGAATCTTGGCAATCTACCTAGTCGTCAAGATCAGAAGGATCATATCAAGACATGTGCGTGAAGATATTTCTAGGGTAGCTAGATTATTTAAAACCACCTTGAAACTCCAACATTTGGATATCAATCACATATTTCAGTGCACTTGGTATACATAGCTGATATCTTCTCAATTGGAAATAACTTCAAGTTGTTATATATTGCTGTAAATATAACCTGTACTATCTTATGCCTTACATTGTATAATATTTACTGAAGTCTTATTGTACCTATTGGATAACAAATATATTTGTCAATATGATTTGTATATGATTCTATAATCTATATATTTGGGTGTTTGGTATAATGTTTTTATTTTTATGTGACTTTAATTTACTTTGTAAATGAGAAAACAAAGAGCAAAAGATTCAGTGATGTACTGTCAATTTAAACAACATTTATCAAAATTCATAGATTTTCAGTTTTTGGAAGTGTACAATTTATGATATATATAACAGGGTAATTTATATTGCACTTCTTATTTTGATAAAATGAAACAAATTAAATGTTGATGAAGAATATTCATCCATTTGCCTTACCATAATCCAACAATTGAAAAAGATATTGATTGAGTGAGACCTAGAATTGTAAAATTGTGGAAGCGCAGCCCCCGTGAGTTGATTGGTTCTTATAATGCATTGGTTTTATTTTAAAAAATCCCCTCATGGTATTATGAAGTAGTTTCACACAGGGGTAGGGTAACTCTGGGGTAACTCCATGAATAAAAACTATTATCTATACCCAAGGGGCATGCAACATTAACACAACAATGCTAATTGTTGGTGGCTTTATCTTTTGTCATGTGGAAAGAAAATTGATAAGTCAAAATTACTAAAGCTGAGCTGATTTGATTAAAACTGTTAATCACATCTCCCTTTATTATATTGCTGTTAATTATTGTTGAATACCTTTCTTTGAGAGAGGGTTCTTGATTGCCAGAGACCACACAATGTGATCACAGTGTTACAGACAAACATTCTTTTTTATCTGACCATTTGTGCAATACGCTTAGGAAGCAACTGAACAGCCATTGCAATATAGTGTCACTGTCAATAGCGAGAAACAATGATGCTAAAGTGTAGAAATTTAGACAGACTTCAAGCATTGAATATCATCAAAAATCAGTATCATAATTTGTTTCCTTTTTGAAAGTGTCCTCAGACATAAAAATGTCTTCGAAAAGAATAGCCAGAAATGCTTCAACAATGTCAAAAACAGTTTTACCATCAAAAAAGGACAAGAATGTCATATGGTCTGAAATAAACTTTTCTGTCACCGTGATTTTTATTGCATTCTTCAAAATAGAAATTCTTGAGATAAGCCTGATTCTATCAACTTGTCCAGACTCAAGAGTAAGTTCCTACTTCATTTTAGCTGATATATATATTATCTGAGCACTTCAGCATGTGATGTAACTGTGGCCTCTTGGATAGTCACATAAAATCAACATTGTGATCACACTGTGTCTGTCATCTGGAGGGAACCTCTGCCTGTGTAATGCTCATAGACAATGTGTCATTGTATGTCTGTTTGTCAATTTGAAATACTGTTCAACGTTGTCATTTTGATTAAAAAGATTCACAATGGCATTAATAAAGCCATTTAAAGAAGTGTTTGTTTTTTTATTTATGTAAATTAATTGTGAGGGTTAATTTTTTTGCCAAATGAGGTATGTGTACAATTTGCTTTATTCTGTTTGATGTTTTCACTTACAATAATGTTCTCATATGAATGCAATACATTGCTGATGAATTGCTTAAACAAGGACTTTAGCCTGAGCGTCATGAAGCTAAGTCCTTTGTTGGACGGTTGTTTCAATCATCCTTCACCTCATTGCCATGTCTTCCTCCTGTCCTAATAAGCCTACCAAGTGCAAAAAAACAGGACGTAAAGCCCAATCCATCCACCATGAAGCAATCCACCATGGCTAAAATTCAAACTTACAATCACATATTGGTTCCATTATGTTACAGGGACACAAGAACATCAACCAATGTCTTAAAATCTATTTCAGACTATTGAAACAATCTAAGAAGTTTTTTTTAATCACAGAAAATCACCTAAATAAGTACATCCCATATTATGTAGATTTTCTCAATACCCAAGCAAGTTAAAAATATAAAAATGGTACCACAGTGTGCACTGTGCAGAATAATTTATACTTATTTGTTTCAACTTTTGTATATGCAGCTTCATCCTATAATAATACATCCTGTAATAATACTATTCCGCAAGTTTTACCCTTGTTCCTAGAAGCTGCAGTGTCCTCCTAATTGACAAAGTCTAGCAATGTATGGTGCAAGTCTCGCATTAAAAGTGCAATATAAGACTGCAGAAATGTAACACAAAGCTCCCTGATGCGCTGTAGTATGACAAGTTGCTATTGTCAGTCGGGACTGCAGAGGAGAGAATATGCATTTGCATGCTATGACAATGATAAGTGCTGCACTGATTTCATGGCAGTGCCATTTACATATTACCAGTAATGTACACCAGAATTATCCAACAAATTGCTAATTATCTTACAACAGTCATTTCAATAAACACTTAGTTGTGATAAAATGTATGAGCAAATACTAGAGAATGACATTACAAGGTGGGGAATGTCCCCAGAATCCCAGCTATTTTTGAGTAATTAGCTTGACCTTCAGGTCCCACATGGAATGAATACTAAATCACTCATTTGCTGAGGATGGTCTGGGTCTGACAAATACAACTTTTCTCACTGATTAAATAACCAGGAGGGAATCATGTATGAGAAATATTGTTTAAAATTTTACATGAATCTATCAAGGACAATAATTTATATGCAAGGGCTTTATTAAAATTGACAATGTATTCTTCTTTACAGCGTTGTTTTAGTTAGGTGCTCTTGAAATATCATTAGAGGATGCTACATTGTTAAACTATCACCTTAAGATCTCTCAACCATTTTCTTCCCTTACCACATTCATCGTCATACCACAGATACAAAAAAGACTTGCACAATTATGTTACCGTAAAACGGGGGAAAGTTGGCTGGTTTTTAGTGAATCAGAGTTCACTGCTACGTTACTATGCAATAAATGCTCCATACTACCTGTGCACGTATCAAACAACTTGATTTTTTATCTCTAGAAAATTACACAGGACCTCATGTAAATGGCAACTTTACCCAAGAAATGGGTAAAGTTGGCCACCCAGTGGGTAAAGTTGGCATGTCTGCCATTCAGTGGGGAAAAGTTGGCAAGTCAATTGGCAGGTTCTAACAAAGTATTTAATATTTATTTTGTAATGGAAATGGACCATGTTAATTATATTTCGAGAGTACTTAAAATTGGACATACAGGAAACAACAGTGTACAGTACAAGTGAAAGAAAAAATAGTCCTTTATTAGCATTTCTTTTTCTGAGATCTTGCCTGCAGTCTTGTTTACATTGCCACTAGACTTTGAGGGACCTTCAGCAGAGTTGCTTTTGCCTGGTGGAACATTAACTCTTTTTGCGCTCTTTTTGGGAGGCTCACCATCATCCCCATATCTCATGTCTCGTAACCTGTCAAGAACCACCTCTGACACAGCTTCTGATTTTCTAGTTTTTCACCTTTTGGTTATCTGCGTAGGACTGGTGAGCTATCCAGAGGGTGTATGCCAATTTCGTAAAACCACTAACAATATTCTCACTGAAACGGTTTCCCAATTTTTGGTAGGTATTTATTTTGACTCATCTCATGTTCCACAACAGCTTCAAGTGCTTTATTCAGATTTTTTTCTGAATACTCGCAGAATGCGTTTTTTTTATATAATTGTGTGGCATTCTGCTTAAATAGAATTAAAGAAAAATAATGAACAAAGTAAACCAATCAAAAGCCTGCTCTTACATTCTACATGGGCGCTTAATAGGAAATATTATATTTAGGCATGGAATATATTTGGTTACATGTTGTTATGTATGTGATTATCATCATGTAGACTAATAAGTATTGAATTTTGTTTTCCGATACAGCACCTCTCCAATGAACAATGTTCTCCGAATGTAGGCCAAAGTCTCTTATGAATGATTCCTCTCTTCTCTTCTGACTCCAAATGCTTGTGGTTCAGCTGACCACCTCGTGCTTTTTTAGTAATCATGGTGTTTGTACGTTGGTGTATGAAAATATTGTGTGCAGAGTCCGCGAAAAGTGCTTTTGACACATAGGACATTCGGGCAGGTAGATTCTGAAGTTTACCTGCCCGAATGAAATCTTATCAGCCCGAAATTTCAATTTAAAATATTTCAGCGAGTTTTCTGGAATTGTACCCTCAAAAATATGAAGTTACCATTAACCCATCTGGATATATATATAAGGTCTATTGACCCATTGAGGCTACTAAGACCTTTCATAAGTTTCATTATATATTAACTGTTCTAGTACAATTTCAAAACTCTTGTGTTTGACCATGTAGGATTATTTCATAATGATTATACTTGACTTAAATTGTAGTTGATACAAAGCTGGTTAAGTGGTTAATTTATTGCTTTACAGAAAACCCGTCAGCACCCCTGCTAACATGGCTAATTGTATCAACCTTGCAGAGCCTCAATCTTGTGCAGATATTATGTAGGGCCTATAATAGCTGATGCTGAACATTGCTAATTGCAATTTGCTGAGGTATTGACTCTTGTATATCTAATTGCAATCCATGTGACACTCCTGAGTTCAATTTGAGCCATTGGGGTTTGCTAATTGCCCTTGAGTCTCCCAAGTCTTGTCCTGATTGCATTGGCTGCACAGTCATCCCATTGACTCTGGAGCATACCTGTCGGACATTTGGGCAGGTAACCACTCTACTTTTGCCGGTCATACGCTATTTTTGCCGGTTTTGACCGGCAAACCGGCACTTTTTGCGGACTCTGATTGTGTGAATAATTAATGTATTACACTTGCTGTAAATAGGATTAATCATCTTTGAACCATCAATGCAATGCGAAATCCTACAAAACTGTTAGAAAATTATCAGGTGAAAGGCTAGTGATACATGGGGTAAAGTTGGCATGACCTGCCAACTTTCCCCGAAAACTATGCCAACTTTTCCCCAACTGAGGAATTTGACAACTGTAAAAAAAGTGTGAGCCAAGGCCATCATCCAAATGGGGAAAATAGTAGTTGACTGCATTTGAAACTCAATGTTGATTGGTTTTTTTAAGTAAAGTAGTAGCACCACCGTAGTCCGACAAAATCTGACTCAAAACGAAGTTTTGAGTCAGATAACTTTGCCTTGACAGATCACAACATTGATGCGACAAGTTTCTTGTCGCATCTAAGATAGGCTAAATGGGGCTATTTTTAGCTGTTTTCCCCAAAATGAACTTCACAGAAATTCTGGGAAACATGTATTTCAAACCTACCTAGCCCATTTTCGGGAATTGGAAGCTTCTGGGAAAGCCAGAGCAGAGCTGAAAGTTTGGAATCGACAACTTGCTTGGAGATTTCAGTAAAAGCAGGTCACTCCATGACCTAATTACACTCTTAGAATTCATACGCAAGTAGTTCTCCAGAGTCTTCACTTCAGGCAAAGTACCAACAGTTTTCTCTCCTTAAACCACTGCACTTCTGTATTTAGCAAGTAAAATTATTGCATTTGGCGCACATTCAACCCTGTTATTCAGTGATATTTTTAGAAGGATGGGTCAGCTGATGTGTGGATTAATACGAATCAGTCTGGCTGTGAAACGGCAACGCCATTTTGATATGTCAGTGCCATCAACTGTCAGTGGGAAAATGGTTGTATGCAGGTTTATTTGGAAATGACTTTACCTCAGGGTCATCACAGTTTGAAGGTAAATGTTTATTAAGGTCACTGTGTTATTTACAGCTTCTGAAATTGTTTTGGTAGTTTGTGACAACCTCCGGAATTTAGCCCACATGTTTGTTGATCCAAAAATGGTCACAACATGGAAGAATTTCACTGCATATGAAATTGTATGGACATGACAGTGGAAGGAAATAAACGAAAATGGCAAAATAGATACTTTAGAATAATTCTGTGTTATTGGCATCTGTTGCAGTATCTTTGGAAATTTATGGTCACCAGTTGATTTTCAACATGTGCTTGTTGTTTACAATATGGTGTTGTCCTACTTTTGATGATGGTTCGGTGCTGACCAATCAGCAGCAAGGGGTGGGGCCTAAGTTTAAACAGGCCATCCAATGGAATCTGGGGGTGAAAGTGACAGTGCACTGAAATGTACAAGCGTTGCAACATTACAATGCAAAAAAGTCTCAATGCAATGTCTTCTATCTCAAGATTGGCCTACCGGCCAATCTTGGTTATGATAGAATTTTTCGATCTAGCACCACTGCAAAGTTTTGGCATATACAATTTTGTCGATTTTTTAGGTATTCAGATATGAAGGGCTTATTTATTGCAAATTTGTTTCAATACTATAATTACTGCCCTGGATGACTGTAAACATATCTATGGACGATAAAAACTTGAAATATTGTCATTGTATGCCACCAACGATAAAGCAGCCAGACTTCTCTAAAAAAACAATCACGTTGCCAACTTTCCCCCAGGCGCCAACTTTCCCCCGTTTTACGGTATGCAGCATATGTGCAGTATGTGTCTCAAATATACTCAAATTCTATACAGTACAACTAAACAAATTTTCCAAGCAATTGACTCGATTTGCGAAAACAAGTCACAAAAAATGACTTTCTTAGGGGGCAACCATTTAAATTTATTTATTTTACGGTAACAGTGGCCGTAACTATTTATTTCAAGCGTGTGAAGTCCCGGATATTCTTTCCTTAATCAAGCATCGCCTTCTTAAAAAAAAACCCCACCAGAAATAATTTATTTCAAGACTGCCAAGAAAGAATTCATTTATTTCAAAAAAACTGAGCAAGAAATTATTTATTTTAAAAAAAACTCCAAGCCCCCCCCTTAAGAAGAAATGGTGCCCCCAATACCAACTCTGTCAAGTTACTGCGAGGTCACTGTCAATTCCTGCAAACTCCTTTGTGTCCTTGTAAGTCAATGCCAATATCCAACTGATAACGCCATACAGGACTTAACAATAGAAACTAATGACAATTTCTGAGTCCTTGTATTTCTGATGCAAGAAGATCCTCTTTTGATATGCAGAGGTATAAGAAGGACTCAATCTTTCCAAAAAAGGTACAAAGGGAAGAATAATGTTTGTATCTGTTGTATGGAAATAATAGTACATGTATTGTATGCGGATTTATACTGTGTAATAAACAAAGAAGATACCAACATGAAAGCCAATTGATTTATACAGCCAAACAATCCACTTTTGCATTGCAAAGGTGTCTGAAGGATGCAATCTTTCCGAAAAGGCAAATAGGAACGAATAATATTTCTATCTGTTGTATTGAAGAATGTTGTGAGGGATCCAGGGGAAGGCCTACGGGGCTTTGGTTGCCCCCCCCCCCTCAGCCCCCCAGACCATTGAGGGGAAGGCCCTAGCCCCCTGGGGGGCTATTAACCACCTTTGGGATACATAAGTTGACTTGACTTGAGATGATGAACAGCATTTTGAAGAAAATATGCTTTGACTCGGACCCTTGACTGCCGAAATGATGATACCCGCCTTGCCGGGCCCCCCCAAGATTACCCTCTCTGGTTCAGCAACTGATATATAGCATGTATGCAGATCTTTATGTTCGTATTACTAAGCAAATACAATTATGAAAACCAACTGGTTTCTGTGTCAATACGTTGGAAAAATAAAACCTCTTTATCGCACAAATAAGAATGTGATTAACATTCTAATAATACATGTGGTTCTTGTGACACATACTAACATGGAATTCAAATGCAATTATTAAAAGATTTTCTAATTGTCATTGCAGTAAGTTCTCCTCTAATTGTCAGAAAATGTCTGGGGATATCTCAGGAATCAATGTTTAGGAATGAGTGTTATTAGTCCGCCCTTCTAGTCCTTCATGGAATGATTACTGACTAGGGATTTTCAAGCTCGACGTCTGACAAATATATTAATATTTTGACATAGTCACATACAGGATAATTTGCATAATTTGTATCATGTACATCACTAAAGTTTACAACACATAGCTCAACTTATTAAAACTAGATAATATTATGTAACTGGTCTTCAGCATTTACATGGACTCAGTAGAATGACGCCACCACTTTAAGATAGCCTGTGTTTTAAAAGCGTTGATACAATGTGGTATGGTACTTAAGTAAAAACATTTACAACCAAAAAGTCAAACCATCAACAAAATTACAAAATTCAGTCTGGATATAAAAGTTGTATGTATAGTATAAAAAGTCAATATTTGTTGATTTTATAGGTGCCCATATATTGCATATCACGTGAAGAGGCTACAGCAAGTGAATATTGTTATGTTTGTCACTGGTAGTCTAGCTGCATACTCCAAACTTTTCAAACTTTCAAATGTTTATATTGCCTGTATCATATAGCACTACCTGATGTAAGGCCAAAATGTGACATTGTGATGATGGAGTTTGTGATAAATATCTTGATTAAAAATTGTATTTCCATGGATCATCATAGGCATATTGCCCATTAAATTGGCAAATTCTGACAAGTTCTAGGGCAGATCCACTGCCCTGGTCATGTCCATAACATGTTAACATTTCAGAGCAAAATAGTGACAGCCCCAAGCGAAACTGCTATCCCGTACAACTTTGTGTAGGATATTTTTATAACCTATAGGTTATAACTTCATGATGTCTATGTAAATAACCTATACAAACTCCCTCGTAATCATTTCAAATTATGTGATTATATTTCCAATAAGCGTTTAATTGTGAGAAAATGTGTGTTTGAACAAAGCAAACATTGTAACGACCAGTTAAAAATGTCCTTGTGTTTGACCAGAATTCCTACTATATATAAGTAATCAGTGAGTCATTAATTAGTGTGACTTTCAGGTAGATCATGGCTTGAATTCAAAATCTCTTCACAGCAGTGAAGAAATACTCAACAAAACATAGCATTTGTCACTAATAAAGTAATTTAATCCAGAGAAATTGCAAAAAAAATTCGAAATTGTGGTAGTCGGTGATGGAGTTTGATATAAATTAACTTGTGTGGATTTATTCATTAATATTTGCTTCAAGAAGTCAGTTCGAGAAAAAAAGTCATAAAAAACATTGGTTGATTGCACCAACATAGTTTTAACTGTATTTTCAAAAGTAACACTACAAAATACCAGCATTTTCCAGTAAGAAATAAAGTTGAATCCAATTTTTATCTAAAACTCTGAATTGATGAAATCGGGCCATTGACTATATAATCTTTTTGCCGGATCAAGATATTTGTAAGATCTACTGGTGTGTTATTCAACAATTTGACGCCATACATTTCTTACGGGCTTTTCAGATTACAAAAAAACTCGAATCAAAACGTAAGTTATTTGACAGCGCATTATTATCAAGTTTCTTTGATTTTGCGATTTGAAATACAATTCTACTTTTGGTGTACAATTTGCCACTTTAAAATACAGATAAATGAACAAAAACATTTTACATCATTTTTTGCAAAGTTTTGTGTAATTTACATTTGGCTCTGTTAGAGCATTATGAGTTCTTTGTGGCTGTCTGAATAGAGATAAGATGGATGTTAAAACTAAAATGTATATGGCAAACACGAAAGTCAATTGGCATACACACTTTGCATTGGATAAGATAAATCATCAATCACTCCAATCTTGAACTTTTATTTTCTCAGGAAACTAACCTAAAACCAATTGAGCAACTGAAAGACCCGGGGCACCCTGGATCAATACAACTTTTAGAGCATTCCCCATATTATAACAATGATGAGTTGACCAATATTTTAAAAAACAAAAATAATATACTTAAATGTCTCAACATACAAAGCTTAAATGCAAAATTTGATCAACTACAAATCTATATTAATTTACTAAACAGATCAAAAACGTTTTTCGACATAATCTGTTTGCAAGAAACTTGGATGAGTAGTGACAGTGATGTTTCAATGTTGCATTTGGATGGCTATATTTTGTTGTCACAGCCCCTTTATAGTTCGAAGCATGGAGGTCTTGCTATATATATAAAACAGGAACTTAAATACCAAGAGCTAAAAATAAAATCAAGTCCATCTAAAATGTGGGAAGGACAATTTATTCAAATAAATGTGAATGGGAAAAAAGTAACAATCGGAAATGTTTATAGACCACCCCGATACCTAATTGAAAACTACAAAAAATTCACAATAGAATTCCAAAATTGTATTGAAAAGTTAGGTGGAGAAGTATTGATTGCAGGGGATTTCAACATTGATTTGTTGAAAGTAGGAGATAAGGAAGTATTCGGAGAATACTTGGACACCATTATAAGTTGTGGCTATATACCAAAAATAACTCTGCCAACCAGACTTTCTAGAAATAGAGGAACATTAATTGATAATGTTCTGTCAAAGCTATCAAAACATTTTTCCAAAACGACTTCAGGAATAATCACCTACAAACTGTCAGACCATCAACCATACTTCATATGTTTGGACTACTTGAACTTAAAAACTATTCCTCCTAAGTTCATAAAAATAACAGACAATTCTAAAAAAGCTATTGAAACCCTCAACGTTTATATCAATCAACAAAATGTAATGTCAAAATTGCATATGACATCAAATCCTGATCAGAATTATGACACCCTGGCAGAAATATTAGATACAGGTATAAATATTCATTTGCCTGAGAAAACAGTACGATTTTCCAAGCATAAGCACAAAAAAACAAAATGGATAACAAACGGAGTATTGAATTCAATAAAATTTAGAGATTCCTGTAAATTAAAAAAGACTCCCGTGAGCAGCAGTGTATATGACCATTTAAAGACAAATTTAAATACTTATAACAAATTGCTGAAGAAAATTATTAGACAAGCAAAGGCAAAATATTATAATGATATATTTGCAAAGTCCAAAAATGACATGAAAACAATGTGGATTTCAATCAAAGAAATCATTAGCAAAACTAGAAACATAGCAAAATTCCCTAAATTTTTTACAATACGAAAGCAAAATGTAGAAAGTAAACAAAAATTGCCGATGAATTCAACTTATTTTTTTACAGAGATAGGATCCAATTTAACCTCAAAAATTGTTACTCCTAAAGAGAAACATTTCTGTGTAGGCCTTATAAAACTGATTTACTTTTACCAGTATAACTGAAGACACAGTAGAAAAAATAATAAATTGCCTTAAATCAAAAGCAAGCTCTGAATATGATAGAATCTCCACAATACTCCTGAAAAAGATTAAAGTGCCGCTTATTAGTCCTTTAACATTTTTGATAAACCAATCATTAGAATTAGGAATATTTCCTGATAAACTTAAAATTGCCAAAGTTATCCCCATTTACAAAAAAGATGATCAACATGTTCTAGATAACTATCGGCCTATATCTATACTTCCAACTTTATCAAAACTGTATGAAAAAGTGATTTTTCATCAGTTAAATGCTTTCTTCACTAATAACAAACTGTACAATAGTAATCAATATGGCTTCAGAGAGAAACACTCAACTGAACATGCGGCATTGGAATTCATCGATAGAATTATTCTAGAAATGGACAAAAATGCTAACCCTTTGGCAGTATACATGGATCTCTCGAAAGCATTCGATACCATAAATCATCAAATTCTCCTCCATAAGCTTCAATATTATGTTATCAGAAATAAAGCCCTTGCATTACTAGCAAGCTATCATCTAAAAAACAGAAATCAATATGTACAAATAGAAGACACAATATCTACACAGAGAAACATTGAAAATGGTGTCCCACAGGGATCAATTCTTGGACCCTATTTGTTCATTATATACATTAATGACATATGCAAAGTAAGCAATATGTACAAAACAATAGGATATGCTGATGACACAACACTATTAATATCAACTGATCATTCCAGCAAAGACATTGTTCCAGACACTACCAAACTCAACCAAGAGCTAAACAAAATTCATGAGTGGCTATTGCTAAACAAATTGTCTTTAAATATAAATAAAACAAAATTCATGCTTTTTTCTACTCCAAATAAAAAAATAGTTACTCCCTGCTTACAAATCAATAACATCGCAATAGAACATACCGAAAATTTCAATTTTCTTGGAATTAATATCCACAGAAATTTGAAATGGAAAGATCATTGTCACAAAACAGCAAACAAAATATCGAAAACAATAGGTATATTAAAGAGATTGAATAGGGAACTTCCCCTAAATGCACTGAAAACTATATACAACTCATTGATCAACTCTCATTTAAATTATGGATTGCTCTGTTGGGGTTACGGGAACCAAAGACTCACAAAATTTCAGAAAAAAGCGGTAAGAGTCATTACAAACTCAAAATTCAATGCGCATACAGAACCGCTATTCAAAAAGCTAAATCTACTATCTCTAAATGAAATTTACAACCAAAAACTACTTCAATTTTATTATAGATATCAAAACAACATCCTCCCCGATTACTTCATGAACTCCTTTTCAGTTAAAAAGCAGAGAGATACTCACTCCATGAATACGCGAAATAACGAATTCTTAACTCATAGAATCAAACACAAGTTTGCCGAAAATTGTGTGAGATACAAACTTTGCCATTTATTAAATAAAACCGATATTAGCATTTTAAGAAAAGCAACCACCCATTGTGAAAAAGCCTTCAAAAATTACGTAAAAATCAGTTTCCTTGGTCAATATAAATTAGAATGCAATTTACCAAACTGCTATACGTGTAATACTTAAATCAAATAATTACAAATTATACTGTCTTTTCAAGGTGGCACTCATGCCAGCGTCCACATTTGGACAATATGGGTGTCTCCTGGCCTTGTATTTCAAATAATATTCCAATTTATTGTACAATACTTTCCGGTCGAATAAATGCTACTCTACTCTAAAAAAATAGGGTATTATCCAGACTCCCAGCTATTCCTGGCTGATCTGGGTTATACCAGCACAATGCCAGTCAAGTCAAGAGCATTCTCAAGCTGAGCAATTGTTGATGGCTATTGCTTGATAAATTTATCTTTCTATTCATGCTTCCTCCCTCCCTGTTTCTGTTTTCCTTTTCTCTGCGTATTTGTCCTTTCTACTTCCTTATACCAGTCTTTCTTGCTATGACTTTACAGGATTGCTATATTAGGCAGTAATGAAGTTTAGATAAGCATATTGTGGCAAAAACACACTTATGGATTATGGTAAGCTGTTTATGTGTTCTTATAGGTCACTGTCTATCTTTTTTATGGAACTACAATATTTTTGTCTGTTTCCAATGTTTTTCTGTGTCTATCAATCTGTCTGTATCTCATTTATGACTTACAATTTCTAATAGCAGCTCAGGAGCCAGATTTTTCACATGCTCAGGGAAATATCAGGGTGAAACTCTAACATGCCCTTGCTTCTAAACAAATGAATCTACAACAGTAGCAAGCAAGAATAAAATAACCCGATAACAATGTCCACTAAAGGTGAACAAATAAATTATCACTGTGGCATCACAGCTCAAAAGGACCAGATTACTGCCGAAGTGGATTACAGAATTTTGATATTGCGGACATGTAACAATCAGACCAGCACTGTCCAGCAGCGTAGAATTTCTCAAAGGTATCATTCACCAGAACACTTCCTCATGCAGGATTTTTGATATGTAGCTTCAAAGAAAAAGTCTTAGCTCTGACTATAGAATAAAGAAAGCTTCAAACTGCTCAAAGCTCAGTTAAGTATACGTGGCTGAAAACGGATTACCAAGTCATAAAGCAGAGAAAGGATGCATGCCACCACTGCCTTGTCCAATTTTATTCTAGACAAAGAGTGTCCGCCTTTATCCGCATAAACATTACCTGGCATTGTGCGCTCCTGTTTGGCTTTGCTTTTGTGCTAAGCAAATATCAGATCAAACAAAGGCAGTTGGGGGTATGTGTGAAGAAAGGAATAATGTTAATCTTGAGTGAGTGATATACCTACAAGAATAACGATCATCTCTGTTTTGACATTTGTCAGTTTTGATTAAACGATCCTGACCAAAAATATTGGCCTACAATATTACAATCGTGGTGAAAAAAAATTCTTTTTGTAATCTCTAAATGTTTTTTTCTGACATAATCATAATGCATTGACTTCAAGATCAGGGGATCTGACAATGGTTTCTTCATGTACCTGACAATACAATTTAGTTGCAACAGCAACTGACAATACTATCAAAAAGATTTCTTTACAACCACATCAATGAATTTCCATTCCAACAGTTCAACAAGCCTCAAATCGCTTAACAGAAAAAGCCTCAAATTGCTGAATCGAAAAAGTAATTTTGCTGCAAATTCGATATGATTGCAATATCATAATCTATTTGACATTCATTTGATATTTGGGGGACAGTTTGATAGTGTGTCTCCTCTTTCTGCGCGCAAAAAAAATTAATCATGCTGAAATGAATAGTAAAATGATGCAGCTCATCATTCCGTCCTCATCTTGAACCATGTATTATCATATTTCTTTTGTATTAACTAATTGAAGTGCTATGCCGTTATGCATATTACAATATTTTTGATAGATTGTTTTACAGTAATATTTTGATTAACACAACGGCCGTTTGCTTAGGTCAAGGCGTAGACTGTAAGGTAATACAATCATTTACCAGTCCTAGACGGTCCTACGGATTGTCTTCTGCATAGAGCTGACCTCCTTTACATGTAAAATTTACTAGGAAAGCGGGCAAGTCTCTCCTAACTCCTTAGTTTAGTCTGTGTTGATGTTCACTTCAGGATTTTCATTGTTGTGCATTTTCAGACAAATTTGTATTTACTCTTCACTCTAAAAAATGCCAGGACAAAATTGGTTTTTTAGATTCAAAAAACCAACATGGATTTTTTTAAAAATCCATGTTGGTTTACTGCATTGAAATTTGGTTTTTCAAAAAACCATTTTGAATCTAAAAAACCAATTTTGTCTGAAATTTTTTAGAGTGTTTATCTACAAGAAAATACACCTAATCTCAATAAATGTTCATTATATATTGTAAATACTTAACTTCAGCAATTCTTAATGGTGCCCTTCGTTTCGTCATTTTTGAAATCAGACCAGGGATGCAGACATCCGTGGGGGTTTTGGGGGGATGCATTTTATTCCCCCACCACGTTAAAATTTTTTTACATCCTAATAATTATGTTGACGAGGAGTTATATTATGTCAAGGGTTATGCGTTCGGCTAGGCGATAACCTGATAGACCCTGCCCCCCCACCAAAATTTGCTAGATTGCTCCCCCCCCCACATGAATCAGACAGAGGCCAGCTTTTCAATAAACTTGTCAATGCTCAAAATTGCCTTGAAGCTCTTTGTACTATCGAAAACAAGGTTTTAAAAACCTGTTTCTGACAGAGGCTAAAAAATTCAAGCTAATGATATTATTACAAAGCCATTATAAACATTTGAGTTTGAGAGTTTTTTTATTATCACAGCTTTATGGTTAACAGCAAACAATAAATCAAGTGGACCTCCCTGGACCACAATGGTACTACCTTTGTAAAAAAAATGCCACCTATCTGTTGCGCAATCCTCATATGGTGAAAAAATCAAAGGACTCAGAAACCAGTAAACTCTCTAAGTTCTTGCTTGTGTAGAATATATTTCTACTGTACAAGGTGGTTGGAGGCGGGGGTTTCATGTTTTCACATCAAGAGAAAATGTCAGGACAGTGCAACGACCAACTAAGGAACTGCAGAGTCATTTCTGTCCATCACAATAATTTTAACTGTTGGAGCTATCAAGATTTTACTATATGTAGTACTTTTCCAGAAAAGATATCCAACTTTATCTCAAAGGAACTGCTCATGTATTGAATCACTAAAAGGAAGAAATATTGATGATATTTTGTAAATGGAGTCTTTCCTGATGTTGCATTGTAAGGTTTGATTCGGAACATTTTACAGAGACATCCAAATGAACATTATACATTCTGAGCCCAGCTTTGGATAACTCTGAGAAACTTCTTAAGTCATTTAGCTCCAAGGAATGCTGAAGGGATACAAGATACCACTTTATCTTAAGTGCAAGAAAATGAGAAGCTCAAAACCCCCTTGTGGTATCTAGAATACTTTCGAAAGGTATATGATGAAGGAAGGAATTTTGCGTTGGAGGGGGGAGTGAGATTGATATTACAGAGGCTTTTGAGGCACTGACACTCTATATGTGCATGTATAAGAGCTCATTTGTCAAAAGCAAAAGAAGTATGGAAGGTGTGTGAATAGCGTAATAGGGCTAATATTATAGTCAATTTGTACAAAGTCTATGATATGCAATGATTCTAGATTTGTCTTTATTGGTCTCTGCATTAAAAAAACCGTTATTATAATTATGACCAGTTCGCCTAATTGACCACCTTCCTGCTGCTAAGTGGTATTTTTAGGGCAAATTCCATCCTGAGGAAAGAACACACTCAAAATACACCACTTCATGACCAGACTGATCACAGAAGGGACTGTCTACAAATGCAGCAACCATGTGAACTATAAAAGCCTTATTTTCAGGTTTGCTTATGATCTTAACTGGAAAATAGCTACCACTACGTTTTTAGGTGCCGTGATTTTGTTATTCTCAGAATAAAGCATTCCAATGAACATGCCAGCAATTTAGTTAATATTATATTTATGTCTATCAAATTTAACGATTATCTGAGACATTCTCTTCTCAAGATAGCTTCCTCAAGCACCAAAGGGGGAATAATTAAAAAAGGAGAAGAGGGCCTTATTTATATGCTTGTCTTTTAGTATGTATGAGTGGGTTTATATATTCAACATTTAGAAGTATATTTCATGAATATGTCAAATTATGGTTGAAAAGAAATTATGGTAAAAAAAGAAAAAAACACAATTAACTGATTGCTGTGGTACTTCAGTATTATACTTCCTCAATATCTGATGTGTCGAACGGGTATTTTCCTGAATTTTTATTTCCTTCGATTAATTTATTGAATTCTAAGTATCAACTTATTTGAGCCACATTTCAGCATTCTTTGCTCATCAAAAAGTTTAAAGAGCCTCAAAATTGCTGAATAACAAGAAATCTATTCTATGCATATTCGATATGATTGGAATATCCAATCCTTTTGACATCCATTAGATATTTATGTCAGGCAGTTTCATTTCTCTGCTTTCTGTACTAAAATTCTTATATCGTGCTGATGAGAAACTTGGAATCATTGAGAAGTATTATTATTTCTCTTGGTTTGTTTGATTTGTTCTCAAATTTCTTCGATTTTTCTAATTGAAATATGATTCTATTACGAATAGTTGCTTTCAAATTGGATTTTTACAATATGATTATAAGTATTTGATTTTATTGAAGATATATGAGCACAGGATATCTGATGTCCTGACACAAGCTGCAAGTGTGCCTACTCATGCACTAACTTTTCAGTGCCCTATACGCATACATGGAGTTGAGACTGGGCCACAGTGTACTTCCTGTGCATATATGGTGCTGCATTGGTGCATATCAAAAAATCATATCGATCTTTAATGTTATGATATTACTCTTTGTGATACTTAAATCTCTTTCTCAGAGTGGTATCTGACTTATCTTAAAGAGAATTGACAATAACATGCTTATCCAAACAAATCAATAGAAGGAAATTGATGTCAGACTTCAGGTTTCCTTCCTGACATTTTTCAAGACATCCAAATGAACAATACATCTGAGCTCAGCTGTGGATAACTCTTGAGAAACTTCTTAGGTCATTTAGCTCCAAGGAGTGCTGCAGGGGTATAAGATACCACTTTATCTTAAGTGCAAGAAAATGAGAAGCTCAAAACTCCCTTTTGACATCTAGAATACTTCCGAAAGGTATATGATGAAAGATGGCATTTTGCGTTGGAGGCGTGAGTGAGATTGATATGGCAGAGGCTTTTGAGATACTGACATTTTCCAAGTATATATACTCACACAAGAGCATGTAATTTATCATAAGCAAGCTGAGTTTGCATAGAGCGTATTGTGCAAAAGGTGAAATTTATTCTATTCAATGATGTATATATATACATTCTTGATCAAAATGCTGGAAAAAATTTGATTTTCAAAGAGCCGGGACTGCAGTAATCTAAAATTAGCCATTGGATGTATGGAATTGCAAAGATTTGTTCCTCAGACATTAGATTAAGGTATATATTACATTATAAATTATTTTTTGAAAACGAGCAGGTCACACCAATGAGTCCATATTCAAGCAGATTTAAGACCTACCTTAAAAAAATATTTTAAAATTAAATTTTTCGTGATTAGGTCATATAATGGTCCCAAAATGAAATGATAATAAGATATTATGACAATCACCATTAAGAATTTCCTGCAGCACAATTCAGTAACTAAAACTTGTTTTTCATGTAACGTTACAAAAAATTCATGAAATTCTAGAATAAGGTATATATTTCCTCACAAATCTGATGTGGTGAAAATGGTTTTGCTGAATTTTTATTTTGTTAGATAAAGTAATTTTACTCTAAATATCACTTATCCTGGGCACACATTCTGGCATTCAGTGCCTTCAAAAAGATGAAGGATCCTGAAATGTCTTCTAAAAAAATTGATTTATTCTGCTCAAATTCAATATGATGCGAATATCATAATCCTTTTGACATTTATTTGATATTTAAGCTGGGGAATCATCGTTCTGCTTTCTCAAATAAAATGCTCAGATCGTGCTGAAGTGAAACTTGGAGTTATTGAGAAGTGTCATTATCTCTCTTTGTTTGTTGGATTAATTCTCATGGTTCTTTGGTATTTGCTAATTGAAATACAATTCCATTATGAAGTGTTTTTCTGTCATTTCTTAATTGATTTCTTTGCAATTTTATATCTGCACATAGCATTTATATGTGAAATCTCAATAAAATCAGAAAGTGGAAATTGTATAGGTCACCTTGACATGTGTTGGACAGTAGTCTCAATCATCTGCCTTCCATCCTAATTTGCCGACCAAGTGCATAAATACAGGACTTTGCCACAATCATCTATCCATCCATCTCGCAAGCACAGAGTATCAGTTACCAAGACACCAGCCGGCTATGTAGCATTACTGTCTTAGAGTATGGCCACCAACGGTAAAATTAATCAGAAATAACCACTGTAATTTCAGTCATTATAGCCTCCTGCCTGCAGACAGTAAAGTTTTGGGAAACTTTTCAGAAGAAGTTGAGTTTCAGTGCATGACCTCTATTTTCACAAATGTCAAGAAAGTGCCTACATATACAATTAAAAAAGATGTTGAATAAATGGTGAAATGGTGATATTCGAGTAGGTTTGGGAACGAAGTGCAAGCTGTTAAATATACAGCTGAACTCTATTACTATTAGCAGTGCTATTTGTCTTTGTTTCTGTTAAATCTGCATGGACTTTTAAAAAAACGGACATAATCTATATAAACGTATATTTTTGTTGTCGTCTGAGAGGGCTGAAGTTTACAATCAAAACATAGGCCTACACTGTAAAACCTGCTGCAATCACTTTTAAGTAAAATGACAATATGTTATATTCATAGAGGTAGTTGCCATTGAAAAATGCAGCTAGTTTTACAGTGTAACCAATACTAACTGTGTAACTTCAAAGTTCCCATGAAAGTTAAGCTTCTGCATCAACTGTAATTATTTTTAACCAAAGTCACAGATATATCTTAAATGCTGGTAAGACCTCTTTGAGCTGTAATAACTGCACAAATAGTCATGATTTTTTGACACATTATGGTAGGCTGTGTAACATTGAGATCAATTTACTGGACGACACATGCGACGTACAAGAACTTGTAAGCACATTCAGATATCTATCTGTGATCTATCAATGTACCACTGTCAGACGACAGTCATGCTTAAAGGAAATTACACCGCCTTCAGTCCGTCCACCGACAGTCCACCTACAAGTCTGATGCTCGTGTAACCTATAACTCTCGATGAAGTTTGGTCTAATTGAAAATGTCAGGAACCACACAGTTAAAATGTGAATAACTGTTGTATGTCAGTCTCTTGGGAAAATGATACTTGTCGATTTTTCTTGATCGGGCCTGCCAAGCAATATGTTCAAATATATTAAAATCAAATCACTGACAAAATTTTGAAAAAGAAGTAGCGTCAGTGTCCTTTCCAATAAACCGGCTTCATAATACCACATTTCTAAGCTTCTGAAATATTCTCAAACTACACTGTAACTGTTTGTTGAGCAAAAAAATTTGGCAACCATTTGTATGCTACATGCCATAAGTATTGTTCGTTATGATCCCGCAATATTGTGTTTTCTTCTCGTCAGATAAGTATCCTAGATCCGTTCTTCCACAAGCAGTTTGGCTGAGGATGTTTAGCATTGACCATAGGGAAAAACATATCAGTTTCAATTACATCTGGCAACGCTGTCTAAATCTTTAGTAAATTAGCCTGAGTGGTTAATATAAAGGTCAGACAGCAAGAAAAGTAGACGTTGAAATGTCATTTCTTGCTAGGTGTTTTTTAAAATGTACCAGCAAGGCTTCAGGCTTTTTGAGAGGTTTCAATGGAAAGCCTTAGTGCTGTTCCCAATTGGGCAGTATACATTGCATATCCTCTCTACTATACTTTTCTAATTTTTCACTGATAAATTTCTTACAGTATACTTTGACCTTAAAGAAAAGGTAAAAATTACAAGACTGTGTTTTCACGTGGTGGCTCAGTGACCTAGATTTATCGAACCTATATATTATAATAAATAATTTTAAGCTATAATCTGACAAATACTAATCCTCTCACAGATATTTTTCATAATTATGCAATGCATTTATTTTTGCATCTCAAACTCCAGCAGTGTTTCACATAAATATGCAGCTCAGACATATTAAGTTTAAACCACTGCTTAAGCTGCCGCACTGAGTCCGCCTGTACAGGTGCTTAGACCATACATTACTCAGGGGACAAAATTAATCTCCAATTGCATTTTTGGTGATTTTGTCATTGAATAGACCTTGAATTTTGCTTCAATGAATTTTTGCATGATGATAGAAAATTAATTAAGTATCCATTCAAAAAAGACAAGATAAGCAACATTTATCATTTCTTTCAACATTTTTCTATGGCTGTGGTTTATGGAGCAGGCCTTGATGTAAAGGCTGCTTTAAACAATGACTTTTTTTTTATGAATGATCCACATGTATGCATAACTGCATATTTGAAATCCCTGACGTAATCAGTCTTCGCAATGATAGATTACATTCATTATACATCCACAATCATTGCCTCATTAATTCTGGCAGTATATTCTTCTGTTGATGAATACACATTTAATCTACATAAATATTATACATCCATTTACCATTTTTGTATCTTTGTCACATATTTGCTTATTTTGCATGAAGTTTGTAATTGAAGGCATCCCTTCTTTTTTTTTTTAATTTATACATATCTTCAATTAGTAAGAAATATCTTTACTAACCCAGTCAACAATTTGACCTCACTGTGATATCTCTGTAAGCTTTCAAGGTATATTTGAAGAGAAATACCTCACATCAACCTCATTTTGAAGCCGGTCAATGAGGGTGATTTCAGCTCAAAAGTTGAGGTCACACTCTGAGCTCCCTGTGAGCCTAATGTGAGGTCTCATCTAGTGAGATTCATGTGAGCCTCTTGTGAGCTTTCTGTGAGCTCACTGTAAGCTCTCTTTGAGCAATTATGTGAAATGTTTAAAGTGAGCTCTCTGTGAGCCTAATGTGAGGTCTCATCGTGAGATCGTGTGAGCCTCTTGTGAGTCTTCTGTGAGCTCCTCTGTGAGCTCTCTTCGAGCAATTATGTGAAATGTTAGTGTGAGCTCCTTGTGAGCCTTTTCTGAAGTCAACTCTGCATTGTGAACTTCCTGTGACCTGTAACCTCTTCTAGAGTTAGATAAACACAAATGCCCAATAGCAAGTTGTTCACTCACTTTGTCAAATCATGTCGCTGGATGGGGGGGGGGGGGGGGGGGGGCTTCATTCAACCCTCTTCATTCTTGCCACAACCTGAAACATGAATAAGAATAATACAAATACCTGTATGTGCTACATACAATATATCAGCAATTCAATAATGCAGCATAAATAGGCTGAATTATCTTACAATGCGTGTGTTTTTGATGTCTATTATCTAATTATTCAAAAGCAATTGTTTATACATATCAAAACTGTGTGTGTTTATTTGGTGCAATGGACACTGGCTCCTGATACTAAATGGCAATTAAAAGATTGTGCTCAAACTGCTGTACCTTAAAGGGATGGCTAGGAAGATAGGTAGGCTAACAGAGGCAGATTGGTTTACGGGATTGATGGACAGGCAAATTGAGGGTCTGGTAATTTGCACGTTTTGTCACAGCTCCTGGCCATTCTTGCAGACAGCAATTGCTGATGATTTGGAGCCATTTGTTTCTATTGCTCTCAGGGAAAAGTGTCCAAGGTCTATTATTACCATTAGTGCATTTGTCCTCACTTGACCATACTTTCAGGGAAGTAGACCCAAATCACAGAATGGGTGAAATATCAAGGAAATATCTACTAAGGAATATTTTTTGTTTTGCTTTAGATTTTAAGAATACTGCCATAAAATATGTGTCCTACACAATATTATGAGCATTGTGTGACAGTTATTCAATGATATTTATCATGAGGTATTCAAACAAGTTACCTGAGTCAGGATTAATGAAGTTTTTGTGATTTCATTGTCAATTTTTCATTGGCTTACTTTCGTAGCATGACCAGTTTAACATATGCTGTAGAGGACTGTCCATACTTTCCTTCCAACATAACAATATTTTCAAAATATTTAATTTATTATATTTTCTTTTGTATTTCAGGGGCAAAATGTCTGCAGAGAAGCGCCTTATCGGTCGGTTGCTAACCAATTATGAGGTGGTAGGCAAAAATGGACGACCAGTGTTAAACATATCAAAACCAGTGCCAGTGAAATTTGGTCTTGGGCTGATTCAGATGGACCTGGATGAAAAGAACAAGATGTTGGCAATGAGCACCTGGACCAGATATGTGAGTAAATATTTATTTCTTCCCTTTTGATAATAATATAGTGCATCTTCGAGCATGCTGCTCAGAAGCAATTGAGTTAACACTAGTTATCTTGCTTGGTTCAAAATCGAAAGGACCTTGAATGGTTCCATGATGTTATTGGCCTTTTATATCTAAACCTGTACTTCCTCCTGTGCCTTCATGAAATATTAACTTATAAGTTAGCTCCTTATTGAATAAGAAACAATTCATATGATCTATTAAAAATTAAAAAGCTACCTTACTAACTGAATGCAATATGTTCAAATTGATGAAACAAATTCTGAATTTTTTGAACTAACATGTGGAGTCCCCCAAGGCTCGATTCTAAATCTGTTTCTTTTCATTATTTACATCAATGACTTGACTAATGCTACAGATAAATTTTATCAGGTGATATATGCTGACGATACAACTCTTTCTGCTGCCTAAAATACTTTTGGAAATAATAATATATTGTCAAAAAAAATAAACGAAGAATTAAAATCAATAACTGATTGGTTAAAATTGAATAAGCTCTCCCTGGATATTAATAAAACGAAAGCCATGGCATCCCACTCTACCAAACGGAACATTTCACTGCCTGATCTTTTCCTGGATGAAAGTCATATTCAATTTGTGAATGAATAAACCTTTTTAGGTCTTCTACTGGACAAAAATTGTAAATGGAAACCTCACAGCGATATTATTTCTAAAAAGATGTCAAACACAATCGGTGTTATGAACAGGTTAAAAAATTTCTTACTATCTAAGGTATTTCTTATAATCTATAATTCACTTATAATTTCTTATCTAAACTATGGTCTGATTATATGGAGCTCAAAATCTGATAAACTTGTAAAGCAACAGAAAAAAACATTGAGAATTGTAGTTAAGGCTAAATATACTGCTCATACTAGCCCACTTTTTAAACAGTACAATGTTTTAAAAATACCTGATCTACGTGCACTACAAGACCTAAAATTCTGTTGTAAAATACAAGATAATATGCTTCCACAATATTTTAATTCTCAAAAATTTCATTCAACCCACTACACTCACAACTATTTGACTCGGCATACCAGCAGTCACCTACCAGTTCCTGCTGTGAGACATGAATTTGCAAGAGAAGCCATGAGTTACAGGTTTCCAAATGTCTTCAACAACATGTGCACAATATTTAAGGATAAGATTCATACCCACAGCTTTGATTGCTTTAAATCCTATGTTAGGCAAAACTTCATAAGCTCTTATGAAACAAATTGTTCCATTATAAATTGTTATGTGTGTGGTCTTCAGTCTCCTCCAGAAAGCTGTTGGTGCCAGTCAATGTGTACTAACTTTTTTTGACGAAAATTATGTTGTATATTTTCATCACATTCTCAAGACAAAGGTGGCCCCCTTATAGTGGCAATTATTTGCCTTCAGGGGGTTCTCCTTGCTCCATGCATGTATTTCTTTACATTTATTTATTTTTTTATTTATATTTCTACAATATTCACCTCCCTTTATAATGAGTAAATAAAATCAATAATCAATCAAGCAATCAATCAATCTATCCTGCATGGAGTAACCTGCTTTTACATATATTGTGATTTGCAAAGAAAATTTCAGTCATTGATGGACTTGAAAACAAACGTGAAAAAACATAAACGGTCACTTTTAATGCTTGCTTGTCATGCACATCAATGAATATTGTAAAACACCTGTACACATCCGTTTGTTTCAGACTTGGACCGATGAATACTTGATGTGGAACCCTTCGGAATACGAAAATATGACAAGTATACGTCTCAATCCTGAAGTTCTGTGGATCCCTGATATTATGTTATACAACACGTAAGTCGGTATGAATGTGGTTTTGTTTTAACCCTCCCTGCTTGCTTTTTTTAAGCCATTCTCATGCCTAATCTAGTTTACGCAAGCTTGCACTGAAGCTTAGAATATAAGCCTCCAGTATGACTATGACAAGACAATTCCATGTTAAAAAATGTTTGCTTTAATGTAGATTCATTAAATGTTCTTTAGGTTCCAGATAATATTGAACAATCTGTAGAAATTATTAGAAAACTAAATTAGGCACATACTGCATTGTACCCTAGCAAGATGAATTATGTTATTAAACATAGAATATTTCTTCCTTGGCAATCTGGTGCATTAGTTCATCTTTAATTGATTTTGAGCTTCTAGAAACATGTTAAAGTTGAAGAGGGTTTTTTTTTTGTAAAAATGCTATCTGTGAAGTTTAATTAATTTTTGTGACATACGACCATGCATAAAGTGATTTTTCTAATAATAAGCTATGACATATTCTTCCCCAAAACAAAAGCAGTCTCATAGTAGATAACAACAGCAAATTGCTATGTCTTTTTTCATGATGTTGTGGCAATGACTTTTCAAATATATTTGTATTATCCAACCATTCTAACCCCCAATGTGTTCAAATGTGCTGCTGAATTGACTATACTCCAGTTCAAAAAATTAAGCTGAGCTGAACTGCAGATGATTCTTGAGAAACGTCTTAAATTGTTTAGCCCAAAGGAAAGCTGCAGGGACATACGAACCAACTTCCTCTCAAGTGCAGGAAAATAAAAAGTTCAAAATTCTCCTGGGCATTTAGTGCTTTTGAAAAGTATATTATGAAGAATGACATTTTTGTGTTAAGGGGCAGATATGTGAGATTTAAATTACAGAGGCATTTGAGGACTTTCTATTCAGGCAATCTCAAAAGCAGGTGATGCCTCAGTGCACTAAAGGTAACTTGTATGAGACAGAAGAAATATGTGATCTCTGACATACGCAGTGGCGTAACTGGGGGTTCTCGAGCGGGGGGCACCTGAGGGGGGCACGCGATTCTCTGGGGGGGGCACCCACTATACTTTGTATATTTTAGCCAGAGTTGGAAAGTTCATATGGGGGCACCTGGGGGGACACAGGTCCAATATGGGGGGCACGGGGGGGGGGGGGCACCACTGGACTTACGTGACCTCATATTTTCTTGTTTATGATCTATATAAAATCATTGTAATTTTTGATTAACTAGTAAACCAAGAAGCTAAATCTCTGGATATGTTCAAAATTGTGCCGCTAATTAAGTTATCTCTCTTTTCTCAAAATTTTTACTAAATTTACGAAGACATCTGGATTTGTCCCAGTTGAATTCAATAAAATGTTATTATCTAATAGTTGATGAAATATAAATTGATTGACCTCTGTGATAACATTGCAGGGTGTATTCTCGCAATGCCTACTCCTCAGAAATGTCCGCCCTCGTTCACAACATGTAAGCTCTCTCTTCATTATTGCGACATCCCGCATGCGATGTTCCGTGAGAGTGCAGTGTCATTATTTGTAGAGTGTAGTGTGCTTCCTTAATATCATGGCTTATGTTTCAAGAGCTTTATTTTGAAAGACCTGACTCTTCCATCATCAAGAGTTTTTTCTCTTTTGACTTAAGTTGCGAAATGTTATTGAATGTTTTTGTCAAAACACATCAAATATTAGTGGGAATAGTTAAATCCACAATTGACACTAACTAATAAGTGGCAGGAGACTGATCTTTCAATAAAAGTTCAAATGGCTTTCTTGCTGCTTGTTATTTTCTATTTAACTAAGTGTTGCATGAAGTAGAACATTGCATGTCATGTAGTTCTGCTTGATAATGTGGCTCGTAGGCCTAATACTAGCGATGCTTCCCCTTGTGAACTGCACAGCTGACTCATCATCCTCTTGATTATGACTATTTTACCAATCTTTTTTGTCATATTCAAGACGCATCATCAACTAACACAAGTCACAAAGTGCACGGTTCATCAAAAAATAGGAAAACATTACGAACAAAAACTTTTGTGATATTTGCCAAAAATTCATTTTACAAATAGATAGCATCTCTTCAAATTAATTGGTCATGATAAGCACTCTGATAGAATGATTTATCTTTTAATCATTTTAAGTGTTCCCCTTGATATGTGTACGAAGATCTTTGCATGTATCATATGCATGTTGAGGTGTCGCAGTGATTTCATATTAACAGTGTTCACGTCTTCAAAGATGACCACCAAAATTATTAAATAGGCAAATTTTTTACAGCATTGCAGAATTCTATATTAACGCCCGTTGTCCCCAGATGTATCTGGAATCTTAACGCCTGACATAAAGATCCAATTTCGTTGTTTTAGTAGCTGCATTACAAGACAACAAAATCAAACAGAATAGGACAAATATATCATCTTGACAGAGCACTTCGAACAAATCTCTAAATAGATGAACATTCATATTGTTGAGCATTACATTGCTGGAATTCTTACTGGAAATTTGAAAAAAAAAAGATATTTAATATTGTAAATCCTACAGCGTCAGACTTAGAAACTTATTTAAAGTTTTTCTGCCACCATCAAATCAGCCATATAAATTAACGATGAAGATAAATATGTGAATTATAGCCATGTTGTTTGTATGTGAATGTTGCAGCTTGCTAAGACATTTATTGATTACCTTAATCCATTGCAATTTATTATTATTTTCCCTACTTGTAAATTGGACATTTCTGAGGAATAGGCTTGTAATGGATTCGAATGCCTTCTGTTGTTTCCCAATAATAAAGTATCATCTACTTGCATGTTAATATGTATGAGATTTTCGTGACTTTACATAATGATTTAGTTTTTAACTTCTCTTCCTTTCTTTCAGGCCGCTGGTATCAGGAACGGTTAAGGAGTAAGTTGATTTTATCTTTTTAATTCAAAGCCTCGGTACTACCTGACAAAACGTATATGCTCGAGTCTTACTTTATCTTTCTTGATTACTGAATTGATGTAAAAATTTAATAAATGTATGTGATCTGGCTAATTTCATAATTGTAAACAAAGACACTGAAGGTGATTTCTTTTTTCCGTTACATGTTCTCCATAGGGAAAAATGACATGAAAAAACTTGCAAAAGACATCATATTGACTGAACTAGAAAGATCTAGGGAATCCCAGTGACTAAAAGCCTCCATATATTATTATTATCGATTTCTTTGCCTAAACCTTAAGAAAGGAAGTTAAAAATCATCATCAATCATAAGGTAGTCAATCAAAAATTAATTCTCAACTTGAAGAAGCAATTATCGTCAAAAATAATCATTCATTTTTTAATTACACAACTTGTGGAAGAGAAAACCAAATTAGGAAGTTATTATAGCTTTGATAATTACAAAGAATGGCGTGAATTTCATGCAGCAAAACGTTTTGACAAAAGGTTTCTGCAGCTTCAGGTCATAGAATAATTTTGAACAAATAGACTGGTTCGATACAGCTATAAATTCTTGGGAAATAGTGAAATCATCCTAAATCATTCTGAAAACTGTACATTTACCTTTGTTTGTTTTCAAATGAGGTCCTCTGATGATTCAACTAAAATTGAAGAATGACGTTTTGAGATATGCCATATCTTAATTTGAGCACTCTACCTTTTAAAAATTTCATTCTGATTTTTGACTTTTCAGAACTGACTTTGACTCTCAGAGAAAATAATGCTGAAATATTGTATTGAAATAATTCTGAAATATTGTATTGAAACCTGTAATCCTTAATGTTCATATAGCTCTTCTGTTAGCTTACCGAAACTAGATCATGAGCAAATATAATCAAATGAGAAAATCCTAATAATCAAATGAGAAAATCCTAATGTGACAAAATCACCTCATGAGCTAGATTTCTCCTTGACCTTTGACCTTTCAGCGCTGACCTTGACCTTGCCAGCCGGCATGCCTTAGCAGTGGTGGACTTCACAGGAAGAGTCAGTTGGTATCCGCACACCCTCTTCCGCTCCTCTTGTTCGCTTGATGTAACCAAGTTCCCATTTGATGAACAGGTAGGGAGAATGCTTGTATTCTGTATGACAAAAATTCTTGCTGTTCCATCAGTATAATCTTGTAAACTTTACCGCAAATATACTCATGACACCTTGCTTAACATAAATTTACAGATGAAACCATTTTGCCTCTTCTTTGTCAACATTTGAATCCACAAGATAAATTTATATGAAGTCTGATTGGAGAGACTCATTTGATTTTTATTTATTGACATGCCTTACATCAACATTAATGGCCCCCCGACTACTACACGGTGAGGAACCAAAATTTTCTATGAACTTCCAAGTGCTAAAAGAGCATCTCACATCTACAGGAAAATTGTGAAAACAATACAGCATAATCATTTTAAAAGGTGTCAGCCATACCTGTGGAAGGTTAGAATGAGCTGTGACTTAAAATGACTCCTCAGGAGACAAATAAGAAGAGGTGGTCAGATTTTCTTCGTGCACAAATGGACTAAAAAAATATCCCTGACATAGTCAGAGTGGCCCCACGACCAGAATACAATATCATGAAGGCAATCAATGATGGGAAAGGAATAAGATGGAAGTCTGGGAGTTTGTGGAGTGAATTAAGTGAGGAATAGAGTATTCCTGGAGTCACTGATGACAAAACTGACAAGGTACCTGGCCAAAATCATTTTACATAATTGTTCTGGCAGTCTTGAGGTCCATCTGACGCTCTGTAACAACCTCTCTCATGGGGGTTGCAGAGCGTCAGATGGACCTCAAGACTGCCAGAACAACTATGTAAAATGATTTTGGCCTGCCATCATGTGTCAGGACCCAAAAGACACCTTTCTGCTGACAGAAATGGTAAAAAAAGGATGGGCTACGTAAGGAAGCATGACTGGACATTAAATTTTTTTTTCAAACTATAAACATTTTGTTGTGGATTCTGTGGTCAACAGAAGAAATGTCAAATTCTATATAAAATCAATAGAAGATGTTGATGGGACATCCTGGGCAAAGTATCCAGCTCAGGCAATGGTTTCGGGAGTCAGAACTTCAGATAGGAAAATTATGCTTTATTTCTTTTTCTTGCGAGTAAAGGGGGATAGACCTGATGCATACTACTAGGTTCAATGATGTCATGTTTTGCCATGGCTGGATGTGAATTACCCCAATGGCATCTATAGGCAGACTCAGGATGGTTCCTCATGCCATATGGTCAAGAAATTTCAGTATTTCCACTTAAAGAAATTTCGGAGACTTCTGGCCAGCCAACTTCTCACCTTAATCCCCTAGACTTTTCGATGTAGCGCATCTTTGAAATGTTGGTCAACAAGACCTGTAACCACGATGTTGTTGTCCTCCTTACTGTCTTCATGGCCAAGGGCTCAAAATATGAAGACGCTTTTTTTTTCGAAGCACCACCAAGTTTAGACGGCCATATTGAATTTTTAATTGGAGATAATACAAGTCAAACTTCACAAAAACAATCTTTTTTGTCTTGTTTCTAAGGCCTGCAAATGTGAATTTGTTATGAATTAGCAAAGCCTTTCATTTCGACTGAAGTTTGAAATATTCCAAATTTTGAAAAATTTGCTTCCTCACCCTGTATACCTGGATCCGCCACTCGAATTTCCATCTTTGCTCTTAACAACACTCTACGTAAATTGTATTCTTGGTTCCCATGTTCAAGGTGTAATATTACCATGCTTGTGACTATATCATCTTCCCTTTGTTAAAGAAGTCTGGGATGCTGTAAACCATCTTCAGATAACGTCATTACATGCTTGGGCAGCCATTAATGCTGGTCCACCCATGGGGTATTATCAAGAAGGGTGTAAATATTATTACATCATGCAGACAAGAGATTGAGCTACTGTAGCCTGTAGTGATACTACAATCTGACACAACATATAGTTACAACCTATTATAAGTTTCAAGTGTCATAATACCTCACTGTCGAACATTCAAAATGGATGTGTGCCATTATGTGGTGGTTCATTGAGAGTACTTTCCAAATAGTTGAAAATGCCAAAAGCATGTTCCATATTTTTCTTATGCAATTTAAATGTACATTACTGCATCTATTATAGGTTTTTAGCAAGTTCTAAATGGAGTCAATTTTAGCAGCAGTGTGCAACATGGCAGTCAATCAGAACCTTAAATCTATCCAATGTATACAATAGGTTCCATATGTGTCTCAAGTACGACAAGTAGAATAAATGAAAATATTGCTTCAGAAAAAAAAAAAAAGCCAGATGATTATTATGAGGGTAGTCATATTTTATTATTAGATAAAGTAATTTCATTATATAAGACTATAGTACCAGTACCTTGTGAAGACAATATGATAATGAAATGTAGCGATGGTTGTCATCTGTGGATCTGACAGCTGAACCCCAACCTCATTCGGGAAAACCTCTTGGCTCAAATGGATAGAAACCTTTCTTGTTGGAACCCTTTCCCTGTGACAGACACAAGCAATGAGTTATTACTTCATAATTATGTTCAATCTGATATCTTTGCTTATTATTATTCAAGGCCTGTGAATTGTGGTTTGGGTCTTGGACCTATAGTTCTGCTGAACTTTCCCTAGACATGGCTTTCCCAGGAGGAATAGACCTGTCCACCTTCCAACAGGATTATAAGGTACAGTCCAGAGATAAATGAAATGTACAAAGTAGAAAAACACCCAAATATTATCGGGAGAACAAACTGATAACTAACTTTTATACTCTTTAATGATATTCTTAATATATGAAATAAAGTATCATATTATAGTACCTGGCCTTATGGTAAAAAAAGGGCCTAGTGGTATTTGCTGTAATATACAACAAAGCTATACTTTATTAAAATTGTAATTTCTTAGCAATCTTTCATAATTACTATGTTCCGCTTTATCAATTTCATTTCATCAACACCAAATTGCTGCACTTGCAACCCTTTCTTTTACTTTAAGGAATCCTGCGCTTGGAGTATACTAAACCTCACGGACCAAAAACGCTACCTACCAAATGATGAGAGTTCGCCAAACTTCATTGTTTTGACATTTGAAATCTCTATGAGTAGGAAGATGGTGTTTTCAAGCTACATCCTGACTCTTCCGTGTATCTTCTTAGCCTGTTTAACACTTGTTGTCTTTTGGCTTCCTCCTGAGAGACCAGACAGAACATCTTTAGGTAAGACAGACGTGAATTTCTGGCGAGGCTTTGGAGTTGTACGCGGGAGCCAGAGTATGGAGCCAGAGGTTTTCGAAAATGAAACTGGTAACTTGTGACTCCATGCAGTGGTTTAAATAATTTAGACCTGGATCTCTATGTAATGTTCAACTGATTTATTAAATGATCCATTTTTAATATCAATGTTTCTGGAGGAACCAGTTCACATTTCTTTCTGCACTATATGAATAATTTAATATAATTGATAATAATAATTCCCAATCCTAATTAACAGCAACTACAGATGCCAAAAGCACTTCTTTGCAAGGCATAACAACGGTCTCCACTTCTGCTTTGAAGTCTGATAACATTGTTACTTGTCAGAACAGAATTCACTTCTTGAAGGTGTGAATAAAATGTTGCAACAGCGTTGAAACTTTTCAAGTCTTTTTTTGTTTTAAGTTAAATAATTATTACTCGCTGAATTATAGAATTGAATAATTATTGTGATGCAGGTGCTCTTGAAAGTAGACACATCTTTAAATGACCAGCCTTTCAAGGAAAACTTGTCTTGGCTACTACAGCAATTATTGCCTGCATTATCGATACAATACTTGCTTCATATTTTTGGGTTCATTTAAGTTATTTCACCAAACTTCCAATCCCACAACAGTCTCCTTGCATTAGTATCAGCGACAGCATTGTAATCTCATCTTAATATTTTTTTTCAGCCATGAGTATTTTTGCCAGTTTCATGGTTCTACTGCTGATCTTGGTCGAGGCGGCCCCGCCCACAGCTTCTTCAGTGCCTAGTATTGGTAAGTATATCTATATCTATCTATCTGTGTGTCTGTTTGTGATACTTTTTGGGATAGCCAGCTCGTTGTTATACACTTTAGGAATTTTGAAACCAATAGTGTCTTCGATAAGTAGTAAAACAACGCATGAAATGGGAGCACAAACAACCTGACCTTATTAGATTTAGGTAGGGCAGTATTCTACAAAATTAACTTCAGAAACTTTAAAGCATAAATTGAGAATTTTGTATGCATACAGAGCATGACATTTCTTTAAATCAACAGAGAAATTGGCAAATATCGAAAAGAAAGGCATTAAGATGATGAAAATGGTGACATTTTGTGACAAAGCGATGTGTCATTTTCTTGTACTTAACCTCAAAGAGATTATTCGTATTATCTTCACTTAAATTTTTTTTTACCAAAAGGTCATAGACAGAAATTTTATGATGAATATTCAGGCCATTCATACTGTTCTCTCAGTTGCCCTTTGCTGCTTTGCAGTCTTAAGTCATTTGATTATTGTAACCTTTCAAAAAAACCTTTGCTTCTTTGGAATAAATTCTGAAACATTAAAATAAAAAGTGTTCAGTGACTTCAGCATGTTAAATGGAGATCTGAGCACAGAGGTTTTTTGTCTGATCTCTGCAAAAATTGAAGAACAAGCAAATAAATGTCGAACATGTTCAGGAATTTTACTCCGTTGAAGAACATATGTGACCTGCTCCACCAAAATGAGTTCAAAGTAGGCAATCCCCATTTTCCAGAAATCAGCAAAATGTGTCAGAAGGTCACATTTTGATGTTTTTTAGCTATTGGTACCACGATTTAGCAAAACCCTTTTCTTTGAATATTTAAGACCATTTTAACAAAAAACAGATTTTAAATTATCTAAATTGGGTGTATTTCTTGATTTACTTAGTTCTTTTATTGCAATGGCGGGAAATTGAAATACCATTTTCCCAAAGTTCAATGTTCCGTAACATCAAAGTTTGAGGTGTCTTTTCTTTGGATTGGATGGAGATATCAAGACATATGAAACATCATTTTAAAGCCCAATTCCAGTAGAACAAAGTCATTTTCACAATTGAATATGATAGGAGGTCGACTTTGAACCTATTTTGGTGGAGCAGGTCACATATGAGGAATGTCTGAGTTCCACCGGACAGAGCTTTCAGGGTCATCCATCTCTCGGGCTTTCACAGTTATCTCATCCTCCCCACGCAAGCCCTGCTAAAATGGACAGGGCTTTCTGCTATTTCCAACCTCTTCTGTGATTGGCTGCTTATTTAGGTCATAAGCATTTTGCAGGCAGATTTAGTCCGATTATGGACACTGGCAACTAAGAAAAGCAGTGTAAAGCAAGCAAACTTTCAAACAGTTTCATTTCAGAACTGTGAATATACATAATTCAATGGAATTTTCAGAACTGTGATAGCACCTTTCAACAATACACAATTTCTCCATTTGTAACTGTGTGAAACAGAAGCAACAATTTCAAACTGTGATGTAGCAGTCCCTGATTGGCTGAGCCAAAACTGGGTCAGTTAATTAAGTATTCATGAATTATCAATGGTTATGGGCCATTTTGTCATGGTATGACTTGGGATGATGAGTTATCTAAACTTGCTCACCATGTCATGACATGGCATGAAGTTTGGTCAACGTTCTAAAAGTATCCAGAGCAGCGATCAACCCCATGTCTGCAAGCTCCTTAATTGTCACATAAGCATCACCCTTGCCAAGTCAACCAGTGCGGTGATCAACAGAGCAAATTCAGATTGCAGAAGAAGAAGCCCATGGGAAAAGGGAAGCTCTAATGAACCAAAACTAAGACCTTCGTCCAATGAAAATCAACAAACTGCTGAAGGTCATGCAAGCTTGTGTAGTTACTGTACTCAATAGAGTCTTGTGTTCTGGTTCATTTATACACATATTAACCATAATAGCTGAGTGAAGTGTATTGGACTACCATGGCAACTGACCTCTCTATTATATCTAACTTTTGATTAAAATGTTTCAGAATATCTTATTTGCAAAAGCTATTCCTTTCAAACACGGTCAAAATTTCAAAATCCCTTTTAAGTGTCACAACAAAGGGATGCATCTTTAGCTTGCTATGAAAGCTGCTGTATTGCTACACTAGACACTGTTATCAGATTCCTTCTTGCAGTTGTGAAAATGTCGGTTGGCAGAAATAAATCAAGCGTTTAATACAACAGGGTTCCAGGGAGACTTTTTAATGCAAATCTCCGGAGTCAGGAAATTACTCCATGTTGGTAGCACAACCCACACATGAAAAGGAGTGCCTACTGAACTAGAGAGAAAATGCAAGGCTTCCCGTGGCATATGAGAAGTTCTCTATGTAAAGAGTTTAATAAACAAGGAAAGTAAGACTGGATTGTGATGCTACATTGCTACAATTAAAAAAAGAGAGGTTCTAACGTGCTTCACAGGCCACTTTTCCTATATCTTTAAAAGATCTGGTGCTCCTGCTTCTCATACTGGATCAGTGAAAATTAATTTTGCATTTGAACCGTGCAACATATAAGTTAGACAACAGAAATGCATGTCAGAACTCAAGCATGAGGTGTCTAGCTGACTTAGACCTCATGCTTCATAAACTATATATTGAAATATTGCTAAATATACTAAAATAAATTTTATGTCTGTTTACTTGATTCACTGTTTGCAGCCAGGCACCAACCTGCTACCATGTGATATTGTTGATAACGGCCAAATGTTTCACAGTCAAAAAGAGGTTATGTCATGTCATCTTCTGCAAGATTTTGACCATCAGAGTGGCTCTTGCACAGCTATCATAAGATATAATACATAAATTATTATTCTTCTTGCAGGTGTTTATTACTGTTTCAACATGGTGATAATCATGCTGTCCGTCATTCTTTCTTCGTTGGTCGTTAATATTTCACGAGGGTCATTTAGCGGTCATCGCGCTCCTGGATGGATGTTAACAGTAAGTTAAACTTGTCTTAATAAAATGTACAATTTTTTTACGAAACAAAATACTGAGCGCAATTTAACATCGCAACATTAGGCTCTACATGACCAAAGCAGCGTCCTCTTCTCTTGCATCTTATGTGTCTGAGCGGTCATTGGTCAAGTCTTAGAGGATGGAAAGCTATTAGCCAATGGCCTTGCTGAAATGCTATGATCCTATTGTTAAATCTCACTTAGCATACTGTTGGCCTCAATTTCTGAATTCTCCAGCATCAGCAGAATACGGTAAGGATCCTGAGGTATAAACAGCATCTCATGTATAGGATTATCGGAACAGTCAAAGTTTATAGAAGATACTTCAGGCACACAAAGTACTTTTTGAAACTCTAATTCACCTTTATATTGTACATTAAACCATGGAACAAAGTATCGTTTTGAAATTCAAATAGATGGTGATACATTCAAGTTGCAGGATGCATACGGCTTACATACCAACAGTGGGATCACGGTTTTAATGTGTATGTATGAGGCGGAGATTAAACTCCATCTTGGATTTTCATAAGCGCCCACTCAAGACTTATAAAGTATGATGAATATTTCTGACTTTCACAGAAAGAAATTCTCTGAATTCGATTTTTCTCCATTTTAAGAATCTGCACAAATATTTACTCCGTTTTTTTTTGGTATGGGTCATTGGAATTTCCTGTTTGAACAAAAAAAAGTTCATGTAGACAAAAAAAGAAACACAAGCATATGTATATTGATTATCTTGCAGGTATTGGCAGAGGCACACTCCTGTATCAGTCAATTGATATTCAGTATAAATATAATAAAGGTGCAATCTCCTGCAGAAAATTGTTAATCCAGGAGAATACCTGTGGTGTTGGTCAATCTAAATTTGCATTTGATCTTTTCTGATTTTTCAAATGTCATATCTAAATTACAAAAATTTTCTCTAGTTGGCCTACACTCTAAAATGTAAAGCTCATGCAAAATCTCTGATTGAAATTTGAGCTTGGCCTCCCATTGTTAACTTTTTCTACTGGCCTGCAATCTAAAGATGAGTATTTCTCATGGAATTTTTTGTTTGGATTATGATTTTGCTATTAGTTTCATCCTTCCTGGAGGCAGCATAGCCACAGCAGAATTGCAGTCGTCAAAGTCTTCATTCAGGGCTGGGAAATCTGTTTTGCCAGCCTTAAGCTTCTGACAACATTGAACCACAACTGTTCAGTATATATATTTTTAGTTGCTACACTAATCTCCTAAGGGACCGTTCAGAATTTATGACTGGGGGGGTGGGAGTTTTGGCCGAGGGGGTACTAACTTTTCACACGTGTTTCCAGGGGGGTAATGATTTTTGACAACGCTTCTAAGGGGGGGGGTATGAAATTTTAACAAAGAAAAAATGTTATAAAACACGCATAAACTCATTTTATTTGGACTTTTTTACTCGCATAAGTCCACAAAATGACGTGAATCTATACGCGTGGCCATGTATAACAGTATATATGTGTGTATTGCTATGTATGTCGAGGGGGGGGGGTACTAAAGATACGCGTGAAACCTAGGGGTGGGGTACTAAAAATGCGCATGAAACTCAAGGGGGGGTATTAATTTTTGACGGGAAGTTCTAGCAAAACTCTCACCCCCCCCTCCCCAGTCATAAATTCTGAACGGTCCCTAACCACCTCACACTTCACAAGATTTTATTAACCTTTTTCTCAATGTTTACTAACAAACTAACATTTCCTTTTCAGTCCATTGGAAAGTGGTTAGCAACCTTACTTCTCCTTCGTAGACATGCCCCTCCAGCCATATCGTCCTTGCGGGGGACATGGGGGTGGAAAAGTACGAAAGCCACATGATGTTGGAATGTGCACGCGATGCAAACTGCCAGGCCTCGCTAGACACAAGTTGTCAAAACGGAGGTGCTCTAGGAGCAGGTTATGATAATGTGTTTTCCACTTTGACGATGCAGGTTCAAAACATGGGCTATCAAATCAGAGACCTCAAACGCTCTTTCAATCGATTAGAACTCCGTTTGGAATCAGGCGGAGACATCAGCACGGAACGATTTGTCATTTTTCAAGAATGGCGGTACATGGCATTAGTCCTGGATCGCTTCTTTTTCCTCCTATATCTAATATTAATAATTGTTTCTCTATCAGCACTTTTTCCAAGGCCTCACTTCAAGGCCTTCACTGAATTATGAGACATTATTATTTGCATGGGATTTGCTGTTATATGAGTACATAACATTGTGATGAGTGAAGGGTTTTTACTGCAATGAAAGCTGGAACTAACGAACACAAAAATATCCACGGATTACCAAGACATATTATAATGTCAATGGCTGTATTCCATCAGGGCCTGAGCTAGAGTCCCTGATTTGGCCTCGTATTCTAGGTGTGTGGAAGACGGGCATCCCACTTGGAAAGCCATTGTAAATAATTTTTCATCCTTGACAAAATCTTAGCGTCTCGAATCTTGGCAATCTACCTATTCGTCAAGATCAAAAGGATCATATCAAGACATGTGAGTGAAGATATTTCTAGGGTAGCTGGATTATTTAAAACCACCTTGAAACTCCAACATTTGGATATCACAATCACATATTTCAGTGCACTTGGTATACGTAGCTGATATCTTCTCAATTGGAAATAACTTCAAGTTGTTATATATTGCTGTAAATATAACCTGTACTATCTTATGCCTTACATTGTATAATATTTACTGAAGTCTTATTGTACCTATTCGATAACAAATATATTTGTCAATATGATTTGTATATGATTCTATAATCTATATATTTGGGTGTTTGGTATTATGTTTTTATTTTTATGTGACTTTAATTTCTTTTGTAAATGAGAAAAAAAACAAACACCAAAAACTTCAGTGATGTTCTGTCAATTCAAACAATATTCAGATCAAAATTTATAGATTTTCAGTAATTTGAAATGTACGATTTATGATATATATAACAGGGTAATTTATATTGCACTTCTTATTTTGATCAAATGAAACAAATTAAATGTTGATAAAGAATATTCATCTATTCGCCTTAATATAATACAAGTCTATTGAAAAAGACATTGAGTGAGACCTAGAATTGTAAAATTGTGGATGCGAAGTCTCCTGAGTAGGTTATATAAAAAAATTCCCCTCATGGTATTATGAAGTGGTTTCACAATGGGGTAGGGTAACTCCATGAATAAAACCACTATACCCGAGGGGCATGCAACATCAACACAACATTGCTAATTGTTGGTGACCTCATCTCTTGTCATGTGGAAAGAAAATTGATAAGTCAAAATTACTAAAGCTGAAGTGATCTTGTAAAGATAGCTGATTTGATTACAAAATATTCATCGCATCTCCCTTTATTATATTGCTGTTAATTATTGTTGAATGCCATTCTTTGAGAGAGGGTTCTTGATTGCCAGAGACCACACAATGTGATCACAGTGTTACGGACAAACATTCTTTTTATCTGACCACTTTTGAAATACACTTTGGAAGCAGCTGAGCAACAATGGAAAGTGTAACCTGAGTGTCAATAAAAGTTTTTAAAAATGATGCTAGAGCATGGAAATTTAGACAGACTTCCAACATTGAAGATCAAAAATTAGTATCAAAATTTGTTTCCATTTTTAAAGTGTCCTCGGACATAAAAATGTCTTTGACAGAAAAGAATAGCCCAAAATGCTTCAAAAATGTCAAAAACAATTTTAACATTAAAAAAAAGGACAAGGATGTCCGATGCTTTGAAATAAATTTTTCAGTCCAACAAGGATTTTTAATACATTCTTCAAAATATAAATTCCTGAAATCAGCCTGATTCTGTCAAGAGTAAGTTCTTACTTCTTTTTAGCTGCTACATATATCGTCTCAGCACGTCAGCATGTGACATCATCATATCCTTTTGGACAATCACATGATGTAAACATTGTGATCACACTGTGTCTGTTGTCTGGAGGGAACCTTTGCCTGTGTAATGCTCATAGACAATGTGTCATTGTATGTCTGTTTGTCAATTTAAAATACTGTTCAACGTTGTCATTTTGATTAAAAAGATTCACAATGGCATTAATAAAGCCATTTAAAGAAGTGTTTGTTTCTTTTTTTTATGTAAATTAATCATGAGTGTTTATTTGCTTGACAAATTAGGTATGTGTACAATTTGCTTTATTTTGTTCAATGTTTCACTTATATGCAGCTCCATCCTGTTATAATATATACTGTAATAATACTATGCCGAAACTTTGACCATTGTTCCTGAAGGTGGGAGAACAGGTGCTGTGACGTCCTAATTGACAAAGACAAACAATGTATGCTGCCAGTCTGGCATTAGAAGTGCCATATAAGACTACAAAAATGCAACACAAAGCTCCCTGATGCACTGTGGTATGACAGGTAGCTATTGTCAGTAGGGACTGTGAAGGAGATAATATGCATTTTGCATGCTATGACAATGATACGTGCTGCACTGATTTCATGGCTGTGTCATTACATATTACCAGTAATGTACACCAGAGAATTCCCATGTAATTATCCAACAAATTTCTAATTATCTCATGACAGTCATTTCAATAAACACTTAATTGTGAGAAAATGTATGAGCAAATACTAGAGGATGACAGGACAAGGTGGGCTATATCCCCAGCATCCCAGCTATTTATGAGTAATTAGCCTGACCTTCAGGTCCCACATGGAATGAATACTAAATCACTCATTTGCAGTGGATGGTCTGAGTCTGACAAATATGTGTATTTATTCTCACTGATTAAGTAACCAGGAGGGAGTCATTTAAAATATTTTTTTTTAATTTTACATGCACCTATCAAGGACAATAATGTATATGCAAGGGCTTTATCGAAATTGACAAAGTATTCATATTTACAGGGTTATTTTAGTTTCTATTAGAGCAGCATTAACAGATGTTACAGTGTTTAAGTATCACCTTGAGATCTCTCAACCATTTTCTTCTTTTACCACATTCATGGTCACATCACAGGTACAAAAAAGACTTGCACAGTTATGTTATATATTTTTTTCCTAAAACTATTGTACAGGCGTAATCCCTTTTTTGTGTCTTGTGATATCATATGACAAAGAATTTCAAAAGTGTCTTGCAATATGAGTTTTCAAAAAGAAAAAGGTGCTGCTTTTTAATTTGCTAAAGTTTTGAATTCAACTTCCAGGATAATTTTTTAAAAAGTGCTACAAATTCCTTGATATTTCAAGTTGTCAAATTTTCATTGTTAAAAGTCATATATAGGTCAGATTTTCCATTTTTAACAAGCTCTTCCACATTGAAACATCTCATCAGATTTCACAAAGGGTGATTCTCAGTACTACACCTTCTTGTAAAGGTTTTGTGTGAGGAGTGAGGACACAGGTGCAGGAATGAAAGATCATGTCGCATGGGATTGGATGATTTTGATGCATGGTACAAACCCTACTCCTATCTCACTAAGATCTGTTTTAAAAGGTTATCCAAACAATTGATTGGTAAGCCACCATGTCTTGAAGTTATGAGAGGAGGGCCAGCCATATTATTTGAGCCCAATGGGGCTTTAGGAAAAATTATTACTGTCATATGAAATTACGAAGAAATGTGAAAAAAAGATAATTTTAGGATCTTATAAGATTACATGAAAAATATAATAAAATGCTGTATATTCATTTGAAAAGCTGAAATATGAAATGCTTCAGGAAACTTTAAACTTTAAAAGCCAAAGCTTGGTATGCCCACATCATGCTCATGTATGTCTGTTGAATATTGTTCATTTCTTCAATATGTAGCAATCTCAAGCTTTGCAAATGTATCTATATGCAGCATACAGGGATTTGGAGTTGGAGTCAGAGTCGGGAATCGGAGTCATGGAGTCGGAGTAGAACTTTGACTTTCAGATGGAGTCGGAGTCGGTATCGAAAATTAAATTGGTCACTCCTGACTCCTAAAAATAATTAATACAATTTAACCAAAAAACACAGTTACAAAAATGTGAAATGTGTTCCAAATTTTTCACAAAATTTGCTAGATAGGAGTTGGAGTCGTAGCTCATGGGATCTTTGGAGTCGGAGTCGCTTTTCAGCAAGCCAAAGGAGTTGGGAGTTGGAGCCGGTTCACTTAATACCCGACTCCAAAGCCCTGGCAGCATATAGGTGCAGTATGTGTCTCAAATATACACAAATTCCATACAGTACCACTAAATAATTTTTCCAAGCAACTGACTCGATTTGCGAAAACAAGTCAACCAAAATAAATTTCTTACCAACTCTGTCAAGTTACTGTGAGGTCACTGTCAATTCCTGCAAACTCCTTTGTGTCCTTGTAAGTCAATGCCAATATCCAACTGATAACGCCATACAGGACTTAACAATAGAGACTAATGACAATTTCTGAGTCCTTGTATTTCTGATGCAAGAAGATCCTCTTTTGATATGCAGAGATGTCAGAAGGACGCAATCTTTCCAAAAAAGGTACAAAGGGAAGAATAATATTTGTGTCTGTTGTATGGAAATAATAGTACATGTATTGTATGCAGATTTATACTATGTTCATATACAAAGAAGATACCAACATGAAAGCCAATTGATTTATACAGCCAAACAATCCTCTTTTGCATTGCAATGGTGTCTGAAGGATACAATCTTTCCGAAAAGGCAAATAGGAGAATAATATTTCTATCTGTGGTATTGAAGAATGTTGTAAGGGATCCAGGGGAAGGCCTAGGGGGCTTTGGCCTCCCCGCCCCAGCCCCCCAGACCATTGAGGGGGAAGGCCCAAGCCCCCTACGGGGCAATTAACCACCTTTGGGATACATAAGTTGACTTGACTCTAGATGATGAACAGCACTTTTAAGAAAATAATTATATTATGCTTTGACTCGGGCCCGTGAATGCCAAACTGATGATACCCGCCTTGCCGGGCCCCCCAAGATTACCCTCTCTGGTTCAGCAACTGACATTTGAAGGTGCTAAGGTGTACTACAAACATGGGTCAACGTTTGTTTGTACATAGTGGTGCTAGTGCTTGGAACACTCTACCTAGTCATGTTAAGTCATCCTGCAGTATTGATGTTTTTAAAAGCAATATGCTAAAACACATTTTAAACCAACGTTCATAGATTTTATGTATACTTTTTTATGATATATTGTTCTTTTGTTTTTACCTCTTGTATTGCTTTTACCCTTGTTGCTTTTATGTACTTGTTATTCTAGTCAGGGTCGTGTTGAAAAACAGCGAAGGCTGAACATGTTACCCTGCCAATATAAAAGTAATTTTGACTTTGACTTTGACTTAGCATGTATGCAGATCTTTATGTTCATTAGGGTGTTTCAGTTGCCCCCAATATTTTCCAATCCTGCTTGACTTTGGTCTGGTATTGCAGTTTACTTAGTAAAAGTCACATGTACAATTTTGGCCCATTCTATAAATACTTACCTTTACCAGAATTCACTTGAAGTTTATAATGTAATTCCCCATTGGCGAACATGCAAATTCTCAAGATATTTCAAAAACCAATGAAGAAATCAATTTTTTTCTCTATCCACAGTTCCTGAGTAAGTTTTGGGAGGGAAATTTAAATCTGGTCTTATTTTTTGTATAACCCCAGTTGCCAAGCTGCCAGGAGCTGTCAAATTTGTGAAAATATGCATAAAATAGCAAAATTTTAGGAAATTCGACACTTCCTAGCTCATCAGGAAGACTTGCTATAAAGTAGCAGATGCCAGATTTGAATTGCCCTCCCAAAACTTACTCAGAAATTATGGATTGAGGAAAAAATATTTATTCCTTCGTTGATTTTTGCAATATCTTCAGGATTTGCAAGTTCGCCAATGGGGAATTACATTATAAACTTCAAGTGAATTCTGGTAAAGGTAGGTATTTATAGAATGGGCCAAAATTTTACATGTGACTTTTACTATGTAAACTGCAATACCAGACCAAGGTCAAGCAAGATCGGAAAATATTGGGGGCACCTGAAACACCCTAATGTTCATATGACTAAGCAAATACAATCATGAAAACCAACTGGTTTCTGTGCCAATACGTTGGAAAAATAAACTTCATTATGGCACTATTGTTGTCGGCAAAGCTTGTTGGTCAGTAAAGCTTAGCACTTTATATTTAGCATATATATCATTTTAATCACCCTGATAGCACAAATGAGAATGTGATTAACATTCTAATAATACATGTCACTCTTGTGACACATACCAACATGGGATTCAAATGCAATCATTAGAAGATTGTCTAATTGTCATTGCAATAAGTTCTCCTCTAATTGTTAGAAAATGTCTCAGGATATCTCAGGAATCAATGCTTAGGAATGAGTGTTATTAGTCCGACCATCTAGTCCTTCATGGGATGATTACTGACTAGGGATTTTCAAGCTCGACGTCTGACAAATATGTTAATATTTTGAGATATTCGCATGCAGGATAATTTGCATAATTTGTATCATGTACATCACTAAAGTTTACAACACATAGCTCAACTTATTAAAATTAGATAATTTTATGTAACTAGTCTTCAGTATTGAAATGGACTCAGAGAATGACGTAACCACTTTAAGGTAGCCTTTGTTTTAAAAGCGTTGATACAATGCGGCACGGTGCTTAAGTAAAAACATTTGCAACCAAAAAGTCAAACAATCAACAAAGTTACACAATTCAGTCTGGATATAAAAATTGTATGTATAGTATAAAAATTCAATATTCGTTGATTTTATAGGTGCCAAAATATTGCATATCACGTGAAGAGGCTACGGTAAGTGAATATTGTTTGTCACTGATACATAGTCTAGCTGCATACTCCAAACTTTTCGAACTTTAAAATGTTTATATTTCCTGTATTATATAGCACTACCTGATGTATGGCCAAAATGTGATATTGTGATGATGGAGTTTGTGATAAATATCTTAATTTATTTCCATGGATAAACATAGGCATATTGCCCATTTGGTCAGGGGGACTGCAGCCCCCACCTGGCATCAGGGCAAATTCTGACAAGTTCTACGGCTGATCACTGCCCTGGTCATGTCCAAAACATGTTAAAATTTCCTAGCAAAATCGTGACAGTCCCCAGCGAAACTGCTATCCAATACACCTTTGTGTAGGATTATATTTTTTTAACCTATAGGTTAAAACTTCATCATGTCTATGTAAATAACCTATACAAATTCCCTTGTAATCATTTCAAATTATGTGATTATATTTCCAATAAGCGTTCAATTGTGAGAAAATATATGTTAGAAAAAAGCAAACATTGTAACAACCATTGAAAATGTCCTTGTATTTGACCAGAATTCCTGCTATATATAACTAATTAAAGAGTCATTAATTAGTGCAACCTTCAGGCCTGCATGGTTTGAATACTAAATCTGTTCACAGCAGGGAAGAAATACTCAACAAAACATAGCATTTGTCACTAATAAAGTAATTTAATCCAGAGAGAATTGCAAAAAAAATCGAAAGGAAAGTTAATTTGACGTATAACCTTCCTCTATGGAAATCGTGGTAGTCGGTGATGGAGTTTGATATAAATTAACTTACGTGGATTTATTCATAATATTCACAAAGTCAGTTTGATAAAAAAAAGTCATGAAACACATTGGCCAATTTCACCAACACCGGTCTGACTGTAGGCTACAGTCTTAAAATACAGCATATTTTCATCACTATTCGTATCAAAGAATCAAGATATTTATAAGAGCTACTTGTGTGTTATTCTGAAAATTGACTCAATTGGTATCTTACTGGCTTTTCAGATTACAAAAAATATCAAATCAAAAACGCAAGTAATTTGACAAGGCATTATTATCAAGTTTCTTTGATTTTTCGATTTGAAGTACTATTCTCCTTTTGGTGTTCAATTTACCACTTTAAAATATCAATAATTGAAGGAAAATGGCAAACGTTTTATATAATTTTTTTGTAAAGTGTTGTGCAATATACGTTTAGCTGTGTTAAAGCACTATGACATGACTTCTTTTGAGCTGTCTGAATACAGATCAGGATGAATGTTTTAAAAACTGAAATGTATATGACAAACACGAAAATAAATTCTCACGATATGTGTGGATAATAATCAAGTAATCCAGTAGGAATCATCAACTTGTTTTTTCTCAGGAAAAATAAAGGCATATTACAAATGTCTTCACATGGTCTTCTCATCATCATGGTGATGACCAACAGTAAATGTACAGCTCTGTCCATGAAGAAGAAGGTAGAGCTGCCGGCCTGATCCAGGGTATAGCAGCATAATGCCAGTCAAGTCAAGAGCACTCCCATGAGCAACTTGCAAATGGTTATGGCTTGACAAATGAATTGTTTTTTCCTGCCTCTTCCATCCTGTCTGCTTCCGTTTTCCTTTTTTCTCAGTATTCATCCTCTCTACTTCCATATACCAGTCGTTCTTGCTGGGACTTTACAGGATTACTACATTATGCAGCAATGAAGTTTAGGTAAGCATATTGTGACATAAAGGTATGGATTATGGTAAGCTTTTTATCATATTTATGGCTCGTATTAGTCACTGTTCATCAATCGCATAGTGCTGCTAGTATGTGTTTCTATTTTCTATGCGGGTCTTTCACTGTCTGTGCCTATCAATTTTTCTATATCTCTTTATCGAGTCACAGTTGCTGAAGGCAGCAGGGAGCCAGATTTTTCATATGCTCAGGGAAATATCAGGGCGAAACTTTAACATGTTCTGCCTCATAAACAAATGAATCTACAACAGTAGCAAGCAATAAAACGCCAGATAATAGTATCCATTAAAGATAAACAAATAATTACCAATGTGGGTGTGTGGCATCACAGCTTACTTAGAAGGACTAGATTATAGCAGTAGTGGGTTACAGAATTTTGATATTGCGGATGTCTAACCAGCACTGTCCACTGTGTCCTATGTACACAATAGTACTTGCGTTGCAAAAAGGTTCCGAAGAAATGCTGGTATCATGCAACAGCAGATGTTGGCCGTGGAGTCACTGAAGTGTGACTTCTTCTATTAATGGCCGTATGGGGGCGCTGCACATAGGGGGTGCCTGGATTGGTGACCGTTAAATTAACAGCCGTTCAGCCGGACCTGACTATAGGGCACTGAAATAGGCCGAACCGAACACCGAGCAAAAGTTCGGTACATCCCTACTGGCCAGCAGCGTAGAAGTTCACCAAAACCTCAATTGCCTGTACATTTTCTCGTGCAGAGTTTTCGAAATGTGGCCTCAAAGAAAAAGTCTTAGCTCTGAGTATAGAAAAAAGGAAACTCCAAGCTGCTGACCAATTCATACAGCAGAGAAAGGATATCATGCAACCAATGTCTTGCTCAATTTCGTGCTAGACAAAGTGCGTCCGCTTTTACCCGCATAAGCATGACCTGGCATTGTGCGCTGCTGTTTGGCGTTGTGTTACGGTATTGCAGTTTGGCTTTGCTTCTGAGCTTAGTAAATATGAGATCAAACAAAGGCAGTTGTAGGCATGTTTGAAGAAAGAAATAATGCTTATGTCGAGAGTGTGATAATACTGTGTACTTCCAAGAATGATAGCATTAATTTTGTCAGCCTTGATTTGACCAACCACACTAGAGGCCAGTAATACATGCAGAGTGGTCCCTGTGTTATAAGACCACCCCTTCTGCAGTCATCATCAGTCTCTTCCGGGATGTGGTCTCTGTTTGGGGTGCAAAATGTGCTAAAAATACTTCTTATTGTCAGCCCAGTTAGCTCAGTCAGTAGAGAACTCGTCTCACAAGCAAGGGACCCAGGTTCAATCCCCAGACTGGCCATCATGTCATTCCACGGCATTGTCGTTCGCATCAGACATTAATTGGAGGTGCCGTGGGCCTAGCTGTAAATAAGTCTCTGACTTAGTCTGGTTACCCACGTTAAACAACGTCTACCTTTACCTACCTTTACCTATTGTGGTTGTTACATAAGGCTATCTTTCATGTGCAACAGGGGTCTTATAATACATGACCATTGACCACCATTACAATCATGATAACTTGCATCACTTCCTATAAATATTTCTAAATGGTTTTGCTGACGTAAAAACTGACCTCAGTATTTACTGATCCTGCTACGGTTGCTTCATGTTCCTTGCTTTACAATTTAGGCCACATATAATTAAGTTTTGCCTGTTTAAGCCTCTCTGATTGACTAATACATCTGATTTTCTGCCTAGAAAAAAAAACAATTAGCTTATACTCACAATTTTTTTTTAATCTGACATGATATATAAAATAGATTGTAAACAGCATGTTTTTTAATAATGCATACCAATCCCGGAAAAATTGCCCCGAGAAGATCCGAGAAGCTAAATATCAATTATGTCTGCCCTTGGTTTCAACAACGACTTTACAATAATATCTACTCAATTCAATGCAACAACCACATTCATATCTATGAATTTTTGTGCTGCATATTAAGTCTTTTAGGGACACATAAAGATTCGAAGAGTTTAAGAATCATCAATATTTAACCTTACAGAAAAGCCTCAAATCGCTGAATCGAAGAAGTAGTTTTGCTGCAAATTTGATATGATTGTAACATCATAATCCATTTGACATTCATTTGGTATTTGGAGGACAGTTTGAAAGTGTGTCTCCTCTTTCTGTGCACAAAAAAAAACTAATCATGCTGAAATGAAAAGTAAAATGATTCAGCTCATCATCCCGTCCTCATCTTGAACCATGTATTATCATATTTCTTTTGTATTTACTAATTGAAATGCTATGCCGTTATGCATATTACAATATTTTTGATAGATGGTTTTACAGTAATATTTTGATTAACACAAAGGCCGTTTGCTTAGGTCAAGGCGTAGACCGAAAGGTAATACAATCATTTACCTGTCCTAGACTGTCTTCTGCATAGAGCTGACCTCCTTTATATGTAAAATTTACTAGGAAAGCAGGCAAGTCTCTCCTAACTCCTTAGTTTAGTCTGTGTTGATGTTCACTTCAGGATTTTCATTGTTGTGCATTTTCAGACAAATTTTTATTTACTCTTTATCTAAAAGAAAATGCACCTCATCTCAATAAATGTTCATTATACATTGTAAATACTTAACTTCAGCAATTCTTAATGGTGCCCTTCATTTCATCATTTTTGAAATCAGACCAGGGATGCAGACATCCGTGGGGGTGTTAGGGGGGATGCATTTTATTCCCCCACCAAGTTAAATATTTTTACATCCTAATAATTATGTTAACGAGGAGTTATATAATGTCAAGGATTATGCGTTCGGCTAGGCGATAACCTGATAGACCCTCCCCCCACTGAAATTTTCTAGGTTGCCCCCTCCCACCGAATCAGACAGAGACCAGGTTTTCAATAGACGTGTCAATGCTGAAAATTGCCTTTGACGCTCTTTGTACTATCGAAAACAAGGTTTTAAAAACCTGTTTCTGACAGAGGCTAAAAAATTCAAGCTAATGATATTATTACAAAGCCATTATAAACATTTGAGTTGAGAGTTTTTTTATTATCACAGCTTTATGGTTAACAGCAAACAATAAATCAAGTGGACCTCCCTGGACCACAATGGTACTACCTTTGTAAAAAAAATGCCACCTATCTGTTGCGCAATCCTCATATGGTGAAAAAATCAAAGGACTCAGAAACCAGTAAACTCTCTAAGTTCTTGCTTGTGTAGAATATATCTCTACTGTACAAGGTGGTTGGAGGCGGGGGTTTCATGTTTTCACATCAAGAGAAAATGTCAGGACAGTGCAACGACCAACTAAGGAACTGCAGAGTCATTTCTGTCCATCACAATAATTTTAACTGTTGGAGCTATCAAGATTTTACTATATGTAGTACTTTTCCAGAAAAGATATCCAACTTTATCTCAAAGGAACTGCTCATGTATTGAATCACTGAAAGGAAGAAATATTGATGATATTTTGTAAATGGAGTCTTTCCTGATGTTGCATTGTAAGGTTTGATTCGGAACATTTTACAGAGACATCCAAATGAACATTATACATTCTGAGCCCAGCTTTGGATAACTCTTAGAAACTTCTTAAGTCATTTAGCTCCAAGGAATGCTGAAGGGATACAAGATACCACTTTATCTTAAGTGCAAGAAAATGAGAAGCTCAAAACCCCCTTGTGTTATCTAGAATACTTTCGAAAGGTATATGATGAAGGAAGGAATTTTGCGTTGGAGGGGGGAGTGAGATTGATATTACAGAGGCTTTTGAGGCACTGACACTCTATATGTGCATGTATAAGAGCTCATTTGTCAAAAGCAAAAGAAGTATGGAAGGTGTGTGAATAGCGTAATAGGGCTAATATTATAGTCAATTTGTACAAAGTCTATGATATGCAATGATTCTAGATTTGTCTTTATTGGTCTCTGCATTAAAAAAACCGTTATTATAATTATGACCAGTTCGCCTAATTGACCACCTTCCTGCTGCTAAGTGGTATTTTTAGGGCAAATTCCATCCTGAGGAAAGAACACACTCAAAATACACCACTTCATGACCAGACTGATCACAGAAGGGACTGTCTACAAATGCAGCAACCATGTGAACTATAAAAGCCTTATTTTCAGGTTTGCTTATGATCTTAACTGGAAAATAGCTACCACTACGTTTTTAGGTGCCGTGATTTTGTTATTCTCAGAATAAAGCATTCCAATGAACATGCCAGCAATTTAGTTAATATTATATTTATGTCTATCAAATTTAACGATTATCTGAGACATTCTCTTCTCAAGATAGCTTCCTCAAGCACCAAAGGGGGAATAATTAAAAAAGGAGAAGAGGGCCTTATTTATATGCTTGTCTTTTAGTATGTATGAGTGGGTTTATATATTCAACATTTAGAAGTATATTTCATGAATATGTCAAATTATGGTTGAAAAGAAATTATGGTAAAAAAAGAAAAAAACACAATTAACTGATTGCTGTGGTACTTCGGTATTATACTTCCTCAATATCTGATGTGTCGAACGGGTATTTTCCTGAATTTTTATTTCCTTCGATTAATTTATTGAATTCTAAGTATCAACTTATTTGAGCCACATTTCAGCATTCTTTGCTCATCAAAAAGTTTAAAGAGCCTCAAAATTGCTGAATAACAAGAAATCTATTCTATGCATATTCGATATGATTGGAATATCCAATCCTTTTGACATCCATTAGATATTTATGTCAGGCAGTTTCATTTCTCTGCTTTCTGTACTAAAATTCTTATATCGTGCTGATGAGAAACTTGGAATCATTGAGAAGTATTATTATTTCTCTTGGTTTGTTTGATTTGTTCTCAAATTTCTTCGATTTTTCTAATTGAAATATGATTCTATTACCAATAGTTGCTTTCAAATTGGATTTTTGCAATATGATTATAAGTATTTGATTTTATTGAAGATATATGAGCACAGGATATCTGATGTCCTGACACAAGCTGCAAGTGTGCCTACTCATGCACTAACTTTTCAGTGCCCTATACGCATACATGGAGTTGAGACTGGGCCACAGTGTACTTCCTGTGCATATATGGTGCTGCATTGGTGCATATCAAAAAATCATATCGATCTTTAATGTTATGATATTACTCTTTGTGACACTTAAATCTCTTTCTCAGAGTGGTATCTGACTTATCTTAAAGAGAATTGACAATAACATGCTTATCCAAACAAATCAATAGAAGGAAATTGATGTCAGACTTCAGGTTTCCTTCCTGACATTTTTCAAGACATCCAAATGAACAATACATCTGAGCTCAGCTGTGGATAACTCTTGAGAAACTTCTTAGGTCATTTAGCTCCAAGGAGTGCTGCAGGGGTATAAGATACCACTTTATCTTAAGTGCAAGAAAATGAGAAGCTCAAAACTCCCTTTTGACATCTAGAATACTTCCGAAAGGTATATGATGAAAGATGGCATTTTGCGTTGGAGGCGTGAGTGAGATTGATATGGCAGAGGCTTTTGAGATACTGACATTTTCCAAGTATATATACTCACACAAAAGCATGTAATTTATCATAAGCAAGCTGAGTTTGCATAGAGCGTATTGTGCAAAAGGTGAAATTTATTCTATTCAATGATGTATATATATACATTCTTGATCAAAATGCTGGAAAAAATTTGATTTTCAAAGAGCCGGGACTGCAGTAATCTAAAATTAGCCATTGGATGTATGGAATTGCAAAGATTTGTTCCTCAGACATTAGATTAAGGTATATATTACATTATAAATTATTTTTTGAAAACGAGCAGGTCACACCAATGAGTCCATATCAAGCAGATTTAAGACCTACCTTAAACAAATATTTTAAAATTAAATTTTTCGTGATTAGGTCATATAATGGTCCCAAAATGAAATGATAATAAGATATTATGACAATCACCATTAAGAATTTCCTGCAGCACAATTCAGTAACTAAAACTTGTTTTTCATGTAACGTTACAAAAAATTCATGAAATTCTAGAATAAGGTATATATTTCCTCACAAATCTGATGTGGTGAAAATGGTTTTGCTGAATTTTTATTTTGTTAGATAAAGTAATTTTACTCTAAATATCACTTATCCTGGGCACACATTCTGGCATTCAGTGCCTTCAAAAAGATGAAGGATCCTGAAATGTCTTCTAAAAAAATTGATTTATTCTGCTCAAATTCAATATGATGCGAATATCATAATCCTTTTGACATTTATTTGATATTTAAGCTGGGGAATCATCGTTCTGCTTTCTCAAATAAAATGCTCAGATCGTGCTGAAGTGAAACTTGGAGTTATTGAGAAGTGTCATTATCTCTCTTTGTTTGTTGGATTAATTCTCATGGTTCTTTGGTATTTGCTAATTGAAATACAATTCCATTATGAAGTGTTTTTCTGTCATTTCTTAATTGATTTCTTTGCAATTTTATATCTGCACATAGCATTTATATGTGAAATCTCAATAAAATCAGAAAGTGGAAATTGCATAGGTCACCTTGACATGTGTTGGACAGTAGTCTCAATCATCTGCCTTCCATCCTAATTTGCCGACCAAGTGCATAAATACAGGACTTTGCCACAATCATCTATCCATCCATCTCGCAAGCACAGAGTATCAGTTACCAAGACACCAGCCGGCTATGTAGCATTACTGTCTTAGAGTATGGCCACCAACGGTAAAATTAATCAGAAATAACCACTGTAATTTCAGTCATTATAGCCTCCTGCCTGCAGACAGTAAAGTTTTGGGAAACTTTTCAGAAGAAGTTGAGTTTCAGTGCATGACCTCTATTTTCACAAATGTCAAGAAAGTGCCTACATATACAATTAAAAAAGATGTTGAATAAATGGTGAAATGGTGATATTCGAGTAGGTTTGGGAACGAAGTGCAAGCTGTTAAATATACAGCTGAACTCTATTACTATTAGCAGTGCTATTTGTCTTTGTTTCTGTTAAATCTGCATGGACTTTTAAAAAAACGGACATAATCTATATAAACGTATATTTTTGTTGTCGTCTGAGAGGGCTGAAGTTTACAATCAAAACATAGGCCTACACTGTAAAACCTGCTGCAATCACTTTTAAGTAAAATGACAATATGTTATATTCATAGAGGTAGTTGCCATTGAAAAATGCAGCTAGTTTTACAGTGTAACCAATACTAACTGTGTAACTTCAAAGTTCCCATGAAAGTTAAGCTTCTGCATCAACTGTAATTATTTTTAACCAAAGTCACAGATATATCTTAAATGCTGGTAAGACCTCTTTGAGCTGTAATAACTGCACAAATAGTCATGATTTTTTGACACATTATGGTAGGCTGTGTATCATTGAGATCAATTTACTGGACGACACATGCGACGTACAAGAACTTGTAAGCACATTCAGATATCTATCTGTGATCTATCAATGTACCACTGTCAGACGACAGTCATGCTTAAAGGAAATTACACCGCCTTCAGTCCGTCCACCGACAGTCCACCTACAAGTCTGATGCTTGTGTAACCTATAACTCTCGATGAAGTTTGGTCTAATTGAAAATGTCAGGAACCACACAGTTAAAATGTGAATAACTGTTGTATGTCAGTCTCTTGGGAAAATGATACTTGTCGATTTTTCTTGATCGGGCCTGCCAAGCAATATGTTCAAATATATTAAAATCAAATCACTGACAAAATTTTGAAAAAGAAGTAGCGTCAGTGTCCTTTCCAATAAACCGGCTTCATAATACCACATTTCAGGTAAGCTTCTGAAATATTCTCAAACTACACTGTAACTGTTTGTTGAGCAAAAAAATTTGGCAACCATTTGTATGCTACATGCCATAAGTATTGTTCGTTATGATCCCGCAATATTGTGTTTTCTTCTCGTCAGATAAGTATCCTAGATCCGTTCTTCCACAAGCAGTTTGGCTGAGGATGTTTAGCATTGACCATAGGGAAAAACATATCAGTTTCAATTACATCTGGCAACGCTGTCTAAATCTTTAGTAAATTAGCCTGAGTGGTTAATATAAAGGTCAGACAGCAAGAAAAGTAGACGATGAAATGTCATTTCTTGCTAGGTGTTTTTTAAAATGTACCAGCAAGGCTTCAGGCTTTTTGAGAGGTTTCAATGGAAAGCCTTAGTGCTGTTCCCAATTGGGCAGTATACATTGCATATCCTCTCTACTATACTTTTCTAATTTTTCACTGATAAATTTCTTACAATATACTTTGACCTTAAAGAAAAGGTAAAAATTACAAGACTGTGTTTTCACGTGGTGGCTCAGTGACCTAGATTTATCGAACCTATATATTATAATAAATAATTTTAAGCTATAATCTGACAAATACTAATCCTCTCACAGATATTTTTCATAATTATGCAATGCATTTATTTTTGCATCTCAAACTCCAGCAGTGTTTCACATAAATATGCAGCTCAGACATATTAAGTTTAAACCACTGCTTAAGCTGCCGCACTGAGTCCGCCTGTACAGGTGCTTAGACCATACATTACTCAGGGGACAAAATTAATCTCCAATTGCATTTTTGGTGATTTTGTCATTGAATAGACCTTGAATTTTGCTTCAATGAATTTTTGCATGATGATAGAAAATTAATTAAGTATCCATTCAAAAAAGACAAGATAAGCAACATTTATCATTTCTTTCAACATTTTTCTATGGCTGTGGTTTATGGAGCAGGCCTTGATGTAAAGGCTGCTTTAAACAATGACTTTTTTTTTATGAATGATCCACATGTATGCATAACTGCATATTTGAAATCCCTGACGTAATCAGTCTTCGCAATGATAGATTACATTCATTATACATCCACAATCATTGCCTCATTAATTCTGGCAGTATATTCTTCTGTTGATGAATACACATTTAATCTACATAAATATTATACATCCATTACCATTTTTGTATCTTTGTCACATATATGCTTATTTTGCATGAAGTTTGTAATTGAAGGCATCCCTTCTTTTTTTTTTTAATTTATACATATCTTCAATTAGTAAGAAATATCTTTACTAACCCAGTCAACAATTTGACCTCACTGTGATATCTCTGTAAGCTTTCAAGGTATATTTGAAGAGAAATACCTCACATCAACCTCATTTTGAAGCCGGTCAATGAGGGTGATTTCAGCTCAAAAGTTGAGGTCACACTCTGAGCTCCCTGTGAGCCTAATGTGAGGTCTCATCTAGTGAGATTCATGTGAGCCTCTTGTGAGCTTTCTGTGAGCTCACTGTAAGCTGTCTTTGAGCAATTATGTGAAATGTTTAAAGTGAGCTCTCTGTGAGCCTAATGTGAGGTCTCATCGTGAGATCGTGTGAGCCTCTTGTGAGTCTTCTGTGAGCTCCTCTGTGAGCTCTCTTCGAGCAATTATGTGAAATGTTAGTGTGAGCTCCTTGTGAGCCTTTTCTGAAGTCAACTCTGCATTGTGAACTTCCTGTGACCTGTAACCTCTTCTAGAGTTAGATAAACACAAATGCCCAATAGCAAGTTGTTCACTCACTTTGTCAAATCATGTCGCTGGATGGGGGGGGGGGGGGGCGGGGGCTTCATTCAACCCTCTTCATTCTTGCCACAACCTGAAACATGAATAAGAATAATACAAATACCTGTATGTGCTACATACAATATATCAGCAATTCAATAATGCAGCATAAATAGGCTGAATTATCTTACAATGCGTGTGTTTTTGATGTCTATTATCTAATTATTCAAAAGCAATTGTTTATACATATCAAAACTGTGTGTGTTTATTTGGTGCAATGGACACTGGCTCCTGATACTAAATGGCAATTAAAAGATTGTGCTCAAACTGCTGTACCTTAAAGGGATGGCTAGGAAGATAGGTAGGCTAACAGAGGCAGATTGGTTTACGGGATTGATGGACAGGCAAATTGAGGGTCTGGTAATTTGCACGTTTTGTCACAGCTCCTGGCCATTTTTGCAGACAGCAATTGCTGATGATTTGGAGCCATTTGTTTCTATTGCTCTCAGGGAAAAGTGTCCAAGGTCTATTATTACCATTAGTGCATTTGTCCTCACTTGACCATACTTTCAGGGAAGTAGACCCAAATCACAGAATGGGTGAAATATCAAGGAAATATCTACTAAGGAATATTTTTTGTTTTGCTTTAGATTTTAAGAATACTGCCATAAAATATGTGTCCTACACAATATTATGAGCATTGTGTGACAGTTATTCAATGATATTTATCATGAGGTATTCAAACAAGTTACCTGAGTCAGGATTAATGAAGTTTTTGTGATTTCATTGTCAATTTTTCATTGGCTTACTTTCGTAGCATGACCAGTTTAACATATGCTGTAGAGGACTGTCCATACTTTCCTTCCAACATAACAATATTTTCAAAATATTTAATTTATTATATTTTCTTTTGTATTTCAGGGGCAAAATGTCTGCAGAGAAGCGCCTTGTCGGTCGGTTGCTAACCAATTATGAGGTGGTAGGCAAAAATGGACGACCAGTGTTAAACATATCAAAACCAGTGCCAGTGAAATTTGGTCTTGGGCTGATTCAGATGGACCTGGATGAAAAGAACAAGATGTTGGCAATGAGCACCTGGACCAGATATGTGAGTAAATATTTATTTCTTCCCTTTTGATAATAATATAGTGCATCTTCGAGCATGCTGCTCAGAAGCAATTGAGTTAACACTAGTTATCTTGCTTGGTTCAAAATCGAAAGGACCTTGAATGGTTCCATGATGTTATTGGCCTTTTATATCTAAACCTGTACTTCCTCCTGTGCCTTCATGAAATATTAACTTATAAGTTAGCTCCTTATTGAATAAGAAACAATTCATATGATCTATTAAAAATTAAAAAGCTACCTTACTAACTGAATGCAATATGTTCAAATTGATGAAACAAATTCTGAATTTTTTGAACTAACATGTGGAGTCCCCCAAGGCTCGATTCTAAATCTGTTTCTTTTCATTATTTACATCAATGACTTGACTAATGCTACAGATAAATTTTATCAGGTGATATATGCTGACGATACAACTCTTTCTGCTACCTAAAATACTTTTGGAAATAATAATATATTGTCAAAAAAAATAAACGAAGAATTAAAATCAATAACTGATTGGTTAAAATTGAATAAGCTCTCCCTGGATATTAATAAAACGAAAGCCATGGCATCCCACTCTACCAAACGGAACATTTCACTGCCTGATCTTTTCCTGGATGAAAGTCATATTCAATTTGTGAATGAATAAACCTTTTTAGGTCTTCTACTGGACAAAAATTGTAAATGGAAACCTCACAGCGATATTATTTCTAAAAAGATGTCAAACACAATCGGTGTTATGAACAGGTTAAAAAATTTCTTACTATCTAAGGTATTTCTTATAATCTATAATTCACTTATAATTTCTTATCTAAACTATGGTCTGATTATATGGAGCTCAAAATCTGATAAACTTGTAAAGCAACAGAAAAAAACATTGAGAATTGTAGTTAAGGCTAAATATACTGCTCATACTAGCCCACTTTTTAAACAGTACAATGTTTTAAAAATACCTGATCTACGTGCACTACAAGACCTAAAATTCTGTTGTAAAATACAAGATAATATGCTTCCACAATATTTTAATTCTCAAAAATTTCATTCAACCCACTACACTCACAACTATTTGACTCGGCATACCAGCAGTCACCTACCAGTTCCTGCTGTGAGACATGAATTTGCAAGAGAAGCCATGAGTTACAGGTTTCCAAATGTCTTCAACAACATGTGCACAATATTTAAGGATAAGATTCATACCCACAGCTTTGATTGCTTTAAATCCTATGTTAGGCAAAACTTCATAAGCTCTTATGAAACAAATTGTTCCATTATAAATTGTTATGTGTGTGGTCTTCAGTCTCCTCCAGAAAGCTGTTGGTACCAGTCAATGTGTACTAACTTTTTTTGACGAAAATTATGTTGTATATTTTCAACACATTCTCAAGACAAAGGTGGCCCCCTTATAGTGGCAATTATTTGCCTTCAGGGGGTTCTCCTTGCTCCATGCATGTATTTCTTTACATTTATTTATTTTTTTATTTATATTTCTACAATATTCACCTCCCTTTATAATGAGTAAATAAAATCAATAATCAATCAAGCAATCAATCAATCTATCCTGCATGGAGTAACCTGCTTTTACATATATTGTGATTTGCAAAGAAAATTTCAGTCATTGATGGACTTGAAAACAAACGTGAAAAAACATAAACGGTCACTTTTAATGCTTGCTTGTCATGCACAACAATGAATATTGTAAAACACCTGTACACATCCGTTTGTTTCAGACTTGGACCGATGAATACTTGATGTGGAACCCTTCGGAATACGAAAATATGACAAGTATACGTCTCAATCCTGAAGTTCTGTGGATCCCTGATATTATGTTATACAACACGTAAGTTGGTATGAATGTGGTTTTGTTTTAACCCTCCCTGCTTGCTTTTTTAAGCCGTTGTCTTTCCTATTTTAGACTAGGCTTGCACTGAAGTTTAGAAGATAAACCTCCAGTATGACTACGACAAAGATATTCTGTGTAAAATAATTTTGCTTTTATGTCGATTCATTAAATGTTCTTTAGGTTCTAGATACTATTGTACAATCTGCAGATGTCTTGTCCCAGAGCAAATTTGTTAGAAAACTAAATTAGGCACATACTACATTGTACCCACCTCTATAGATGTTAATGAATGGATTTCAGGAAGTCATGTTCTAATAGTTTTGCTCATTATAGCAAGATGACAGATTTCTAAATAATGATAGGCCTAACATAGAATATTTCTTCCCTTGTGATCTTGCACGTTAGTTCATCTTTAATTGATTTTGAGCTTCTAGAAACATGTTAAGTTGAATAGGGTGGTTTTTAGTAAAAATGTCCCTTTCATTTGAAACTGAAGTTTAATTAATTTGTGTGGTGTACAACTATATTTAAATTGTATTTTTTACTAATAGACTGTAGCACAAATTACTTCAAAACAAAAGTAGACAATAAGAGCAAATTGTTTTGAAAGTCCCTATTCATGATGTTGTTGCAATGACTATAATCCAGTTCAAAGAATTAAGCTGAACTCAGCTGCAGAATATTCTTGAGAACTTTTTAAATAATTTAGCCCAAAGGAAAGCTGGATGGACATACGATCCAACTTCATATTAAGTGCAGGAAAATTAAAAGTTCGAAATTTCCTCTCGGCGTCTAATGTCTTTGAAAGATATATGAAGAATGACATTTTTGTTTTATAGGCATTAGCGAAATTTATATTGCAGAGCTATTTAAATAATGTCTTTGCAAGCAATATCAAAAACAGGCCTCAGTGCACTAAAACTGACTTCTTTGTGTGAGAAGACAAATGCTGTCTCTGACTTATGTAACCTTATATCTTTACCCTGTGATATTATCATTTATCATCAATGAAACACAATTAGGCAATATTTGTGCACATGTCTACAGTTTAATTTTTCCTGAATATTTCTTGGGTTTTAATTTTGGTAGAAATGAAAAAGTAACCTTCATTCATTTCTCAAGTTTATAATTTATTAATTTATGTAGTTTTGTGATTAAATCAACAAGCAAGATGTCTGAAATAAGATAGAGTAAAAGAAAATTAATTATACAATGGCTGAAATATAAATTGATTGACCTCTGTGATAACATTGCAGGGTGTATTCTCGCAATGCCTACTCCTCAGAAATGTCCGCCCTCGTTCACAACATGTAAGCTCTCTCTTCATTATTGCGACATCCCGCATGCGATGTTCCGTGAGAGTGCAGTGTCATCATTTGTTGAGTGTGCTTCCTTTACATGATTGCTCATGTGTTTAGAGCTTTTTATTGAAAGACCAGACCCTTTCATAACACAGATTTTTTTTTCTATCTTGACTTGTAAAATGCTTAGTGTATGTTATTTTTCACAACACATCAAAGATTGGTGAGAATCTGATCACTCATTAAAGGGAAATGATACAGTTCAGAACCAACAATGGAAAGAGAATGAAATTTTGTGATAAGCATGCTGAGACTACCAGGAATAGAGGGAAAAAATAAAAATACGGGGTCACCAGCACTTTTAAAGAACTACTGACACTTGAACGCACCTCAATTTGCCTTTGGCAATAACATTGAAAACATAGGGAAAATCATGTTTTTTTCAATCTTTGGGCTTTTAAAATGAGAAATACCCATGAAAATGTAGTACAACTTGGTAATATTCAGGCTGAGATATAAAGTTGCAATTTTATTTTTTTTAAAGGGGGGTTACCAGTGACCCTTACAAACTATAGCCTGTAGTAACCAGTGGGTGGGTCCACTGGTCAGGGGGGGGGGGGCCGTCACGTCAAAAAATTTCCAAAAAAAAGTTTAGAAATAAACTTTTTTTAAACTTTCCATAGTTTCAACTGAATTGTTTTAGAATGTTTGGTGACGAAACTGTATCATTTCCCTTTAATTAACCTCACTGTAATCTTTCTAAATTCCTTTAAGAAAGCTCACATATAATTGCAAGGCGAATTTAAGAATTATTTAAAAAGTTTAGGGACCAAGAGACTGATCTTTCAATAAGATTTCAATGAGAATTTCTTTATGTTTGCTGCTTTTTTGCTTCTTAGCATGCAGTAGAGCTTTGTATGAATGCTGTGTAGTATTGCTTGATTAAATGGCTCCTAATACTAGCAATGCTTCGCCTTGTGAACTTCCATCTATGACACATCACCCACTTGACTGTGACTTTTCTCTAGGGTGCATCATCTCCCCAACATTTATGGGGAAAAAGACAAACATTGAGAGTATGTCTGTTTAGATATTGGGCAAATTTATTGAAAATATATGTTAATTTTACATACAGATGAATTTAAACCTACCGTATTTGTTCAGAGATCATTAGATAATCGAATTTAACTTTTGAACGGTGTTTTCGACAAGTACAGTTCATCAGAAAATAGTGAAATGTTGCAAAAGCTTCAGGGACATATGTTTCATTTTTCAAATAAATGACATCTCAGTAAATTAATCATGATAATCAGATAGCACACAGAAAGATCTGTTTGTGTAATAATTATTCTAAGTGTTCCCCTTGATATGTTTTTGAAGATCCTCGCACGTATCGTATGCATGAGCTGTCGTGGTGATTTCATTATCATATTGACTGTGACAATTTGTGTTTTCCAAAGCTACGAGTGAAAAATAATAAATAATCAACTTCATGACAGAATTGCAAAAATGTTATGCTACAGCCTCGTTTTCCCAAAATAATTTTGTAACTAATTGTTCAACCATCGTAATTGAACACCTGACATACAGTGATCTGATTTAATTTTTGTGTTAACAAAATTACAACTAAACAAAAGCCAACAGAATGAGACAAATATATCATCCTTAGAGAGCGTTTCCAACAACTATCCACATAGATGAACATTTGGATGGTTAATTATTACATTTTTGAATGCTTTTCCTGGGAAGTCCGAAAAATATTTAATATTAATTTTGTCAATTAAGTACGGTATGTGTAAAAGTCCATAATCTGCAGACAAGTGTTTAAAAAATGTATTTAAAGTTTTCCTTCCACCATCAACGCACAAAGGAGATAAATATTTGAATTGAATCCCAAGCCATTATTTATTAGTTGTTGTCATGTTGTTTGTTTGTGAATGCTGCAGCTTGCTAAGACATTCATTGATGACCTTAATCAATTACAACTTATTTTTATTTTCCCTTATTGTAAATTGGACATTTCTGAGGAATAGGCTTGTAATGGATTCAAATGCCTTCTGTTTTTTCCCAATAATAAACTATCATCTACTTGCATGTTCATATGTATGAGATTTTTGTGACTTTACATTATGATTTAGTTTTCAACTTTTCTTCCTTTCTTTCAGGCCGCTGGTATCAGGAACGGTTAAGGAGTAAGTTAATTTCATTTTTCAAATTCACAGTCCCGACACTCACTGTCAAAACGTTAGACACATGTATGCTCGATTCTTCACTTTTCTTTTCATGATTACTGAATTGATCTTACAATTTATTAAATGTATACTATCTGGCTTTCCATAATTGTAGACACTGACACTTGCAAGAGGTGATTTCTTTCTGATACATTCACTCTTTGGGGAAAAATGACATAAAAAAACTCAAAATATCAGTTTTCCCTGTAAAATATGCATACCATAAAAAAAATCACATTCAGTCTCAATGTCTACAAATATGAAATCATCTGTAAGAACAGTTTTTTGGCACTTTTTTTTATAAACTGAACCAAATAAAAAACGCAAAACTATTTCTAGGGCTTTATTTTTCTGTATATGATGCAGATTAGCTGGTATGTTTATGCATATGTATAACCAGGGGTCAAAGGACTCATTTCGAAAAAATTACTGAATTCTGACTTTTTTTTGCATCTGCATCCATGTTTATAACATTGAGGTATGGGTGGTGGACCAGGGTATTCGGCACCCCAAAGAGCAAATCTAATGATTCCATGTGAAAGCTTGAAGAAAATGATGCAGAAGGCCACACAATTCACTTATGTTGGTGCTACTTAACTTGTTAAAATTAAGTTTTTTTAGAAGTCAGGTCAGAGTTTATCACACACAGTGATATTCCAGTGAAGCAATGCAGCTACGGAAACATGTCCCCAAGCCGCCTGTACAAATGCAATAAAGTGAAAAAGGTTCAGGGTCTTTAAAAGACCTCACACAACCTGTATAACAGTCATGGGACAAACAGCAGTACACTATGTGCAATCCGCATGCTTTTCGTATGGGGGCAGATGTGTGGTTGAAAGAATAGCACAAGGAAGGCACAAAAAATACTTATGTCAACCTCTGTAGCTGTTACACATGTTATTTGAGGTCTTTTAGACAGAACCTAAGCCTTTTTCATTCCCTAGCTATTGCATAGTCTGTTTGATGACTTGTTTTCATAGTCTCATTGTTGCATTGGAATAGCATTGTGTGTGACAAACTCTGACCTCACTTCTCGAAAAAACCGAATTTTTAAAAAGTTTGGTGGCACCAACAGAAATGAATTGTGTGGCCTTTTACATCATTTTTTTCAAGCTTTAATGTGAAGTCATAAGTTTTGCCCTATAGGGTGTCTAATGTCCCAGTTCACTGGCCCTACCCCAATGTGATAAACTAAGCCACAGACTTGCAAAAAATTATCACACTTAAGTGATTTTTTGCACCTGAGTACTTTGACACCTGATCACACAAATGCATGCACTCAACATCCCATCTAAAGTATATGCTGAAAAATACAACCCTGGAAATAGTTTTGCGTTTTTTATTTGGTTCAGTTTATCATATTGACTGAACTAGAAAGATCTATGGAATCCTAGAGACTCAAAGCATCCATGTATTATTGTTGTCTATTTCTTTTCCAAAACCATAAAAAAGGGAGTTAAAGATCATCATCAATCAAACAGTAATCACTCAAAAATTAATTCAGAACATAGAGAAGCAATTATTGTATTATTGTCAAAAATAATCATTTTTTAATTACACAACTTGTGGAAGAGAAAACCAAATTAGAAAGTTATTTTAGCTCTGATAATTGCAAAGAATGGAGTGAATTTTAAAATGCTTTGCAGCAAGATGCCTTGACAAAAGGTTTCTGCAGCTTCAGGTCATAGGATAATTTTGGACATATAGACTGATTTGATGCTGCTATAAATTCTCAGGAAATAGCGAAACTATCCAAAATCATTCTGAAAATTGTACATTTACCTTCATTCGTTTTCTAATGAGGTCCTCTTATGATTAAGTTCACATATTAATTATTATGCCATATATTAACTTGACCACTTGACCCTTAATTTCAATTTGATTTTTGACCTTTCAGGACTGACTTTGACCTGTAGAGAAAATAATGTTGACAAATTGTATTGAAACCTTTATTCCTGAATGTTTATTTAGCTCTTCTGCTGGTTTACCAAAACGAGATCATGGGTAAACAGATGAGACTTATCCTAACTTGACTTTATGACCTAGATTTCACCTTGACCTTTGACCTTTCAGCGCTGACCTTGACCTTGCCAGCCGGCACGCCTTAGCAGTGGTGGACTTTACAGGAAGAGTCAGTTGGTATCCGCACACCCTCTTCCGCTCCTCTTGTTCGCTTGATGTAACCAAGTTCCCATTTGATGAACAGGTAGGGAAAAGGCCTGCATTCCATATGTTTTATCGCTATTCCACCAGTATAAACTAGTACACTTGTACAGTAAATATACCCTTGCTTAACATAAATTTACAAATGAAACCATTTTGCCTCTTCTGTGTCAACATTTGAACCCACAAGTTCTCAACTCCCAAGATACATTTGTATGAAGTCTGATTGGATAGTCTCATTTGAGTAATTATATATTGACAAGCCTAAAATCTCCAACATTAATGGGGTGCTCAGATTCCTCCAGGCTTCCCTGGTCCTCCATGACGAAAAGTAGCATTTTAAAAACATCTCACTATGCAGGCCTGCGAATACCAGGTCTGCCCTGCAACCCAGACTACTGTACGAGGGGTGTCCCAAAAGTTCTGACCAAATTTTTTGGCAGACCTTTCTATTTGAAATAGCTAAATGAAATTTTCACACAATAAATTTCAGGTATTTGACCATCTATTTTGAAAAAAATCAAGACTGTAAGAAGTGTTTAAGTAACTGTTCTGTTACCATGGTTACGAGAGGTCAGTGCACCCAGCAAAGCCCAATTTCTCAGATGAAATTCAGCAAATTAGCTGTGTTAAAAGTCAGAGAATTTATAGTAAAAAAGCAAATGATTGCAAGAAAATGTATTTCCTGGTAAGCTTGAAATCTTTCAAGACATCTTCCATTAGATTATAAACATTTTTTTATATTTCAACCTGATCAGCTGAGGCAATTACCAAAGGCTTTTTCCAGCAGTTGCCTAACAGCGCTTGAGACGGTTTGGCTGAAACAATCTGCTGTCAAGAGGCAGTGCTAAAGAACCTTATGTTCAAAACCCAATGTCATCTGCTTTAATTATCAAATCTGGCCTTCTGTAACTTTGCGTGATACTAAAATATATATACCAGTTCAAAAAATAAAGAAATAATAGTCACAACGAGAAATGAAGCAGTCGCCACATACACTGAAATTCCACAATTTAGGAACAGCCCAGTTTGCAGGAACCAGGTGATCGCCTTAGCACATGGGTTAAACTGATTCACAGTGACTTTAAATGTAAATGAAAAACTTTGAGATACTGTTAGGTTTCCAAATAATATTTTTCATGATCATCCATAGCATATTTACAGGAAATTCCTTGGTTATTTACAAGCTTAGACACTTGGATTTGGCCTAAAAAATTAAGCTGCGCTGGGTGCACTGACCTGCTGTTTCCATGGCAAAAGAAAAGTTATTTAAAATGTTCAAACAGGTACCATATTTTCAAAATGGATAGAGAAATACCTGAAAATGATTCTGTGAAAATTTCATACAGCTACTTCAAATAGAAAGGTCTGCCAAAAAAATTGGTCAGAACTTTTGGGACCCCCCTCGTATCTGGATCTTCCACAACTATATTTCCATCTTTGCTCTTAACAACACTCTACCTAGATTTGTATACTCAGCTCCCTATTCTTTGTGTAATATTACCATGCTTGTGACTATATCATTTTCCCTTACTAAATGTGGTCTGGCATACTGTAAACCATCTTCAGATAACGTCATTACATGCTTGGGCAGCCATTAATGCTGGTCCACCGAAGGGGTGTTATCAAGAAGAGTGTAAATATTATTACATTATGCATACAAGAGATTGGGCTGCTGTAGTATATATTGCTGTGATGCCACATTCTGTCATGATACAGTGTGACAAGTTATTAAACCGACATTCAGATGAACTGTGAGTCTAAGATATATTTCTGAGCGACTGTTGAGCCAACTCAATGAAATTTGGCAGACCGCCGCTGTAATATAAATGTTCGTTTCAGCTTAAAACTCCGTTTAAGCTAGCCCCAAGTGAAGTCCATCTTAGCGTTTGTGAACTGACACAGATACTCATATCAGCACCTTCAATCGATCAATAAAGTTGAATCTGATCACCTTGTTTATTGTTATTCCAGGCCTGTGAATTGTGGTTTGGGTCATGGACCTATAGTTCTGCTGAACTTTCCCTGGACATGGCTTTCCCTGGAGGAATAGACCTGTCCACCTTCCAACAGGATTATAAGGTAGAGTCCAGCAATTGTATTACTTTAATTTTACTAAACCTTTTTATATTGCCCTTTACATTGTTTGTATTTTATTTCAATTTTGGATTTCCTTTGTCTTCTGTGATTCCATTATGATGACACTTGCTGGATGACAGGTTTTTGTCTGTGGTACAATCTAATTAATACCTCCACTGCATATGCAATAATTATGCATGCTTGCATATTATTCATGTATCTTTAGGTACATTTGCCAAATTATTTACAGTATACAAACTAGGGAGATGCATTGAAATCTCCTGGCACCAACCTGAAAGAAATGATAACAATGATATCACGTATATCTTGTGTCATACTTGGTAAATCTAAAGTTTTAGGATATTTCCATGGTTACTGTGTGTATTATTGTAGCAATTTCATATTATCAAGAACTAGTCCCTGTACTGGTATAACCCAATTTTTTTACTTTAAGGAATCTTGTGCTTGGAGTATACTAAACCTCACAGACCAGAAACGCTACCTACCGAATGAAGAGAGTTCGCCAAACTTCATCGTTTTGACGTTTGAAATCTCGATGAGTAGGAAAATGGTGTTTTCCAGCTACATCCTGACTCTTCCGTGTATCTTCTTAGCCTGTTTAACACTCGTTGTCTTTTGGCTTCCTCCTGAGAGACCAGACAGAACATCTTTAGGTAAGACAGACTTGAATTACTGGCAAGGCTTTGGAGGTGGACGTGGGAGCCAGAGTAGGGAGCCAGAGTAGGGAGCCAGAGTATGGAGCCAGAGGTTTTCGAAAATGAAACTGGTAACTTGTGACTCCATGCAGTGGTTTAATAATTTAGACCTGGATCTCTATTTAATGTTGAACTGATTAAATGATCGATTTTTAATATCAATGTTTCTGGAGGAACCAGTTCTTATTTCTTTCTGCACTATGAATAATTTAATATAATTGATAATAATAACTCCCAATCCTAATTAACAGTAACTACAGATGCTAAAAGTATTTCTTTGCAAGGCATAACAACGGTCTCCACTACTGCTTTGAAGTCTGATAACACTGTTACTTGTCAGAACGGAAATCTCTGGAATATGTGTATGCATAAAACAAACACATTTGAAGACCACAACTTATCTTTGATGTAGGACCTTCAAGAACTTTCAACATTCTATTTATTTTAAAGCTTTTTTTTTTCTCTTCTCACTTCTTGAAGGTGTGACTAAAATGTTAGAACAGCCTTGGAACTTTTCACGTCTTTTTTTGTTTTAAGTTAAATACTCATTACTCGCTGAATTATAGAATTAAATAATCATTGTGATGCAGTTGCTCTTGAAAGTATGTAGACACATCCTTAAATGACTAGTCTTTCAACGAAAACTTGCCTTGGAGTAATGGCTATTACAGCACTGATATTGCCTGCATTATTGATACAATACTTGCTTTATATTTTTGAGTTCATTTAAGTTATTTCACCAAAATTCCAATCCCACAACAGTCTCCTTGCATTAGTATCAGCGACAGCATTGTAATCTCATCTTAATATTTTTTTCAGCCATGAGTATTTTTGCCAGTTTCATGGTTCTACTGCTGATCTTGGTCGAGGCGGCCCCGCCCACAGCTTCTTCAGTGCCTAGTATTGGTAAGTATATCTATATCTATCTATCTGTGTGTCTGTTTGTGATACTTTTTGGGACAGCCAGCTCGTTGTTATGGGCAGTTTTACGGTATTTGCACTCGGCCGATTTTTCATCTTTAAGCAATTAATCTGAGAAAAGTATGACAGGTACAAACAAATTAGTCTTGGTGGCAGTCTTGCACAACATTGAAGTATATGTGTACCAAATTTTACCTTGCTACGATACGTAGTTTTGATACAGCAGGCGATTTATGACCAATTTTTGCACTTTTTTGTGTCTCACGGGCAGTTTCGCATATTTTTATGGCAACACAGAAAAGCAAATGGAGGCGGTTGTGATTCATGTTAATGATGCTTGTCTGGACCTGTGTCTTGGGCATAAATTACAACAGGTTTCATGTGAATAAAGTCAATACCAAAGGAGCTGTCTCCCAAAATGTAGAAAATGGCATGTGTCAAAAAGTCTGTCTTCGATGGACCATTTATTACTGCATTTGCTGTTATGAAACAGTATCAAGGACTGTATCTACCGTTTGTGTCAATTTTGTAGCTGGAGACATGTCTCAAGGTAAATCAAAAATATTCACTCCAGAATCTATACCTTGTTTTCGAAATTTGAGGCTGGAATATGATGTCAAAAAAAAGTGTCCTCTCCAGTACGAGGAAAAAACACTCAGGATTCGGAAGGAATAAAAAACAAGCTATTTGTGTTTTCTTTTCTCGATTGTGTGCCTCTGCATCAATGTGACAAATGCAAGTTGAAAAGATATCCAGACAACGCACATACATTTTCTTAGAAATTAAAATTCATTATGTCACAAAATGTCCTCTCCAGTACATCATAAGTTTCGCTCTGATTCAAGTCTTTTAACACTGGATTCATTAAAGAAAAGAACATGGCTAAAATAAATAATTTAACCAGGATGCCTACAAAGGGTATTTATAAATATAGAAAATAAATATATGTGTTTTTAGATTATTAAATTGCACTATTTTGAGAAAATCAAACTTGAGAGTAAAAGGCACTTATTTTATGTAATATATCATTATAACTGCAATTTTTCGCAAATAACAGAGTGACTAAACAAGATAATGTGTAAATATCTTGTTTATGGAGCAATTCAAGCTGATTTTTTTTCTGAGCCTTAATTTTGGGTCATTTTTTGTGATTTTTCTCTCAAGAACATGGTCTTTCACACAAAGGAAACACTATGAGTTCAAATCACACAGCAACAAAACTTGACTTTGAGTTAGCAGGATGCCTAAGCATTATTTGACTTGGCAATCATGTGTCTATTGAGACTAAAACCTTACTAAACACTCTAAAACATAAACTTTGAGAGCGAGGAATATTTAATTTCTTTTAATTTCGTCATAAAAAGCGCTGGAAAAAAAGTTGTGCCATTTTTCATCGAAATTTAAGTTTTGCATTGCTTTTGGGGGTTCTATGCAACAAGATGGCTGGATTTCCATTGCAAAAATGGTTAAATCAGTATTCACATGGACATTTTTTCTGATAAACATTTTTTCAAAAATTCAAACCTTGCCTTCTTTATGGAGTGGCAATTTGGTGATAAACCAACAAATCACATGTGTTCCTGTTGATTTATGAATCTTTGATATGTTCATTTCGTGATAGCATGAAGGAAATTCGCATTTACAAACCTTTATTTTGACCCCCCATGAGACACTTTGAGTGCAGATACTGTAAAAACTGCCCTTGTAGGAATTGTGAAACCAATAGTGTCTTCAATAAGTAGTGAGACAACGCATGAAATGGGAGCACAAACAACCTGACCTTATTATATTTGGGTAGGGCAGTAATCTACAAAATTAACTTCAGAAACTTTTAAATGAATAAATTGAGAATTTTGTATGCATTCAGAGCGTGACATTTCTTTAATCAACAGAGAAATTGTCAGAATATTGAAAAGAAAGGCATTTAAAAGATGATGAAAATGGTGACATCTTGTGACAAAGCACTGTGTTATTTTCTTGTACTTAACCTCAAAGAGATTATTCTTATTTTCTTTACTTACATTTTCTTTACCAAAAGGTCATAGACGGAAATTTTACAATTAAAATTCCAGCTATTTGGACAGTTCTCTCAGTTGCCCTTCGCTGCTTTGCAGTCTTAAGTCATTTGATTATTGTAACCTTTCAAAGAAACCTTTGCTTGTTCGGAATAAATTCTGAAACATTAAGATAAAAAGTGTTCAGTGACTTCAGAATTGACGCATGTGCAATTTTTAAACTGAGCATGTCAAATTGAGATCTGAGCACAGAGGTTTTTTGTCTGATCTTTGTGCAAATTGACGTACAAACAAATAAGTGCCCAATAGATTTTGCCTGCTCCTTGACATACTCCCTTGAAGAACATATACATGTAAAGAATGTCTGAGTTTGACCTGACAGAGCTTTCAAGGTCATCTATGTCTCTCGGGCTTTCACAGTTATCTAAACTTGCTCATCATATCATGACATGGTATGAAGTTTTGTCAATGTTCTAAAAGTATCCAGAGCTGTGATCAACCCCATGTCTGCAAGCTCCTTGTCACATAACCATCACCCTTGCCGAGTCAACCAGTGCGGTGATCAATAGAGCAAATTCAGATTGCAGAAGAAGAAGCCCAAGGGAGAAGGGAAGCTCTAATGAACCAAAACGAAGACCTTCGTCCAATAAAAATCAACAAACTGCTGAAGGTCATGCAAGCTTGTGCAGTTACCGTGCTTCATTCAATGGAGTCTTGTGTTCTGGTTCATTTATACACATGGTAACCATAATGGCTGAGTGAAGTGTATTGGACTACCATGGCAACTGACCTCTCTATTATATCTAACTTTTGATTAAAATGTTTCAGAATATCTTACTTGCAAAAGCTATTCCTTTCAAAGACAGTTAAAATTTCAAAATCCCTTTAAGTGGCACAACATAAGGATCATCCGATGTATTTTTAGCTTGGTATAAAAGCTGGTGTATTGCTACCCTAGGCCAAGTTCTCTTCTGTTAGATTCCTTTGTGCAGTTGTGAAAATGTGGGTTGGCAGAAATAAATCATGCGTAGAAGACAACAGGGTTCCAGGGAGACTTTTTAATGCAAATCTCCGGAGTCAGGAAATTACTCCATGTTGGTAGCACAACCCACACATGAGAAGGAGTGCCTACTGAACTAGAGAGAAAATGCAAGGCTTCCCGTGCCATATGAGAAGTTCTCTATGTAAAGAGTTTAATAAACAAGGAAAGTAAGACTGGATTGTGATGCTACATTGCTACAATTAAAAAAAGAGAGGTTCTAACGTGCTTCACAGGCCACTTTTCCTATATCTTTAAAAGATCTGGTGCTCCTGCTTCTCATACTGGATCAGTGAAAATTAATTTTGCATTTGAACCGTGTAACATATAAGTTAGACAACAGAAATGCATGTCAGAACTCAAGCATTAGGTGTCTAGCTGAATTAGACCTCATGCTCATGCCTCATAAATTTTATGTCTGTTTATTTAATTCACTGTTTGCAGCCAGGCACCAACCTGCTAACATGTGATATTCTCGATAGCGGCCAAATGTTTCACAGTCAAAAGAGCTTTATATCATGTCATTTTCTGCGAGATTTTGACTATCAGAGTGGCGTTTGCACAGCGATCATATGATATAATACATAATTTTTTTTCTTGCAGGTGTTTATTACTGTTTCAATATGGTGATAATCATGCTGTCCGTCATTCTTTCTTCGTTGGTCGTTAATATTTCACGAGGGTCATTTAGCGGTCATCGTGCTCCTGGATGGATGTTAACAGTAAGTTAAACCTGTCTTTAAAAATGTACAATTGGAATCTGCTTTTTTTTCTACAAAACGAAATACTAAGCACAAATTAACATCGCAACATTAGGCTCTACGAGGGGCGTTCAGAAAGTTCGAGGCTTTTTTTCATATGGATACTTATTTTCAATCTAGAGCTATGAATTTTTCACAGGATAAAATTCAGCATATTTGGAATGGATTGCCAAAATTTTGGACAATTTTGACATTTTTAAGTCATTCTGTGGTTGCCATGGAAACTGAAAGTTCAGCTTCTTGGGGCAGGTACACTGAAACCAAGAATGCCAAGAAATTGTGACTGTGCAAGACTTCTCTCTGTCACCTGTATCAGTGAGATTGGCAATATTTGACACAAGAAATATGGTATTAGCTTCTAAATATGCTTTCAGGCACACCAAATGTGTGTATTCTTACACTGAACCCATGTAGGAAAGCACTCCTGAATGCCATGTTTAGCGAGGGAAATTCAGGAGGCAAAGGTGTGTTTCCCGGACTACATAAGGACTTGTGAAAGCATGGATTCACTAGTGTGAACAAGAGACCAAAATGGACAGCATTATCCATCCTAGCTATTCCTGTGACATGCTGCTTTACATAAGTCCTGGTTTTCGCTTACTTCAGTCCATGGGGGCTATAGTTTTAGGCACTGGAGCAGAAAAGGCTTTGGATGACCGAAATTCTTTCACAGAAATTTGTTTGGAGTACTTCAAGGAACATTTACTTCAATGGGTCAGGTGTATGAATCAATGCTTTTGGTGTGCTTGGGAGTACTTTTTAAGGCTAATATTATATTTCTTGAGTCAAATATTGTCAATCTCACTGAATTAAATTTTGTCAGCCTAAAGCAAAATTGGCCTAAGTCATTTTTGGCAATTTTTGGCACCAGCCAAAAACTGACTTAGGCCAATTTTTTTTTTTTTTAACCAAAATGACTTAGGCCAAAATTATTTTGCGATGTAGCTGTGTTATTAAGCAATTCTCCATAATATTTATGAATGAATTGTGAGGAAACAACTTCAATAAAATTAATACTCAACAATTATAACCGACTTAGGCCATTTGTGCGAAATTGAGTTGGGATTTTGAGGGGTTTATTATTAATTTAGGAGTCCAATTTTTTTTAGCATATGTATTGTCATTAGGGCCTTCCTATGGTACCAAAAAGGAAAAATGGACTAAGTCTGATTTAGGCCAATTTTGCTTTAGGTTGACGTAATGCAAGTAATAGAGAGAGATCTCTCACACCCAAAATTCATTGGCTTTAGTGGTTTCAGTATTATCTGCCCAAAGAAGCTGAACTTTCAGTTTCCATGGCAACCACAGAATGACTTAAAAATGTCAAAATTGTCTAAAATTTTGGAGATCCATTCCAAATATGCTGAATTTTATCCTGTGAAAAATTCATAGTTCTAGATTGAAAATAAGTTTCCATATAAGAAAAAGCCTCAAACTTTTTGAACGCCCCTCGTACATGCCCAAAGCAGCGCCCTCTTCTCTTGCAGCTTATGTGTCTGAGCGGTCATTGGTCAAGTCTTAGAGGCTGGAAAGCTATTAGCCAATGGCCTTGCTGAAATGCTATGATCCCATTGTTAAATCTCACTTAGCATACTGTTTGCCTCAATTTCTGAATTCTCCAGCATCAGCAGAATACAATAAGGATCCTGCGGTATAAACAGCATCTCATGTATAGGATTATCAGAACAGTCAAAGTTTATGGAAGATACTTCAGGCACACAAAGTACTTTTTGAAATTCTAATTCATCTTTATATTGTACATTAAACCATGGAACAAAGTATCCATTCAAAATTCAAATAGATGGTGATACATTCAAGTTTCAGGACGCATACGGCATACATACCAACACTGGGATCACGGTTTTAATGTGTATGCATGAGGATTTTTATAAGCGTATCATAGAATGTTTAAATGGAAAACGCCCAGTCAGAACTTACAAGGTTTGATTTAGAAAATGAGAAATTCTGTGAATTTCTTGTTTGGTTGCATTAAAATAAAAAAGTGGCCGTCTGCCGATGTTTATAATTTTGTGAAAAGTTCCGTCTTTCCTGCAGGCAGCAGAGCTGCAGCAGAATTGCAGTGCTCAAAGTCTTCATTCAGTGCTGGGAAATTGGTTATTGGGCTGAGAGCTGAGATGCCATCATCTTAAGTCTGTGACATCATTAATCCACAATTGTCCAATCTATATATGTTTCAATTACTGCACTAACCTTATAACTCACACCTCACTACTTCTATTTGTTGGGGTTTGTGACTTTTTAAAAACTATCTTTCTCAATGTTTATTAACAAACTAACAATCAACTTTCCCTTTGTTTACTAACAATGCTCTCCCACTGTTTGATTAATTTTCCCATTGTTTACTAACAAACTAACATTTCCTTTTCAGTCCATTGGCAAGTGGTTAGCAACGTTGCTTCTCCTTCGTAGACATGCGCCTCCAGCCATATCATCCTTGCGGGAGGACATGGGGGTGGAAAAGTACGAAAGCCACATGATGTTGGAATGTGCACGCGATGCAAACTGCCAGGCCTCCCTGGACACAAGTTGTCAAAATGGTGGTGCTCTAGGAGCAGGTTATGATAATGTGTTTTCCACTTTGACGATGCAGGTTCAAAACATGGGCTATCAAATCAGAGACCTCAAACGCTCTTTCAATCGATTAGAACTCCGTTTGGAATCAGGCGGAGACATCAGCACGGAACGATTTGTCATTTTTCAAGAATGGCGGTATATGGCACTAGTCCTGGATCGCTTCTTTTTCCTCCTGTATCTAATATTAATAATTGTTTCTCTATCAGCACTTTTTCCAAGGCCTCACTTCAAGGCCTTCACTGAATTATGAGACATTATTATTAACATGGGATATGCTGTTATATGAGTACATAACATTGTGATGAGTGAAGGGTTTTTACTGCAATGAAAGCTGGAACTAACGAACACAAAAATATCCACGGATTACCAAGACATATTATAATGTCAATGGCTGTATTCCATCAGGGCCTGAGCTAGAGTCCCTGATTTGGCCTCGTATTCTAGGTGTGTGGAAGACGGGCATCCCACTTGGAAAGCCATTGTAAATAATTTTTCATCCTTGACAAAATCTTAGCGTCTCGAATCTTGGCAATCTACCTATTCGTCAAGATCAAAAGGATCATATCAAGACATGTGAGTGAAGATATTTCTAGGGTAGCTGGATTATTTAAAACCACCTTGAAACTCCAACATTTGGATATCACAATCACATATTTCAGTGCACTTGGTATACGTAGCTGATATCTTCTCAATTGGAAATAACTTCAAGTTGTTATATATTGCTGTAAATATAACCTGTACTATCTTATGCCTTACATTGTATAATATTTACTGAAGTCTTATTGTACCTATTCGATAACAAATATATTTGTCAATATGATTCGTATATGATTCTATAATCTATATATTTGGGTGTTTGGTATTATGTTTTTATTTTTATGTGACTTTAATTTCTTTTGTAAATGAGAAAAAAAACAAACACCAAAAACTTCAGTGATGTTCTGTCAATTCAAACAATATTCAGATCAAAATTTATAGATTTTCAGTAATTTGAAATGTACGATTTATGATATATATAACAGGGTAATTTATATTGCACTTCTTATTTTGATCAAATGAAACAAATTAAATGTTGATAAAGAATATTCATCTATTCGCCTTAATATAATACAAGTCTATTGAAAAAGACATTGAGTGAGACCTAGAATTGTAAAATTGTGGATGCGAAGTCTCCTGAGTAGGTTATATAAAAAAATTCCCCTCATGGTATTATGAAGTGGTTTCACAATGGGGTAGGGTAACTCCATGAATAAAACCACTATACCCGAGGGGCATGCAACATCAACACAACATTGCTAATTGTTGGTGACCTCATCTCTTGTCATGTGGAAAGAAAATTGATAAGTCAAAATTACTAAAGCTGAAGTGATCTTGTAAAGATAGCTGATTTGATTACAAAATATTCATCGCATCTCCCTTTATTATATTGCTGTTAATTATTGTTGAATGCCATTCTTTGAGAGAGGGTTCTTGATTGCCAGAGACCACACAATGTGATCACAGTGTTACGGACAAACATTCTTTTTATCTGACCACTTTTGAAATACACTTTGGAAGCAGCTGAGCAACAATGGAAAGTGTAACCTGAGTGTCAATAAAAGTTTTAAAAAATGATGCTAGAGCATGGAAATTTAGACAGACTTCCAACATTGAAGATCAAAAATTAGTATCAAAATTTGTTTCCATTTTTAAAGTGTCCTCGGACATAAAAATGTCTTTGACAGAAAAGAATAGCCCAAAATGCTTCAAAAATGTCAAAAACAATTTTAACATTAAAAAAAAGGACAAGGATGTCCGATGCTTTGAAATAAATTTTTCAGTCCAACAAGGATTTTTAATACATTCTTCAAAATATAAATTCCTGAAATCAGCCTGATTCTGTCAAGAGTAAGTTCTTACTTCTTTTTAGCTGCTACATATATCGTCTCAGCACGTCAGCATGTGACATCATCATATCCTTTTGGACAATCACATGATGTAAACATTGTGATCACACTGTGTCTGTTGTCTGGAGGGAACCTTTGCCTGTGTAATGCTCATAGACAATGTGTCATTGTATGTCTGTTTGTCAATTTAAAATACTGTTCAACGTTGTCATTTTGATTAAAAAGATTCACAATGGCATTAATAAAGCCATTTAAAGAAGTGTTTGTTTCTTTTTTTTATGTAAATTAATCATGAGTGTTTATTTGCTTGACAAATTAGGTATGTGTACAATTTGCTTTATTTTGTTCAATGTTTCACTTATATGCAGCTCCATCCTGTTATAATATATACTGTAATAATACTATGCCGAAACTTTGACCATTGTTCCTGAAGGTGGGAGAACAGGTGCTGTGACGTCCTAATTGACAAAGACAAACAATGTATGCTGCCAGTCTGGCATTAGAAGTGCCATATAAGACTACAAAAATGCAACACAAAGCTCCCTGATGCACTGTGGTATGACAGGTAGCTATTGTCAGTAGGGACTGTGAAGGAGATAATATGCATTTTGCATGCTATGACAATGATACGTGCTGCACTGATTTCATGGCTGTGTCATTACATATTACCAGTAATGTACACCAGAGAATTCCCATGTAATTATCCAACAAATTTCTAATTATCTCATGACAGTCATTTCAATAAACACTTAATTGTGAGAAAATGTATGAGCAAATACTAGAGGATGACAGGACAAGGTGGGCTATATCCCCAGCATCCCAGCTATTTATGAGTAATTAGCCTGACCTTCAGGTCCCACATGGAATGAATACTAAATCACTCATTTGCAGTGGATGGTCTGAGTCTGACAAATATGTGTATTTATTCTCACTGATTAAGTAACCAGGAGGGAGTCATTTAAAATATTTTTTTTTAATTTTACATGCACCTATCAAGGACAATAATGTATATGCAAGGGCTTTATCGAAATTGACAAAGTATTCATATTTACAGGGTTATTTTAGTTTCTATTAGAGCAGCATTAACAGATGTTACAGTGTTTAAGTATCACCTTGAGATCTCTCAACCATTTTCTTCTTTTACCACATTCATGGTCACATCACAGGTACAAAAAAGACTTGCACAGTTATGTTATATATTTTTTTCCTAAAACTATTGTACAGGCGTAATCCCTTTTTTGTGTCTTGTGATATCATATGACAAAGAATTTCAAAAGTGTCTTGCAATATGAGTTTTCAAAAAGAAAAAGGTGCTGCTTTTTAATTTGCTAAAGTTTTGAATTCAACTTCCAGGATAATTTTTTAAAAAGTGCTACAAATGCCTTGATATTTCAAGTTGTCAAATTTTCAGTGTTAAAAGTCATAACAAGGACTGATTTTCCATTTTTAACAAGTTCTTCCACATTGAAGCATCTCATCAGATTTCACAAAGGGTGGTTCTCAGTACTACACCTTCTTGTAAAGGTTTTGTGTGAGGACATGGGTGCAATAATATCATACAGTAATGAAGTTTAGATAAAGCAAAATCATGTCGCATGTGATCGGATGGTTTTGACGCATGATACAAACCCTACTCCTGTCTCACTAAGATCTGTTTTAAAAGGTTATCCAAACAATTGATTGGTCAGCCACCATGTCTTGAAGTTACGAGAGGAGGGCCATATTGTTTGAGGCCAATGGAGCTTTAGGAAAAATTAATAAGTACCGTAATATGGGGTGAATAGGGACACTGGGGTGAATCGGGACAGAACAGGAAAGAGTTTTATTTCCCCCAATAACCACACCTTCTGCTTGTCTCAGGGTTTTGATTTTTGGCACGTATATAACATACAAACTAGCACATATTGTGGTATAATTTCATCCCTCTGACTGCATGCAGTGAGGAGCTGCAGCACTTTTAACTTGGCCCTGCAGAAATTGATTCTCGCAAGTTGGTCAAAACTTTCCTTCGATCATAAAAAGTAAGAATACCGGAGCCATGAAATTCACAGTAAACTTTTTAAAAATTTTAAATAGTTCCAGGGGATCAGGAGAGTAAGCTAGATATGGGATTGTGTATGTTTGGTCATGGGTTCAGATCCAGGTCAATGGCAAATTTTCGGGAGTGATAAAAACTATACTCTACCAATTTTTATTTGAGTGTACTGGCGTGACTTTTTGATAAATATTATTGATCTTTGCATCATGTATTATTGATTTAGTCCAGAATTATTAATCACTGGCAAAATTAACAGACAACATCAGTTTTTTATAGTTTTTTGTCATTCATCATATTTTTTTTAATCTGCATATTATCAATGGAATTGATCTCAGATTTTCCTCAAAATAAATATTTTGCATATTGAAGATGTTTTCTAATATTTAGTTATAAGAAATGATCACTTAAATAAGCAGGGAAGTATTGATTGTGGAAATAGTAGAGTGTCCCGATTCACCCCAAACTGTGGGGTGAATTGGGACAGTGGTTTTTTGGGCCCTGAGTATTGGCAATTTAAGATATCATTTCAAGCTCCTAGGGGTTGTTAGACCTTGTGATCAGACACAATTTGACACCATATTTCGATTCCTGGGTTGATTTTTGTCCATGCTATCACAGAAAAACGGCCAATTCTGTCCCTATTCACCCCATATTACGGTACTGTCATATGAAATTAAGCAGAAACGTGAAAAAAAGATAATTCTAGGATCTTATAAGATTACATGAAAAATATAATAAAATGCCGTATATTCATTTGAAAGGCTGAAATATGAAATGTTTCAGGAAACTTCAAACTTTAAAAGCCAAAGCTTGTTGATGCCTACATTATGCTCATGTATGTCTGCTGAATATTGTTCATCTCTTCAATATCTAGCAATCTCAAGCTTTGCAAATGTATCTATATGCAGCATACAGGGCTTTGGAGTTGGAGTCGGAGTCGGGAATCGGAGTCATGGAGTCACTGGTTTTTGGGACGAGTCGGAGTAGAACTTTGACTTTCATGTGGAGTCGTAGTCGGGATCGAAAATTAAATTGGTTACTCCTGAAAAATAATTAATGCAATTTACCAAAAAACACAGTTACAAAAATGTGAAATGTGTCCCAAATTTTTCACAAAATTTTCTAGATAGGAGTTGGAGTCGTAATTCAGGAGATCTTAGGAGTCGGATTCGCTTTTCAGCAAGCCAAAGGAGTTGGGAGTTGGAGTTGGTTCACTTAATACCCGACTCCAAAGCCCTGGCTGCATATATGTGCAGTATGTGTCTCAAATATACACAAATTCCATACAGTACCACTAAATAATTTTTCCAAGCAACTGACTCGATTTGCGAAAACAAGTCAACCAAAATAAATTTCCTACCAACTCTGTCAAGTTACTGCGAGGTCACTGTCAATTCCTGCAAACTCCTTTGTGTCCTTGTAAAGTCAATGCCAATATCCAACTGATCACGCCATACAAGACTTAACAATAGAGACTAATGACAATTTCTGAGTCCTTGTATTTCTGATGCAGGAAGATCCTCTTTTGATATGCAGAGATGTCAGAAGGACGCAATCTTTCCAGAAAGGTACAAAGGGAAGAATAATGTTTGTGTCTGTGGTCTGGAAATATTAGAACATGTGTTGTATGCAGATTTATAATATGTTCATATACAAAGAAGATACTATCATGAAAGCCAATCGATTTATACAGCAAAACAATCCTCTTCTGATTTGCATAGGTGTCAGAAGGAGGCAATCTTTCCAAAAAGGCAAAGCAGGAAGGAATAACATTTCTATTTGTAGTCTAGGAATACTTTGTGGCGGATACAAGAAGGTGCCTATCCGGCCTGAGCCAAGACCACTCAGATGAGGAACCGGATTTGAAGAAAATATGCTTCGACTCGGGCCTGGGAAAGCCAAAATTATGTCCGCCTGGCCCGCGCCCCCCTTGAAAACCCTCTCTGGTTCAGCAACTGATATAGCACTTGTATGCAGATATGTTCATATAGATATTAAGCAAATACCGTCATGAAAACCAACTGGTTTCTGGATGGACGTCGGCAGAGGTTCTGTGTCCAATTGTCCATACGTTGAAAAAATGTTTCACAGTGTTTGTTTTGCATGTTGGCAAATCGTGTTGGTCTGAAAAGCTTAGCATTTTCTATTTACCATCTATCATTTCAATCACCCTGAAAGTACAAAAAAGAATGTGATTAACATTCTAGCAATACATGTAGCTTTTGTGAAACATACCAGTGTCATTTCACATGGAAGTTACATGAAATCGTTAGAGCATTTTCTAATGTCATTTCAGTAAATACTTATAAATTGTTCATTAATTGTTAGAAAATGTCTTATCTAAGAATTAAAGCTTGGGACTCTGCGTTATTAGTCCGACCTTCATTAGTCCGACCTTCATTAGTCCGACCTTCTGATTCTTATGGAGTGACTACTGATTAGAATATCTAATAATTATCACTGCAATAAACACGGAAAAATTAATAAAATCAAATAAATAAATTGTCCCTTAATTGTTAGAAAATTTCTTAGGATATCTCAGGAATTAATGTTGGGGAATGAGTGTTATTAGTCTGACCTTCTGGTCCTTCATGGAATGACTACTGATTAGCGACTTTCAAGCTTGAAGTCTGACAAATATAATAATATTTTGATATGCTAACATCAAGGATAATTTACATATTTTGCATTATGTACATCGCCAAAGTTTACAACATATTTGTCCTGTTCTGAACTAGGTTGGTTTTGATGTACGAACATGTATACTGCAGGGGGGTATACAACTTAATTTTTGACAGGGTTACCGGTAGGCTATAATAATTGTCATGTTTTAACTTTGGGTCAACTTTTTAAAACTAGTTATGTAACTCGTCTTCAACATTAACATGGTCTTAGTAAAATGATGTAACCACTTTGAGATAGCCCATGTTAAGCGTTGATACAATGGTGCAATAATTATAATGTAAAAAATTTGTAACCCAAAAGTCAAACAATCACCAAAGTTACAAAATTCAGTCTGGATATAAAGTGTGTGTATGGCATAAAAAGTCAATGCTTGTTGATTTTATAGGTGCCCAAATATTGCATATCAAGTCGAGGCTACTGCAAGTGAATATTGTTTGTCACTGGTACATAGTCTAGCTGCATATTTCAAACTTTCAAAATGTTTGCATTGCCTGTATCATATAGCACTACCTGACATAAGGCCAAATGGTGATGATTTGATGATGGAGTTTGCGATAAATATCTAGATTTATTTCGATGGCTAGTCATAGGCATATTGCCCATTTGGTCAGGGGTGCTGCAGCCCCCACCTGGCATCAGGGCAAATGGGATATCAGGGCAAATTCTGACCATTTTAAAATTTCAGGGAAAAATAGTGGCAGCCCCCAGGGAAACTGCCGTCCCGTGCGCCTATGTCCAAGTTAAAATAATTTAACCTATAAGTTATGACTTCATCATGTCTATGAACACTCCTGCTCATAAATATGGAATACTTTTTTCAAAAAAGTGTCAAATAAAGTAAATTTCAGAGTGTGAATGCAAGCAAGGCCCATTTTAAAGTCATCTTCTCTAATCACTCTTTGATAGCCTCAAATACAGTTTTAATTTTTGGTCGAACACACCTCTCCCTAAAAAAAAACCCTGGATTTCCAAATTTCGTGCTGCTGTGCCTTTTACTGGGGTTAACGCAGCAACATGCGTTTTAAATGACAATATGTTCTTCCTTTTAGCGGTCATTGGAGGTAGTTACCATTGAATCAGACTATCATGTGCTCCAGCAGTTGCTAAAGTTGTAAATTTCAATGGAGAATGTTGAAGAATTAACAGTGTAAATAACCTACACAAATTGCCTTGTAATAATTTTTAATTATCTAATCATCTTTCCAATAAATATTTAATGGTGAGAAAATGTCAGTCAAAACAAAGCAAACATGCTAAGGACCAGTTAAAAATGTCCTTGTATTTGACCAGAACTCCTGCTATATATAAGTAATTACTAATTAGTGAGTCATTAATTGGCATGACTTTCAGGTCTATCATGGTTTGAATACTAAATCCGTTCACAGCAGGGAAGAAATAGTAAACAAAACACAGCATTTGTCACTAATAAAGTAATTTAATCCAGAGAGAATTGCAAAAAAAATCGAAAAGAAAATTAATTGGACATATAACCTTCCTCTATGGAAATTGTGATAGTCGGTGATGGAGTTGGATGTAAATTAACTTATCCGGACTTATTCATTAATATTTGCGCAACCAAAGTCAGTTTGAGAAAAAAGTCATAAAACACACTGGCCAATTTCACCAACACTGGTCCAACTTCAGGCTACAGTCTTAAAATACAGCGTATTTTCATCATTATTCGTATCAGAGAAACAACGTATTTGTAAGAGCTACTTGTGTGTTATTCTGAAATTTGACTCAGTTGGTATCTTACTGGCTTTTCAGATTACAAAAAAATACCAAATCAAAACGCAAATAATTTGACAAGGAAATATTATCAAGTTTCTTTGATTTTGTGATTTGAAATACTATTCTACTTTTGGTGTAAAATTTACCACTTTAAGACATCAATAATTGAAGAAAACGGCAAACATTTTATATAATTTTTTTGTAAAGTGTTGTGCAATATACGCTTAGCGCTCTGTTAAAGCACTACGACATGACTTCTTTTGAGGTGTCTGCATATAGATAAGATGAATGTTAAAACTTAAATGTACATGACAAACATGAAAATCAATTCTCACAATATGTGTGGCTATGATAATAATGTACTCCAGTAGGAATCATCAACCTTTATATATCTTGGGAAAAATAAAGGCATATTCCAATTGTCTTCACATAACCAAAAACCAAACAAGCAACTGAAAGACCCTGGACATCCTGGATTAATGGGGATGGTCCAGACTCTCAGTCTTCTCATCATCATGGTGATGACCAAGAGTAAATGTACAGCTCTCTCCACAAAGAAGAAGGTAGAGCTGCCCAGCTGATCCAGGGTATACCAGCACAATGCCAGTCAAGTCAGAAGCACTCCCAAGCTTAGCAACTTGCAAATGGCTATGGCTTGACAAATTTTTTTTCCTGCTTCTTCTCTCCTCTCTGCTTCCGTTTTCCTTTTTTCTCAGTATTCATCCTTTCTACTTCCATATACCAGTCGTTCTTGCTGTGACTTTACAGGATTACTATATTATGTAGTAATGAGGTTTAGGTAAGCATATTGTGACATAAACTTATTATTATGGTAAGCTTTTTATCATATTTATGGCTCTTATTGGTCACTGTCTATCTATCGTATAGTGCTGCCAGTCTGTTTTTCTATTGTCTATGTGTGCCTTTCACTGTCTGTGTCTATCAATCTTTTTATATCCTTTTAACGAATCACAGTTGCTGAAGGCAGCAGAGGAGCCAGATTCTTCATATGCTCAGGGAAATATCAGGGTGAAACTTTAATATGTTCTGCCTCATAAACAAATTAATCTACAACAGTAGCCAGCTATGAAAGCACCAGATAATAATATCCATTAAAGATAAACAAACAAATTATCACTGTAGGTATGTGGCATCAAAGCTTAGGAGGACTAGATTATAGCAGTAGTGGATTACAGAATTTTGATATTGCGGATGTCTAACAATCAAATCAGCACTGTCCAGCAGCGTAGAATTTCACCAACACCTCATCTGCCAGGACATTTCCTCATGCAGAGTTTTTGAAATGCGGCCTCAAAGAAAAAGTCTTAGCTCTGAGTATAGGAAAAAGGAAACTCCAAGCTGCTCAAAGCTCAGAGGTATACCTGACTGAAAACAGATTACCAATTAATACAGCAGAGAAAGGATTTCATGCAACCAATGTCTTGCTCAATTTCATGCTAGACAAAGTGCATCCGCTTTAACCCGCGTAAGCATGACCTGAGTCTGAGTCTGAGTCATTGTGCGCTACTGTTTGATGTTGTGTTATGGTATTGCAGTTTGGCTTTGCTTCTGTGCTTTGTAAATATGAGATCAAACAAAGGCAGTTGTAGGCATGTGTGAAGAAAGAAATAATGCTAATGTCGAGAGTGTGATAATACTCTGTACTTCCAAGAATGATAGCATTAATTTTGTCAGCCTTGATTTGACCAACCATTGTAATAGAGGCGAACAATAAATGCGGAGTGGTACCTGTGTTATAAGACCGCCCCCTCAGCGGTCATCATCAGTCTCTCCCGGGATGTGGTCTCTGCTCGGGGTGCAAAATGCACCTAAAATACTTCTTATCATGGTTGTCATATACAATGTAAGGCTAGTCACTCTTTCATGTGCAACACTTACAGGGGTCTTATAATGCATGTACCACTTTTACAATCATGATAACTAGCATCACTTCCTAAGTGATATTTAAATGGTTTTGCTGACAAAAACACTGATTTCAAGTTCAAGTGTTCTGGCAATGTTTTCTTCCTGTATCTGACTATACAATCTAGGCCAGAATAGAGTTTTAGCATCCCCTGATTGTCCGATACAACTGCTTTTCTGCCTATGAAAAAAAGAACTAGCTTACTCACAATTTTTGTCAAATTGACATATAAAATACAGATTGTAAGCAGATTGTTTTTTTTTATTATCCATACCTACCCTGCAAAAATTTCCACGAAAAGATCCGGAACCTAAAGATCAATGATGTCAGCCCTTGGTTTCAACAGCGACTTTACAATACTATCTAAAATATTCAATGCAGCAACCACATTCATATCTATGACTTTCTGTGCTTCATATTTAAGTCTTTTAGGGACACGTAAAGATTCGAGGAGTTAAAGAATCATCAATATTTAACCTTACGGAAAAGCCTCAAATCGCTGAATCGAAGAAGTAATTTTGCTGCAAATTCGATATGATTGTAACGTCATAATCCATTTGACATTCATTTGGTATTTGGAGGACAGTTTGAAAATGTGTCTCCTCTTTCTGTGCACAAAAAAAAACTAATCATGCTGAAATGAAAAGTAAAATGATTCAGCTCATCATCCCGTCCTCATCTTGAACCATGTATTATCATATTTCTTTTGTATTTACTAATTGAAATGCTATGCTGTTATGCATATTACAATATTTTTGACCGATTGTTTTACAGTAATATTTTGATTAACACAAAGGCTGTTTGCTTAGGCCAAGGTGTAGACCGAAAAGTAATACAATCATTTACCTGTCCTAGACTGTCCTACGGACTGTCTTCTGCATAGAGCTGACCTCCTTTACATGTAAAATTACTAGGAAAGCGGGCAAGTCTCTCCTAACTCTTTAGTTTAGTCTGTGTTGATGTTCACTTCAGAATTTTCATTGTTGTGCATTTTCAGACAAATTTTTATTTACTCTTTATCTACAAGAAAATACATCTCATCTCAATAAATGTTCATTATATATTGTACATACTTAACTTCAGCAATTCTTTATGGTGCCCTTCATTTCATCATTTTTGAAATCATACCAGGGATACAGACATCCGTGGGGGTGTTGGGGGAATGCATTTTATTCCCCCACCAAGTTAAATATTTTTACCTCCTAATAATTATGTTAACAAGGAGTTATATTATGTCAAGGGTTATGCGTTCGGCTAGGCAATAACCTGATAGACCCTCCCCCCCCCCACCAAAATTTTCTAGATTGCCCCCCCCCCCACATGAATCAGACAGAGGCCAGGTTTTCAATAGACGTGTCAATGATCAAAATTGCCTTTGAGGCTCTTTGTACTATCGAACAATAAATCAAGTGGACCTACCTGGAAACCAAAATGGTACTACCTTTGTAAAGAAATTCCACCTATCTGTTATGGCAATCCTCATATGGTAAAAAAATCAAATGATTCAGAAACCAGTAAACTCTTTAAATTCTTGCTTGTGTAGAAAATATTTCTACTGTACAAGGTGGTTGCAGGCCCGTAGCCAGGATTTTTTATAGGGGGGTGTGTGGAAAGCAATGAAGGGGGGATCTGAGGCTCGTAGGGCCGAAAGTTTGCGGCGGGGGGTCTGGGGGCCGCTGAAGGCCCCCAGAAGCCAACGGATTTTAGACACTCTGAGACACATTCTGAGCATTCTAGAGAGTTAAATTTGATGGAAAAATTCCCAAAAAACTTCAATATGGTAACATCATTTAAAATGCCAAAGAACACAGTCTTTGTGAATTTCGACCTTTTCTTATAGCCTGGTCTATAATGATGACCTACTCATATTGCAGAGAAGTTAAATACAATAATATATATTAAAAACCAAGTGTTTTGAGCAAATAATTTTTCAAATCACTGGGTTTTTAATATATATTGTAATGAAAATTCTCTGCGATTGGGGAAAATCATCCATTTTGACTCTTTAAAAAAAGTCAAATTATGATTTTGAACATCATGAACCACTTTTGGAGAATTTAATTTAGTATATGCACTGAATTTGCGAAAACACATAAACATACAGGGTTATTTGCAGGTAAATTGGAGACGCAGTGACTCATGCTATGGTGGGTGCAGTGAGGGTCCTGTAAGAGGGGGTCATTGGAGGAACAACACAGGAGAGGAAGGAGACAGGAGATTCTACAGAGGGATGCTAAGCCATACTGAAGAGGCAGGGCATACTGAAGAGGCAGGGCAGGATGCATGCATCAGTTAAAAGGCGAGAGGTAGAGAAGGAGAATGCAGAGAGGGTAGAGGAAGAGAGTTTAGAGGCAGGGATGAAGTGGGCAAGACCTAGGGAGGAGGTAGAGATGAAGGGTACAAAAAACAATTGGGGTGGGGGTAGAAAAGGAGTGTCACCAAGGGAGGTGCAAGAGATGAAGGTGACAAGAGCTGGGGAAAAGGGAGTAGCTATTGCTAAGCAGATGAAGAAAGGGAGAGTATGAGTCAGACAGATAGAGGAATAAAGAGGGGGAGGATTGATACTTAAGAAGGCTAAAGCTATCAGGAGGCGGCAAGGCAGCCACAAGAGCTTGTATACAGAAGAAGTAGTCCAAACATTGCTTCTGACTCCAGAAATGTAGTAATGGAGAATGTAAAAAGGTGCAAGTCAGAGAGATATAGATGACTAGGGAAGGAGGAAGATGAATAAACCGGAGAAGGTTTGAGCTAACAGGAGGAAGCAAAAACTGGGGAGGAGTTAGTCTTAGCATTGCTTCTGAATATAGAAATGCAGAAATGTAACTGAGGAGGTGGAAAGCAGAGAGATGCTGTAGGCAGAGAGTGAGGAGACATAAGCTAGGGAGAAACCAGTGAGGAAGCTATTATTACTAATTTATTAGGAGCCCCAAGAACTACGGAGTAGGCAGAAAGGCATACAGAGAGAACGGAGTAATAGATGGAGAAGGCATACACCGCGTTCCCAATTATTATGCAACTAATGTTTTTTATGATATCTCAAAGAGAAATAACATTATATGGATATCCTTTACTCAAAATGGTGTGTTTGCCATGGAGCCAATCTCCTGCAAATTTTGCTCAATGCGGAGTTACGCCATATAACAAAGTTTTGCAGTGTTCCCAATTATTATGCAATTTCATGAAAGTGCACCCACTACCACAAGAAATTAATGAAACTGACCTTAAAATACCATGAACACTTACCCCTAGACACTAAATGAAAAGTAGAACCATTATTTGAAACATTGGTGTTTTTTATGCGTATGCAAATGCTATTATTCCCTTGCATTGAAATAACATGGAAATGGCAATCTTTTTCCAATAAAAGCTAAGTGTCAGCAAGACAAGTTATGGAATCACTATCAACCTCATACTCTGCTTTCATAAGGTTTAGAACTCCCGTCCAATCAAAAAAAAAGTCAAATTTCTCCAGTGCTCTTGACCGATATCTTGCAAAGAATTCAGGTCATTCCCATCTACAATGCTATTTCAATGGGACAAAATTATGGCTGCATAATAATTGGGAACGCAGTGTATATGTCAGGGAGAGGGCAAGGAGGAGACAGATAGGAAGACTAGATGTGGCTGCATTAGGAGGCGGCAGTGAGAGAATAATTAGAGAGGCCCAAGAGATGGAGGAGGGGTGCAGAGACGCAGGAAGCATGAGCTAAGGAGAGGGAAAGAGCTAATGGGGAGGAGACTAGAACTGGGCGGATACAGAAAGGGATAATGCAGGGAGGGGAGTGTCAGACATAGCTAGAATGAGAGTAACTGGAGAGATTGGAGGATAACATGGAGGAGGGAATGGCTAGGGAAGAGATGCATGGAAAAGGAGAAACCCGGAGAGAGAGGAAGGAAGAGTGGAAGGAGCCGTAAGCGAGGGAGGAGGCAGCGAGGGAGGAGTCAGCGAGGGATGTCTTGAGAGGAAAGTGACCGAAGACGGAGGAGGCAGACGAGGAGGAGAGAATCATTGTGCCCCCCCCCTAAAATATTCCTATTTAAGGGCCTGATTTTAAAACACTTCCTTTTGTTTTTGGAGTTTTGTTTCCCCTTTTCTTCACTTTCCCTTTTTAGAAATTGCCGGAAGTTCTGGTATATATTGGGCAGTGCAAACACACCCTTCACACCCCCTGGCCATAATTTTATTTTGAAATTTCATGATTTAGAGTAGAGCCACATGGACCTTATGTTTAACAGCAATACAACTTTGCATGCTAGTACATGCTCTGTCCCTCAAGACCATTCAGGGTTTCTTAGTGAGGGGAGGCCTCATGATAGGATACACCCCCTGCTCCCTTCTCTTATTCCCGCAATATCAGTTATCCCCCATATTGCCCCCCATTTTTCCCACTCTTCTCCCTTCTACCCCCTCTTCCCCCTCTTGCCCCCGCTTCCCCCCTCTTGCCCCTGCTTCCCCCCTCTTGCCCCCGCTTCCCCCCTCTTGTTCGCTTCCCTCTATTTACCCCCTCTTCCCCATTCCCCACTCTTGCTCCCGTTTCCCCCACATAACCTCAGGCTCCTCATTTCCCCCAATTTCCCTGCCTTTCCCCCTCACTGCCTCTAATTAAATGTTCTTATCTAAGCGTTATCCCATAGGGGGGGATGGTGTTTCTTCTCAATACCATTGCCTACTCCAATTTTAGATGTAAAGTTTCTTCAGCCTCATTGCCCAGTGCCCATCCAAACAAAAACGCCTCCCATATATATGGATGAGTCACATTGTGTAATTCTTTTCTTGGCAAAAAATACAAAACACCTCTTGAAATCGAATATTCTTATACCCCTCTTTTAAAAATACTACAATCTCGGCCTATTTAAAAGAAATTCTGATAGGTCCCTCAACTGGTTGCTGTGTTTCTTGAGCAATGCATACATTTATTTTTGTTTGGAAATAAATCCAATCAGAAAGCATATTGCAACTGCGTGAAACGACATTCGCGGATTCTCGCCAAAAACGCGTAAGATCATTGTGGATTCAAGGGGGAGGTTGGGCTGTGGCGGGGTGTGTACACACCCTACACACTCCCCCTGGCTACGGGCCTGGGTTGGAGACGGGGCTTTCATGTTTTCACATCAAGAGAAAATGTCAGGACAGTGCAATGACCAACTAAGGAACTGCAGAGTCATTTCTGTCCGTCACAATAATTTTAAAGTTGCCCTGAATGATAAAATTATTTGAAAAATATTGATGGTTTCAAGTGTAGAATAATATAAATGTTTAACCAGTAATCTTTTTTACTAATTTATTTAAGTGTCAATTTGATAAAATAAATTATTAATTCAGTTATTTCTTTTAAATTTTCTTGATAGTGCCTCCCACCTCCAGCACAACCATTGTTGATGACGTCACAATGACCATTGTTAAAAATATATAGTTATAAGTTAACTAATTCTAACAATGGTGATGATGTCACAAAGTTGATTGCACTCAGCAATGCCAGTTTTTTCCATGCGTACCCGAAATAAATCTAGGGGTCATTTAGGACATAAGTGGGAGCATTTAAGCAAGAAATAAGACCCCAAACGCTAAGAAAATTTGGACATTGGTTAGTATGGCCACGCTACACAATAAAATGTAAAAATTGGACAAATATTTTTTTGAAACCTGACCTATCATTCGGGGTAACTTTAACTGTTGAAGCTATCAAGATTTTACTATATGTAGTACTTTTCCAGGCAAGATATCCAACTTTATCTCAAAGGAACTGCTCATGTATTGAATAACTAAAAAGAAGAAATATTGATGATATTTTGTAGATGGAGTCTTTCCTGATGTTGCATAGTAAGGTTTGATTCCGAACATTTTTCGAGACATCCAAATGAACAATATACATCCTGAGCCCAGCTTTGGATAACTCTGAGAAACTTCTTAAGTCATTTAGCTCCAAGGAATGCTGAAGGGATACAAGATACCACTTTATCTTAAGTGCAAGAAAATGAGAAGCACACAACCCCCTTGTGGCATCTAGAATACTTCCGAAAGGTATATGATGAAAGATGGCATTTTGCGTTGGAGGCGTGAGTGAGATTGATATTGCAGATGCTTTTGAGGCACTGACAGTCTATATGTGCATGTATAAAAGCTCATTTGTCAAAAGCAAAAGAAGTTTGGAAGGTATTTTAATAGGGGATTAAGGCCTAATATATTATAGTCAATTTATACATAGTCTATAATATGCAATGATTCTAGATTTGTTTTTAATTGGTCTCTGCATTTAAAAAACCTTATTATAATTATGATCAGTTCGCCTAATTGACCACCTTCCTGTTGCTAAGTAGTATTTTCAGGGCAAATTCCATCCTTAGGAAAGACCACACCCAAAATGACCAGATTGACCACAAAAGGGACAGTCTAAAAATACAGAAACCATGCGAACTAGGCCTTCTTTTCAAGTTTGCATATGATCTCAATTGGGAAAATAGCTACCACTACGTTTTCAGGTGCAGTGATTTTGTTATTCTCAGAATAAAGCATTCCATTGCACATGCCAGCAATTTAGTTAATATCAAATTCATGTCTATCAAATTTAAAGATTATCTGAGACATTCTCTACTCAAGAGAGCTTCCTCAAGCACCAAAGGGGGAATAATTAAAAAAGGAGAAGAGGGCCTTATTTATATGCTTGTCTTTTAGTATGTATGAGTGGGTTTATATATTCAACATTTAGAAGTATATTTCATGAATATGTCAAATTATGGTTGAAAAGAAATTATGGTAAAAAAAGAAAAAAACACAATTAACTGATTGCTGTGGTACTTCAGTATTATACTTCCTCAATATCTGATGTGTCGAACGGGTATTTTCCTGAATTTTTATTTCCTTCGATTAATTTATTGAATTCTAAGTATCAACTTATTTGAGCCACATTTCAGCATTCTTTGCTCATCAAAAATTTTAAAGAGCCTCAAAATTGCTGAATAACAAGAAATCTATTCTATGCATATTCGATATGATTGGAATATCCAATCCTTTTGACATCCATTAGATATTTATGTCAGGCAGTTTCATTTCTCTGCTTTCTGTACTAAAATTCTTATATCGTGCTGATGAGAAACTTGGAATCATTGAGAAGTATTATTATTTCTCTTGGTTTGTTTGATTTGTTCTCAAATTTCTTCGATTTTTCTAATTGAAATATGATTCTATTACCAATAGTTGCTTTCAAATTGGATTTTTGCAATATGATTATAAGTATTTGATTTTATTGAAGATATATGAGCACAGGATATCTGATGTCCTGACACAAGCTGCAAGTGTGCCTACTCATGCACCAACTTTTCAGTGCCCTATGGCCTATACGCATACATGGAGTTGAGACTGGGCCACCGTGTACTTCCTGTAAATATATCGCGCTGCATTGGTGCATATCAAAAAATCATATCGATCTTTAATGTTAAAATTTTACCTCTCTGTAACACTTAATCTCTTTCTCAGAGTGGTATCCGACTTTTCTTAAATAGAATTGACAATCACATGCTTATCCAATCAAAAGAAAGAAATTGATGTCGGCAATTCAGGTTTCCTTCCGGACATTTCAAGACTTCCAAATGAACAATATATCTGAGCTTAGCTGTGGATAACTCTTGAGAAACTTCTCATTTAGCTCCAAGGAGTGCTACAGCGATATAAGATACCACTTTATCTTAAGTGCAAAAATGAGAAGCTCAAAACTCCCTTGTGGCACCTAGAATACTTTCGAAAGGTATATGATGAAAGATGGCATTTTGCGTTGGAGGCGTGAGTGAGATTGATATGGCAGAGGCTTTTGAGATACTGACATTTTCCAAGTATACTCACACAAAAGCATGTAATTTTTCATAAGCAAGCAGAGTTTGCATGGAGTGTATTGTGTAAAAGGAGAAATGTATTCAATTCAATGATGTATAAACACACTCGATCAAAATGTTGGAATAATTTGGATTGTCAAAGAGCCAGGACTGCAATTGTTTGATTGTGCAACCCTTGTAAAATAAAAGATCTTTGACTTCGACCTTGACTTGACAATAATCTAAATTTGGCCATTGAATATATGGAATTGTGAAGAATCTGAAGATAGGTACATTGTACCTCAGACATTAGATTAAGGTATATGTTAAATTATTAATGATTTCTTGAGAATGAGCTTGTTACTCCAATGCATCTACATTTATAAGCAGATAAGAATATAGAAATAAATATTATTATTATTATAATCATTATTAGCATACTTCCTCCAATTAAGATGTGGCAAAAATGTTTTGCAGAATATTCATTTTGTTAGATAAATTGATTTTATTCTAGAGATGTTATCCTGGCCACACATTCTGGCATTCAGTACTCATCAAAAAGTTTATGGAGCCTGAAATTGCCTATTAAAAAAAAGAAATCTATTCCATGCAACCTCGATATGATTGGAGTACCATAATCCTTTTGACATTTATTTGATATTTAAGCTTTCTGGTTCATCTTTCTACTTTCTCAACTAAAATGCTCAAATCGTGCTGAAGTGAAATTTGGAATTATTGAGAAGTATCATGACCTCTGTTTGTTTTGTTGATTAATTCTCATATTTCTTTGGCATTTGCTAATTGAAATGCAATTCCATTATGAAGTGTTTTTCTATCATTTTTTAATTGATTTCTTCGCAATTTTATACCTATAGATAGGATTTATATGTTAAATCTCAAAACAATCAGCAAGTGGAAATTGTATTGGTCGCCTGGACATATGTTGGACATCAGTCTCAATCATCCGCCTTTTGTCCTAATTAGCCAACCAAGTGGATAAATTATACAGGACGTTACCCCAATCATCTATCCATCCATCTTGCAAGTACAGAGTGTCAGTTATCAAGATACCAGTTGGCTATGTAGTATTACTGTCTTAGAGTATGGCAGTGTGATTTGCTTTAAGCATGGCTGACATCTGACTGTGGTACATTGATAGATCCCTGAATGTGCTTACAAGTTCTTGTACCTTGCATGTGCCTTTCAGTAAATTGATCTCAAGGTCACACTGCCTACCACAATGTATCAAGCCATGAATCATGACTACATTGTATTTGTGAAGTTATAACAGCTGAAAGAGGTCTTACCTGCTTTTAAGATATATCTGTGAATTTGTTTTTAAAAATTTCAGTTAATGCAGATGCTTAACTTTCATGTGAACTTTGAAGTGACACAGTTAGTATTGGACTATTGGTTACACTGTAAACAAGCTGCGTTCTTCAAAGGAACTACCATTATCAATATTTTTAAAAGTCATTTTACTATAGAAAGCCATTGTAACAATACCTGCAGTAAAAGGTCTGTGCACCCGAAAATACACTAATACGGCCATTTCAGAGTAAATCTAACATTTCTTTTATATGTAGAATTTAGGGTGTGGCTGGTGCCCCTCAAAATGGAAAATTTTGGAGGAGCCATCTGTACCTTTTCATGGTATTGTGGTCTGATCCAAGGGACTGACCTGAGAAATTTCATGAAAGTTGGTAAACGTTTACCTTGAGCACAATTCAGTTGAAGTTTCCTCGCTCGTTGCTTGGAAGGAAAGTCGCGGTATTGGATAACTTTTATCAATATTCATTTTAGAACAATAACAGTTGCATGGCTGGACAGGCCTCACTTAGACCTACAATTTGAATACCAACTTTAATGGTTTTGGACAATTATTTGCAGTTTATAAATCTTTTATTTACTGGTTCAGGTGACTTATTTTTCTTTCCTATCAGATATATGCAAGTCTCTGTCACTTGTCAGGATATTTACATGGTAACTTATATCAGTTAAAAGACAGTCTTAATAGACTTCAAAAAATCTTTTTTAAGAACCTGGCATGACTTTAAGACTATATGTAGTACTCGTAGTGTATCAAATGTGGATGAACAAGATCACCTTTTAAACATTATACAGGAATCATTTTTGGCACATATCCATTTTTTCTGTCTGACTTTGGCATACTAAGAACAATTATTAAACAACAGTTTTGCAAGCTACTGTTGTCACCAATGATTATAATTGTTTAATTGTTTAGTCAAACAGGAGTAAAGACTTCATAAAAACATATGTTGCATGGCATAGTAATACTGTAAGAATGCTCTTCCAATGTATCGTAAGATAAATTGTCATTCATTGCTGTTTTCCACTATGATGCCTCTGAGAAAGCTTTAGAAGTTCTAGTTTTAAGCTCATAAAAGAAATGGTCAAGACGAAATGTATTTCAGTAGGCCTGAAGTCAAGCATATTTTAAGTAAATATAGTCTTGATTGCCTATGCCCGTCACAGGACAGGAAATTAGAAAAAAAATGTCTACTGTAAGCGCCATAGTGTGGATATATCATCACAACTTCAATTACAAGCCATAGATAACAAGATTTATTATTGATCCTGTTCATACAGTTAAGGAATTAATACCATCGTGTTTGAGAAAGTGTGCCAGGTTATCATAAGGGAACATTAATTGATAACTTCGGCTTTTGGTACACATCTTATAATTGCTGTCCACTTAAGACAAGAGTATAAAACACAGCAATGAGATGAAGAATATTTGAAACTACTGTCCAACAATTGTACAGTCAGATGATAGGCTACTATAAGATAGGAGACTCAGAACACTGACTCCCCATGAGTTAACCATGTAATGCTCTAGAGAATTAAAATGAAATATATTTCATCTGGCAAGGCATTGTCCTAGAAACCTTAATGCATGAGCTTAGGTCTCACCTTCTTGGTACCAACTTTATTATTTTAAATTTTAAAGTAAATGTGTTTTAAATCATCTGTTATTATTTGTATATATATGCTTAGGTGTGCAAGAAGATGATATTGAATTAAACACACAATCTCCATGAACTCCAAAATGTGTGATGATAAAAGCGTAGTATTAAAATTCATGATCTCAAAAATCCAACCTTTTACACCGAATGCAATTGCACTTAAGAAATCCAAATATCATCAAAACATATTTGATCCAGCAAGGCATTGTCCTTGGCATCCTGTGGTTAATATATATCCTGATCAGCAAGAAAAATTTAGCTTTTTTTAAATATGCAAGTTATTTCCCGAACACGCACTGAATTACCAATTTGACAGACTGTGTAGAATTTTCGTAGACCATCGAAGCTGGTACTCAAAATGAAGCTCTAATTAAGACAAGTTCAACCATACAGGTTTTATCATTGTATGACTAATATTGGCAAAGTTATACGATACCGCGATTTTCGTATATAAAATATTTCAATAAAACTTTAACTGAATTGTGCTCAAGGTAAGCATGTTCCGATATCCATTAAACTTTCCAAACATGTTTTGTTGACCAAAACACAGTACCAAAACAAGGTACAGCTTGATCGGATAACCTTGGGGCACCAGCCACACCCTAATGTAGATATATATATAAAGGCACTTTCCAGACATTTGTGAACTTCTTTTGAAAAGTTTCCTGGAACTATACTGCCTGCAGGCAAGAGGCTGGGGTGGCAGAAATTATAGTGGTCATTTCTGATTTACCTTTGGTAACCTGGGGTCTGTCCACGTACAAGTCTGGTGCTCATGTAACCTATAACTCTCGATGAAGTCCGGTCTAATTGAAAATGTCAAGAACCACATAGTTCAAATGTGAATAGGTGGCTGTAACACACTTGACAGTTCTATGTCAGTGGGTGGGGAAAATTATGTCTGGATGTTTCTTAATTTGGCCTAGTATTAAGGATATGCTTGCATATTATCAAAATTATAATGACAAAAAAATAAAGATGTAGGCCTAATGTCTTTTCTAATTAAGCTGTTTCATAATACCTCATTTCAGGTTAGCTTTTAAACAATTCTTAAAATACACTGCACTGTAACTGTTTGCAGAGCAAAGAAAATTTGCAACCATTATTTATTTTGTATGCCACATGCCTCAAATATCACTTTATGATCCTGTAATCTTGTGTTTTCTTCACATCAAATGAGTATTCTTGCTTCCACAAGCAGTTTGGTTGAGGATGTTTAGCATTGACCATATGGCAAAACATATATCAGTTTCAATTACTTTCTGGCCGTGCTGTCTAGCTAAATATTGACTAAATTAGTCTAAGTGGTCAGACTTCCATAACAGCAAGAAAATGAGATGTTGAAATGCCATTTCATAAGGTGCACCAGAAAGGCTTTAGGCTTTTTGAGGGGTTTCAATAGAAAACCTAAGTACTGTTCCCACTTGTGCAATCTATATCCTCTATACTATGCTATTCATAACTAATAACAAAGAGTGCTATATTACATATAAAATTGCACGGGAAATGATAACAAATTGTCTGGCGCATTGCAATGAGCCACCAACTGTTTCCTCATCAAAATGACATCTAATCTAATATTCATAGATTTATTGATGCCTGCACCAATCAAATTTTCAACAAGCAAAAGAGACAAATCCAATCAAAGATATATTGTATATATTTTTTTACTTGTTATTCTTAGATTGTCCTTATAGTTTCTGAAGTCTCACCAAATACAATCTCAATCTCAAAATCTCAAGTTTCTAAACCTCCTGCAGTGTGTTATATAAGTATCTGACACATACAGACAAAGTACTACTGAACTTACCGCAATAAGGATACGCCTGTCAAAGGTGGTAAAGACATACATCATATAACTCAGACAAACACACATTTAATTATGTGTTCCAGGATGAAACTGTTTATTATTTTACAATAAATAGCAGCTTCGCTACTGTGCCCGCCAGAAACTGATTTACAGGAACCAATATTTTAAGTCATGAAGAATTAATTACATACAGTTGTTCAGTGCCCTAGACTTATCAAACCTATGCTATAGATAATCTAAAGGATAAATTCTGAAAATACTACTTCAGGTAATCCTCTTACAGATATTATTCAAATGTTATGCAGTTATATTTGTCTCTCAGACTCCAGTCATGTGTCACATAAATTTGCAGCTCAGACATGTTAAGGACAAACAACCACCAAAGTTGCCGCAATAAGCCTGCATGTCACAAGTGCTCGGGACATACATTACTCAAGAGAAAAAATTAATCTCCTTTTACATTTTTAGTGATTTTGTCATGGAATAAACATTGAATTTTGCTTTAATGAATTTTTGCATGATTGTCTAAAAATTAATGAAATATCCGTTTAAAAAAAAGACAAGAAAAACACTAATTAATCTTTTTTTTTTCAATATATCTGTGGCTTTTGCTATGGAGAAGACCTTGATGTAAAGGCTGCTTTGAACAATGAAATTTTTTACATAATGATCTGCATGTGTGCATAACTGCATGTTTGAAATCGGTGATGTAATCAGTCTTCACAATGATAGATTACGTTCATTATACATCCACAATTGTTGCCTCATTAATTCTGCCAGTATATTCTTCTGTTGATGAATGGACACTTAATCCACATAAACATTATACGTTCATTTATCAATTTTTGTCTCTTTGTTGCATATTTGCTTATTTTGCATATAGTTTGTAATTGAAGGCATCCCATTTTTAGAAAAATGTATGTCTTCAATTTGTAAAAAACATCTTTACAAAAACACTTATCTTTAGTCAACGGTAGTGGAAGAAAGTCAAAACTTCACATTGAATTTGTTTGAAATTATGCAAGATCTGCATATGGCACCCTATGGAAATAAAGATGGAGTTTGCAGTTTTGTCTCAAAGTGTGTATGTAATTTTTAAATATACTGCATAATTTGCATTTCATCATTGTTGCAGCAAATGCCAATTGGCCAAGTCATTATTTTCCATAACTTTCAAAAAGCTTCAATCACAGCCGGCGGTGACTTAATTTGACAGGATCTTTTCTCCCCATCTGTACATTTTTTGGATTCTGTCTCTGAGGTATAATCCATTTGTCAATGTCTATCTTTATGTCAAAGCACAGGTGTCAGCCGCTTTGTTGGGGTTGGGGTAATTTCTGGAGGTTGGGGCAATTTCTGGCATGATGCTCACTCACCTCTTATAATAGTGACAAGGTTGCTCACTAGCCCATCTAGTGATCCTGCCAGAAGCCCTGGGTGACCTCAGTGTCTCATCTAATTGGTAGATCAGATCTAGGTCGAAATATTGGGACAGCAAAGGTCATGAAGACATTCAGCCAATGGTTGAGTGTCTTACTGTTTGATCAACCTTGACACAGCTTTGACAAAGTGTTTAATAAATATCACTGATGAGGCATTTGCTGATCCTGTTGTGATTGTTGGCAGTGAAAAACAGAAACTGCCACAAACATATTAACTATCAAACCATTAAAAGCTTTCCAAGTATCATTGTGATACTTATCTGCCAAAGAGTCAGCTGCACAGAGTTTCTTTTAAAAAGAACATATTGGCATTGTAACTACAACTCTGAGAAACAATCATAATTTAGGCATTCAAAATGTGTCTAACAACTAACCCACTGGCCGGAAATTACTTCTTTTTTTATCTACTTTTCTGCAAGCAATTGAATTACATGTAGTACTGATGCACTGTTTAGTGTGTATTGTATTAATTTTTCTTTTTTGATAGTAGAATGCCCAGGTCCTAAAATACAAAGAAAAAAAAGCCTTGTAGAAAGAAATCTATTGTCTTTGCAAAATACTGCACAACTGAGCACTTGAAATGATTCAAATATCCTCACATAGGTGGCACCACCTTCTGGAGAGCATACTTGTTGAAACTTCTTTAACACCATATGTTGCAGGGTGCTTTGATGGAAATATCAAAATCTGCAGGTGCATAATTAAAATGGAAAATTTCCTAACTTCATATATATATTTCCTTTTCTCTTCAAGAAAGAAAAACCGTACACATTGCAGTGTTGGAGGTGAAATATATTCGTTTTTTTTAAAGGTTATGTTGCTAAGAATTAGCTCAGAACTTGAAATGCTGCATGAAGGATATATTCTAAAAAGTGGCTTTGCGTTATGGTACTGCGCTGCGCCTATTCCCTGAACTAGAAAAAAATACAGGACCCAGGCATTTATTTTCATGAAAAGAAAACGCCATTAATAAACCATTTATAGCCCTTTTTCCTAGTTAATTTGTTCTTATTTTACCAAACAAATATTAGTTGTTGCTATGAATTTGTGACAGTTTGATTCTACTTAGTCAATTAGAATGTTTAGACAACAATGGTATGTTGATTGTCAAACTGTTGAGCATGTTATTCACAGCTTCACAAATTCCTCAGGTAGCAGTACTTGATTCTCTTAACCTTGGATTATTTTTTCTGATTGAATTGACCCAAGTGCTAACAACTGGCCAATCACAATGCCTCTAACAATGAGCCAAGTTCATTTGGGTGTGTCAGAAAAAATTGACAGCCAATTCTAATTAAAGACAAGGAAATCCTTTAAGGGCCCCCTTGGTTAACTGACTTAACTGGATCATATGTAGGTCATTCTGGGCTGCTGAATTTCTCATTGAGGTTCTGGCATTCTGCAGCACTTTCAACAGGAATAACAAGATGCTCAGGACGCTATTTGAGCAGGTAATGATTCAAAACGTTGTCAAATATTGTTAGAAACTTGTGCTAGCCAGATTAATTATGTTCTCTACATAATAGTGTCGTGGGAAGACCACAAATTACCATTGTTGATTTGAGTGATGGGCTTGTGAGCAACCTTGTCACTATTATAAGAGGTGAGTGAGCATCATGCCAGAAATTGCCCCAATCTCCAGAAATTACCCCAACCCCAACAAAGCGGCTGACACCTGTGGTCAAAGTGATCTCTGAGTCTGTCTGGAACTTCACAAGCAAATTGACAGTGTGATGAATTGCTTTGGTGACCTGACTGATAAATGTTGTCAAAGACATTCCTGAGCATATCTGTATTATGTCATGGATTTTCTTTATTAGAATCAGACCTCATCTTAATCATCCAATGCTGAGATATAGAACAAGAAAGAAAGCAAGGTACTGCATACTAAAGCAATCAAATGTAAATTATTGCATGGTACAGTAATGGGCCATGGCCTACCTTATGTCCACAGGACTCTCATTCTTAAGTTTTAAATGTCCTGGGATACTGATCACTGAGGTAGTTTTATTCACACTGGCAGTAATAAGTGGTTTTTCGTGGTGCTGCGGTCTCTCCTTAGCGTGTAAAATGCGCTAAAAATACAACTGAGGGTGGTTATGAGAAAACAACAATCTCAGTTGCAGTACTTATAATAATACGTAGTGAGCTGCCCATTCTGGTGCTTAGATTCAACAATGTCCTATTGAAATTACCAATGCAAATGACAAAAAAAATAATCAGTTTAAATTTCTAATATTGAATTTTTTATTTTAGAATATCGAACTCTCTCGCTCTCCAAATCAGTTTGCTTACAATTTCCTTTATTTTGTTTAACGTTTTCGCCCCCGCAGGTCTCGGGCCTCCTCGTGGCGGTGGGTGGTAACACTAAGGTGAAGACCTCTATCCTTAGTGGCCAACATGAGACAGTGCGCATGCACGGTGTGTCCCCTACCTTACAGGGGAATATCAATGATAATGTCAAAAAACATGTTTCAAGACCGGATCGTACGTCAACCGGGTAACCAAGGTGCGCGTCCCTCAGCGGGAAACCAGGCTGAGATCGAAAAATTAGCGACTGGACTACCAAGATTTCAACGGACAAGGACATCCTCGGATGACTTGATAGACCCTGATCGCCTCCCACAAATCTTGAAAGACGAAAATTGCCTTGTGATGAAAGGTGAAACAAAATCCCTTGACGACCTGTCAGCTATCGATGTTTATGAAGTTATTGCGGACACTTGTGACAACACTGTAGCTGGAGAAATAAGACGTCAAACTAATGGAACCTTCCTGATTCATCCTCAGAACGAACAACAAAAAGAGAAACTGACATCAGTCAACGAAATTGCCGGAACAAAAATCTCCTTTGAACCTTTCATAAGACCAGGCAAAGGCCTCATCTTCTCAAAAGAGAGCAGGACATGTACTGATGCTCAGCTAAACAAGTGGTTCAAGAAACATGGCATTGAACACTTCAAACGTCTTTCCCAAAAAAATGGATATGAATTACTACACTTGACATTCAAAGACGATAAAGTTCCAAAGAAAGTACCTGTAGCTTTTGAAAAGTGCAGAGTTCGCCCTATCTTTCCTCGCCCAAAACGTTGTTTCAATTGCCAAATCTACGGACATTTCAGCAGTATGTGTAGAAGGTCAACAGTTTGTGCCAATTGCGGAGAACTGGATCACACTCACACAAGAAAGCAACCATGCTCCAAGCCCTCGTATTGTGTTAATTGTGCAGGGGATCACCCTGCATTTAGCCACGACTGCAGAATCTTCAAGAAAGAAAGGGAAATCCTACAACTACAGATTGACACAGGAATATCATTCCCTGAAGCCAGACGCCGTGTAGAAGAGGATACGGACAGCATGGACCAAGGATCAGACTACCCCAGACCAGTTTTACACTTATCTCCAAAGAGACGGATTCAACTGAAGACGAACCTCTTCATGGATGTCGTGCAGAAGAAATCTTCACCAGAACGACCAAAGAAGAAAGAAACCATGCACTCTCCTGAACCAGTTTCATGCATATCACCCAGGAAACAAAGTCATACGTCCTCTACTGATATCCCTCAAAAGAAGATGTCACCTGAACAAGCCAAGACGAAAGAAGCATTGGCTTCTGAGAACAAGAATCCTAAAAAATGCAATGAAGTGATGGCTGCATCCAACAAAGACATCTACCTCAAGTTGGTACACAAAGATCTGTCACTGACCACGTACGACCGCCTAGCTTTGATTGAGAAGCATCTAGAAAATTCTAAAAGTACTCTGACAAATGCAGGCCTTGAAAATGGATATGGACTTCTCTTACAGAGAACAACTCAAAGTGCAGGCTGCTGGCCAAAAGAAAAATATTGTACTGTTGCCGAGATCCGGGAAGCCACAGCATCACACCTATTCACAGAGATTGAATATGGAACTATGATTCTTCTTCTTATCCATGACCTACTCTTTCTTATCCTGAAATTGGTAGAACATCGCCAGAACAGTTCATGTCAAAAAGAACATTCAGGACACCTAACTAAGTCAGCTGCAGCAGTTGTCTGCTTGGTGTTAAACAACAAATGGCAAACTAGTAGAAGGAAGCTCACAGAAGACTACCTTGAGTATACAAAAACACTTCTTGCATCATTGAGACTTTACCAAGCACGCACACAACTTCTTGTACAACGTACACAACAAACAAAGGGGCCGTTCAACAAAGACGGTTTCAATACAAAGTCGGACCTCATCAAAGCTATCAAAAATTACAAATTTACCGAAGAAGGAGCAGGTGCTCTGATCCTTCTTATACGCCACAACCTGTTTACAACAGCGCTAAAAGTAGCCCAGAAAATCCGTAAATAATTTCTTCACCAACCTACAAAGTTAGTTCTTCCAACACAGACATGCTATGTGGACAATAAATAAAGACAAATAACACCTGAGCAAGCCTCGATATAGCCCAATAAGGTGCTGCAGAGGCGTAAAACACAAACACACACACACACACACACTTGTTTAACGTTTTCACTGACCTTTGACACATACATTCTTATAAGAATATTAATCATTGCAGATGAAATACTTAAACGAAGACTCTATCCTGGGCTTCACAACTAAAATCTAAATTTACTTGCGCTTTTGTCCTATAGTGATATATCCTGTAATAATATTATGCCGAAAGTCGCCCCTTGTTCCTGGGGGTGGGAGAACAGGTGCAGTGTCCTCCTAATTGACAAAGACTAACAATGTATGGTGTAAGTCTGGCATTAAAATTGCCACATAAGACAGCAGAGATGCAACACAAGACTCCTTGATGCACTGCAGTATGGCAGGTTGCTATTGTCAACAGGGACTGTAGAGGAGAGAACATGCATTTTGTATTCAGAAATTGCAGCTATTTCTTCGCCTTTGACTTTGACATAAAAACAAGTTTGTCTACGAGTGATTTTTGTCAAATCAGCAAGCTATATGTAAATACAGGTATATGGGAGCTATGTCTGGTTTTGCTAACAGGGTGACATAATATAATTAAAAAAAATATCTAAAAAGCTGATAAATGGAAAACCAAGACACCTTCTATAATTTGAAGTAACATGGTATTTTTTTATAATTCATCAACAACAAGTATGTTTAAAAAACTTGATCTATAGATTAATAAATGAACGTAGAGAAAAACAGTCATATTGATTTATTTATAAATGGCCAGATTGAGTGATCAGAAGAAGGTTTTTTAGTGAGACAAATGCATTTTGCATGAAGAAAATTTAGATAAACAATGAATACACAGAGATCTAAAGAATAGCCTGGCCTACTATTATGTAGATGACCATAAACTACCTTAAAGGGATGGCAAGCTGGACGGGCCGGCTAACACAGGCAGATTAGTTTGGTAGATTGATAGACAGGCAAATTGAGGGCCTGGTAAGTGGCAACTTTGGCGCAGCTCCTGGCCATTTTCCAGACAGCAGTTGCTGAAGATTTAGAGCAGTTTATTTCTATTACTCTCAAGGAAATGTGTCCAAGGTCTATTATAACCATTAGTGCAGTTGTTCCCACTTGACCATATTTTCAGGGAAGGAGAATCAAAACACAGAATTAGCGATATATCTATGAAATATCTACCTGAATATCTAAATACATTAAATTGCACAAGAGATTTAGAGAATACTGCCATAAAATATCTTTCTATTCCTACACTCTAAACATTGGGTTGTCAGTGTGACTAGTTCATGACTACTTTAGGGTAGCAATGTGTGCAAAATTAGACGTGTGACTTCCTAGAAAATCATTTTGACTATTCTATCTTAACCAAAATTATTATGTTGACTCTGAAAGTAGTCAACTTGATCACCATCTGGTAGCCTTGATTTCCAAAGTGGCACATCTTACTAATCCAATATTTGTAAGATTGACAAGCCTTTAGTAATTTTGATTCAAAGAGTTGTCGGTTTAGGCACTAGGAATTACCACTCTAGAGTTGTCATTTTCACCACCCTGTGTTTAGAGTGTACATATACTAGAAAATGCCCATTAGTGGAAAAAGTTTGACAATGCATTATTGTGAAGTGATGGTGTTGACGCTGGTGTGTTAAAGTAAGGAAATATTTTAGGGACACCTGGTATTTAGAGTGACGTTTAGGTGTCTAAAGTTGAAAATGGCTAACTGCGACATGCTCCTGTAGATGGCAAGCAGATGTTGGCTGGATGCCTGCCTGAGACCTTACAGCCTGATTTGTAGCGGGAAGAATTTGTCCTGGTAGGTGCCATGTACTAATAAGAGCATGCAGGAAGACGATTTGTTACCACCAGGTAAGCAGGCAATCAGATCAATGATAACATAGGGACAACCTGACTGTTGCGTAAGGTCTGAGCTGCCTCCAGGAAAAAACAGATGAAGGTAGGTGCTGCCATCTGTGGGAAAATGGGAACGTGAAGTGGCTCCCTCTGTGGAGGAGTAAAATATGAGAATATGCTGTTTCATGCACTCCTGGTGGGAGATGAGTGGTGGAGTCGGGAAACGGAAATGAGAGAGGAGTTACGCCGATGTGGGCTCCCATGTGAAGTATGAGAGGAAAGAAGAAGGATAGGCGGATAGTTTGGGTGAGTGACGTGCCTGGGGCAGGCGTTTATAGCTGGCAACAGGGGTGGTCATGTGACCAGAGTTTTAACTCAAATATTAGTGGGGATGGGCAGTAACTGGCAACCAGTCTATAGAACAAAGTATTCCTCAACACTTTCAGATGCGGAGGTGAATAATCTGACATCATTTTCACACAAGGGGCAAAAAAAGAAGTGGGTATCACTTTCTAAGAGCAATTCAAACCAGCATTTCTATTAATATTCATGAATGCCAGAGCAGAGAGAGAGCAGAGAGTGAATGTGAGCACATTGAGTATTCAGAGACCTACTCTGCAGCGATACATTACAATAATATATATTTGTCATATGATTTAAGGGTTCTATTACAAGAAACCCCGGTTCTACTGACAATGAAAGTTCTCATTGTGACCATGGATGCCTCCGATTGCTCTACTGCACATTCAGGGGATCCGCAGAGAGTATCACTGTTGTTCACAGAGAATTTGACAAGTATCAAGAGCCAAGTACATTTGAAGTTCTGACATCAAAGCTACATTGCAGAATACAAGCTGTGCTGGGCAGTTTAATTGCCTGCCCAATTTTGAATGATGTTTGGTTTTTACATTCGGGAGACCAATATCGAGCGGAGAAATAAAAATATTAGAAATACAATATTGAGGCTTTTGACTATTATCTTTGTATTATAAGCACATCTGCCAAATAATCTGCATGGGTTCAGATTTTTAAAAAGACCTTATATTGAACGCGAGGACCTGTGAGTTTAAAATGTCTGCATGTTCATAAATATAATATATAATACAAGTGTAAAGTGAATAAGGGAACAACTATCTGACTTGAATTTATTAATGATGAATCCATTTACATACTTCGAGAACAAAAAACCCTCACATACAGATAGGATAAACTGAAAACAACATATTTCTGTCATCGCTCAGAATGGAACCCAATATGTAAAGAAATTAAAATGATAATTTGCAGAACAATTGAGACAAAAACAGGGAGGTTGTGTTTGGTTGATAATTGGAATATCTGTTAAAAGCCATTTAGTTTGTTTGTCTTAAGAACTTTTTAATTAATATGCTATTTGCTTGAATGTCACTTGAACCCTGGCTTGTAGCACGGGAATGTGTACATTCTCCTTCGGTGTGCTTGTAGAGCTTATATGTTTTTGAATATTTATCTTTATTTCTTGAAAATTGCATCAGTTAATAACGGTTAATTTGATATATAGTTTGATGAGGGTCCTATTGTTTTTTGGAACCAACTTGGCAATTTAGAGTAAAAAACAGGGGAATTTTTACATTTTATAGGGACACGCCGCTAAAAGGGGGTCAAAAAAGTGACAGGGAAATATTTCCAAGCAGTGCCAGCTACTTGGAATTACTCACAATAAAACGCCCTCGCAGGTCTCGGGCCTCCTCGTGGCGGTGGGTGGTAACACAAGAGTGAAGTCCTCTATCTCTTGTGGCCAACACGAGACAGTGCGCAAGCACACGTTTCCCCGACGGAAATGGGGCAACCTGTTTGCCGTGGGTTGCGACCCGTGTCTGAGGATGAAGGGGTCCTGGTAGTTGAGTTGGTTGGGACTAAGTTGGTCCCTCCCATACAATAAACTACTTTGGCCTGGATTTCTCCTAGACGGGAGGCTGGATTGGCCCGGTCCAGTCAAGCGGCTTGTCATGTTGTCATTAGGACTTCGGTCCTATATGCCCATGGCTGATGGGTCAATCAAAGAAGGTTCTGACCAAGTCTACATGCTGGCCATGTTTTTCATATGATTGCTGCTGTATTTCTTACCAAGCCTTCTACGAGTATAACCCCATGTATCCCTGGACTAGGGTACTGGGCACAGCCCTACCCATATTAGTCCCCCTTGTTGGGCTCCTTGGTGGGTGGGGAGCATGGGGGATGAATCACCAAAATTCATATGGCTTACTCTCTTCCAAATTCACAGTCTCGACCAAACGGCAGCGGTCATCCTCTGATGACTGCATCGACCCGGAACTTCTAAATCGACAAACGACAACACGAAAGTCAGAGTACCGTCACAGATACATAGTGTTCAAACCATCGACCAGGCTATCTCCCTTTGCCATCTACAAGACCATACTTCAAGAAGTCGGTGAACCTGCAGAGACAACCTTGCAGAGAGATGGAACTGTTCTATTTAAGACCAGAAACAACGACCAGACTCGGAAACTCCTCAGGCTGAAAGATATTGCAGGTACGCCGGCAATAATCGACAATGAATCCATGGACGCAGAAGATGAAGAGGCAGAAAAGGAACAGGTTCCGGAGGTTCCACAGGAAGCAGAAAAAGAAGAAGGTCCAGAGAATCCACAGGAGGAAGAAACAGCTGAGAGTCAAGAGGAAGTAAGGGAAGACCATTCACCAGACAAGGAAGCAGAACGAAAGAAAGAAATTAACGAAAAGGAACGACAACCAGCTGACAAAGGAAAAGACAAGCCAGTACCAGAACAGATCACTTACAGAGAATATCTTCTCCGCTTCCTTCACGGAAGAGTACCAAATGGAGACATTCAACGACCAATGTTTGTACAAAAATACCTGAATCTAGCAGCTGCATATCTGGTACCAATGCCTGGCTTTGACAAAATGTGTGCCAAACTGAATGAGCGAACTAAACAAAGGATGCACAGTTGGCCACCAGACACCTTTGCAACCAAAAAAGACGTACTTGATCTAGTCACTCAGCACGACTTCACAGACGATTTTTATGGAGCCCTTATTGTTTTGATTCAACATGATTTTTTGTTTGTTGCTTTGAAAGTGATAAAAGAACAAATACAAAGACAAACGGACACGAAGACAAAGACAGGAAACACAAAATAATTACCAAACACCAATCCAACTGAATTAACTCCCTTGATACAAACCAAGGATGTCTCTAAATAGCCCAACAAGGTGCTGATGAGACGTAAAGAACAAACACACACACACACACTCACAGTAAAACAGACATACATGCTAGTCTACGAGGAAAAGCAATGATGAAGAAGCTGCGTATAATAGGTGCCAAAACATGTCTATGTTTATCCTTTCATTGATTACAATTTTTAAAAAGTTTTAAAATCCAATTATGATATATGTTGCTAAATGAAAATAAGTTGTTTTGTAGGACTGATTAGATGTTGTTTTGAAAGAGCCATATGGCGTATAGTAGAACAATATCATCAGTACACTTATCCGCTTTGGAGATCACCCCATCACCATAGCCTTTCTTGACTGCAGCCAAATGTTGACAGCACTCTTTCAATATTGTTCAATGATCAGAAACCTTTCACAACAGAAGTAAACATTTACTGTATGGCATGGCAGAACAATGCAGACCTCAATCACTTTAAAGATATTTAAAGGGTATGTATCACAAGTGGAGTCACCTTTTGTTTGTGATGAGCTTCTGGTGAGTAGATTTACAGAGTGTGAACTGTGAAACTAGCATGTCGCCTACTTTCATGGGCTGGTTTATCCTCAGATTGACACATTTTAAAGAATTGACAAAGTCTTACCTGTTGTTTTTCTTGCTCATGCAACTGCCTTGTTGTATGGGGCAGGCCAAAGGTTGTTGTCATCTGTGCATATTAATGAAAACCACCTCTTTCCAAAGCTAACACAGCTATATAGGGTCTTGGGCCCCACAGTGGCTGCCAATGCCAGGGATGATGAAAACAACAACAGCCAAGGACAAAATTTAATTCTGAGATTTAGCAACAGGGGGTCAATCACTTCAAGACATGACAGCACCTGGTGAGAAATGTAATTACAATCCACAGCTGCATTGCAATGGATCAATTGCATTACTGTGACTACATATGCGATAAAGAGAATTGCTATTACAAGGTCTTGCAAATTTGAATTATTACGAGCAATAAAGAAAATCATGACAGAAGGAAAAGCTCCATTTAGAAATTTAAAAAAAAAATCCTCTTCCAAACTTTTAGAGACCATGAAATTTTTGTACCACTCCATTGACAGTAAGTAAAGATTGCATTTAAAGTGGTCCAGGAGAAACATAAAAGTTGCCTATTCATTTAGAAATGTCATGTGCATTAAAGTACAAGAAGTGTCAGTGGAAAACAGATCTAGGCCTATCACTCTGAAAATTTTATTGTGAGGTGCTGCCTCTGGTAGAAATATGTGTGGTGTGTCACTCCATTTGTATGTCTAGCATATTGACTGCATGCCTTCCTGCAATATATACTGAGCACCCAAAATTTTAAATTACTACAATTCCAACACTCCAACCCAGGTAGGTTGTCAAGTTGGTGAAATTCCTGAGACAGAAAATGAATTATGTAATGTGAGTGAACGTTTATGATTTTACAAAATACACCAGATATACAATAACACATGCCTGGGCATTATCAAGGGTTAATTATCTGATCATGGGAGACTCTAAAAAAGTCAAAAGTATCTCTTCTTTGCTAACTCGAGAGCAAAAATGGAAAAAAGGCCCATCGTTTGGCAACCATGCAGAGTAATGAAATAAAAATTCAGAGGAGCCTTTCAATATGCTGACCTAAGAGTAAAGTCATAAATATTATCATTGACCAAAAGAAGCACTCATGAACCTGTTTTTTTTAGAAAGATCTTCAATCAACTACACAGGTCTTCAGGCTGAACAGGACCATATTTCAGTGCAGTGCATGGAGTGAAGCCATGGAATGTCAGCTGGCATTCACTGTTGCGTGCTATCTTGCAAATCATTTATTCCAAGTGTAATATCAGATTATTCTTATTAATGATTTGGTTGATGACAGTGATCACTTGGTTTGGAAGTGATCATCAGGTTCGGCCTTGTTTCTCATTTGACAGGTGTGTTGCTGAAATTTTGCTTAAAATTAGGCAGGGAACTACATGTATAACAAAAATATCTCTAGGCATGAAATAATTTTACAACAATTTCTGAACCAAGTAATTGATCAATTTGGACAATTGTTTTTCATCCAATCACATCATTTGTTTATTTGCTGCAAAGTCATTGGTGCATGGTGAGGTTGATGGCCCTACATGAAATAGAAAATGAGTTGACTTGTCTTCTTCAACAGCAAGATTTTCCTTTATAATAATAAGGATTGAACCCACAACTAAAGGAAATGGTTGCAGAAATGCCTAAGGATAGAGCTTAATTCGTTTTTAAAGTGGGTCATGCCCAACATAATTTATTATCACCACAAGAAATTTTGTAAACAAAGTTTAACAAAATGGCCTGTTTGCAGACTCCTGTTAATACTATAGACACACATCACAAGCTCACAACTTTAGTTGAAAACACCCATGGTATGTATCAGGGAATGGCTGAAAGCGCTGTTTTCTAGCCATACACCAAACAGCTATGCTACATAATATTCTGAGGTCTGAGGATCTCGACCATTGTCCCTCTATTTGATGAAAATACTATGGGAAGTAAATATGGTTCAATAACAAACTGTAGTCAGAAAATCTCACAGAATACTCCCTCTTTAAAAGCAATCCCCTTCTCTGCGAAAAATTCCAGTGCAAGTAAATACGGCTGTAAGAGATCCGCTCATGCAGATTTGTATACAGCATGAATATAAGCACACTCATACTTTGAGAACACACATACTTTAATGCTCACTCATACTTTAAGAGTGCAAGTTCAATGACATGAGTAGCAGTACTCAAATATGTTCTTGAGTCTCGAGTACATGTCTGCTTCTCTGAGGACATTAATGTGACTTGGTGCAAACTGCTGCGCTGAACTTCTGAGACAAGCACCCTACACACTAAGCTGGTGTAAGTTTTTTTAAATATCGGCGATATCTATAGGTTCTGAATTATCAACTGGTAGAATATTTACCTCTCTAAGTGAAGTTTAAAGTTTCTAAAATTTCTATACACTCAGTGATAGAGATGAGTAGGGGGGAGGAATCGCGGAAGCTAAGCCCTCTTTATCCCTTGATTAAAAAATATATTCAGGAACTGTGTACAACTGTTTGTCACATCATTTCCCATTCAACTTTTTATTTGTGTAGAAGTTTTGGAATTTTCGTATTTAGAATGGCATTGAACAGCAATCAGGCCGGTTAGGAGGTCCCCTGACCAAAATTTCCTACATCCGTTACTGCTAGTACACAAAGAAACAAAAATAAAGTCAATTTTGATTTTACATTAGTATGAGTAATTAAGTTTGCAAATTTTGACATTCTTTTGTAACTATATCTAGAAATATCGTAAATACATTGTAAACTGCAAACTATCATTACATCTTTGGAACAGTAACTACCAAAACGTGATAAAGTTCCCTAAAAAGCATCAATTATATTTCGCTGTGACTTTGATTTGACAGAATTTTTTTTTCCCAATTTGTCATTTTCTTTTGATTCTGCCTCTGAGGTATAATCCATTCATCACTGTCTATCTTTATGTCGAAGAACATCTTTGAGTCTGTCTTGAACTTAAGAAGCAAATTGACAGCTGGAAAAGGTGAATAATATATGTTTTTCAAATAAAAACTGCTAGCTCAACATAACTGTAGGGGAGTATGAAGCCATAAACATGTTGCTTCTACAGCTAGCCTTGACTGTTATGAGAAAACAACAATTTCAGTTGCAATAATTATAACAATATATTATGAGCCATCGTGTTTCCGAGTTTCGACAATGCCCACATGAAATTAAGGTGGCTCGCGGGCAAATGACGCGACCTCTGGTGTGCCACAAGTGAACTACACACTCTCCCATAGGTGGCAGGTGCGAGCGTCATGTGCGCCACCTGTGGGAACAAGGCGAAGTGATTTAGATCAACATGAAAGGCAGCTGAAATGACAACACTCTCAAGTGATAGCTAACAGGTAAGTATTGCTAACAGTAATACTGTGGTGTTTAGAGTTCCTAATAGCCTTGACAAGTGACAGCCAACTAAGTTACATCAGGCGAACCTTTTTGATTTTTCCAGTGACAGTGTTGAATGAACTTGAATCACTGATTTGCGTCGATCGCAAAAACGATCCGTTTTGATGTTTAAACCCATCGTGTGGCATAGACCTTTACATTTTTGAATTCTTGAGTTCAGTACGGTTCTTTTGGTGGTTTTTATAAGTCTGTAGCACATCTGAGGGCTGAGATATCTCCTGTTAAGTCGGCTCTAGTGTTTACTTTAAAAATTCTTGATAAAACTCAACAATTTACTTTGATTATGTCAGATAAAAGACCTGAAATGATACACGCATTAGGCTTGTACCTAAACAAGATTATGGGTAATCATAGAATAGAAAATTAAATAAACTGAATGAATCAATTAAGCTGAAATAAATACTTTAAAAACTGCAAAAAATTTATATCCGGACTACAAAAATCACAGTGACTAAAAAGACACTTGAATACACCTATGCTCGGCTCAATAGGCCCCCTTTTTCAACTGAAAAATTCCTAGAGTTGGGTCTAAAAATCTGGCATAATTCCTAAAATTTGATTATGAATTTTTATCGAATCGCAATGTTGCTTTTCGGTGAAAATCACGGGTTGTAATCTGGGAAAAGCTGGCAGATACCATTGCATTGACAAAAAAATTCCTGGAGTCAGGGTATATTTGCAACGACCAACTGACCAGCACCGGGTCTGGTTGTCGAACTTCTAGCCTAGCGTACGTATCAGAAAGAATTTTGAATACTCCCCCCCCCCAGGTTGTCCTCCCCCTGCTGCAGGGCTTGAGACTGTTTTTAATTTATATGCAATGTGGTAATTATATTTCCTCGCATCATTTTGATTACTTCCGCAATGAATTCATCATGAGATGTTGTGAGAAATTACATTTATTTAAACTCAATGACAATTGTAACACTGTGGCAGTTTTGAGTTGATTAGCATGCAGATCGCAGAATTACCTAAGTGAAACGACTACACTCCTGACTTCTTTGGCTTTTTGAAAAGCGACTTCAACTCTGACTCTGACTCCCTACTTCTCCTGAATTACGACTCCGACTCGCGACTCCACTTATCAGCATTTTGCACAAATGTTACAGAGAGTTAACAGGGGAGAAAAAATAATAATACCAATTTTTACTGGAATACTTCTTTAGGAAGTTCTGTATAAAATTTGGGTCTCATTTCGAATCTTTTTTACTGTATTTTTATGAATTATAGTAAATTATTTTTAGGAGTCACCAATTTAATTTTCGACTCCGACTCTACCTGAAAGTCAAATTTCGATTTTGACTCCACCCAACAACCTGACTCCCGACTCCGACTCAAAATCCCTGCTCATGTGTGTGCATATATACAGTAGATCTGATAATACTTTCCTCCGCTTGAATCTTCAAAAATCCTTCAGCATGCCTTGTATAAAAATGTACTGTTGAAGTTAATCATCATAAATCATGTGTTGCTTTGTTTCAGATTGAAGTTATACATGTAAATACAACCCGTCATAAGCTGCATGATGGATAACAAGTCAACAAGTGAATGCTTTTGTAGATGCGTGCGAATTTCTAGACCAACAATTAAGACCGACATATATGATAGTATAGGCTATATCTTGATTAATATTTTTTTACTTTAAATATATTAATTCACAGTATAAAAATTCAAACCAAACTCTTTTTTAATTATACGATATGCTATGCTATGAGAAAAAATCAGATTCATCACAGCTGCTAACAATGGAATTCCTAAGAAATTTATTTTCTGTTCTCAAGAAGAATGTGTATTTAGGAGTTTTTTTGTTAAGTATAAACTTCCATATAAATGTCCACTGCATAATGTCCTTGATTTTAACACTTTCCTTGAGATGTGATTACCATGTAAGTTGCATGTAACTTCATTTCACTTATCAGCATTGTTGTTCCATTGTGATTGAAATTTATTCATTTAAAATTTAAAATTTCTTTCATATATTCTCAGTTCTTCATCAGTAGATAAAAATAGTTGTGATTAATCAACAAAAAGAAGATACATCCTGCCAAGCTCGGGCTATTGTTTTATAAATTTAATGAATATTCTTTCCGATGAAAAAATAAAAAACCTCACACTTTGTAATGATTAAAAAATAGGACAAAATTTCACATCACTTTGGTTTGTCTGTGATACCATGTATTTTTCTATTTTATTTTTTTGGTGGTAAAAAAATTTGGATGTCTTACAACTGTTATGGAAGCCATTAATAGAAGCCAATGTTATAAATGTTGTCGTCGCTAGTGTTGACATTCTAAGAAAGTGTTTTATTTTGTATTTTTGCATGAACCTTTTTCCCAATCCACATGGTTAATGACTATATATTTCTGAATTCATGAACTGTATAGATGAATGCTAATGACATACTTTTGGAAGCCAGCCGCAATTATGTTGTCGGTTGAAATCAATTAAGTGTTTTAGTACAAATTGATGTAATTTTATTTATACAATATAATTGTCACATCAAATCACCACAATGATGTATGTTACACCTAATAAAAATGGCTATGTTTAACGGAAGCTGAGCATTTTTTTTTTTCACACTGAAAATACATTCATGTATGTGAATTTCATTTGCCATGGAGATATCTTGTTGAAAGCCTGTCATTTTGGCCTTAATTGTGACCCTAATCATTTTTGAAACATTTAATGTGAAGGTCTTTATGAAGGCACATGGATAAGCCTATCTGGAAATGTTTTTTTCGGTGCTGTAAATATATTCTCAAACTCAGTTGCTTAAGTTGGTTCTCTATTCAGCAGTTGAGACCTAAGTCTCCATAGGTGAGTGAGAGAGTATCTATTGGAGTGGGACTGGCACCCAACAATTGTGGATCATACCTAACTTTTCTTCTAAGTGGTGTTTGTATTATGGCTCGTCAATGGGGATTTGCATTATTAATTTCAGCAGAAATGTGCAGTTTCTGAACACCGTTAAAATGAAGTGAAATTTTAAACCGATAGTCTCTTTTAGGGGCCGACCAGACGATAGCTATGGACTTTACCCCTGGGACGAACTTTTTTTTCGTACACGATGCGTCGACGAACATTTTTTTTTTGCATGCGGATGAGCGACAAATTATTTTATTGTTATTTTAAAATTACAGGAGCTTAGCTACAGGTGGAAACAAACGTTTTCTTTTTTTTTTTCATGTGCTGAACCAAATTTTTTTTCATTGTCAAGTGTGAAACAAACTTTTTTTTTCACCAAAAGTCCATAGAACCCCCCCCCCCCAAAATCGTCTGACCGGTCCCTAATGTTAGTGGTGGTGCTACATATTGGCACATATTGGCGTCGATAACCCATTTGTCAATTAACGGTTGTATGGAGAAATTATGGTTTATCCAGGGTCCCAGATTCCCGGTCGTCCTATCGCCCGAGACGCCCAGATTTTAGGAAGGACGCCCAGATTTTGAGAAGGACGACCAGATTTTGTACTATGAAACTACAAGCTGGCTTCCACAATGTGGGGAAGGACGCCCAAGAGCTTACAACGAATCTGGGACCCTGGTTTATCTCTGAAAATTGATTTTCAAAAAATTTCAAAATGTTGAAATTGTTTATCCAAAAGTATATTGGATTTTTAGGCATATTTGTCAATTATTTGATATTTAGGTGGCGCTGTTGCATAAAAGAGTACCATCACCCCATTTTCAAACAATGTATGAGTAGATATTTGTATTATCCATGTCTACGAAAAATTTAAAAAAATGCACTTCTAAAACGTACTGTTTATGAAGGTAAATTTTAGGATTCCTAGACAAATTTAACAATTTTGGTCAATATAGGTGGCGCTACTGGGTGAACGAGTCCTGTGACAACCTTTTTTGGACTATAATTAAATTATTTATGAGTAAATATTTATATTAACTATATATATAATATATGCCTATGAAGTTTATCACAAGTTTCCCACAATAAAAGAACTAGTTATAAATGTAAACATCAGGTATTTTAGTCGAATTTACCAATTTTGGCCAATATAGGTGGCGTTGCAGCACTGGTCCTACAGTCTGTGTAAACAGACTGGCACTTAGCACGACTTTCTGGTGTCTGATTGCTTAATTGCCGTGATGCTTCTTGGGATATGTGTACATGCCACCACTTTCTGATTGGCTTGCTGGGTCATGTGATTGGATTGGCCAATCAGCATCATGTCAGGATCCTGACACATCCGGGACCTTCACCATTGTTCAAGATTGCTAGATGCCGACTCCAATGCATGCCGGAGGAGGTGGCCAACTTAGTGGCGTTGCTGCATAATAGTATAGCAATCCTATTTTACAAATAATGTTTGAGTAGATATTTGTATTATTTTTGTCTATGAATTTTTAAAAAAAATTCCTATGATGGAAATACCTGTTTATGAAGGCAAATATTAAGATTTTTAAAATTTACCAATTTTTGTCAATATAGGTGGCGCTGGTGCATAAACGAGTTCCGCTCCCCCTATTTTCCAACTATGTATGAGTATATATTAGTATTACCAATGTCTATTAATTACAAAAAAGTTCCTGCCTGCAGATGTGTTGCTATATATAGGAGTTATTTAGTTTAAAAAAAAATTCCCACTTTTAAAAATACCTGTTTATCAAGGCAAATATTAGGATTTTGAGGCGAATTTTCTGATTTTGGTGTAGGTGGTGCTGCTGGATAGATATGTAACGCAATCCTATTTTTCAAATATTGCATGAGTAGATATTTGTATTATTTATGTCTACCAATTTTTAAAAATTTTTCGTATGATGAAAAGACCTGTTTATCAAGGCAAATACTAGGATTTTTAGTCAAATATTTCAATTTTTGCCAATATAGGTGGCGCTGCTGCATAAACGAGGCCTGCTCCGAATATTCTCCACACTATGTATGAGTAGATATTTGTATTGTCTATGTCCATGAAGTATTTAAAATAATTCTGACCTACAGATATTTCTGTATAAAGGAAGTATTTTGGATTTTTCGTCAAATTTTCCCGTTTTTGCCAATATAGGTGGCGCTGCTGCATATAGGGTAAAGCATCTGCCATTTTTCAAACTATGTATGAGTAGCTATTTATAAAGGCAACATTTATGATTCTTAAAAAAATTCCCGCTATAAAAAGGACCTGTTTTTCAAGGAAAATATTAAGATTTTTAGGCAAATTTACCAATTTTGGCCAATATAGGTGGCGCAACTGCATAAATAAACATAGCAATCCTATTTTTCAAATCATATATGAGTAGATATTTGTATTATTAAGGTCCATGATTTTTTTACAAAATTTCCTATGATGAAAAGACCTGTTTAACAAGGCAAATATTAGGAATTTTTGTAAAATTTATCAATTTTTGCCAATATAGGTGGCGCTGCTGCATAAACGAGGCCCGCTCCCCCTATTTTTGAAACTATGTATGAGTTGATATTTGTATTATCTATGTCCAAGAAGTTTAAAAAAAAATTCTACCCTACAGTTATTTCTGTATAAAGGAAGTATTTTGGATTTTTCGTCAAATTTTCCCGTTTTTGCCAATATAGGTGGCGCTGCTGCATACAGGGTAAAGAATCTCCAATTTTTCAAACATTGTAGGAGTAGATATTTATCTAAGCAACATCTATGAATTTAAAAAAAAAATCCGGCTGTAAAAGGACCCGTTTTTCAAGGAAAATATTAGGATTTTTAGGCAAATTTATCAATTTTGCCATTATAGGTGGCGCTGCTGCATAAAAATGAAATGCAATCTTATTTTTGAAATAATGTATGAGTAGATATTTGTATAAATAGTGTCTATGATTTAAAAAAAGAATTTCCTATGATGAAAAGACCTGTTTAACAAGGCAAATATTAGGAATTTTTGTAAAATTTATCAATTTTTGCCAATATAGGTGGCGCTGCTGCATAAACGAGGCCCGCTCCCCCTATTTTTGAAACTATGTATGAGTTGATATTTGTATTATCTATGTCCAAGAAGTTTTAAAAAAAATTCTACCCTACAGTTATTTCTGTATAAAGGAAGTATTTTGGATTTTTCGTCAAATTTCCCCGTTTTTGCCAATATAGGTGGCGCTGCTGCATAAAGGGTAAAGAATCTCCCATTTTTCAAACATTGTAGGAGTAGATATTTATCTAAGTAACATCTATGAATTTTTAAAAAAAAATCCGGCTGTAAAAGGACCTGTTTTTCAAGGAAAATATTAGGATTTTTAGGCAAATTTATCAATTTTTGCCATTATAGGTGGCGCTGCTGCATAAAAATGTAATGCAATCTTATTTTTGAAATAATGTATGAGTAGATATTTGTATAAATAAAGTCCATGATTTTTAAAAAAAATTTCCTATGATGGAAAGACCTGTTTATCAAGGCAAATATTAGGATTTTTAATAAAATTTATCAATTTTTGCCAATATAGGTGGCGCTGCTGCATAAACGAAGCCCGCTCCCCCTATTTTTGAAACTATGTATGAGTAGATATTTGTATTACCTAAGTTTAAGAATTTTTAAAAAAAATTCTACCCTACAGTTTTTTCGGTGTAAAGGGTCTATTTATGAGATTTTTGCATTTTTACTAAATTGGCCAATTATAGATGGCGCCACAGTATGAGGGAAGGTGATAATCCCAATAATTTCTTAATGAATTAATATAAGTATTAGAAAGTTGCATTTGTGCCACTTTATGGAACTTTCTATCAACCATTTTAACCAGAATATTAATAAATGTATGACAAGTAGATCATGAATTTTATTCTAACTTTTTACACTGTAGGGGGCGCTAGTGGGAAAATGGGCACCGTGGGCCCCAAATTTTTTCCAAATTTGGATAGAAGACATTTTCAGCTACAAATCCTGAAAATTTGAAAAATATCTGAATACCCCCTATTTGCTGCCCATTTGGTAGCCAGCCACCTTAAGATATTTGTAAGTGACAAAAAGATTAATCACTATAAATTAGTTATTTAAGTTTTTATAATTAAATTCTTAATTTAAGAATATCGAAATCATTTGATTTCCAAATTAGATATGCATACAATTTGCTTTATTTTGTTTGATGTTTTGACTGAACTAAATTTTCGGATAAACATGCCATACATTGCTAGCCCTTGGACCCATGAGTAGGGGTCCAGGACTAATAAATTGCAGATGAAATGCTTAAACAAGGACTCTAGCTGGGCTTCATGAAGCAAACTGTGATGACTAAAATCTAAACTTATATGTAACTCAGTCTATTATAATATATCCTGTAATAATATTATGCCAAAAGTTTAACCTATGTTCTTGGAGGCGGGAGAACAGGTGCAGTGATGTCCTAATTGACAAAGACTAACAATGTATGGGGCAAGTCTGGCATTAAAAGTGCCATATAAGACTGCTAATATGCAACACAAGAATCCCTGGTGCACAGCAGTATGACAGGTTGCTATTGTCAATAGGGACTGCAGAGGAGAGAACATTCATTTTGTATTCAGAAACTGCTGCCATTTATTCGCCTTTGACTATCACATAAAAACAAGTTTGTCTTCAAAAGATGTTTTTCAAAATTTCATCAGCTACATGTACAGGGTGGTCAAAAAAAAACTTTACACATATGAATAGTTTTTTGGCTGATGCTTATTGTAACAAATGCTTATCTTTCAATGCAAAAACAACTTGTATAGCAAAGAATAATTCTTCTAGAGACAATTTATTCATTCGGAGGTCCTTTTGGACTGATGACTTTTCTGCAGTGGGCCTTAGGGTGTACCAAAAAATGAAAAAGTTCTCTGATCTTAACACCTATCTGTCAAAAGATGAGGTTTGGTTAGTAGATCAATATGAAATTTTTTTTTTGAAAATCGGAGAAGTCCTTACGCCGGACCAAGCCTCTTGAAATTCACATGTCGAAAATTAGCAAAAAATCGCCATTTTCGCCTAGTTTTGAGCCTACTATGCCACCTACATCTATGACTACTGCCTATAAGTGTGTCTAACTACTCCTTTCTAAGTCCTGACTTGGATGATATTTATGTTGGGTCAGTTCTATCATTTCTAACCCTAAAAATAACCCATCTTTTGTGAGAAATAGTGTAAAAATGCTCTTTTTAGCCAATAAAGCGCTGTATCTTGAGAACTAAAGCAGATAGAGACATGATATTGACACCAAAATATCCAGAATACACACATTCATATTCATCTTCAATACATTTTAGGGCCCTTTACCCAATACTTTTTGAGTTATTAGCAAAAAACCAAATAATTGCCTTTATTTTCATGGGAATCGTCAGCGAAAATACATTTAATAGCACAAATCATTGAAGATAGGTGCCTGGTGATCCTCTAATTTATATGCTATATATAATTATTATTATAATTTTGACACAAAAAGTTATTTTAGTTTTATAGTCAAGGAGTATTACAATGCCATTGATTACTTATTTACATCAAAATATTGTCTACTTGCGAGAAAGGCATTCAAAGAAGTGAAAAAGTGTGATTTGTTACAAGGGTTACCATGTAATCAGGGAAAAATAATTTTTCTTTGTTGTGTAAGATGCTACTAAACCAGCATTGTTATCAACTATTATGTGTCTGAGAAACAATTGGTCAAAAGGGTAGTCTGAGGTGGATGGTTTCCATACGAGTCTGCCTCCTATTGACAATTATGAGGACATACAACAATGATATGGAACTTGAGAAGGCCAGATAAATGCAGTACAATATGAATGAATAACACCAAAAGTCAGTCATTTGAAGAAGACAATAAACTGAGACAATTTATGTATGTCAATGAGAAAGAATTACAGACAGGCTAAATTGACAAATGATTTAGCAACAAGCCTTTCAAAATGTGTGAGAGATAATCAAAATCATGCGCATGTATGCGAGTGACATAACTGAAGATAATGAATGTAGGCCCGAGGAACCCAGTAAACAGTGTTTAAAGGTTACACTCTATGAAACACTAACAATAACATTGACAAAGCAATTATTATATCTTAGATGTTGCTAGAAATATTAATTCATGTTGTACTGCATTTATCTACCCTTCATAAGTTACATATCATTGTTGTATGTCCTCGTAATTGTCAATTGGAGGCAGATTTGTATGGAAACCATCAACCTCAGCCTACCCTTTTGACCAATTGTTTCTCAGAGACATATTGTTGATAGCAATGATGGTTAAGTAGTATATTATACAACAAAGAAAATTATTTTCCCTTGATTACATGGATGGTAACCTTCGCTACAAATCAAACTACTTCACTTCTTTGAATGCCTTTCTCAAAATTAGACAATATTTTGATGTAGATAAGTAATCCATGGCATTGTAGGCCTAATACTCCTTCAGTATAAATAATGAAATGGCTTTTTGTGTTCAAATTATATACTATATATAGCAGATAAATCAGAGGTTCACCAGGTACCTATCCTCAATGATTTGTGCTATTAAATGTATTTTCACTGACGATTCCCATGAAAATAAAGGCAATTATTTGGTTTTTTGCTAATAACTCAAAAAGTATTGGGTAAAGGGCCCTAAAATGTATTGAAGATGAATATGAATATGGGTATTCTGGATATTTTGGTGTCATTATCATGTCTCTATCTGCTTTAGTTCTCAAGATACAGCACTTTATTTGCTAAAAAGAGCATTTTTACACTATTTCTGACAAAAGATGGGTTATTTTTAGGGTTAGAAATGATAGAACTGACCCAACATAAATATCATCCAAGTCAGGATTTAGAAAGGAGTAGTTAGACACACTTATAGGCAGAAGTCATAGATGTAGGTGGCATAGTAGGCTCAAAACTAGGCGAAAATGGCGATTTTTTGCTAATTTTCGAATTGTGAATTTCAAGAGGCTTGGACCGGCGTAAGGACTTCTCCGATTTTCAAAAAAAAAATTTCATATTGATCTACTAACCAAACCTCATCTTTTGACAGATAGGTGTTAAGATCAGAGAACTTTTTCATTTTTTGGTACACCCTAGTGGGCCTAAATGATGCAGAGGTGTCAAAAATGTAACTTTGTGTCCGTTTTTCCCATACAAACGTAATTGATGCCTTTATTGGGCAACTAAGGTCTGTGGTGTCTTGCAGGGATCTGCCTCTAAGTTTGCCCATCCAGAATAATCACATTGATTGAGATCTTACGATAACAGGGGCCATATTGTCCCACTGAGAAACTTGACAGAGCGAACCTTGATCCATTTCTGGCCTTTCCAAGGGAGTGTGGATGATGTCCCGTCTTGTTTGCAGATCAAATTATCTGTGGCACTGTATGTCTTATCTATCCAGGGCTTTAGATGCTTTTTCAAGATGTTAATATGTACTTTTCATGTGATTTCAACACCCTGATCATCCACCTTCAAACGGCTTTGTTTAAAAATCTTATAATGGCCATAGTGAAGTCTGAACTTGATCTAGCACCTTCTGGTTAGTACTGAATTGTGCCACTGTCTTCTCAATTTCATTTTATGTTGTATTTATCCTGTCCTGTGAAGCTCAGTAGCTTCAAAATTGCTGATGGGCCATGAACAACCCAGAGTAGTAAAAACGCAGGAGCACTCCCGGCTTCCATTTTGTCTGCTATCAAAAAAGTAATGAACTCTTTTGATTATTAACCAATTTTCCAAAGATCTAACATACTTGGCTTGTATACACAATAAGTACCCAGGCACTGACTCAATCATGGCAGCCTGGAAAATGAAATATCGACTGTAAAGTTTTTTTTTACCACCCTGTAAATACAGGTATATGGAAGAAGTATGCCAGGTCCTCACTAATTTCAGTTGCATGGTTTTTTAAAATATATCAGTAAAAAATATATTGAGAAACATTTACATGCAGCTGATAATAATTTAAATAAATAAAAGAACAGACGCAACTGTTCTCATGTAGATTTGTTTTAAATAGCCAGATTAAGTGGTCAGAAGATAACGTAGCATTTGTAGCGAGAAAGATACATTTTTGATGACGAAAAATGAAAAAAGAAGTTCAGATAAACAATAATACTATTACGTTGGTGACCATAAACTACTTTAAAGTGATGGCTGGGTACATGTAGAATACTAGATAGGCAGGCTAACACAGGCAGATTAGTTTCAGTAGATTGATAGACAGGCAAATTGAGGTTATGGTAATTTGCAAGTTTTGTCACAGCTCATGGCCATTTTCCAGACAGCAATTGCTGATGATTTGGAGCAGTTTGTTTCTATTGCTCTCAGGGAAAAGTGTCCAAGGCTATTATCACCATTAATGCATTTGTCTTTGCTTAACCACACTTTCAGAAAGGCAAAACTGAAACACAGAATAGGTGAAATATCTATGAAATATCTACCTGAATTTCTACCAAGAATACATTACATTGAACATGAGAGATTGACAATACTGCTATAAAATATCTGTCCCATACATTGGCAGTATCTGGCACTCAATCAATAATACAAAGTATTCATCAACACTTTCAGATGCCGTATTGAACAATCTGACATCATTTTCACACAAGAGGCGGAAAAGGAGTGAGTATCACTTTCTAAGAGCTATTCAAACCAGTGTTTCTATTAATATTCATGAATGCCAGGGCACTGAGAGATTGGAGTCCTGTCTAGTGATACAGTACAAATTTCTAAAAGTGGCCCGTCATTTAAAATCTAGCCTTAGCTATCTATCCATAGTCATTTTAAGCTAAACCTAGCTACACTTATCCATAGCTAGCCACAATTACTATTGTTTAAACAAGGGGTAAAGAGCTTTTAGTGTATACAAAAGAATACAAATGGATAGCTTAGGATAGATATGGATAAGACTAGTAATGAATAGCTATAGACAGCTAAGTTGAGCCACATTTAGAAATTTGTACTGTACATATATTATAATGCACTGAATCTGTGATGCGAAACCCCGGTTCTACAGACAATGATAGTCCTCATTGCAAATATGAACATCATCATTGTGGTAGAAACAGTTTGTGTGGATTGCTTTACTGCACAAAAGTGATCAGGAGAGAGCATCATTATTGTTCGCAGAGAATTTGACGAATCATCCACAGCCAAGTATATTTGTTCTGACATAAATACTACATTGGAGAATACAATTAGCTGTGCTGTGTGCTGGTCGGTTTGAATGCCTGATTTGTTTCGAATGATTTTTGGTTTTGACAAGCGAGAGATCAATATCAAGTGTAGAAATTAAACCATTATAAAAAAGTATCTTGAGGCACTTGGCTATTTTTTTTTTGTTATAAACACATCTTCCAACTCACCTGGGTACAGATTATCAAAGCACTGAAATTGAATGTGAATTTTGAACAATCTCACATTTTAAAATGTCTGACAGTTTACAATTACATATACACATAATACCAGCGCAAAGCAAACGACTCTCTGACTTGAATTTTGATGATGAATCCATCTACATAGGCCTATTTGAGAAGAAAAAAACTCTCACATACAGAAAGGATAAACTGGAAAAAAAACCAATTTCTGTCATCCCTAAAAATGGAACCTAATATGTAAAGAAATTAAAATGATAGTTTACAGAATAATTGAGACAATAACAGGGAGGTTGTGTTTGGTTGATAATTGGAATGTATCTGTTAAAAGCCATTTAGCTTGTTTGTCTTATGAACTTTTAATTAATGTGATATTTGCTTTTATATCACATGAACCCTTCAATATCTGAGAATGGAGATCTGACATCTCCAAATCCAAAGGTTTAATCCCAAGATTTGTTCCAAAATGTATGGTTGTGGGCCGGTTCCAATGAAGAGACGAAAGAAAATTTGCCCGTGATCAGTCTATAAAAACAGGTCATGTCTTATATATCAATAGAGTAACAGATTACAGCAGATTGATTGATTTGATTAATTATTTATTTATTTCCCATTATAAAAAAAGAAATGAATATGGTAGAAATATAAGAGAAAGAAACTTGTAAAGAAAAACAAGGCAAGGAGACCCCCAAAAGCAACTTATTGCTTCAAGACCTGTATTATTAGCTGGATGGTTTTTGTTATTTGGTTCAGATGATGAGATAAACATATTATCACAAAGTCCACATCATTCAGCTATTTGAAGAAAAACACATGTGCACTCAAAGAGGTGGAGAACAAATGTTCCAAGCAACAGTTAAGACCAAGACAAGTAAAAGTTCCCAAAAAGCTTAATCATATTTAGCTGTGACTTTGATTTGACAGGATCTTCATATCTTCCAATCTGTCATTTTCTTTGATTCTCTGAGGCATAATCCATTTGTCAATGTCCATCTTTATGTCGGAGAAATCTCTGAGTCTGTCTGGAACTTCACAGGCAAATTGACAGTTTGATGAATTGCTTTGGTGACTGGACTGATAAATATAGTCAAAGAAATGTCTGAGAATATCAATTTTGTGTGAAGGGTCTTTTATACAAGGGTCAGACCTCATCCTATGCTTTGATATCAAACAAGAAAGGGAGATGTGTTCTGTATAGCAATTGTAAGAGCAATTTAAGGGAAAGGAATGCAGGTATCAACTGGTCTTATCAAATGTGTTCTGTATAGCAATTGTAAGAGCATTTTAAGGGAAAGGAATGCAGGTATCCACAGGTCTTATTAAATATTTGTATCTTGAAGGTATTGAGATAAGAATACACTGTATACAGCCTGACAGATGGAGATTGTGAGGCTGCAGAATGGCATAATTCAAGTCGAATTTGGTGTCAAATTGTCTGCTTGGGCACTATAGTATCCAATTAAACATCAGCATATGGTATCAACAACACTTAGGATTATCTGATGCATAACTGTCTCTGATTTCTCCCTCCGTATACATATAGATATGTTTCAGGGCTACAACCCACTTTTTATGCATAGAATTTCTGATTATGATTTTGGCCTATCCATGATATACTGCATGATAGTAAAGTGGTAGAAATTGATTGATTGATTGACAAAGGGATGGTAAGAAACTTTAGATACTGGCAAAAGTTATTTTGATGGTAGCCACCTGCAGTTCTATCCGTGATAGTAGTATTGACAGATTTATTCTTTGGTAGGCTTATTTGTGTTTAATGGCCACCTCAAAGTTCAGTCTGTTTCAGCAATAACTATTTAAGGTGGCTCGATACTCGTGAACTTTCCAAGATAGGATTTCTTAAAAACAGTTTAGAATGATCCAAAATATAGTTTATAGCAAGGATATGTAAACAAAAGTGGTTACTACCAGCCTTTTAAAAAAAATATTTGGGGTTATGTACCAGAAAGTCGGTCCACGCAAACCTGAAAAACTTAAATTTTTTCTTATTTTTCCTACTGTGAAGTTTGTTCTGCCATTCAGTGGTCATGCATCCCATATTATGCAATGAAACATGAAATTAAAGAAGTCTTTTTCATGGAAAAGGTGATTGCAATTGCAAAGAGATATATTTAGTCTAAAGGACTTTCCAAGGGGCTCGGACTATAAGTTGCGATTTTGACAATTTTAACTTTTTTTATAAAACATGGCGCTAAAAAAAATTGACGAGATAGGATTTTTCATTTCTTTGTCATTTATTTCCAAAAATAGTTGGGAACAACATGATGATATACACATACCTTCCTACCACACTTCAAATTGATATACACATTTATATATATCACAAAGTCATTTTTGAGAAATTAGACCTGCTTGCCGAAAATCGCCTGTAAAAATTTTCTGTAATGAGTATCAAGTTGATCTTCGGCTGTATATAGTACTCTTCATGGCGCATCTAATGCTCTAAACGAGAAGTCTCTAACCCCAATAGAAGTGGCACAAATTGCAAATGAAGCGGCCGACGCATGAAATTCTCAGAATTAAAAAAAGACCCTGAAGCAGTGTCAGCACAGTGGTGACTAGGGTGCATCAGCCGCCCCATGAAAACTAAAAAATAGAGCTAGATAGCTGTACCTTGGCATGAAGTTGTGTTTAGGTAGCCAGATGAACATACTAAAAAATCAGCTTGATCAATCAATATTTAGGGGTGCCTCTGGAAGCATATTTCCTAAGACATTTTCAGGAAAAGCTATGTTTCCGTAGAATTACGGTTTGCGATATCTTGACTAATATAAAAGATAGAAGAAAAATAATAACGTATTTGGATTCTGTGGAAAATTTCCTTCAAAATGAATACCTGGAAGCCATACTTTTGTTGAAACAATGTTGATCCCACACTGCAGGATTTGTTTTTACTTGGAATATTTTATACGACTTCACTGTGTGTCCCCTTTTTTGGAAAGCTCTTCTTGGGCTCAGTTGTGCCCCTATGTGTACAAAGTTCCTACACCAAATTTCAGCCAAATCCATTAAGGTTTAGACACCCCTCCTCCTCATCTTTGGAGGGCCCTTTGAGGGACCAAAAAATGACTATTTTTGAGAATAAAAAGTGGCTATTTTCCTGCCTGAAATCAGTCAATGCCACTGAAACTGGTCAATGAGGTGTTTTTGAGGGTGGAAAGTTCACCCATAATGATAATTAATCACCCAGAAGTCAAGATGATGTCATAACATGCTATAACTGGTCAATTCAGCCCACGGAAACCCTAAATTGGCTGTTTTCGAGCATAAAAAGTTGCATTCTCCTACCTTAAATCAGTTAATACCACTGAAACTGATCAAGTAGGGGTTTCCTCGGTCAGAAAATCATTTAATGCCCTCGCCTGGCGGCGGGCATTAAGTTAATGATTTCTGCCCTCTCGCCATAACTGATTAATACCCCATAATGCCCTCCAAAAAAACGTTATTGACTAATTATACAATTGTGCATAATTTTGCAAATTAATGAAATATAAATATTGTCTGAACAGTGAAACATTCAATATTTTCAGAAAAACCAAAATTTTTGGAGTATAGCAGGGACTAGTATGTTTAGCGAGGCTGTCAATGTACATAATCTGCACATGTCTAAGGAGGATCTATATCGTAGAATTAATGTGTAGTCACAATTCCATGACAAGAATGGAAGCTATTGAATACATTTATGTAATTTATGTAATAATTATTTAACATTTTCACTATGTGGTGTTTCAAAAAAGGTATGGTGACATGAACCCACCTCTTTTTGGACAAAAAGTATTAGGGCTAGGGTTCATAAGGACTTATCAAGGCATAGCAAGCTTGTTCTTTTTTTTATAGCCATAAAAACGTTTATCAAGATCCCATCATCATGAATAATTGAAATAGCTCTGAGAGATAAAATGGAATACTGAGTAAATTATTGCTCAAATTTATGAAACATAATTAATATGAAGGGAAAAGACTAGTACCATGCAGTCATATAAACAGAAACTTATGTACAACAGTGACGTTGTACATAATTATCGAAGTAGAACCATATCTTGCAGTTCATGAGCACCATAAGGTTGACGGAAACATGGCTTTCAGGTATTCATTTTGAAGGAAATTTTCTGTAGAATCCAAAAATGTCATTAGTTTTTTTCTATCTTATATATTACTCAAGTTATCGCAAACCGCGATCCTACGGAAACGTAACTTTTCCTGAAAAATTCACAGGAAATATGCTTCTGGAGGCTCCCCTAAATATTCATCGATCATGCTGCAATTTTAGTATCTTATTTTGTGTGGTAAAACACAACTATGGACCGAGGTACAGCTTGATATGTTGATGTTGGGGCAACTGATGCACCCTAGTGGTGACGTCACGAAAGGTAGGGCCTGCCTGGCTGCGCGTGAACGTGTGCCCACAACCACTTGGTACGAGTAGCGAGCCACCTTAAATTTCGCTTATCAGTTGTTTCTAAATGAAAATTCCAATTTGAATTAGATTTGCAAAAGTTCTATTTTCTGAGATTAACTACAAAGTCATCCCCTTTGTTTGAGAAAAGTTTCAGTCATTGAAGTAACCCAATAGAAACGCTCGAGGAGATGGACTGGATTGTCTCTGAAATTGTCAGACTTTTACTTTAACATTTATCCTGATTAGAACAATTCGAAGTTTCCTTTCTATTTTGTTAAGCTTTTGGAAATGTACTTTAAAGTTTGAATATGACTTCGAGAATGTTCTTACGGTTTGAAGTTGAATCGATATCTGAAGAAAACTCAAAAGTAAAAGCGTAAACGAAAAAATTTGACTGTATTTTTCTTTCCAATTATTTTTCTACAGACATGGTAAGAAGCCAAACTGCAATAAGAAATAAGCAAAGCTACACCTTAAATATCTTTTTAAAGGTCATTTGAAATTGTTCACCTTAGATAGATATATAGATAGATAGATATATAGATAGATAGATATATAGATAGATATATAGATATATAGATAGATAGATATATAGATAGATATATAGATATATAGATAGATATATAGATAGACAGATAGATCGATAGATAGATAGATAGATAGATATATAGATAGATAGATAGATAGATAGATAGATATATAGATAGATAGATTGAAAGATAGATATGGCAGCCCTCTAAGTCCAGAAGAGTTCTTAGTGCTCAGATGTCTGTTCGAACACTTACTCTACCTTTGAGTGCATTTGACAACAGGAGTACAAACCTGGGTGGCTAACAATTTTTGGAAGGGCACCCGCTGTACTTTATGTGCATTTTAACCATGATGACCATCTTCATGTTGGGCACCCGAGGATCAAATTAATAAGACGAGGACCTTAAGACAATGAACAAGAAAGGTTGAAGTTCCCAAATTACTTTCTACTTATGCTGACAACTTCCACAAAATACTAAAATTATCATACACTGTCTAGATGTAAGGACTTGAGTGACTGGAATTACAGCGCATTATCCAGGGAAAAGAAACGCTGACCAGTCATTAGAGTGCCTGGTATCCACTCAGACTTCTGATTTTTTGGACAACAGTTCCTTCTAAAGTTTAAATTTGATGATCTAACTTTGGACTCAGTAGGAGATTTCTAAATAGGTCTGTCTCCATATGGGGATTACGACAGGTATTATCGGTAGGTGGCACTACGATAAGGGGGGAGTGCTATTTTTGTCGTTGGGGAAGCCCACCAAATGACATATTATCTGGTTTGTTTGCAAAGTAAGTGAAATCATGTGACCAACAGTTAATAATAATCTGGTTGTTAACACGTTACAAATCCACCAATCTGTATGATAACAATACATTTTTCTGTTAAATGGCTGTTTGAGAACATAATCAATACAGTGTAGGTGTCCCAAACAATCAAACATTCAACAAACACACTCATTAAGTTAAACTCCTTGGCTTGGTCAACAACACCGATCTCCTTGTTGAAAGGCAGCTAGGGGATTCCACAAGAGCTCTTATTGCTTGGAGACACCACCTATACATAACTTCAGAACTACAAATGGAGACAGACCTATTTGCTCAGTTGGTCAGGACTAAGCTTACATAGTTTGATTTTGAAGTATTTTTGCCAATTCCGAGCTATTGGGATGTGCTTGGAATGGTCTTTCAGGAACTTTTTGTAGTTTACATTCGGTGACAACTAAAAATCAAGTAAACAAATCTGATTGTGATTTTCTTTTTGGTAAGTTTTTCTGTTTTATCCCTTAAAAATAATGTCCCAGACAACAACCAGAAGCAAAGAAAAAATTGCTGGATATTTAAAGCTTGAAAGGCACAGAACAAATTTTAGCAGCATCAGTTTGTTTCAACTGTTTTTTATCTGCATGTGTGAAAGTGTCAATCTTTAAACGTAACTTTGCAACTGTTTGAGTTTCCTGCAACTTCCGAAACAGCTCCACTTGCAGAGCTAGAAGCGATATTGAAACTTGTTTCATGCAACATTTTAATGCAGCTGTCATCAAAGAAGCTTGACTACAGAATTTCACGGAACTCTTGCTCTGAATCTTGTTTTAACTATATGAGAACTTCCTGTTCAGTGACAGCTATCTCAAAGTTATATAACTTATAATTTGAAAGGTTTAGCGCTCTGTCTAACCTGAATCCAATTGACTTGTTTTTGACTATCTGTCTGCAGCTCTTGATGGCCTGCTTATAGTGAAATTCTCTAAATATAAAGTCACAAAAAAGTATGATTGACAGAATACAATTATTTTTTCTATGTTAAACTGATTCCACAAAAACTACTTTAGTTGCCCCAAACATTGTACATCTAAGCAGTTGGAAGACGAGAAAGAGTTTCTGGTAGACCTACTCTTTCTTTATATTGTCCAATAAGAAGCAAGCTAGTCACCAGTAATTTTCTTTCCTCCTTCAGAGCCTTCTCTGAAATATGTCAAACAATATTTTATTTTATACCAACATAGAAGAGAGAACTAAAGGTTAATGTGATATAAAACAAATAGCATATCAATTAAAAAGTTGATATGAAAAGCAAACTGAATAGCTCTGATCTGACGTTTCAATTATCAAGCAAACATGACCTCCACATGTGGTCTCAATTGCTCTGAAAAATATTAATTTTAATTTCTTTGCATATCACATTTCACAGAAATATTGATTTTTCTCTTAAACCTACCTTTTTTGTTCCAATGTATAATTGCTCGGATTCAAATATTTTTGATATACCATGGGCGAAAATTATAAACCTTCCCTCCTTTTTAAAAGTCTTTGTCCGCCAAGATAACTACTCTATTCCTCAATCCTACAGACAGACAAGAAATTATTCATAACAAAGAGACAAGATAATTATGCATTAATTTAATATATAATACATCTTTACAGAACAAGGAACATAGCAGTAACATGATTTGTCTCTTCATTATGGGGATACCTATCTTGGACAAAAGAGCTAAATGTGACACCCTAAAGTGTTACAGAATCGGAATAGACCACAGGCATCTCCATTGTCTATCCAATAATGATATTAAGCCGAAAGTTTGACCCTTGTTCCCCGAACAGGTGCACTGTCCCACTAAATGACATAGATATAAAATGTATGGTGCCAGTCTGGCATTAGAAGTGGCGCATAAAACTGTTAAGGTGCTGCACAGGACATCTTGAAGTGTTGCAGAATAGACCACAGGCATTGATGGACAGCGAGGGCTTGATGGACAGAGATAGAATAGACTAGCGGTGGTAATCGATATACTTTAGATTGTGAGTGTGACCAAAGAATATCCACTGGATATTCTTAGGTAAGAACTATGACATTGTTTAAGCATATCACTAAGCGGAGGAAAGAAACTAACAAGGATTCCCTCAGTAACGGCGAGTGAAGTGGGAAGAGCCCAGCGCTGAATACCCACGGCCAGAGCTGCGAGGGACCTGTAGCGTTAGGGACGTGCATCGAATGTCCGGCCTCGTGGTCCAATCCTCCTGATCGGGGCCTCACCCAGAGCAGGTGTCCACTGGATATTCTTAGGTTTGACGGAGAAACAGACACAGTATTATAATCTACACTACAGGGATTGAATGATTGATAATAAGATAATTGCTGGCAATGTGGGATATGACCACATACAAGGGTATATATAGATTAAGGTGTAGGTATACTGGTGTACAAATATTGGATACCTTGTTGGATGATCAGACTGATTACTGATCAATATTTTTGATGATAGGAGTATAAAAATTCGCCCAAGTCCATCATTAACTTGCCTGACACTTTTCCAACCTTGCCATATTCACAAATTCTAGAAATTCAATTGTGAATGCCACCCACAAAATATTAAGTGAAAATAAGTATAGAAATATCTGCTGGAGAATATCAGCCATAAAGTATTACAGTATCATCCTAGTAGTATCTGGCTCTTGATTCAATATTGTTTTTCTTCAATGCCTACAGATGCTGTATTGAATAATCCGACGTCATTTTCGCAAATGAGGAGAAGAGGAGAAGAGGAGAAGAGGAGAAGAGGAGAAGAGGAGTGAGCATCGCTTTCTGAGAGCTTTTCAAACCAGCGTTTCTATTAATATACATGAGCTCAGTGTGGATATCAGAATTTAAAACAGGTTCTTCTTTGGCAAAGGTTAACTCCACTAAGATACAGGTGTGTGATGGTCGGTTGCAGGGGAGTGGTCAAAATTATTTTTCCCTGAAATTCTATCATGACTATTGTTACACGTGTGACCCGGAAACCCGCTGCCCTGATAATGGTCAGGGTTTTCTCTTAAAAATGTCAATTGTCCTGATTCCGGGGAGGGAGGGGGGCTGGAAGGCTGCAACCTATCAGTGTCACCAATAGATACTAGTACCTGCTATGCTTCTACGTCCAAATAATATCATTATTCTATTTGGTCCCGTAGTTTTGGTGAGGTCGACAATACTTTGATTTACCTTTTATAACAGTCTGACTTGTGAGTCTGTTGCCATCTATCCACCCATATACAAGGAAGTATCACATTACATAAGCTTGATCACCATGCATCTATAAGCAAGTTTAGGTCTTTTCACAGTCAGGATATCCCCGATAGACCTTTATCACAATCAGAAATTCTATGCATAGGAAGTGGTGGCCCCCCGAAAACATATCTATATGTATAAGGAGGGAGAAATCAGGGATAGTTCAATATGAGATTACCCTTAGCTGAAGTTTAATACCATACTGATTTCACAATCTGCTTATAGGAATGTATACATGTATTGATCCGTGTTTTATTTCTTTTATCTCCAAAGGGCATAAAATATTGCTTGCCTAATAAAGAAAACAAAGTGAAAATTGTTGAGCACTATAAGACCAATGATATAGACATTGTTGTAGATAACACACCAAGGTACAAGGATCAAGGCCCACCATAGCCAACTGCTAGTTTAATGGGACATACAGGGAATATATTTTGTTTTTATCAAAAGCATTTTAAAGATCATAAGTCTGTATCATTTGCTATTTTATTCTTAATACTTTTTCATAGAAGGACACATCACGTCAAACAGAGGTTTGCATCTTTTCTAAGTTGAAGAAATTGTTGTTGAGGTCAAAAAAAGTCAGGTTGGCAAAATACTTTTGAGAGGACACCAGACATTCTAATGAGCGGTCAACAAGCATTTCTGCCTGAAATGACCACTGCAATTCTAGCAATTCTAGCTATTGCATGCAAACAGAGTACTGTGACCTCTGTAATTTGGGAATGTCAAAAATCTCTCGCAAATTTCAAATTGAAGGTAAAGTCCAAATTCCTGATAGATGCTTTCTTCAATTTCGTAAAGGTAAAATTCTTTCCAGGAATAGATTGAAATTATGATCATTCATGCCATTTTATAATAGAAAGGAAGATAAATAGATATAATATCGTAAGTGCAAGCCCAATTCAGAAAGGTTGTTGACACATCTTTCTGTCAAATATCCCTAAAAACAATGTCCTAATCATAAAGAGTTCCCCGCCTGTCCACGAAGGAAGTTATCTGTGTTCTGTCAAGTTTACAAGTGTTCTTTGTGCAGAAAGTAAGAAGATTAAGGTAATTTTTTAACTCATAGATCAACTGTGCCTGTGATGTATGGTGGCAAGACTGACAGTTCTTTAAAATGCTACACTTTTTCTCTTAAAGTGACCAGTAGAAACATTTTGTTGTAATTGTAATGGAGTAGAAAATATTTGTTATATTTACTTTTGGCATGTTGTGTTTTTGTTACTGGAATATATGAATTGGGAAAGTTGTAGCTCTGTTTTCTTTGCCTTCATCTTCTTTGTTTATAGGTTGGTCTTTTTTATTTTTTTCGAAAAGTAAACTTTTTAGAATTTTCCATAACTCCTGAAAGAGAGTTTGTAAACAGAGTAAAGAAATGGTCTGGTCATACTGTAAGAATAATCACATTTTGCTTTGTACCGCGACCATGTACTATCTGCTGCATGGTCCAGAGCCTTTTTCATTGATTTGTGATGCTTTCGAAGTCTTGCTAATTGAATCAATGCACTTCAGGTAGAACTACTCTAAAAATGAATATAATATCATATATATTTTGACAGACAATGGTGTGTCTTATCTAATAACACTGGCCAATTGTTTGAAGGAAAATTCAAGTATAATATAATCCATTTATAAACGTCAATTCACATTTTTTGCTGCCTATAGCAGGTTTTTAATCTTAAAGCCCCTTGTATCATCAGAAAAAGTATTAAAGTTTGGCGGGGATTTATTACCAACCTTAATAAAACATTTTATTGGTTTTTAATGACAAAAGTGAGCAAACCACTGGCTGTGCGGCCCGTAAGGAAGACCTTTGGTTATAAGAGCTCCACCAATATTTATTTTCATTACAAAAGCGTTACACTCATGAGTGACCATTTCCGGAAGTCATTGCAATAGCCTCCATTGGCCTTCAGCAACGTATCCTCTGACTCTTATCAGTGGAAAAGTATCGGAACAAAGAAGAATGAAGCTGATTCATGATGACAGTCATGGTATTACCCTTTGTCTGCGCTACCTTTAAAATTGCTTTAAAAAGCTACAAGACCTGTCACAAACCAGATTTGTAGGGGCAATGAAAGTTTATGGCCAGTGTCACCTGTTTCTCAGAATCATCTTTTGTCTCATATATCCCCCCAAAAAAGTTGTAAAAAAGATCTCCATCTCTGTAAGCAACATGGCCAAGATGACATTGTTGACAGTTTGTCAGATAATGAAAATCAGAGTGAAAATGATTATCAGTGGCTTGATCCTCTTTATTGGATGATTGGCATTTGAAAATTACAGATGTTTTATTTAGCACATGGTTCTGAGGGTCTTCAATCACTAAATACAGAGAATTTTTGCCTACTCTAAAGATCAGATGGGAATATTTGAAATCAACACCCAATGGCTAGTAATCAGTCACTTTTCAGAGATTCCGTTGGAGGAGTTGTCTTTGAACAAAGAAGACATTGGCAAAGTGAAAACGATGCCTTTCATAGAGTCTCAATGACCAGCCGCTTCTGTTTTACCGCACTTGCAAACTATTTCATTGGTCTAAGATTGGCCATCCTCAACAAATACCATAAGGTATTCTTTTAAAATGTCCATTTCCAACGTTATCACTTAAAATATTTGAGTGATATGATGGTGTGGTTGCTGTTCAGTGTGGTGAGCACCAGTGAGCACACTTATCTGGAATGGATGCTGTATAAAATCCTACTATATTACGAATGCATAGAGCTTTCAAATAAACTTCCATGCGTAAGGTTTATCTGTGAAGCTTATACGTGGCAGAAGGATGAACACATGTATATGATTGTGTATGGTACCACACAACATCATGGTGATAAATTGATAGAGTGTAACATTTTGCACATGCCATAAACCTGCTCATATTGCACATCATGACATTTTCTGTCTCCTGGGTAAACTACATGAAGCCATAGCCTTACATCCAGCTCAGCATGTGGAGACCAGACAGGCTGTCGCTGGAGACGAGGAGTTTGTAGGCTTCTGAGAATACTTCTCTTATATATGTCAGCTGTCAAGTTTTAAGGTTATAGAGATGAAACTGTGCAAGAAACCAAATAGACGTTTGAAGAAATACTTCGTAAATGTTATGATCTTGATATGTCAACAGTCCAGTTTTGAAGTTATTGACATGAAACTGTATCAGAAACCGGATAAATGTTTGTAGAAATATTTCCTTAATGTATTGATATTCGTGGAATCTATGGAACAAAAATTGAAGAAATAAACATTGTAGATAGATAGATAGATAGACAGATAGATAGATAGATAGACAGATAGATAGATAGATAGACAGATAGATAGATGGATAGATAGATAGATAGATAGATAGATAGATAGATAGATAGATAGATAGATAGATAGATAGATAGATAGATAGATCGATAGATAAATAGATGGATAGATAGATATGGTAAGTGCAGCCCTCTAGGCTCAGTTCTGGGCACTCACAAGAGTTGATTGATGAGATGGGAGAGAGAGCGGGAGTTCTCAACATGTAACACATTTACCCCATGTGAGGGATCTTTTACTTGCCCAGCATAGACACTGATACAAGTGGCCGCCAATTTAACGTTAAATTTGATGCATCTTACATTACAAAAGAACTGCCTTACTGGGCAGTATGATGATTAATTCAGTTAGGATACATTAATTTGAGATGTCTTTTGTCATATGTCATAAAAGCAGTGCCCATGCACTGAAACTTTGGGAACATCACCTATGGTTCCCATGCTACAACCACATCATCCTGTTACGGTGAACACTTACCTATGACAAGTGATAAGAACACTGTGAGTCAACTACACAGCGTACCCAGTTTACATCAGTTGAGTCTTGCAGTTGCCCCGGCATAGAATATTGATATTTGAACACGCTCTTTCCAGATTCAGGCAAGTTCATGTCCATTGGGCTTGACAACTGTAGCAGTTTAAAATGAGTTAGAGGAGATTAATGCAAAAAGTCATATCCAAAACTATTGGCTACACGTTCCGTCATTTCATTTACATGATGTCATGAAAATAAGAGACCTATGCATTAGGGATACAACTTTTCAATTTTTTTCCTCAAAATCGATTTCCTGTGTCATGGCTGGATGAACTTTTGTATAAAAACCACTGTGGTAACGTCATTTTTTAAGTATCTCCAAAAAAGTTCACCCATGAACTCATCTTTGTGTTGGCCATCTATTATAGTCGGAAAATGGCAATTTCCGTCGGTGGAGTACTTTATTTCATCTTATAACTTTTTGCCTATTGAAGATACCGCAACCAAAGTAATACCAAATTAAAGCATTTGAAATGAGCTTATAAGTGGGACCATATAAGGCACTTCACGTAAGGTATATTACCTTTTATCCCATGTCTAGGCAAATTTTCTCCCTGATACTGTGTTTTTTACTGGGCCAATACAGCAGGGAAAAAGTCAGTATTGGGGAGAAAACCAGTATATGGTCAGCTGATCAGTATTTGCCAGGGAGTATACTGACTTTAGATTCATTAACCAATCACAGTGCAGCAATATGACACACCCACTTTCAGCTGAGCCAGACAAGCCAGAGTTCATGCATGACTGCACAGAAGAAAAAAATCAATAATCCACCACTTCACCACTCCACCACTGTGCACAGAGTTTTCCTGTGTTTTCATTGTTGGGATTAGACTACTTGGAGCGTGGTAACATTGTGTAATTTAATTAAAGCAACTAGAGTCACCAATTTGAATAAAAAATGTATAGATAGAGTTAATTTTAAAATGAAACAAGGGCTCACTTACAGTATTATTTTCAAATTATAAAATCAATTTCAAACTCTCTTAATTCTGAACAGTTCTGTTGTTAGGAAGTGTATAATATACACTCTTGATCAAAATGCTGGAATAATTTGGATGTTGAAGGTGTCAGAACATCAAACTTCTAAAATTAGTGATAGAACTTGAGGAATTGCCACGATTTGTTCCTCAGACATTAGATTTATGTATAAATGATATTATAAAACAATTTTAGTGGCTGAAAATTATTTGAAAATTTTCTTTGGGTGACCCGGAAAAATTGATCATTTTTAGTAAAAAATCATCAAAAATTGCATCATGGCTCAACAACATAGACACAAAATTTCAACATACATACAAAATGCCAACTTAATCTTGATGTGTACAACCAAAAAACATCACAATATCATGTTGAATGCCACATGCATTGACCTGTGCCGTCACTCGACTTGCCATGGATTCCATCAACATGTTTTTCGCTTCTTTTTGGCCAATATGGCAATTTTTCAGTGAAATTCATTTTCAACTGAGTTGGTTAAGTTGGTTGAACCTCTTTCATGTATGCAGAATGGTCCAAGATGTCCCCATAGTGTAATTAAGGTTCAAATCTGGTGAAGTTGCCAATGACGGCAAATTCTCAATTTTCTCAATTTTCCAAGTTTTGACAGATTTGTGGTGCCCTACAAGTTTGAACATGGCCATAAATGAATGAAATGTTTCAACTGGAGTGTTTTCTACACTGCGGTATCAGTTCCTCTTCCAACAAACTTGGATAGGAGAGTGCAGGGACGTTTCCATTCTGCACAACCCAACACAAATTTCCGTCATAATGGATCACACACCGAACAGGCACTGAACCACCACCCTGAGCACTTTCGGCCATGAGGCAGTATTCAGACAGTATCTGGCCACCCTCCCATCACACAAAAAGCTCTCTATCGGCTCTGTGAAACATGTAGCGGGATGTATTGACTGAGATGAAATTTAATAGAAAATTTCTCAAAATATTCCAGCATTTTTGTCAAGAGTGTACACTTTTTGAAAGAGGAAATGGTACCTCGGTGTAGAAAACACTTCAGTTGAAACATTTTATTCATTTATGTCTATGCTCAAGCTTGTAGCGCATCACAAATCCTTCAAAACCTGGAAAATTGAGAAAATTTAGAATTTGGCGTTAGTGGCAACATTACCTTTCTTGAGCCTAAATAACACTATAGGGACATCTTGGACCATATTGCATACAAAATGAAGGTTCAGCCAACTGATCCGGACCAAGCGCAAGAGACTTTTACTAAAGGATGACCATATCGGTGAATAACAAGCAGAAAACAGGTTGATGGAATCCATGTCAAGTCAGGTGACGGTAGAGGTCAATGCATGTGGCATTCAACATGATGTTGTGATCTTTTTTGGTTGTACACATCAAGATTAAGTTAGCATTTTGTGAATATGTTGAAATTTTGTATCGATGTTGTTGAGCCAAGATGCAATTTTTGATGAATTTTTACTAAAAATGATCAATTTTTCCGGGTAACCCAAAGAAAATTTTCAAATAATTTTCAGCCACTAAAGTTGTTTTATAAGATCATTTATACATAAATCTAATGTCTGAGGAACAAATCTTGGCAATTCCTAACAACCAATCACCAATTTTAGAACTTTGAAGTTCTGACACCTTCAAAATCCAAATTATTCCAGCATTTTGATCAAGAGTGTACTTTAATTTATCAACTTCTGATATTTTATTGAAAGTTGAATTTTACATAGAATCAGTAACAAATATTAGGCTGATTTTTAAAATAAAATTTTTATTGTCATGGTAAAAATAGTGGGCAGTTCAGCAGCGCTTTATTTTTCATAATACTAAATCATAAGACTATTAGAAGCTTTACATAATTCAATCAGCAATCAACTTCTCAACCTGTCAAACAGCCAATCCTATTTTTTTATATTAATGCTAACAGTATAGCTGGACAGCTAGATAGATAGATAGATAGATAGATAGATAGATAGATAGATAGATAGATAGATAGATAGATAGATAGATAGATAGTTAGATAGATAGTTAGATAGATAGTAAGATAGATAGATAGGTAGATAGATAGATAGATAGATAGATAGATAGATAGTTAGATAGATATATTAATTGATAGATAGTTAGATAGATAGATAGATAGATAGTTAGACAGATGGATAGATTAATTGATGATTGGTTGATTTATCAAGGTATATTATATATAGGCTATAGAGTTGCTATATATAAGATGTATACATGTAAGTCACAGCTGGTTCAAGGCGTTTTGAAAGACAGATGGATGATTGTTTTTCTCACAGTGGTACTAATTTCAATTAAATAGAAAAATGTGCCTAAACATGGGATAAAAAGGTAATACCATGGGTAGGTGCAGTACATCCCAGTATACTCCCCTCGACCCCAGTATATTCCCTCGACCCTTCGGGTCTCGGAAATATACTGGGGTCTCGGGAGTATACTAGGGATGTACTGCACCTACCCATGATATAACCTCATATTATGAGCTAATATCATGCATTTTCCTTCCAATTTTATCATTTTTCTGTTGAAAATGTAATGGATTTGTCAACTCTTTTGCAGAGAATTGTGCTATAGCATTATGAGAGGTTCCCGATGACAAGTACGATGCTATATTACTATTCCATGCCACCACATATCAACAAAATTAAATTGGAGTGAGGATGAAACTCATTGATAGCACAGATGATTGGCTACAGAAGGATTCTCAAGAGACAGCTCACCAACCTATCTTATTAAACTTACACAAATGTCAACTTTGAGGCACTTTCCTGGTATTCACATGCGTGTCTTTTAGTCCTTTACACAACATAAAATGTGTATTAAAACTATCTCTGCAGCATTATAACTGTCAAATTCCAGGAATTTTCCTTCTTTGGTCATGTAAACAATATTCACTCGTAAAATGTGTTCCCAGATGTTGTCACATCATGACAAGTCCATTGAGGTAGTCACAACTATTTCATGCTAAATATTGCTAATCAGGAATAGTATTATAAAAATATATCTCAAGTCATGGGACATTATTTTCAAAGCACATTATCTTCTTGCTGTGCTTCCTCCAAAACATTTTTCATAAATTTTAGTGAGACTGTGAGATTTCTGTACAGATACAGAATTTTATTCGCTGGCCACTGCTCATGGTGGATTTATCCATCAAAAAAAGTTTTGAAGTCATTCAGAAGAGCAAAGAGAAATGGAAGAGAAACAGGTCCATTCCCATTAATCTGGAAGTCATGTGCCATTGTGCCCGTAGAAAAGAAGTCTTATTGGCCAGCAGAAGCGAAATTGCTCTCACGAAGCAGGTTGTTGGTGGTACATGTTTCTTGGGTAGTCAGTAAAAGGCAGAAAAGACAGATTAGCACAATTATCAACTCAGTTTATACAGCTTGGGACAATTAAATTTAATTTTTAAATGATTTTTGAGCACGTGACATGATCCAAGCTCAAAAATATGCTACATTGGTATGACATATAAGTGCGAAAAACACAAATATGAGCCTGTAGCACAATTATTGAATGGCTCATGCAGATGACAAATTTAAGCTGTATTCTATCAAAGTTCAAAGTGGGCTATTTGACAGGCAAAGCTGCAAGTAAGTGACTGGATTAAAGAAATAGTATGTGAGCCAAAGCTGTGATATATACAATTTGTGAATTGTAAGCAACATGTTTTAGAGTGAATTCCATGCATTTTCATGGATCAGGAGCTGGCGGACTGAGTGAAGTCACCAAATGTATAATATATTTGTCAAAGATTTATAGTAAAACATTATGAACTCAAAGGGTCCTTTGAGAATGGAACTCATGTCATTCATGATCAAATTGGTGGGAGAAATAATTATTAAGTAGGTTCGGTTTCTTTGACAACAACCAATCTTTCCCTTTCAAGTTTCAGAAGTTCCAAATATCAGTAAAATTAATGCCAAACGGAATTCCTGAGAAATCCTAGCTTTAATGGCCTTTTATCTGAGGTCATATTTGAGGCAAAGACTGCTTAGAGTATGTCAGTTTATCTCTAATAACTGGGCAGACCACTGGATCAGTGATAAAATATTTCAAGCCTTGTACAGTAAACCTTCTAGCAAGACACTTTGAAGTGCTTGAAAATCACTGAAAGCAAGAGCCATCAAGACTGAACATCAGCAGAAATAAAATCAATGTAGTGAACAAACAATTAAGGTCATGAAAGAACTGCACACCAAACGCAAAAACTGAGGAAACTTGCGATTGCACTTCACTCTTACTTATGACTTGTTGTAGCTTAAAAAATCCATATTATGCAAGCTTCCTCTGTATGAATTGCTTTATAATTGCTTTGAAATATAAAGTTTGGCTCTTCTAGTTGCTATAAGTTATATGATTCCAAAATATAAGCCATTTCATTAATGATCCAACCACATCCCAGTGGGCACATCTACGTTGCAGCAACGTTGTGACAACGTTGCATTTTGGTAAGAATTACGTAGAAATTTCTACGTTGCTACAACATAGATTTGTATGGTAGAAAACCCGTGTAATCACGTTATGAAGTTATGTGGTATTTCAACATTACAGTTGTCACAACATCGTTAAGTTATGTGGAATGTCAATGTTATTTTGGTAAGAATCACATAGAAATTTCAACGTTGCTGCAACATAGATTTGTATGGTAGAAATCCAGTGTAATAACGTTGTGAAGTTATGTGGTATTTCAACATTACGACAACGTTGTCACAACATCTTCAAGTTATGTAGAATGTCAACGATATTGTAATATTGTCACAACGTAGTGAAGTTATGTAGAATGTCAATGATACTGCAACATTGTCACAACATTGTAAAGTCACTTGCACTGACACCTGGATACATTGCTGGGCATTTCTGTTGAATACTGAACTGACAGGCAGTTGATTCCCATCTTAAAATTCACCATCCTCAGCCTTGCTTCTCTCACCTGCCTATACAGCAGACTGACTAGTCAGTTGGGGCAATGCTACATTATTTGAGGAACTGCTAGAAACCAGATACTCACTAACTTACTGGTCAGCAGTTCAAAAAATCAAGACCTTGAATGATAAATGTACCATTCACTACCCTCAGTCCAACGTGCAGCCAAATCTAATTCATTCTGAGAAACTCAGCATCTTCAAACAAATATGAATCAGGAATTTTGGCTTTGTTGGAGCAATATTTTGATTTCTTTTTCTGACACTGGAAACTTACCTACAGCAAATCAGATGGCACAATTTACCAGAATATACACATGAGGTTTTATCGCACACCTTTAAAGGGATTGTTTAATTGGGAAAGTAAAGTAATTGGGTAATTTACATTAAAAATCTACCTAAAGTGAACTAGCTTGTGATTTTTTGTCTCGTATGGCGACATGTGGCACCACCTATAATGTAAAGTATGATAAATGTAAAAACACAACATTGAGACAACGTTGTATGCCTGCCTCACATATCCTCTACCAACATGCAACAAGATGACAAAAGTTTAGTGGCTGTCATATTGCAATGTTTTCAAAGTGTGCATTCACGTTGCAGCAATGTCGTCCGGTTGTCAGGATTACAACATTGTTTGTAGAGTTATGATGAAAAATTTGCTGATGGTCACTCTGAAGTCTCAAAATGACGACACCTTCAAATTCTGTCACAATATAATGACAACATCATACAAAACATTACCAATTCAGAACAAACTTCCCAATGGGCACACGACGTAAACCCTGACGTTGCTAATTGGTGGAGGGCTGATCTGTCGGTCATGTTGACATGTATGGTAGAGATAACGTTGCCACAACATGAACATGACGTCGGGTTTTTTTTACAACATCGCCACAACGTCGCAAGCTGACGTTGAACCATTGACATTGCCTCACAACATTGTGAATACGTCGACACAACAGCGCATGCTAACGTCATGTTGACATGTATGGTAGAGATACGTTGCCACAACATGAACATGACGTCGGGTTTTTTTTACAACATCGCCACAACGTCGCAAGCTGACGTTCAACCATTGACATTGCCTCACAACATTGTGAATACGTCGACACAACGGCGCATGCTAACGTCATATCTTTGACATTGCTTCACAACATTGCGGCAACGTAGTTTCTACCATACGTCTACGTCAGTTGACAAACAGGGTGACGTTGTTGCAACATTGCTACAACGTAGATGTGCCCATAGGGTTGCAACATGAGTACATGGTGAAACATTGGCTGATGGTAACTGCAAAATCATAAAATGACGTCACCTGCCTATGTTGTCCCAATGTAAAGACAATAGCGTATATAACATGTCCAATTTAGAATCAACTTGCAATGTTTGTGTGTGTTTGTGTTTTACGCCTCTGCAACACCCTATTGGGCTATATCGAAATGTTTGTATGACATTGACACATAACGTGTGGTGACTCTCATATAGCAATATAAATTTCAGAGTTTGCATTCATGTTGTAGCAATGTCATCCTGTTGTCAGGATTATAACATTGAATAAGCAACATTGTGACAATGTCATGGTGAAACATTGGCTAATGGTAACAGTGAAGTTACACAATGACGTCACCTCCCAATGTTGTCAAAATGTAAAGAACATGTCGTATACAACATGTCCAATTCAGAATCAACCTACAATGTTTCTACAACATTGTAACATAACTTGTGGTGACTGTCGTATTGCAACGTAATTTCCACAGATTGCATTCATGTTGTAGCTATGTCATCCTGTTGTCATGATTACAACATTGGATAAGCAGCATTGTGACAATGTCATGTTGAAACATTGGCCAATGGTAACTGTGAAGTTATACAATGACGTCACGTCCCAATGCTGTCAAAATGTAAAGAACACGTCATACACAACATGTCCAATTCAGAATCAACTTGCAATGTCTCTACAACATTGTAACATAACTTGTGGTTACTGTCGTATTGCAATGTAATTTCCACAGATTGCATTCATGTTGTAGCTATGTCATCCTGTTGCCAGGATTACAACATTGGATAAGCAACATTGTGATAATGTCATGGTGAAACATTGGCTAATGGTCACTGTGAAGTCACGCAATAACATCACCTCCCAACGTTGTCAAAATGTAAAGACACCGTCATATAGAACATGTCCAATTCGGAACCAACTTACAATGTTCGTACAACGTTGTCAGATAACGTACGGTCACTGTCTTATTGCAACATCATTTTCAAAGTTTGTATTCACATTGTAGCAACATCATCTTGTTGTCAGGATTACAACATTGGATTGGCAACAGTGTGGCACGTTGTGACAATGTCATGGTGAAGCATTGACCGATGGTAACTGCGCAGTCACATAGTAACGTCACCACCCAAGGTTGTTGCAATGTAAAGAAAACTTCATATAAAAACATGACCAATTCAGAACCAACTTTCAACATCATCCCAACGTTGTCACACAACGTTTCATTGCTGTCTCACAGCAACATTTCTTTCAAACATTGCATTCACGTTGCAGCAACGTCATCCTGTTGTCAGCATTTTGACATTGGATAGGCAACGTTGTTTCAATGTTCCAACAACGTCATGTTGCAACATTGACTGACGGTTGCATTATAACATCTCCTACTAATGTTGTCACAACGTAGAGGCCATGTTATTTGACAACATGACCAATTGCAGACCTAATAGTAACGTAGTGTTTACGTCGTGTGCCCAGTGGGATTTACTTTTCTCGGAAAATGCACGGACACCAGTCTCGTGATACATTAGGCCTACGTCATATTTATAGAGGATATGAAAGGCGGCGGGTCACAAAACACACCTACCTTCGATCATTCTGAGTCCAAAACGTTGTTATTTAAGGGCAGTTTCCACTAAATTTGACCTTGAATAGACAGTTGACAATATTTCCAAGACTTCCATGAGGTTGTCATGCTCGGATGCTTGGTTTATCATATCGTTAGACAGCATTGAAATCCACACAGCCTGTCAAAATAGGCCACACTGCCGTGAGGAAACCTTAGCGAACGGAAGTAAACAAACGCTCGGGCCTATAGATTTTAAGGCCTCTGATTGGCCTTTGAAAAAATTTATTGAAAATACATCAACACCAAAACTACAGTATTTTTAGATCAATAAGCATCCACGATCCTTACATCAACAGCTGTATTGTTCTTTTCTTGATAACACAAGGAATTAACGACATTTGAGGGATATTGATCATTTAGGTCACGCTACACATTGGTGACGTCATAGGCACCTTCTGAATTTGGCGCGAAAGTATCAAGGCACTAATCAGCCCAGTTTGCTGGTGGCTGCTAAAAGGGGACCATCTGGGGGGGGGGGGGGGTATGGACATTTCGTTTTAAAAAAAGTTAAATTTCTGCTCTCGGTCAAGTCACCTAAACGGAGTACAGTGTGTGTTCTAAAGGCAAAAGCTATCACATAATAGAAGCCATTAATTTAAAGAAATGTTGAGGATCTTCATCATCATAAATTATTATGCCACAAGGAAGTTACCCAGTGTGAAACATTTTGGGAGCCCCCACCCCTAAAAACCTGAAAAATCCCTTGGATTTAATTTAATTTAAGTTTTGTTTCAAGTAATGGCTTGGAGATTTGCAATGATACCTAAATATTGTAAATTACATTTTAGCATTTTTGGCTTATCTTTTTTATATCCAAAAAACCTGATTAATGTGGGATGAATAGCACCCGAGATATCACTACACCAGATATTTGAACAGACAGAATTGAAAAGGTGAAATCTCAAATAAAAGGTCATTGCGTTTAAGAAACTTTCAAACTTGTTAAGCACCCCATAGATACGAATGAGATCCTCCGGAGCGATTTTGATCCTCATGGGGCAAATAATCATCCTCCCAGGGGAATAACGATCCTATGGACCAATTTAGTGTGCTCCGGAGAGAAACAATCCTTGATTTTTAAATAAATCCAAGAAACGAAGCTGTGTAAACATGTTCACCTGCTGAAGCATATATTGTTATTAACTCACACACAAGCAATCAGACTGATGTGTGCAGTAGTTTAGATATGCTAAGACCCCACCAATAGGGCAAGTGAAAGGACCAAATGGTTAGAAGAGTCGTGTTCATGGATAAAATGTAGCTTTTATTAGAGTAAAAGTTCATTTAAGTCATTTCTTAAGAGTCAGGGTAACTGAAAATGTATTCAGAAATTGTATCGGCAAACTGAATAATATTATGGACCTTCAAAATTCAAATAACAGCTAAATTGCTGTAAGGATGGAGTGAAACGATCCTACGAGTTTTTGTTTTGAATGGAGAAAATCATGAAATGCATCCTGACAATTTGGTGAAGATTGAGCAAGTATTTGGTTCATTATGATTGGTCACGATGACAGCGCAATGGTGAAACATAGCAGCCTTTTTGAGGAATATATGATTTCTTTAGAATGCACCTGCACGTGCAGAATTTGCCCTGCACATGCAGAATTAGCCCTGCACGTGCAGAATTTCGCACGTGCAGAATTTTCCCCGCACGTGCAGAATTTCGCACATGCAGAATTTCATCTGCACGTGCAGACTTTCGCACGTGCAGGATTTCAGGATGCACCTGCATGTGCAGCATTCAGAGTGCACTTCCTGCACTAGATCTCTTCCCGCATGTGCAGGGGGTGGAGGGTTAGCTCAGTGATAGCAAGCTGAGCCGCTGTCGATCATCGGGTCCAGGATTAGAATCCAGCTAATACCGGATTACCTGGGCCTATGTTGGACAGCAGTTTTAATCATCCTTTAGCCTACCCAGCTAGTGCATAATTACGGGATTTAAAACCCTGAAGAATATGTTTCTGAATGTGCAGAATCTCAGAACGCACCTGCACGTGCAGCATTTCAGGCCGCACCCCAGCATGTGCAGCATTTCAGAAAGCACCTGCACGTGCAGAATTTTATTCTGCACCTGCACGTGCAGAATTTTATTCTGCACCTGCACGTGCATAATTTCAGGCTGCACCTGCATGTGCCAAATTTCAGGCTGCACCTGCATGTGCAGAATTTAAAAACTGCGTCTGCATGTGCAGAATTTCAGAACGCAGCTGCCTGTGCAGAATTTCCGATATGCACCTGTCAGAGCTTCTGGAATCATTATTACAAATGCACCCTGTGCAGGCGTATCTTCTAAAATGCAGTGCCACGCACTCGGCTCAGGAGGGCCACGGGTCTGCTCAGGATAGCCACAACTCTGCTTAGGCAGTGATGGCATCAGTAGGCAGCGGTGAGAAGAGTTTTCACAAAACATCATCCAAACGAAGGCGAATTAAATTTTTATAATACATCACATTAGCTCCATTGAGTGAGCAACTATTATGACTCTTCATCCAATACATCTGTTTTTGCCGATCTCAAACAATAATCTTGCAATAATAAACACAGTATCACTGTTGTGACTGAAATATATTTTTACTCCATGTTTTTGAACTCCTTTCTGGTTATTCTGAGCAAAACCAAAGACACAATCATCATAATTTTTGCCCTAGAACACAAAGACATGCACTAAAGTCAATTGTTACACATTAATTGCTTTATTTTGGTAGATTTTTTACATTTTCTGTAAATTGCTCAACCAGTGTAATGTCACAGGTGCAGCCAATGTGGCCACTACAAATGTGCAGTTTTGGTGCAACTCAGTGAAACATAGTTTTCAAGTAACTTGCTGAATATATTGTGTATTGAAAATGGTATGAATTAAGTGGATGGAGCATCCCCATACTTCATCTCTGTTGTAGGCGACACCAAACCTCAATGTCTTGCAGTAGGTAGAACTGCGTTTTTGTGGAGACCATTCTGCGCATTTACACGTGGCCACAGTATTTTGAAAGAAAGTGATGTTTTCTGCCTTAGCAACAAATATATGATTCCAAAATGTGAAATACCGCATTACAATGATAGATATAGGCTCCCTGTATACATTTAGTGTACATTTGAAGTATTGATATGTCAAATATCCGCTGAGTACAGCATTTGAAGATGACACAAACAGACCAAAATAATTATGCAAACAAATTGTAACACTCATTTCAGGAATTATTGATAAAGTCATGATATTTGGATAGCATAGGTTGTTTCTCATGGAAGTTGCCTACTCAATAAGCTCATTTAATCTCTAGAAACCTTGTTTTAGACCAAAATGGACACATAACTCCTCCTGCACAGAACTTCCTTCCAAATTCCCTGAGCAGACCCGTGGCCCTCCTGAGCAGAGTGTGTGGCCCTGCATTTTAGCAGCTATGCCTGCACAGGGTGAAATGGCTGCAGTCATTAGCCTGCCCATTTGCCTGCATGTGCGTCTGATTGTGCAATGCGTGAATAAAATGCAAGTAAAAACATTTTTGGGTACAATATTTTGCAATTATCCATCAACATTCTTACTTTGAACAACTGTTTTTAGATGAGAATAGTATGGTTAGAAAAACGCCATCCTTCTATGACCAGCACAGCCAGAGATGTAATGATTCCTCACTCTCTAATGGCACAGGTAAATCTTAATTAAGAGGTCACTGAGTTTAAGAAAGTCTTAAGAAAGTCAGGTAAGAGTAAGAGACAAGGAGTCCAGGAGAGGGGCATAAACAGTGTATATCTTTCACCTCAGAGCAACAAAAGTCAGACAATGTTTTGTTGATTAAGTCTGTAAAATGGTTACATTGATTGCGCAACAATGTAAATTGTTACATTGTATGACGCTACATTTATAAGGTCATGCACCCTTGTAATTTGCATGGCCAATCCTACTGGGAGGGGCAGAAAATGATTGACAAGCAGTACTATTTGACAATTTCACAGAAGTCCCTCCTCCTGTATTCTCAGCAACCACTCATGGACTGATGATCAGATCAGATCAGAGCTGTGCAGCTCGCAGTGACAGACTCTTGACTTGTGATCATGAGAATGGTGCTTGCCTTAGTTCTGGGATTATCTTTGTGTTGTGGGGGGAGGCTATGGACTTTACTTAAAAAAGTTGTCAATGCCCAACCACTTTATTTTTTTATCGGAATTTTAATATTACGAATTTTAATATTATGGTGCCCTAGCTACAGGTGGAAACAAACATTTTTAATATTTCCATGTGCTGAGCCAACTATTTCTTTTCAGTGTCAAGTGGAAACAATTTTTTTTTTCACCAAATATCCATAGCCCCCTCCAAAGATCATTTGGTGGCCCCTTAGTTTTGTATAGGGGATTAGGCCTACAGAAGAAGTCAATGAACTTTATTTATTTTTGTTGATGTTTCATTCATTGTCTCAGACAGAGTTTACCAGTTTAATTGTTTTCGCTAAGATCGTCATTTGCATAGATCTTTGCAACTGATCGATCTTTAGGCCTATTATTGCATCACACTAACATAACCACCAGGAAAAAAACATATCACAACATTTTTATTTATTTCTATGGTATTCATGAAGCGGAATGAAAAAAAATTCAAACTTCAGTTAGTGCATATCTTCAATGGTCATGAACAAATTTGTAACAGTAAAACTGCAGTTGGTGCAACTTTTTCTAGATGTCAACAAGACTTCTGGTGACATTAATGAGTACAGTAACTAATAGTTTTCAGACAATGCACTGTCTGTAAACTGATTAAGTAAAATAATATATAGTGTGATTTATTTAATAATAGTTAAGATTTAGCATTTAGGTACGGAATTCATGCTAGGTTTGAGTCACCAATCATTACACAATCATTGTGTGCTTTTGGCGCGAATCTTGTCATCAAATGGCAGCCACAGATCTCTGTGATGGCAGCGTCAAGATCTATTTATAGACTGCAAGTGCTTGACCAGTCAGAACGCTGCATTGTCGTGAGTGCACTGAGCGCCAAAATCTTTGTTTACTTCCGTTCGCTAACGATTCCTCAGGGCCGTGAATGACTATAATTGCTGATTAAGGACATTTTCATTGTTCAAACTTGCTCATATACCGTTTGCATTTGATAATAATCAATAAAGACACGATGTGACATTGTTTGTAGTGGGTAACAAAGGCTTGAATAGCCCAAAAGCCAACTGAGTGCTGTCAGCCTTTCTTATCCTCTATTATTGATATTTAGGTTACGTCACGAGACTGGCGTCCGTGGGAAAATGCACCAAATTGACACAAAATGCAAAAATTTCAATGAGAGTAATGGGTGAACTTTTTTGATCAAATACCAAAAAGACATTGATTTTCAGTGTTTTCTAGCAAAAGTTCATCACAATATGACACAGGGTTGTGACGTTGCAAAAAAGTTGTACCCCTACTATGCATCTGCTGCTCAGTAATCTGGTATGCTATGTATCTCACATCAGGACCATTTGTTTAGAGATTGGACCCTTGATAACCCTAGAGCAGCAGATTGGATGAGTATGGGTTAGTTAGGATAAATAAGGATCATGCACATGGAATAGAATGGCCATTGAGTTACACTTGTATTTGGCCAGTCATATAGAATGATAAACAGATTAGAATAGGAGACATAGTGGATATTAGTTTGATATACCAACTGCTATAGGCAATATCACAATGTCATGAGATATATTTATTGTGAGATAAATAATTTGGATATAATGTTAGGCCTATGTGATTATAAAATCTGTATCTTTCTATATTATATGGATAATGTAACTTTGGGTGATTTGATTATTACTATGTACTTGCAAATTTACTAATTATAAGGATTTTTTTCGCTTACATTTCTCTTATTCTACAATGAACAGATAAAAAAGAAACTTTACCATCTAGCCAGTATAATGGCTAATGGTATAAGTACATATTACCAATTATAGTAGTGTAACAAATTTTTCCTTTGTATTTCAGATGCAAAATGTCGACAGAGAAGTGCCTCATTTAAAATAAATACAAATTGCTTATGTGCTATGAAATTATACTTACAAGTGGTTTCTGTCCTTTTCTGCTTTTATTTTGTTTTCTTCATTACTACTAATACTGTTGCTTTTTCTATTTCCATGTGTATGATAAGATGAATGTATTAGAATTGATTCCCAATGGTAGAGGAAGGCCCATATCTTTTTGTAAAGTTACTTCATGTTGTCTCAATTTCATATATTTTTTTTTTGCAAATGTATTATAGCCATTTTTACCCTCGGCAATGTATATTGCCGTCGGGTATTGTAGTTAGTATGGCAAATTTTTGTCCGTCCGGCGGGCAGCCGGGCGGGCGGGTGGGCGGGCGGGCGGGCGGCGTCACACAATGTGTATTGGCCTCTGTGCCAAAACTATTACACCTATATATTTGAAATTTGACACATGAATGGGTCTTATAGTGTTTATGTGCCTTCTGGAGTTCATATTTATGTAATGACCACAGTTTTTGTAAAATATTGAAAATTCGGAAAAATTAATTTTTTTCGTTTCCGGACCAGAACTCGGAAACGGTTATACCTATGGGTATGAAAATCTACCACAACATGTATTAAATACCCTAGTTGTGCCTTTTGGGGGTCTTAATGCTATAACTAAAATAGTTTTCAAAGAATGAACCAAAAATGTAAAAGAATGGGTTTTTTTCAACCCTCTGCAATTCCCTCAATTTTGGAGTTAGACATTTGAAATTTAGAATTTAGTTGTCTAAAATATAGGTCTCTTAACTGCTTGAATCGTTTAGAGGGTCCATCTACCGATTTTTGCATAAAAACCAAAATACTGGAAAAATGTGTAATTTTTTACATTTTTCTGGAATTTTGGTCTCTCACGTCAAAACAGTAATAACTATATTTTTTAAAACCAAAAGGTATTATAGTTAAACCTATCAAGAAGGAACTTTAATGGCCATTATGTAGTTGACGCAATAATTTAGGCCGACAAAACAAGTTAAAAATTCACAAAAATGTGAAAATATCCACTTTCTGGCCATTTCGTTTCTAATAAAGTCATGCAATGCTCTTGAATATGAACAAAATGAATAAACATGAATGAAATACGTGGTTTTCATGCATATGTCTGTTACATCGTCATATATTTGAACATAAAAAGAGAGAAATTGCTAAAAATAGGCCAAAACTATAGACCTTTGATTTGTCACATTTCAGTCAATTTTGGATCTTGGTTACTCAAAGTGCCATACCATGTGCCCCAAGTATAATTTTTTGTATGTAATTTATGCAATTTTTAGGCCGACAGAAGAAGTTTAAAATTCACAAAAATGTGAAAATATCAACTTCCTGACCATTTCATTTCTAATCAAGTCATGCAATGCTCTTGAATGTAAACAAAATGAATAAACATGACAGAAACACACGATTTTCATGCATATATCTGTTATATCATTAGATTTTTGAACATGAAAAGACAAAAATTGCTAAAAATAGGCAAAACACTGTAGACCTTTGAATTGTCAAATTTCAGTCAATTTTGGATCTTGGTTACTCAAAGTGTCATTCAATGTGCCCCAAGTATACTTTTTTCATAAAATTCTTCCTCAGAATTTATGTGGTTTAATAAGATAAATTATATATTATATATATTATATATATACAAATATGCTTTATGCACATAGTTCTGACTCAAGGGGCCTTACCATTCTGAACTTTTGACAAGAAATCTCAAAACCCCATTTTGCTAAAATTAACCTCAGTGATGTAAATTAAAGGAAAGAAATTAAATTAATGTCAGGCCTGCTTTTATTTATAATATTGCATAAAAACTAAATGTGATCAAGTAATGATTCCAGAAATGATTTAACTAAATACAAGGTTATTTAGAAATTTACTTGGCATGCAACAAAACCTTAATTCTATGAATTTCAATGTTTCATTTTATATCCAAAGATATTTAATGTTGGATAAATTTGAATTTTAATTAATAACAAATCTCATCCAAAGCATATTTAGCACCTTTAAGACAATAAGTGTCACTGCTTTGTTTGGGAACAGGGTGCAGCTTCTGTTGAATGGACATTATGTAACATGATGTCACTAATCCTCTCCAATGGCCAAATCAAGAACAAAGGGGAGGGTACAGAAGCAGTTGAATAGCACCCCTATATTTCTGACAAAATTCCCTTTTTTCTTAGAAATATGTTCAAACTGCATTGATAGCCTTAGTTTTTTTATCTTAAACATTATAATGAAATTTCCAATTTAGATCAGAAATATAGGCCAAGTAGAAGTTGAGATGTGACTTTTATATCCCATGCAGGCTTTTTTCTGCCTTTTCAACTATTGTTATACTTATACAGCCAAGTTTGGACTGCATTTAACCTTTTTGGTGATAAGTAGTAAATGTATTAGTCTTATTAAAAAGTATCTGTAGGCCACACATTGTTTTAGTTTAATATTTAAAATAGATAGATTGGATAGATAAACAACCTAACTATTATAAAATTATCTGTTTTCAGGCAGGCCTTTATTCTATTCATAATTTATGATAAGATGGATAGGTAGATAGATAGATAGATAGATAGATAGATAGATAGATAGATAGATAGATAGATAGATAGATAGATAGATAGATGGATAGATGGATAGATGGATAAGGTGTTTTAGATTAAAGGTGTTTAAATGACTGAAGATTGCTTGACTGATTGGACTGATTGAATGAATGAATGATTAATTAATTGTTTCACTGATAGATCCACTGTGAATTTATCCCAGCAAATAGATTTTCATGTTGCACTATTGATTAGTTGTTAGATAGATAGATAGATAGATAGATAGATAGATAGATAGATAGATAGATACATACATACATACATACATACATACATACATACATACATACATACATACATACATACATACATACATATTTTATATATAGATAGATAGATATTGATTGATTGATTGATCATCTATAATTATGTAATCTAATACATCCAGAGAATCACGGATGGACGGATGATTGGGACTTTACCTCCTGTATTTATGCACTTGGTAGGCTAATTAGGACAGGAGGAGGACATAGCAATGAGGTGACCCTTTTATTTCATTGCAACATCTCTTTTCAGTACCTCGAATCTGTTGAATGCTAGGGCTGGGAATTTGTCAAAATTAAATACAATAAAACATCATATAAAATAGAGAAATTGACATTTCATTCATCTAAAAACACTGTCCGTCAGCCAGAAAGAGTAAGGAAGCTTGAGAGACCATTATGATTATACGAACATTCTTGATACATTGATTGCATCTAGAAATAGTTAAGAATATATCTGTAGGGGGGCATTGATATATATGTTCATGAACCTATGAGCTAAAACCATATGAAAATTGTAAAAATTTTGGCCCAGCTCTCCCCATCAAGTTGGAGACTTGGGCCATACAAAGGGAGACTGGGCATCTTAATATGACTGGTTTGGTAAAACTGTACTTGAGGGTCATAATCTATTGCCGATATGTCAATTGATTTCACCGGCTTCAGAATAGCCTGCTGAATAGCCGAGGGTATGCTGCTGCGCAGCCTATGTTTACTATTCGCACCAGAAAAAATAGTCTGAAGTAGGTTATAACTCTAGAAATGAAGGGTTTCGTACGAGCAGAAGAATAACATCATCCTCTGTGTCACTGATTAATTAGATAAATGTAGAAAAAAAAACAGCTCACACTATTACCTCTTTGAAAAACATAGCTACTGGATTGATATTTAGGATGTTTCCTTTTGTAACTTGAGATCAGAAAGAAACAAACCTATATATACAAGGTAAAAGCATACAGGAGTTTTTATTTCAACTGATATCCAACTAAAATGACCTTTTGATTTAATGGGTGCTTTGTTAAAAGATGAAAGGATGAAAGATCAGTCTTCTCCGAGATTCCAGCTCTTGTTCTGTGATCACAAAATTAGCAGAAGAAATTTGGATGAGATTGAACCAAGTGCACCACATGTATCAACGTACAATTATTAGGCCCACTTATTTGATTATACATGTATGAAGAAGCTTCCGTTTGGAACAGATGTCATATACTAATATAAATTATAAGCATTATTCATCAATCTATTTGTATTCAAGTCAGCACTATAAATCTTTCTCCGTGGCCTAATGGTTTAAGGTGCTTGTTAGTGCTACCAGTCTAGCTTTGAGGTCGTGGGTTCAACTCCCACTCCTGGGACTCAATTTGGTCCGAGCCCATGGGACATTAAATGGAGGTGGGTTGTATCCAGTGTTCTGTGCTGGGGCAACTGAAAGACCCTGGGCATCCCTGAATTAATAGGGTATGTGTCAGACTCACAGTCTTCTCATCAATCACCATCATACGGCGGTCACCAACACTGGAGAGTGCTACGGCATGGGAACCTTGGGCAATGTTCCTCTAGTCTCTGCCCATGGGCGCCGTTCTATGGCCGCCCTGAGCTGTATCATTGTGGAAGGCTCACCACGAATTTCGTGCCTGCATTGCAGCGCATGACTGAGAGTATTTACAATTACAATTACAATCTACGTTAGCAATCACACCACCATATCTATCTGCACAACTGCCACAGAAGCACTTTACTTGAATATTTGGCCTTCGTGTTTAATTACCTTGCTGAAATCTAAATAGTATTACAGAAATAGCGCAAGTGTTTTAATGGATTTTGACAAACTTGTAAATGGAACGGAAAATGTGTCTAACATTTGAGAAACTGAATTAGGCATAGCAAATACCATTTTCTAACTAAGATTTTTATATTGGAATAGGGAAACTAACATGAATGTCAAACAAACAGCCAACCACAACATTACAAGCTTAATCAAGCAGTGCTGCACCAGAACTTGCAAGCTAAACAAATCTCTTTTAATTAATAAAATTTTAAATGTTAAATATTCAATTGTCCACAACTGGTACATTTTAGTTTCTCAACATGATGATTACAAAGGATGCACTAACTTACTCAGCATCAATGTATTTATTTTATGTAACTTTAGGCCTGATGTCAACTATTTTACAAAACATTTTGAAGCTGTAAATAAAATCCAGTTACATCACAACCAGAAAATTTGGTATGCTTTCGTAACTCCAGACAGGGGGAGAGTTATCTCAGTGGAAGCATGTTGGACTGTTGATTAGTGGATTTTATTTTTTTTCCTTAGTATTAATTCATTCATTCACAACTCAGTCTCAGTCTCAGTAACCAACACAGCACTGTCAGATTCGAGATATGACATTCGTAGTCCAAATGGCAGAAGACCTATTTGCATTCATTTTGATAAATTGAAACTTTGGTGCATTTAAATTTTGTCCAGATCAAACCCTGATACGAGAAACCTCCAACTGACAGCCAAAAAGTAAAAATAATAACTTTCAATTAAGTACGAAATCAGTTTGACAACCTTGTGACAGTTTTGAAGTCTTCTAAAAGACAAGGTGTCATCACATTTCTCAATAATTAAAGTTGAAAGGGGAAAAGACAAGATGCCATTAAGGGAAACCTGCAAACCTCATCTCACGTCTCATATTTATGTTATCAATTACTTACTTTGGTTTTCTATTCATTTTAGATAAAGGTTATACTTTCAGTCAGGTTTTCCAATAATATTATGGTTTGTAATAGGCCAGTAACTGAGTAGCTTGAGAAAAATGGCTGTTGCCATGTCGCTTTTTCCGTAGTTTCCCCCAATACAATGTTTGTTGATATTTTGAGAGCATCCAGCAGACTGCTGTCATGACACAAAATTACCCCGACAGAATGTCAGTTGGGGTCTGAGCAGGGATTTTAAACAAGGACTTTCTGAGACTTATGTAATTATATACAAGTTGTGGGCGAAGTCTTAACCAACACGTCCTCCCGGCTCTGCATGTCACAAGTAAAATATTCACAAGGTAAAACAAAACCGTGTCATATTTATTAGCAACAACACAAAGAAACAGTAATTAGCCAGATGTTGATTAAATAATTCAGATGTTTCTGGATCAGATGTGTCTGCCAATTTGTGAAATGTGTTGGAAATGTGATTTCTGCTTCAATGTCAAATCCATTAGATAACAGCAACTAAAAGCAGCAGCTGCTGTTAAGTGAATTTTATGAAATTATTGCTGAAATCTGTTCTGAAACTATAACTGACTGACCATATTACATGTTTTTCCCTCTATTAAAAAAAATAAAGACAAAATGTTGCTTCACTCTTTTGAATTAATTGCATAATGTAATGTCGAAACTCTGAATTCTAGCAGAAAACGATTGTTTACAAGAACATCCAGCTTATTCAGACAGATTACAACAGTTACCAGTGTTCTGCAGTCTGGAGGGAATACCACAGGTCGTATAGGTCATGATATACATCAGCCAAACACTACATTTCTGTGCGCTGATGCACCAAAGTGAGTTTTGTCATGCTAACAGCTGTTTTGATCTTGTGCTTCAGTAATGAAGATGAATTTACAGGAATATGAAGTGTGGAAGCTTTCTTCATAAAAGGCACTATCTGAGCGCAGATCAGGGCAATGAGATTTGTTCAGTTTAGTTATGAGTCACTTGTAACTGTTCACAGATGGAAGGATATGCATACTACTACAAGTTGATAACCTTTGTAGGCCAGTCGAAAAAGGCCCAATATCAGCCATACCCTGGACCTCTTCATAACAGTACAAATTTGGTACCGAATGAATCCTTGAAATTTCTAGTTTCACCAAAAAAAATTCCCCAGAATTCCCATTCGGAGGATTTTTTTTATTCAAGTTTCCATGGCAACACTCTCAAAAAAATTATAACCCACAAATGAACAGCATTTTATTGAATAACTTTCCTTCTGCTTTGAGGAACAATTTCAATTTTGGCACACAGTACCGTCATGACCAACTCTCTCAGATGCATGCAAAAATTGTGTTTTACATTGTACTTGTGTGTTGCTATGGTAACAGAAATATAAAAAATCATCAATTTTTTAAAAGACGGTCTTAAAATGTTTGATGTGGAGAGAAAAAATAAATATACAAGCAAAAATATGGTTATGATATTAATAGAGCATCTCTTTGTGGACAATCGTAAACAAAAATATTGGAAATATCTCATATAATATAGTCGCTATAGAGACTGATTTAATGTCTGTTTAAAACTACTTTTATAAACCTGAAGCTAAGGAGGGGCATGTTTCCTTGTTTTTTTCAAATTCATTTGATGAATGGACTTAATTTTGATATAATATTCATCTCTGAATGCAATTAACAATTTAAAAGTTTACCGTTGCCATGGAAACACTGATGTAGGCAGTTCCATAGCAACAAACCTCAAATGCATCTTTCTGATGAAATGCATAGCCAATGGTTTTCACAATTTAATCATACATCTACCCAACCCTATTAGCTATATCAGCAAATTACTTTTACAACTTAAAACAGGTTGTTTGCTTTGTTTCTATGGTAACAAATGCCTCCAAACATCATCAATTTCTAGGATAGGGCAAAAAATAGGCAGTTTCTACAGTTTTCAGTCATGTAATAAAGTTTCCAATGTAATTGTGGTTCTGCAAAGGCATTTGAACCTCAGTATTTTGTAACAGAACACCCTTAACTTACAAAATGACAAAGGGTTGCCATGGAAACCACAATAATATACCATAAACTGTCAATGATAATTCAATTAATGATTGAAACAAATTCATAAATTTTGTAATTGTACAAAATATAGTTGACCGATTTTCATGTATCAAGCATCAAAAGATAGCTGGTAATGGCTTCTATTTTTTAAATTTTAAATTATTGTTGCCATGGCAACCAGTTATCAGTTATGTTCAGTTTCAACCAATTTTTAAAAACTTCATAAAATAAGTATTTGCCATATTAAATCATTAATATCCATGACAAATAGGATATGATTCATTTATTTCTAATCATATTATAAATTCTGAGATATTTTTGTATAAATTTGATTGGATTAAAGTTTATGATGGCAAGAAATTTGGCAATATGATGATTCATAATATAGACGTCAAGGAGATTTTCTTTGAGACATTATGAGCAAAAATGGAGTGTCTTAGGTTTGAACGGAGATATTTTATTGTATGATGCATCATTTTAAAGCTTGAGCAAAGATCTATCTTTTGCAATGAAAATTTCTGGTAACCATGGCAACAGAAATGGTATATCAGGCTAATTAGTAATTTTTAGGGTCTGAGATTCTAATTTTTTTATGTGCGAAGTGCAAAAATTATCATGAAGATCAGTTCAAAACCATACATAATATAATTATATTTGATACTTAGTAGTTAATGACATGGTTGCCAGGGCTTCTGAAAAATAATGAATACACAATGCCAGTTATTATTACAGAGAAAAGACACTGAGGAAAATCAAATACCAGTTGCTCCATTTTCAGAGGTGGCCGTCTTACATGTAAATCTTAAGGTTTATTTGAAAACTTGCTGAAGGACGTAATGTTTGCTTGATTTTCCTGAACAATTGCAATGTGATTTATGATCGGAAAAGATTTTCATGATTTTATAAGCGAGCAATTCCAATTTTTAGCCCTCCCTTCAAATACTTTCATGGGAGGATGAAAAGGACTTTCAATATGAATATGAAAAGCAATGGTCCTAAGCATTTCTTTTGTACTACACTGCTTGTAGGCGCATACAAAGTCTGAAAATAAATCAACATGTTACTTGTAGTAATTGCTTGGATCACTAGGATTAGTTAGATTTTGACTGTGTGTCACTCCTAAATGGAACCATGATATTGTGACAATTTTCAAAGTACAGCAGTAGTGTAAACTTATTTTTTGATGCACACTGTACCAGCAGTACAAATCTTTGGGTATGCTATGACTGAGCTATGTATTTTGACACCTCTAGGACAGCACTTCACCAAAAATGTCATGATATCATAAACTTTTAAAAGAAATGGTAAAATTATATGCATTTTACTGCAGATTTTTTTGGCAAGACTAATTTGAAAAATAGTCAGAAAAGTCCCAAATCAAGATGACTTTCATGAAATTATCTGACACAACAAAGAACATGAAAGATGGGTTTCACCTTAAACACTGAGATTAGTATCTTGCATTGCTTGATTTTTGTGGCTGTACTAACTATATCATAACCCAATTATGATTATGCATTTAGCAACTCTCTCATAACTATATCTATTATTGAGATGCCAATATACACTGAAAATTGAGTTTCTTTTAAAGATGCCTGTCTGTGTTCCTTCATTATTTCTTTGAAAAAAAAACTGTGCTAATAATAATGCAGACAGATTAGCCAGAAAAATACAAATTTTGATCCTATACAAATCTCTGATGTTTAGGGTGACGTTCGTTGAGGCGGACACCTGGATTCTTGACATTTAAAAAATGTGAAATAGTATGATACAACCCATACAACCATAGGCCAAGCAGTATTTCAGAAATACTGCTTGGCCTATGGGTTGTATTCCATCAACCAGAGCCTCAAATTAAATGTTTTCATTAACACTAATAGTATATATATAAGTTTGTATGGCAAGAACACTGAATATCTGGTGAATTCCCTAAAACAGAAAAGGGAAGGAGGTATCCTTGAGTCAGACAGTTGTGTCCCAAAAACATGACATTTAAATATATAGCTGCAAAATAACTTTTCAGTCCCTTGAAAAGGGGGGAGGGTTGGTCAAGTGGTAAAGCTTGCTGGGCTGCCAATTGCTGGGCCCAGGGTTCAAATCCAGATTTTGCCAGGTCACTGGGGTGTATGTGGGACTGCTGTTTCAATCATCCTTTGCCTCATAGCCATGTCCTCTCCCTGTCCTAATAAGAGTACCAAGTGCATAAATACTGGATGTGAAGCCCAAATCATCCATCCATCCAGTCCCTTGAAAAGCCAAATTTGAGTAGAAAATGGCGCGACATCCTTCCTAACTATGTTTCCTAACTATGTTTAACAAATTGAAGTTAAAATCAATACCATAGGCCAGCAAAGGATCCTTCAAATGTGACCAAAATTCACTAAATTTCACAAATTCATGGAAGAATCATGAGAAAAACAGGGTTTTTACCCCTTCTTGATAGCCATGAAGAAACCGCTAAATGTGTTCATATCATGCTCATACTTTTGGAAAGGCACAAGGACGTCTTTAGCTACAGGTTGGTACGAAATAAGGTGATATAGAAGATCTTAATTAGCCAGGTCAGCCCCACTAATAGTGTCCGACTCGAGGTTACCTAAATCTCTAAGTGTCCAACTCAAGGAAACTTACCCTACAATTCCAAACCAACAAATATTGAGGAATTATCATGAAAACCAGTGATAATAATAGGTTATTCACCACGGGAGAGGGAATATGTGATGCATTTTAGGCTTATTGCTTTTCAGTCCAATATCTTGCTGTCGAGAAAAATCTTGATAATTTGAATTGAATCACTAAAGTTAGATTGCTTGGCTGAAAAACCTCACAGTCTATCCAAATTGGTTTTTAAAATTAAGCTCACATTTTGTGCTGTTAATTAATTTCTAGTTGCCATGGCAACTAAGTTGTAAACTAATATGTATCCTAAATAGATAATTTATACCATTGTATGGTTTTGGACTAATCTTCATGCTAATTTTTGCACTTATTACATAAAAAAATGAGAAACTCGGGAACATAACTTACAAAAAAAAACAGGACTGATTTGCCTGATACGACCTTTCTATTGCCATGGTTACAAGTAATTTCATTGCAAAAGATTGATCTCTACTCAAGCTTTAAAATGATGTATCATACAATAAGATATCTCCTTTCAAACCTTAGAAATTCCATTTTTACCCTCGGCAATGTATACATTGCCAACGGGTATTGTAGTTACTTTGGGAAAATTTGTCCGTCCGGCGGGCGGGCGGGCGGGCGGGCGGGCGGGCGGACGGGCGGGCGGGCGTCCGGATAACGGGCGTCCCACTTGTGTATTGGGAGTAATGCCAAAACTATGGAATGTATACTTTTTATTTTTGGGACATTATTATATCTTTTATACTAGTTGTGCCTTTTAGGGGTTTAATCCACATGAGATTAGTACTTTTCTCACAATTATTGAAAAATGTGAAAAAATATTTTTTTGTGTATTGGGTGTCAAGCCAACACTATGGCATGCATATTCATCATTTTTGGGTAAATATGGTATCTTTCATCCCAGTTGAGCCTTTCATAGGTCTAATCCCCATGACATTAATACTTTTCTCACAATCATTAAAAAATGTGAAAAATTGTTGTTTTTTTTTTCTGGGACAGAACTAAAAAACTGCAGTACTTTTGACACTGAAATTTGCATATTGTATGTATTAAATACCCAAGATGTGTTTTTTGTGGGTCTAAATGCTCTGAGAAAGTTGAACGGACGACAATTTACCAAAAATATGAAATAATACTATTATTTTAAACTTGTATGATTCAGTCAATTTTGAAGTTAAATCTAGTAAATTTTCCAATTTGGTGTCTAACGTATGCCTCTTTAAACATCTCTAACCAGTTGGAATGTTGGTCCTATGAATTTTTATAAAAACCAAAAAAATTAGAAAAAATCCCAATTTTCCAACATTTCTGCATGAAAAGCCAAATGGTAATGGGCAAGTTAGTTAACTTTAGGTCTTATTGTAGTTAGACATACTATTGACTAATATTTACAGCCATTGCATGAGTTGTTGCAATTTTTTCCATTGAAATGTATGATTGAGAAAATGCAAAAAATCATTAAAATGTCTATTTACTCTCCATTTCCCTCGGATGTCATACCAGTTGTTGACTTTTTTAGTCAGAATAAATCTGACATGTTTCACATCATCATCATGCTGATTTTGAACAATATGAAAATTTTTATTCGCAGCGGAGGTCAATATTAACAAAATTAGATAAATATTAAGGATTTTCAGATAATCATATATCAATAAATATTGGCCCTGGTCAATCAAATTTGCCACAATAATGTCTAAATTTGAATTTTTCTACCTCTCCTAATGAAATATTATCAATAGGAAATATATAAATTTCATATATAATTATGTGGACTTTCAAAGCATTAATTAAGTATATTCAAAAACATGCACTTGTCTGTTAATATTTTAAAATATTGACTCTTTATGGTTAATATCTAAACTTGGTGATGTAAATTTTAGAAGATTAATTAATGTAAGCCCCTTTTATTTAGTTTTTTGCATGAAAATTAAATGTGAATGAATCAGACAGTTAAGCTTTTGTTGAATGGAGCACTGGAGAAGTCTTGATTATGTAATGTTATGTCACAGGGTAATTGTCTTCCCTGCTAATCCTTTGACAAGAAATCTTAAACTCTCAATTCTAACTTAATGGTTTAAATCTAACCTCAGTTATGTACATTTTAACATATGAAGTATTGTCAGCTTATTTTGGTCTTTAATGAAAATTAAATATGAACATATAAGACAGACTGGCAATAAGACCACAATGTATATATATAGAGGGTTATTAAAGAAAATTACTTGGCATGCAAACCTCATTTCTGCTAATTTCACTGTATAACTTTACATTTTAAGACATTATTGAATAAATCTGTCTCTTAATTCATTTTAAAACTCACTCCAATTGTATTTTTAGCATTTTAAAGAAATATTGTTTAGGGGGTAAAAGTGTCATCATTGGAAGGGGTCCAGTTTTTGTTGAATGGGCCTGGAGCCATTGTGTCTGTGCTTCATTGTACCCCTCCCCTCCAGCCATTCATGTTATGTAACATTGTGTCACTAATCCTCTCCAGTCACCAAAGCTAGGAACAAAGGAGCACAAAAGCAGTGCACAGCACCCTCAACTTTTTCACAAATTTTCTTTTTTCTTAGAAATATGTCCAAACTGCATTGACACCAACTTTGTAGTTTTATATTGAACAAATAAAGAAATTTCCAATGTGAATAAAAAATTTAGGCTAAGTATAAGCTGAGATATGACTTTTTGTAGCACATACAGGCTGTACACAGAGTTGGGACATGCTTCTTTTGGTTTGTTTTTCTTTACAGCTATTGTTATTCTTCAAAGTTTGACCAGCATTTAACCTTTGTATTAACTAGCAACTTGCTTAGTCTTAAAAGATATATATATACTGGCATAAACTTTGTTTTAGTCTTACTATTTACAATGGTTTTGGTTGGAGACATCTTATCTATAATTTATGTTTTTAGACCCATATTCCATACTTGTAATTTATGATAAGAATATCTAAGACTAGAAAGATAGATAGATAGATGGATAGATAGATAGGTAGATAGATAGATAGATATATAGATGGGTAGATAGATAGATAGATAGATAGATAGATAGATAGATAGATATATTAACACATACATAGATGGATAGATAGATACATACATACATACATACATACATAGATACATACATACATAGATACATAGATAGATAGATAGATAGATAGATCAACATGTCATCCAAGAGATTCAGACATGTTGTCTTAGTGTCAAAAATAGAGCCCAGACCGCCGACCTTTTGCGCCGCAGCGAGCTGATTTTACTCTCAGCTGAAGTGAGCTGCGTCAGTCCAGCAGCTGACTTTGCTTCAAGTCAGCTGAGCTGAAAAGCCAGTTTGAAGCCAATGAAAGCCCTCTTCTCCATTGCAATTGAGGTCGATTTTTCAGGAGAATCAATAGGACTTCTATAATTGCAATTAAGGAAGAGAGGATTGTTCCTGCTTCACCAGACATATTTTCCCTGACATCAATTGCATTTATTGCTGCATTAATGGAATCCTTAAACTGACTGTACCAGATTTTTTACCTTCAGCGAACGAAGTTCGAAGAAGGTATTGTAATCACTTGGGTAAAAATGCTGTCCGTCCGCCGGGCGGGCGGGCGGGCGGGTGGGCGGGCGGTCGGGCGGCGGGCGGATAGATCGTTTCCGGCCCAGCACTCGGCCTCTATTGAATGTATGTGGACGAAATTTGGTACACATCTAGCATGTATGGTCTAGTTGTGCCTTTTGATGGTCTGATGAATAGATCTTAAATACTTTTTGAAATAATTAATAAAATATAAATTTAAAAAATTTTCGTTTCCGGGCCAAGGCTCGGTCATTATTGCATGAGCATGGATGAAATTTGGTACACATGTGGCCTATATGGTCTAGTTGTGCCTTTTGATGGTCTCATTGAAAGATATTCTAAACTTTCTGAAAAAAATGAGAAAAATATAAAAACATATTTTTTTGAGTTTTTTGGGCTAAGACTCGGTCACCATTACATGTACATGGATAAAGTTTGGTACACATATGGTCAATATGGTCTAGTTGTGCCTTTTGTCTGATGGAAAATATTATTACTTTTTGAAATATTGAAAAAAAAATAATTAATTTTTGGTTTCTGCCCCAACATCCGGTCACTATTCCATATACATGGATGAAGTTTGGTACACAAATGGCTTATGTGGTCTAGTTGTGCCATTTCATCGTCTGATAGATGGCTATTCTATAGTTTTTGTAATATTGAGAAAAAATATTTAAAAGAATAGTTTTTATATATATATATATACGTTTTTATTGACATAAAAAGGTCACATTTGACCAAAAAGTCAGTTACAAGCAGTAAAAATATGGTGCAGGTAAAATCAAGAACAATAGGAAAATACGAAATAAAGTAAATTCTAGTTCTAGTACTAACACACTAATACTACATTCAGCTAATAGGAATATCACATTCTATTTAGAGTTACATCTAAATAACATACATCATAATGTCAATCACAGTCAATAGGATAGCAAAAAGAGTCAATTTAGCACTAATGCGGTTATCAGTACCATAGTACTTAATAGCACCTTTAAAACGATGAAAGATAAAAGCAGTCAATGTTACATCACAAAGTAAAAGTATATAAATCAAAATAAAAATCAAAATAGCACACAGGCACACAATAATCAGGTCATTTGACAGTCAATATGCAAATTATATGCATGCCAACACAACATAAGCAAAAGCACAAGTAGTTTAATGCGAGTTAGCCACATGCAGAGCAATGTGTCAGTGCCTGTAGCCACCCAGATCTTGTGGACGGATACCCTTATTAAATGCTATTATCAGTTTTTATGATGATATTTAAGAATTTACCTAATGCAAAGTTAATATCAGAAGTTTTATTTGTTATAATTTTAAGAAATTGTGCACGAGAGCTTAATACTGGAAAGTTTTCTATCATTTTTGATGCTACTTCTAAAAGTTCTACTCTGCTATTTTTCCAATAATCACAAATCATGAGACAATGATATTCATCTTCAACTAGTCCTGATACGCATCTTTTACAAAATCTCTCATCTGCAGGGACATATGGACGTTTGTGTCTTCCAAGTTCTATCTTTAAATTGTGAGAGCTTAATCTAAAGCGAGCTATACTGCGATATACATACTTTGGGAAGTTCAAGTTTATATATGGTTCAAGACGCAGGTCTGTCTTAAATAATTTGTATGTTCTTAGCTTAGGGTTTTTAGTACTATCATTGATCTCAGCTAACATATTTTCTCCAGCTTTTGCAAATAAGAGTGAAGTAATTTTATTAGGACTTAATTCAAAGTTTGTGATTCCCAAATTAGTAAAAACATGTTGTATTTTCGACAACCAGCATGGTGCCTTTTTCAGTTTTAGTGCAACTTGAATGTTATATCGGAGCCAAAACTTGCCCACTATATACAGTAATACAATTTCCTAAACAAATCACCTATGCAATGTAGCAATGCTTTTTGATGCATATAACACTTTATAAATCATTGGATAAACTTAAGAAAATTTTAACGGCGTTATATTTTTTGGTTTTCAACAGACACCTCATAACCTGTACTTTGTACAATGTACATGCATGAAAATATACCATAATATGCGTAAATTAGTCTAATAAGGCCTTTCCCTGATTTTACAAATCCTGGCAATCAGATGGGAAGATGGCAGGGCAGCGGGCAAATAGAGATAATTGAAGGCCACTAATCGACCGCTATTGCATACCTATAAGCAATTTTATAAACGCACCAATTTTATGATATTATTGTAATCTTCTAAAGGTGTTATTCGCTGAAGGTTTGCTGCTGCGCAGCCTATGTTTTAATTAAAAAAAGGTCTCTTTCCATGTGTTATCACTTATCACAGATTCAACCAAATTTCTCGTTTTTATCCGAAGTTAAAGGGTGGCAACCTGGTATAAAACCAGGGTGGTTTGATTGACTGATCTGCTGATTGAGTGATTGCTTAATTAATTGTTTGACTGACTTATCAAATAATTAATTTCCTTGTGCAACTCGATTTTAATATTGCATTAATAACATACAGTATTTGCATATTACTATTAGATCTGTAGATTTCATAGAATGGGTGTAGACAAATTTCAGTCATATCCAATAAATTCTAATTTTAAAATTAATACAATTTTAAAAATGAACTTCTGTATGCAATAAAAGAACAGTATTTTTAAGATGGATGGATGTTTGGGGCTTTACGTCCTGTATTTACGCACTTGGTAGGCTAATTAATTAGGACAGGATAAGGACACGGCAATGAGGCAAAGGATGATTGAAACATCCATCCAACATAGGCCCAGGTGACCCGGCAAGAGCTGGATTCGAACCCTTGACCCAGCGATTGGCAGTCCAGCATGCTACCACTAGACCAACCCTCCCCCCTCAAAACTCTATCTTTGTTTACAAATCAAGTATTGCTTAAGTTTTTTTGAACTGTATTTAAGTGCCTGCTCTGCAGTTAGTCGTTACGGAAAGTCAAGGAAACTCATGAAAAACATTGTGGTGATGGGAATTCAACAAATTGCCAAAACAAATTTTGGCCTTGATTCTCGCTTAAATTTTTACAGATTTTCATTATGGCACTTGCTGTGACCTGGTGGAAACGGACATCAATTTAAAGTTTTTAGGGACCTTGCCCCCTCAAAGCCCGCGTCTCCTGAGGGCCACTTGATTTCAATGCCTCCAGAATACCCACTGATTAGCCCAGGGTATGCTGCCGCGCAGCCTATGTTTTCTCATAATGTCTCTAAGAAAATCTCCTTGACTTCAAAATTATGAATCATCATATTGCCAAATTTCTTGCCATCATAAACTTTAATCCAATCAAATTTACACAAAAATATCTCAGAATTTTAAAGGTGATGTGAAATAAATGAATTATATCCTATTTATCATGGACATTGATGATTTAATATGGCAAATACTTATTTTATGAAGTTTTTAAAAATTGGTTGAAACTGAACATAACTGATAACTGGTTGCCATGGCAACAATAATTTAAAATTTAAAAAATAGAAGCCATTACCAGCTATCTTTTGATGCATGATACGCGAAAATCGGTCAATTATATTTTGCACAATTACAAAATTTATGAATTTGTTTCAATCATTAATTGAATTATCATTGACAGTTTATGGTATATTATTATGGTTTCCATGGCAACCCTTTGTTACTTTCTTAGTTAAGGGTGTTCTCTGACTAAATACTGAGGTTCAAATGCCTTTTCAAAACCACAATTACATTGGAAACTTTATTACATGACTGCAAACTGTAGAAACTGCCTATTTTTTGCCCTATCTTAGAAAATGATGATGTTCGGAGGCATTTGTTACCATAGAAACAAGACAAACAACCTGTTTTAAGTTATAAAACTAATTTGCTGATATAGCTAATAGGTTTGGGTAGATGTATGATTAAATTGCAAAAACCATTGGCTATGCATTTAATCAGAAAGATGCATTTGAGGTTTGTTGCTATGGAACTGGCTACATCAGTGTTTCCATGGCAACGGTAAACTTTTAAATTGTTAATTGCATTCAGAGATGAATATTATATCAAAATTAAGTCCATTCATCAAATGAATTTGAAGAAAACAAGGAAACATGCCCCTCCTTAGCTTCAGGTTTATAAAAGTAATTTTAAACAGACATTAAATCAGTCTCTATAGCGACTATATTATATGAGATATTTCCAATATTTTTGTTTACGATTGTCCACAAAGAGACGCTCTATTAATATCATAACCATATTTTTGCTTGTATATTTATTTTTTCTCTCCACATCAAACATTTTAAGACCGTCTTTTAAAAAATTGATGATTTTTTATATTTCTGTTACCATAGCAACACACATGCACAATGTAAAACACAATTTTTGCATGCATCTGAGAGAGTTGGTCATGAAGGTACTGTGTGCCAAAATTGAAATTGTTCCTCAAAGCAGAAGGAAAGTTATTCAATAAAATGTTGTTCATTTTTGGGTTCTTATTTTTTCAAGAGTGTTGCCATGGAAACTTGAATAAAAAAAATCCTCCGAATGGGAATTATGGGGAATTTTTTTTGGTGAAACTAGAGATTTCAAGGATTCATTCGGTACCAAATTTGTACTGTTATGAAGAGGTCCAGGGTCAACCCCACTTTTTACTGGCCTATTGAAAAATATCAAACAAATTGTCAAATTCAAAATTGCTTCTCTTTGGTTTTGTGGGTTTCATGTTTAGAAAGCTAGCTTGAGAACACAACAGTCATAACATGACAAATGTTCAGTCACATGAGAAGTTTTAATTACTTGAAATAAAGTTGAATATACAATGAGAAAAATCCATCAACCGATCAATTAAACACCAACGTAAGATGGGATGCTTTCAGTCTTTGTGCTTACTTGTATTTTATCAATGAACTATGAATTTCCATTTCATTAAGAATGGGAGATATGATTAATTAGTGCTCTGCTTTGAAAAAATTGACTTTAGCAGAACATTTTACTTTACAAAGAGAAACATAGTAAGATGTTCAGATTTTAATCACGATTTCATTAAATTCACTTTTATCTGTTGCTACTAATGGAATTGACATTGAAGCAGAAACCATATAGAAATCTCACATTTCATGACAAATTTCACAAATGAACAGATTTGATAATATTTAATCAGCAACTTGCCAATTACTGTTTCTTCACACATTTGGAAATTGCTACTATAACAATGACATGGTTTTCTTGTTTTGCCTAGGGAATTGCAGAATTGCATTTGAAACATGTTTTGCTTGCTGGCCCAGTTTCTTGAAGGCAGTGAACTCCAGTGACTTAATGTAAAAATGAAGGCAAAAATTGCCAAAATTCCAAATTATTTAATTCCCTGTGATGTTTTAAGCCACAGAACGATTATTTCTTAAAAATGGTCATGAAAATTAATATTTTTTGTCTCATGCTGGAAATATGTTTGTTTTCATGCCATTTAAGGGCATTATAGGCCTATAAATAGCCTATAAAGTATAAATAGCAATATTTGGCACCTACACCTGGCGCCACCCTATGGCAACAGCTATAACAAAACTAATTTTTAATAATGTTTTCTAAGGCCAAAAAAATCTATTTTGTGGAGGGACAATTTTGAGAATAGCCAAAATAGCCAAAAACTGGTTTTCCCGCCAAAATTTCAGCCTCATTTTTGGCGGGAAAACCACATTTTGCCTTTTTTTAGCAAAAAAAAGGGCTATCTCAAAATTGTCCCTGCAGATAATTGTTTTTGGAGGCCTCAGAAAACAATATTAAAAATTAGTTTTGTTTTAGCTGTTGCCATAGCGTGGCTCCAGGGCTGGGTGCCAAATATGGCTATTTATAGGCTATTTATAGGCCTATAATTGACTGAAATTGCATGGAAGCACAAATATTTCCAACCTGAGAAAATTTTTTTTTTTTTTTAATGAATATTTAAAGGAAATTATTGTTTTGTGCCTTTAAAGTCCACAGAAAATTGAGTAATTCAGATTTATGATAATTTACCCTAATTTTTTACATTAACTCACTGGAGAAACACGACTGATTAACAAATTCTCCACTCAAGGTCATAATTCCTCAACTTGATTGTCTAGACGGCTCATCTCCAATTGGTGAGACACAAGATAGTGAATGAGGAAGGCTGTCCTAGTTGCCTTTTGACTTTTCACAAATAGGCCATGATTTTAGGATGGCATAAAGGAAGCATTGCATATAGCTTTTAACACCTTTTCTGGAGCAGCAATTACCTTTATTTTTTATCTAAAGGAACAGATACACAAAAAAACCAGCTCCCATCAGTTTTACTGTGATTTTTGTTAAAACAACAATTCCTACTATAAAAACAAAGGTTTTACACCATTAAATGACAATATTTTTCATTCATTACAGTTGCTGCTATTAAAAAAAGAGACACAGCCAGTTATACAGTGTATCCCTTAAGTTGAAGTGTACTTATTTACCATTTTCTTACATTCGCTTTTGTTTTTTTTATCTAATAGAATTGGATGGAGAAATCTCACATTTTGTTATAACATCCACAAACGGCAAACATTCACTGATTTGGAAACATGTTGAATTACATTTGGTTAATCACAGGCACTCTCCTGGACTGACTGACTGTACAGTCTGTTAGAAATAACACAAGGTGACTGACTCTGCAGAAAATCCGCTCATCCAAGCTGGCAGTGATGTCATAAGGCAGAGCCAGTCAGCTTTGGTATTACAAAATTTCTAGTTCTGCAATATCCAAGAGAGGGCTCTGTACATATATGAGGCACCATGTGGGAGCCTCATGGAAGATTAAAGTCTGAAAATTTGGGCAAAATAACCAAATGTACAGTTACAAACTACTTCTATTTGTTGATATATAATATTTCCAAGGATCTATGGCAAAATCCTTTTCATATTCACAGTTTTTCAGTGAAAGGACTTGTGGTGTAATACCCCATAGGTACCTCTCCTGCCAGCTTGGGTGAGCGAACTTGCAATTTTTCATTAAGCTACAAATCTGCAAGGAATTCCCTTAATTACAGGTAAATTAGCTATAATTTGATAGAGTTAAGGTGTGGAATTCGGAGTTAACTTATCTGGCAAGGGATTTGACAAAAATTGTGGTTTGACACAATGTTAGATGTTTGAAATTAGACCCTGAAAACAAAGCTGTTATTTGCCTCAGTTTTGAAGTCATGCACCTTGATGATATTTATAGTGAGTATCAATTGACTAATACAGGAGTGTGCCTGTGGGTTAATAACTTTTTTTGAGCTACTGAAAATTAATTATCTTGTAAAAAATGAATTGATTTCAATTTAATGGTTGATTATTATGAATTTGATATGTGCATATCTGGGTGGTTTAGTTTCTAAAGTATTTTTGTAATTGGAATAACTTATGGAAGGTCACAAACTCTGGCCCAGAGTCATTTTGGAGACTTTGTCCTCCATGTGGCATGTTGTAAAATTTAGAAAAATGGCATACCACTTTTGAATTGGATATGAAACCGATGCTCTTAGATACTGCTGGAAGACACTGTTAGACACACTGTGAAATTATCTGCCATTACTGTTGTTACAGCAGTTGCCATTAAAAGGGACAATTCCTACCATACACACAAGGTTTCCTGTCTTAAAATGATAATTCTTTGTATTCAAAATGGCAATTACCATTTAAACAACTATTCTTACCATAAACATTTATAATCGTTTCCCGCCATAGAATGGAATTTTTTTGTATTCATAATCGTAGTGATGCAGCTGGTTTTACAGCGACATTCATTACGTGGGGAAACAACACTCTTAACAACATGATGTATTTATATGTTAAAATTCAATGTTAAGTGTATCTGGTTGTTGTGTGTGTTAATTGATGACCAATAAATTAATATTCTATTCTATACCAAAGAGGTTTTATATGTAACTTTTAAGGGTTCTATAAGCTGGTATAGATAAGGAACCCTAAAAGGTTCATTATTCAACTTTTAATAAAATTCCAACTGCAAACAAAAACAACACTTAGATTATCCAGCTGCACTAAACTCCCACAATTAACCCCTTTCTATCAAGTTGGGAGCATAGGGTCGTATCGTAGGGCCTTCCCACCAAGTATTGAACCTTTTCAATCCACTTGAACCCTTTAAGAAATGTAGAACCTTTCTTCAGGGTTCTTTACATATACCATCAAGAACCTTTTGTATTAAGAGTGAAGGGAGAGGAGAAAGGGAGGAAGATTTATCTAATGTAATGAAAACTAAGATAGATTTCATTCTGGCAAGAGTTACAAGATTGTGTGAACAATGAGTTAACATAATGCAAGCAATATTTCCATCATAAATGAAATACATCTGCCGATCAATCAAATATCAACTTAAGATATAATGCTTTATTTCTCTTGCTGTGATGTATTTCATTATTTCGTCACAAGATCAAGGAAAATTCCGTTGCATCACTAATAAGAGATTTGTTGAATTTTGATAAATTAGTGTAGGACCATATTTTTTACAAGTGCTTAGCGTTGCTTATATCAGGAGACAAACACAAACAAAATTGTTGAAGATATTCATATACATTTCAGATTATCACGCAAAAGTATTTATGAATTTAAAGAGTTTCAAAATAGATGGAAAAACATAGGAAGAATATAAGAAATTCATCTTGAAAATTACTTCTAAATCATTGATATAGCAATTGTTACTGATATTGAAGTGGGATTTCCTTTCTTAAAGAACCAACAGAAGAGATATTGAGAAATTAAGGAAACATTACAAGAAAATGCATAAAAATACGTATTCCTGGATCTCTGTAAAGCACTGATTGTATAGCAATAGTTGTTGCCACTGTAGTATGTAAGTGAAGTGGGCAACTATCTGATTTCTTTTCCGACAAAAACCATGGGAAGCCACTTCAAGTCAGACAGATTTCTATAATCCCTGCAAATGGTACTCGGTGAGATTAAAAAAGACTATTCAGCGCCGAGTAGAATAGATGGGAAGAAGCTCTGAAGCAGATATGACTGATACTCAGTAAAAGCAACACCAGTAGCAAACAGATTTGACTTGTCCAAATCTGAGGGGACCCAATCCTTCAACATTGATTGCCTAACATATTGCCATGAATGCCATCTGAATGTTTGGCAATATTGTGTCTGTCATTATTGGATTTGTGTTATATTCCCATGCAAAAGAAACTGCCTTTGTAAGTATACGGATTCTTATCTGATCAGATAGAAGTATACAACAGTAAGATGATGGATATTACTGTTTTAAGAGGTAAGTTTGGCACATATATCATCAAATTAATTGCATTAACATATTTATACATGTTTTTTTACTAGCATTTTTCAAGGCTGACTAGCTGGGACCCCTATGTATTCTTGACCAAATTATTAGACGTCAAATTACATTGCTAAACTCACCTCGAACAGCCAACTTAATTTTGATATACCTAGCAGGCCTTTTGTAAAATCAACTAGACAATGTGAGAAAATCATGAAATTTATGTATCATCAAAGTCTGATGTAGCAGGCATGCCGGCAAGAGATTAATAGTGTCTATAGAAGACAGACAGATATTCTGTCATCCCTTCAAATCCCAAATCCCTGTGGTACTTTGTTGGGGATAAATTTCTCAGGGCAGAATAAAATGGATGAGAAAAAGCCTATAGAAGATATGATAGATACATTGCAAGAGACAGAGACTATTGGCAAACAGACTTGACTTTGCCAAAGTACGTATGGTCTGTGTATGTACTATAAATAATCACAATTGTTATTGAGTGTACAACGTGAAGAAACTGTTTTGTAAAATAATAATTGCATCTGATGATTTTTTTCTAAGCTTTTCCTTATAAAATAAACTGATTTGATTTGATCAATAAGTCCTCTGCAGTTGTGGCCACCAGCCAGCCATACCTTCTCTCTTTCGGCCTTACAAGAAATTGTATGGCTGACAAGCAAGCCCTTGGGCTGTCAACTACCCATAATGCCTTAAACAGGTCATGTTCTTGTTATCAAGATTCTAGAAATAAGGAGAAAATAAGCAAAAATATTGAATGACAATTTCCTAATGTATGTTATTCAATGTTATATAGTAAATTGTTGCTGGTGAAGCATGAAATATATATTGGGTTCCTTAACAGATGGATTCAAGCAGAAGCCAGACAGATTTGCAGTAAATACTTCTCAATCCCCATGGCACTTTGTTGGGGATAAGAAAACACTTATCATGATGGAATAAAATGGATGAGACAAACTCCATATCAGATATGATAGATATACTGTAAAAGAAAAACACAAACAATAGCTGTTTGCAAAAAGATCTGACTTTGCCTAATCCATTGGGAACCTGCCTAATCCCGCTTCAATGTAGGCCTAATGTTTGTTGTGCTTCTTTGGCAAGATGCTGAAGGCATCTGAAGGCAGTTATGTCAACATTTTACTGTGGGTACCAAATAACTGTGTGTAGGCATCTTGAATTGGATGTTAGAATTCAAAAGTTTTCTTTGCGATAATTGTATCAGTGAAATTGCTTTAACATTCTGGCTTTTTAAAATTAGGCTTAAAACTTTCATTCACTTTTCGTAACATGAATGGTCTTACAGAATATCAGAGGGTGGTACTGCACTGGTGCATAGTATATCATGTTAAAGAGGGTGGTGTATATATGGTGAGTAGATGGTCTGTCACTACACAACTTACAGTATGTTTTTTCTCTGGGTCACATTACAGCATCTTGCTGCTTTTTTTTTAGCTCAGCTGCTCATCAGTCTTGAGAAACTTCTCAAATCATTTAGCCCCAAGAAATGCTGCAGGGTGTAAGATCTAACTTTGTCTTAAGTGCAAGAAAAGAAAGTTCGACATTCCCTCTTGGCATCTAATATTTTTGAAAGGTATATGAAGAATGACACTTTTGTGTTCAGAGGCGTTTTTGACATTTATATTGCAGAGGAATTTGAGGACTGTCTTGGCAGGCAATGTCAAAAACAGGTGATGCCTCAGTGCACTAAAACTGCCTGTGACAGAAGCAAAAAAATGTCCCATGTGTTGGACTATAATTTTGCAACATCCCAGATATCTGGCTCTGACACCCTCAAATTGCCACATACTTTTATGCGGTAAATTCCATGAATCAGAATGCATGGCATGGTTTTTCAAACCTTGGCAACAGAAAAGTTGTTTAAATTACTGGGATGGAACAATATTTTGTATTTGGCAAAAAAAACAAACATTGAGAGCATGATCCTTTTCTGATATGAGCTACATTTATTGAAAATATGTGCTCGATTTACGTACAAATTAAGTTAATCCTACAATATTTGTTCTGAGATTATCAGATAATTGAATTTTGCTGTTACAGGTCGGGTTATGGAAAGAAGAAGCCTTCCAATCAAACCAGTAATGCCTTTTTCAGACATAATGGTTCTCAGATTGCATCCAAGAGTTGTTATGCCTAAATAAGAACCATCTTGAAAATCCTGAATTTACTGTGAACATTATATGTGACAGATACCATGAGAGGACTTGTAATTCAAAGGCCATGTACAATTGTACATTATAATGTGGTTAAAGATATTTTAACTGACTTATTTTATTTTGTTTGTTTCATTAGTTTTTACCATTTCTTATAATTTCAAAGACTATACAGATGCAGCAATAGAATATAATCAACATAGACAATTAGACATTAGACACAGACTAAATGTATGTCTTTTCGTCTTGTATAATAAAAATCGATGCAAAACACAAGCAGAGCTAACACATCATGAGAATGATTACTAACAGTTTATACCTTCATTTCATTGAACAAAACTTTGGTGCGAAGTAATTTTTTTTCCTGATTTTTTGGAACACTTTTTATTAGAAATTAATTTTTATAGAAACATCACAAACTAAAACTAGTGTTATTTACCTTCTTTTCATTTCCACAGAGATGACATCTACGTACAAGTAAATTAATAGGTCATGATAAGAACTCCGCCGATAGAACTATATATATCTTTTAATCATTTTAAGTGTTCGCCCAATATGTTTTTGAATATCTTTGCGTGTATCTTATGCATGAGGTGACATTGAGGTGTTGTAGTGATTTGTGTTTACAATATAAATTCATTCTTGAAAATCTAAGTGACCTATACTAATTATGAATTGGCAGATTTGTTACAACATCGCAGAAATTCATACTGTGGTCCATTGTCCCCTGATGTGCTTCAAATCTAAGTTTACATCAGTAATTAATTGTTTTACCATCTAAATTAAATGCCTGACATAAAGATCTAATTTCGTTGCTGTAGAAACTACATAACAAAAGAACTAAATTCAATAGAAAAAGAAAAATCTATCATCCTGAGAGAGCATTGCCAACAAATCTTAACATAGACCATCGAAGGTCCAAATCTTATATTGTTAATTATTACATTTTTGCAGGCTTCTTCTTATAAGTTTAAAAAGGATTAATATTTGTAAATTAAGCAAATTGTCAGCTATATATGTGTACTTAAAATCCATCATCAGATATTTTCCTTATTTTTGTATAATCTGCAAACAAGCAGTAGGCGTATTTTTCAAAAAAACTTATTTGAAGTTTTCCTCCCACATTCAAACAGAAGAAAAACATGTGAATTCAATCAAAAGCCATTATTTTTCTTAATCAGAGAGATGTTGTTTGTGTGTGAATGTTGCAGTATGCCAAGACAATTATTGACGACCTTAATCAATTGCAATTTATTAATTTTTTCCCTACTTGTCAATTAGACATATCTGAGGAATAGGCTTGTATAATGGATTCAAATGCCTCCTTTGTTTCCTGATAATAAAGTATCATGTTTTTGCATGTTATTACAAATGTATCTTTACTTACATTTTCATGTCTTTACATAGTGATTTAGTTTTTTAACTTTTCTTCCTTTCTATCAGGCCGCTGGTATCAGAAACGGTTCAGGAGTAAGATAATTTATTTTTTATATTCACAGCCTCTGTACTCAAACAATGAGACAACCTTCTATTTTGCTTTTTCCTTTTAATTATTACTCATCGATCGAAATATTTATTAAATTTATGCTATCTGGCTTAGGAACTGTGTTTTGGCACTGCGACAAATTCTGAATATAAATGAATGATGTGGGTGGAATGCAATCTCAGGTGGTTTGAAAAATTGCTTTGCCACTCCTGAAAATACCTTTTGTGGTCATTATGATAATGATAGAAAGAATAAAGTCTCCACAGAGTACAGCAAGGTAATAACAATATTCTTATCGGGAAAACATTGCAGGGCTATTCTACAGCAGCCAGAGATATTCTAAGCCATGCAAAATGTGTTGGGCAGTACTAACACTGTACCACATGCCTGTGGCCGAAATAATTTCTTAAATCCCTTGCCTTCAGAAAGATACTCGCCCTTCCTAGCCCTTCAGTTCTTACCCTCACCCTTCAGTTCTTACCCTCACCCTTCAGTTCTTACCCTCACCCTTCAGTTCTTATCCTCAACCTTCAGTTATTACCCTTACTCTTCAGTTCTTACCCTCACCCTACAGTTATTACCCTCACTCTTCAGTTCTTACCCTCACCCTTCAGTTCTTACCCTCACCCTTCAGTTCTTACCCTCACCCTTCAGTTCTTATCCTCAACCTTCAGTTCATACCCTCACTCCTCAGTTCTTACCCTCATCCTTCAGTTATTACCCTCACCCTTCAGTTCTTACCCTCACCCTTCAGTTCTTATCCTCAACCTTCAGTTCTTACCCTCACTCTTCAGTTCTTACCCTCACTCTTCAGTTCTTACCCTCACCCTTCAGTTCTTACCCTCACCCTACAGTTATTACCCTCACTCTTCAGTTCTTACCCTCAATCTTCAGTTCTTACCCTCACCCTTCAGTTCTTACCCTCACCCTTCAGTTATTACCCTCACCCTTCAGTTCTTACCCTCACCCTTCAGTTCTTACCCTCACCTTCAGTTCTTACCCTCATCCTTCAGTTCTTACCCTCACCCTTCCACGTTTATATATCACAATTGAATTCCTTATCGTGCTATATCGATTGAACTTCAAAGATCCAAACAATCTCAGAGACCCTTAGCTGCTATATCATCTATTTCATTCACCTAAACCTTTAGACAAGGAGTTGATTATCACCATCAATCACACAGTAATCAATCAAAAATAAATTTACAATATAGAGAAGTAATTATCGTCAAAAATAATCAATCGTTCTTTTATTACGTGGCTTGTGGAAGAGAAAACCGAATTAGAAAATTATTTATGCTTTGATAATTACATAGAATGAGGGGAAATGGTTTGCGGCAGAATGACTTGACTTAAGGTTTCTGGAGCCTCAGATCATAAAAACAAAATCTTTAATAAAGTAAAAAAAAAAAACAGCAATTAGTCTGGTACGCTGCAACTAATTTAGCACTCAAGAAATGTTTGGGGTATTGCAATCAAAAATCATTCTGATAATTATACATTTACCTTTGTTTGTTTTCTGGTGAGGTCCTCTGATGATTATGTTTACATTTTTAATGGATCCTTTGAAATGGGCCATATCTTAATTTGGCCTCTTGACTTTTAATGTAATTTGGCTGTCAGACCTTTAAGCACTGACTTGGTATCCACCAGAAAGTCCTTCTTGCATATCTATGTTAGTATTTTATAACTCTTCCAACTTTCACCTCATGACCTTGATATCAAATTGACCTTTGACCTTTCAGCGCTAACCTTGACCTCGTCAGCCGGCATGCGTTAGCAGTGGTGGAATTCACGGGAAGAGTCAGTTGGTATCCGCACACCCTCTTCCGCTCCTCCTGTTCGCTTGATGTAACCAAGTTTCCATTTGACAAATAGGTAAGGAAAAGGCTTGCATTCCATTTGAGGCAAAATAGCCTTTAACAGTTGGCGTAATGTCTGCAGATGAGATGAGATCTGTTATTTAATGACCCTGCAAACCTGTTTGGTTATGAAAGTCATAATGTCTGCAGGTGTCACATTAAAAAAAGTCAGATTCATAACTGCATGTGTACATACATGTTTCTCGAGGGTGTGGACTCATATTATGATGCAGCTATATGAGTTCACTTTTATTACTTTCATTCCATGTGTACACACAATTTATAGATTTTAAAGTACCTGGTTGCGGCCCCATGTACATACAGTATCATTATTTTCCCAATGGCATGGATTTTGCTATGATTGCTAACTACAATGGCACATTTTGCAAGTTTGAAAACAATCATAAAGATGACCTGACAGGTCTGGTAAGATCTGCTGTTTAATGAAAATAAAGTAAATATAACACCTTGCTTAATATCAATCTTCAAATATGAACCCATTCCTCCTATCCCATGTCAACAGTTGAACCCACCAATTCTCAACTTCTAAGATAAGCTCATGCAGTCTGATTGGATAGTCTAGTTTGATCAAATTAAGGCCAAACACTCGAACAGAAATACATATACCAGTCCCCTTGTGTCATTGTCTTTCTATAAATCCAGATTTTTAAACAATACTCTACATTAATACATACTCAGTAACCATGCTTATGATGAAATATTGCCCAACTTGTGACTACATGTATATCACTTTCCCTTACTAAACAGTTGGGTCTGGCATACTGTTAACCATCTTCAGCTAATGCCATTACATGCTTGGGCAGCCATTAACGCTGGTCCATCCTAGGGGTATTATCAAGAAGAGTGTAAATATTCCATAATGCAGACAGGACTTTGAGCTACGGTAGTGTATGGTGATGGGCACTACTATCTGTCACGACAGATATTGACAACCTATTAAACCTATAGATTGTATTCAGATGAATTTTGTCTTTTAGAGTCATATAAAATAAATATATCTATCTATATCTATCTATGTATTTCTGAGCAGCTGTTGAGCTAACTCTCTTGTAATAGAACTTGGCCACTCGTGTGAAACATTAATATTTGAAACATTTAGATTTATCAGATGGATTTTGGAATCAACTACCAGAGTAAGCTGTTACCTTCTGATTTCGGTAATTAATTATGAATGCCAAAATGGTAAAGGGCTGGCCCTCATGCCAAGAAGTGCTTAGGAAAAACCTATTACAAAACTATATTCCAGTCAACAATCTCACCTCAATGCCACCTGCTACCACAACTTGCATTCAAACAGGCTATGTCTGAGTCAGCCTCATATTAGTCCCATGCACCACATAAAACTTTCCTCCTAAAAGTCTGCTCTCTTTAGTAGCGACCTATAATATTTTAATAAGCCATGACTTCAAAATTAAGTTCAATCTGATCTATTTGTTTTTATCATTCCAGGCTTGTGAATTGTGGCTGCAATAGTTCTGCTGAACCCTTCCTGGATATGGATGTGGAGTTGGAGGCCCTAGTCCGAGTCTTGGTGTAGGAGGTATTCAGGGGAGTCGGAGTTGGAATTGCAGTCAAGAGTTATATGTTCGCGGATAGAATCAGTGTTTAAAAACTGAAACTGTGGACTCCTGACTCCATGCAAAGATTTAAATAATTCACAAACAAATTAAGGAAAAGTGTTTTAAAACTGTAATTCATATGTTAAATTCCAAAACAAGTATTCATATGGGAAATCCTATGGAAAGATTATTGAATTTGTTTATTTCCATCTGCTAACAGTATGACATTGTGAGCAATAATGCTAGTAGTCACAGTCGGAGTCAGAAGACCTAAGGAGTCCGAGTTATTTTTCACAAAACATAGGAGGTAGAAGTCCGATTAGGTTCACTTTATACCTGACTCTGAGCCCTGATTTCTGATGGGAGAGTGAGATATATCATTGTATTCTCCCTGAATCCATCTGTGCTATTTGCACTGATTTATAAAGTTATGAAATTTTTCCTTTCAATTTTCCTAGAAGAACAAGTCTCTTCCTGCCATGAATAATTTGATAGGATTAAATGAAAGTTTCTCCTTGTAATCAACAGCAAATAATGCCAAATATAGCCGTCAGAACTTTTGCAAGGCTGCATCTACTGCAAGGAATAACAGCAGTCTACTCTACTACTTTGAAGTCTGATAACATTGTTACTTGTCAAACCAGAATCCAGCAAGAACTTTCAATGTGTTGTTTGTTTAAATTTTTTTTCTACTTTTTTCTCTTCTTAAGGTCCTCAGTGTTGATTCTGTCCTGGTGAGATGAAAAATCTTGCAACAGCCTTGAAGTCTTTTTTGCTTTATGTTAAAGAATCATTACTTGCTGAATCATAGAATTAAATAATTATGTAATACAGTTACTTTTGAAAGTAAGTACATCCATAATAACTTGCAATTGAATTCCGTGTTGAATGTGTAGTGCTAATGGCTATAGCAGCACTGATAGATATTGCATGCATAATTGATACAATGCTTGCCTCATACATGTACCATTGAGGTTTCATATATTTACTAGCATAGGCATTGAATTTGTGTCGGGTGTCTTTAACATGTTTAAGTTGATTTGGGTCAAAACCTTGCAAAACATTTTACTGCAAAGTCCAATGCTATACAGTGTCCTTGCATTAGCATCATATCAGTGACAGCATATTGATCTCACCTCATTATTTTTCAGCCATTTGCCTTTTTGTCAGTTGCATGGTTCCACTGCTGATCTTGGTTAAGGCGACACCACCCAGAGCTTCTTCAGTACAGTACCTGGTATTGGTTTTACTATATATATTGGGTTTTTTTTCATGGATCAATCTACTTGTCTCTTTGTGACCTCTTAGTGATGGCCTACTAGCTGTGATACACTTCATCAGAAATTTTGTTAAGATTAACCAATGGTGTCTTCTACAAGTAGTATAGGTCAAAGCTAAAAATTCAGAGATGTTAGCATAGTTTGAGCTTCTTTTTTTTCAACGAAATAGCACCATATCAGCTTTGTTCTGGGCTTTGGCCAGAATAGAAATTGATCTTCAACAGCTCTTCAATGAAAATGTCAACATTTTATGAAATTTCCAAAATGTCCCAATAATTGTTTCAATTAAAAAGAAAAGACCACACAGAGCATGATATTTCCTTAAATCAACAGATAATTTCCTTGTACGAATCACAAAGAGATTATTTGCATTTTCTTTGTTTCAATTTGTTTACAAAAAGTTCACAGACAGAAGATTTCAATATAAATATTCCAGCCATTTATACTGTTTTCTCATATGCCCTTTGCTGCTTTGCAGTCTCAAGTAATTTGACTATCACATTTCAAAGAAACCTTTGGTTGTTTGGAATAAATTCTGAAAAACTCTGCTCGGACTAGGGCCTCCAACTCCACATCCATATCCAGGAAGGGTTCAGCAGAACTATTGCAGCCACAATTCACAAGCCTGGAATGATAAAAACAAATAGATCAGATTGAACTTAATTTTGAAGTCATGGCTTATTAAAATATTATAGGTCGCTACTAAAGAGAGCAGACTTTTAGGAGGAAAGTTTTATGTGGTGCATGGGACTAATATGAGGCTGACTCAGACATAGCCTGTTTGAATGCAAGTTGTGGTAGCAGGTGGCATTGAGGTGAGATTGTTGACTGGAATATAGTTTTGTAATAGGTTTTTCCTAAGCACTTCTTGGCATGAGGGCCAGCCCTTTACCATTTTGGCATTCATAATTAATTACCGAAATCAGAAGGTAACAGCTTACTCTGGTAGTTGATTCCAAAATCCATCTGATAAATCTAAATGTTTCAAATATTAATGTTTCACACGAGTGGCCAAGTTCTATTACAAGAGAGTTAGCTCAACAGCTGCTCAGAAATACATAGATAGATATAGATAGATATATTTATTTTATATGACTCTAAAAGACAAAATTCATCTGAATACAATCTATAGGTTTAATAGGTTGTCAATATCTGTCGTGACAGATAGTAGTGCCCATCACCATACACTACCGTAGCTCAAAGTCCTGTCTGCATTATGGAATATTTACACTCTTCTTGATAATACCCCTAGGATGGACCAGCGTTAATGGCTGCCCAAGCATGTAATGGCATTAGCTGAAGATGGTTAACAGTATGCCAGACCCAACTGTTTAGTAAGGGAAAGTGATATACATGTAGTCACAAGTTGGGCAATATTTCATCATAAGCATGGTTACTGAGTATGTATTAATGTAGAGTATTGTTTAAAAATCTGGATTTATAGAAAGACAATGACACAAGGGGACTGGTATATGTATTTCTGTTCGAGTGTTTGGCCTTAATTTGATCAAACTAGACTATCCAATCAGACTGCATGAGCTTATCTTAGAAGTTGAGAATTGGTGGGTTCAACTGTTGACATGGGATAGGAGGAATGGGTTCATATTTGAAGATTGATATTAAGCAAGGTGTTATATTTACTTTATTTTCATTAAACAGCAGATCTTACCAGACCTGTCAGGTCATCTTTATGATTGTTTTCAAACTTGCAAAATGTGCCATTGTAGTTAGCAATCATAGCAAAATCCATGCCATTGGGAAAATAATGATACTGTATGTACATGGGGCCGCAACCAGGTACTTTAAAATCTATAAATTGTGTGTACACATGGAATGAAAGTAATAAAAGTGAACTCATATAGCTGCATCATAATATGAGTCCACACCCTCGAGAAACATGTATGTACACATGCAGTTATGAATCTGACTTTTTTTAATGTGACACCTGCAGACATTATGACTTTCATAACCAAACAGGTTTGCAGGGTCATTAAATAACAGATCTCATCTCATCTGCAGACATTACGCCAACTGTTAAAGGCTATTTTGCCTCAAATGGAATGCAAGCCTTTTCCTTACCTATTTGTCAAATGGAAACTTGGTTACATCAAGCGAACAGGAGGAGCGGAAGAGGGTGTGCGGATACCAACTGACTCTTCCCGTGAATTCCACCACTGCTAACGCATGCCGGCTGACGAGGTCAAGGTTAGCGCTGAAAGGTCAAAGGTCAATTTGATATCAAGGTCATGAGGTGAAAGTTGGAAGAGTTATAAAATACTAACATAGATATGCAAGAAGGACTTTCTGGTGGATACCAAGTCAGTGCTTAAAGGTCTGACAGCCAAATTACATTAAAAGTCAAGAGGCCAAATTAAGATATGGCCCATTTCAAAGGATCCATTAAAAATGTAAACATAATCATCAGAGGACCTCACCAGAAAACAAACAAAGGTAAATGTATAATTATCAGAATGATTTTTGATTGCAATACCCCAAACATTTCTTGAGTGCTAAATTAGTTGCAGCGTACCAGACTAATTGCTGTTTTTTTTTTTTACTTTATTAAAGATTTTGTTTTTATGATCTGAGGCTCCAGAAACCTTAAGTCAAGTCATTCTGCCGCAAACCATTTCCCCTCATTCTATGTAATTATCAAAGCATAAATAATTTTCTAATTCGGTTTTCTCTTCCACAAGCCACGTAATAAAAGAACGATTGATTATTTTTGACGATAATTACTTCTCTATATTGTAAATTTATTTTTGATTGATTACTGTGTGATTGATGGTGATAATCAACTCCTTGTCTAAAGGTTTAGGTGAATGAAATAGATGATATAGCAGCTAAGGGTCTCTGAGATTGTTTGGATCTTTGAAGTTCAATCGATATAGCACGATAAGGAATTCAATTGTGATATATAAACGTGGAAGGGTGAGGGTAAGAACTGAAGGATGAGGGTAAGAACTGAAGGTGAGGGTAAGAACTGAAGGGTGAGGGTAAGAACTGAAGGGTGAGGGTAATAACTGAAGGGTGAGGGTAAGAACTGAAGGGTGAGGGTAAGAACTGAAGATTGAGGGTAAGAACTGAAGAGTGAGGGTAATAACTGTAGGGTGAGGGTAAGAACTGAAGGGTGAGGGTAAGAACTGAAGAGTGAGGGTAAGAACTGAAGAGTGAGGGTAAGAACTGAAGGTTGAGGATAAGAACTGAAGGGTGAGGGTAAGAACTGAAGGGTGAGGGTAATAACTGAAGGATGAGGGTAAGAACTGAGGAGTGAGGGTATGAACTGAAGGTTGAGGATAAGAACTGAAGGGTGAGGGTAAGAACTGAAGGGTGAGGGTAAGAACTGAAGGGTGAGGGTAAGAACTGAAGAGTGAGGGTAATAACTGTAGGGTGAGGGTAAGAACTGAAGAGTAAGGGTAATAACTGAAGGTTGAGGATAAGAACTGAAGGGTGAGGGTAAGAACTGAAGGGTGAGGGTAAGAACTGAAGGGTGAGGGTAAGAACTGAAGGGCTAGGAAGGGCGAGTATCTTTCTGAAGGCAAGGGATTTAAGAAATTATTTCGGCCACAGGCATGTGGTACAGTGTTAGTACTGCCCAACACATTTTGCATGGCTTAGAATATCTCTGGCTGCTGTAGAATAGCCCTGCAATGTTTTCCCGATAAGAATATTGTTATTACCTTGCTGTACTCTGTGGAGACTTTATTCTTTCTATCATTATCATAATGACCACAAAAGGTATTTTCAGGAGTGGCAAAGCAATTTTTCAAACCACCTGAGATTGCATTCCACCCACATCATTCATTTATATTCAGAATTTGTCGCAGTGCCAAAACACAGTTCCTAAGCCAGATAGCATAAATTTAATAAATATTTCGATCGATGAGTAATAATTAAAAGGAAAAAGCAAAATAGAAGGTTGTCTCATTGTTTGAGTACAGAGGCTGTGAATATAAAAAATAAATTATCTTACTCCTGAACCGTTTCTGATACCAGCGGCCTGATAGAAAGGAAGAAAAGTTAAAAAACTAAATCACTATGTAAAGACATGAAAATGTAAGTAAAGATACATTTGTAATAACATGCAAAAACATGATACTTTATTATCAGGAAACAAAGGAGGCATTTGAATCCATTATACAAGCCTATTCCTCAGATATGTCTAATTGACAAGTAGGGAAAAAATTAATAAATTGCAATTGATTAAGGTCGTCAATAATTGTCTTGGCATACTGCAACATTCACACACAAACAACATCTCTCTGATTAAGAAAAATAATGGCTTTTGATTGAATTCACATGTTTTTCTTCTGTTTGAATGTGGGAGGAAAACTTCAAATAAGTTTTTTTGAAAAATACGCCTACTGCTTGTTTGCAGATTATACAAAAATAAGGAAAATATCTGATGATGGATTTTAAGTACACATATATAGCTGACAATTTGCTTAATTTACAAATATTAATCCTTTTTAAACTTATAAGAAGAAGCCTGCAAAAATGTAATAATTAACAATATAAGATTTGGACCTTCGATGGTCTATGTTAAGATTTGTTGGCAATGCTCTCTCAGGATGATAGATTTTTCTTTTTCTATTGAATTTAGTTCTTTTGTTATGTAGTTTCTACAGCAACGAAATTAGATCTTTATGTCAGGCATTTAATTTAGATGGTAAAACAATTAATTACTGATGTAAACTTAGATTTGAAGCACATCAGGGGACAATGGACCACAGTATGAATTTCTGCGATGTTGTAACAAATCTGCCAATTCATAATTAGTATAGGTCACTTAGATTTTCAAGAATGAATTTATATTGTAAACACAAATCACTACAACACCTCAATGTCACCTCATGCATAAGATACACGCAAAGATATTCAAAAACATATTGGGCGAACACTTAAAATGATTAAAAGATATATATAGTTCTATCGGCGGAGTTCTTATCATGACCTATTAATTTACTTGTACGTAGATGTCATCTCTGTGGAAATGAAAAGAAGGTAAATAACACTAGTTTTAGTTTGTGATGTTTCTATAAAAATTAATTTCTAATAAAAAGTGTTCCAAAAAATCAGGAAAAAAAATTACTTCGCACCAAAGTTTTGTTCAATGAAATGAAGGTATAAACTGTTAGTAATCATTCTCATGATGTGTTAGCTCTGCTTGTGTTTTGCATCGATTTTTATTATACAAGACGAAAAGACATACATTTAGTCTGTGTCTAATGTCTAATTGTCTATGTTGATTATATTCTATTGCTGCATCTGTATAGTCTTTGAAATTATAAGAAATGGTAAAAACTAATGAAACAAACAAAATAAAATAAGTCAGTTAAAATATCTTTAACCACATTATAATGTACAATTGTACATGGCCTTTGAATTACAAGTCCTCTCATGGTATCTGTCACATATAATGTTCACAGTAAATTCAGGATTTTCAAGATGGTTCTTATTTAGGCATAACAACTCTTGGATGCAATCTGAGAACCATTATGTCTGAAAAAGGCATTACTGGTTTGATTGGAAGGCTTCTTCTTTCCATAACCCGACCTGTAACAGCAAAATTCAATTATCTGATAATCTCAGAACAAATATTGTAGGATTAACTTAATTTGTACGTAAATCGAGCACATATTTTCAATAAATGTAGCTCATATCAGAAAAGGATCATGCTCTCAATGTTTGTTTTTTTTGCCAAATACAAAATATTGTTCCATCCCAGTAATTTAAACAACTTTTCTGTTGCCAAGGTTTGAAAAACCATGCCATGCATTCTGATTCATGGAATTTACCGCATAAAAGTATGTGGCAATTTGAGGGTGTCAGAGCCAGATATCTGGGATGTTGCAAAATTATAGTCCAACACATGGGACATTTTTTTGCTTCTGTCACAGGCAGTTTTAGTGCACTGAGGCATCACCTGTTTTTGACATTGCCTGCCAAGACAGTCCTCAAATTCCTCTGCAATATAAATGTCAAAAACGCCTCTGAACACAAAAGTGTCATTCTTCATATACCTTTCAAAAATATTAGATGCCAAGAGGGAATGTCGAACTTTCTTTTCTTGCACTTAAGACAAAGTTAGATCTTACACCCTGCAGCATTTCTTGGGGCTAAATGATTTGAGAAGTTTCTCAAGACTGATGAGCAGCTGAGCTAAAAAAAAAGCAGCAAGATGCTGTAATGTGACCCAGAGAAAAAACATACTGTAAGTTGTGTAGTGACAGACCATCTACTCACCATATATACACCACCCTCTTTAACATGATATACTATGCACCAGTGCAGTACCACCCTCTGATATTCTGTAAGACCATTCATGTTACGAAAAGTGAATGAAAGTTTTAAGCCTAATTTTAAAAAGCCAGAATGTTAAAGCAATTTCACTGATACAATTATCGCAAAGAAAACTTTTGAATTCTAACATCCAATTCAAGATGCCTACACACAGTTATTTGGTACCCACAGTAAAATGTTGACATAACTGCCTTCAGATGCCTTCAGCATCTTGCCAAAGAAGCACAACAAACATTAGGCCTACATTGAAGCGGGATTAGGCAGGTTCCCAATGGATTAGGCAAAGTCAGATCTTTTTGCAAACAGCTATTGTTTGTGTTTTTCTTTTACAGTATATCTATCATATCTGATATGGAGTTTGTCTCATCCATTTTATTCCATCATGATAAGTGTTTTCTTATCCCCAACAAAGTGCCATGGGGATTGAGAAGTATTTACTGCAAATCTGTCTGGCTTCTGCTTGAATCCATCTGTTAAGGAACCCAATATATATTTCATGCTTCACCAGCAACAATTTACTATATAACATTGAATAACATACATTAGGAAATTGTCATTCAATATTTTTGCTTATTTTCTCCTTATTTCTAGAATCTTGATAACAAGAACATGACCTGTTTAAGGCATTATGGGTAGTTGACAGCCCAAGGGCTTGCTTGTCAGCCATACAATTTCTTGTAAGGCCGAAAGAGAGAAGGTATGGCTGGCTGGTGGCCACAACTGCAGAGGACTTATTGATCAAATCAAATCAGTTTATTTTATAAGGAAAAGCTTAGAAAAAAATCATCAGATGCAATTATTATTTTACAAAACAGTTTCTTCACGTTGTACACTCAATAACAATTGTGATTATTTATAGTACATACACAGACCATACGTACTTTGGCAAAGTCAAGTCTGTTTGCCAATAGTCTCTGTCTCTTGCAATGTATCTATCATATCTTCTATAGGCTTTTTCTCATCCATTTTATTCTGCCCTGAGAAATTTATCCCCAACAAAGTACCACAGGGATTTGGGATTTGAAGGGATGACAGAATATCTGTCTGTCTTCTATAGACACTATTAATCTCTTGCCGGCATGCCTGCTACATCAGACTTTGATGATACATAAATTTCATGATTTTCTCACATTGTCTAGTTGATTTTACAAAAGGCCTGCTAGGTATATCAAAATTAAGTTGGCTGTTCGAGGTGAGTTTAGCAATGTAATTTGACGTCTAATAATTTGGTCAAGAATACATAGGGGTCCCAGCTAGTCAGCCTTGAAAAATGCTAGTAAAAAAACATGTATAAATATGTTAATGCAATTAATTTGATGATATATGTGCCAAACTTACCTCTTAAAACAGTAATATCCATCATCTTACTGTTGTATACTTCTATCTGATCAGATAAGAATCCGTATACTTACAAAGGCAGTTTCTTTTGCATGGGAATATAACACAAATCCAATAATGACAGACACAATATTGCCAAACATTCAGATGGCATTCATGGCAATATGTTAGGCAATCAATGTTGAAGGATTGGGTCCCCTCAGATTTGGACAAGTCAAATCTGTTTGCTACTGGTGTTGCTTTTACTGAGTATCAGTCATATCTGCTTCAGAGCTTCTTCCCATCTATTCTACTCGGCGCTGAATAGTCTTTTTTAATCTCACCGAGTACCATTTGCAGGGATTATAGAAATCTGTCTGACTTGAAGTGGCTTCCCATGGTTTTTGTCGGAAAAGAAATCAGATAGTTGCCCACTTCACTTACATACTACAGTGGCAACAACTATTGCTATACAATCAGTGCTTTACAGAGATCCAGGAATACGTATTTTTATGCATTTTCTTGTAATGTTTCCTTAATTTCTCAATATCTCTTCTGTTGGTTCTTTAAGAAAGGAAATCCCACTTCAATATCAGTAACAATTGCTATATCAATGATTTAGAAGTAATTTTCAAGATGAATTTCTTATATTCTTCCTATGTTTTTCCATCTATTTTGAAACTCTTTAAATTCATAAATACTTTTGCGTGATAATCTGAAATGTATATGAATATCTTCAACAATTTTGTTTGTGTTTGTCTCCTGATATAAGCAACGCTAAGCACTTGTAAAAAATATGGTCCTACACTAATTTATCAAAATTCAACAAATCTCTTATTAGTGATGCAACGGAATTTTCCTTGATCTTGTGACGAAATAATGAAATACATCACAGCAAGAGAAATAAAGCATTATATCTTAAGTTGATATTTGATTGATCGGCAGATGTATTTCATTTATGATGGAAATATTGCTTGCATTATGTTAACTCATTGTTCACACAATCTTGTAACTCTTGCCAGAATGAAATCTATCTTAGTTTTCATTACATTAGATAAATCTTCCTCCCTTTCTCCTCTCCCTTCACTCTTAATATAAAAGGTTCTTGATGGTATATGTAAAGAACCCTGAAGAAAGGTTCTACATTTCTTAAAGGGTTCAAGTGGATTGAAAAGGTTCAATACTTGGTGGGAAGGCCCTACGATACGACCCTATGCTCCCAACTTGATAGAAAGGGGTTAATTGTGGGAGTTTAGTGCAGCTGGATAATCTAAGTGTTGTTTTTGTTTGCAGTTGGAATTTTATTAAAAGTTGAATAATGAACCTTTTAGGGTTCCTTATCTATACCAGCTTATAGAACCCTTAAAAGTTACATATAAAACCTCTTTGGTATAGAATAGAATATTAATTTATTGGTCATCAATTAACACACACAACAACCAGATACACTTAACATTGAATTTTAACATATAAATACATCATGTTGTTAAGAGTGTTGTTTCCCCACGTAATGAATGTCGCTGTAAAACCAGCTGCATCACTACGATTATGAATACAAAAAAATTCCATTCTATGGCGGGAAACGATTATAAATGTTTATGGTAAGAATAGTTGTTTAAATGGTAATTGCCATTTTGAATACAAAGAATTATCATTTTAAGACAGGAAACCTTGTGTGTATGGTAGGAATTGTCCCTTTTAATGGCAACTGCTGTAACAACAGTAATGGCAGATAATTTCACAGTGTGTCTAACAGTGTCTTCCAGCAGTATCTAAGAGCATCGGTTTCATATCCAATTCAAAAGTGGTATGCCATTTTTCTAAATTTTACAACATGCCACATGGAGGACAAAGTCTCCAAAATGACTCTGGGCCAGAGTTTGTGACCTTCCATAAGTTATTCCAATTACAAAAATACTTTAGAAACTAAACCACCCAGATATGCACATATCAAATTCATAATAATCAACCATTAAATTGAAATCAATTCATTTTTTACAAGATAATTAATTTTCAGTAGCTCAAAAAAAGTTATTAACCCACAGGCACACTCCTGTATTAGTCAATTGATACTCACTATAAATATCATCAAGGTGCATGACTTCAAAACTGAGGCAAATAACAGCTTTGTTTTCAGGGTCTAATTTCAAACATCTAACATTGTGTCAAACCACAATTTTTGTCAAATCCCTTGCCAGATAAGTTAACTCCGAATTCCACACCTTAACTCTATCAAATTATAGCTAATTTACCTGTAATTAAGGGAATTCCTTGCAGATTTGTAGCTTAATGAAAAATTGCAAGTTCGCTCACCCAAGCTGGCAGGAGAGGTACCTATGGGGTATTACACCACAAGTCCTTTCACTGAAAAACTGTGAATATGAAAAGGATTTTGCCATAGATCCTTGGAAATATTATATATCAACAAATAGAAGTAGTTTGTAACTGTACATTTGGTTATTTTGCCCAAATTTTCAGACTTTAATCTTCCATGAGGCTCCCACATGGTGCCTCATATATGTACAGAGCCCTCTCTTGGATATTGCAGAACTAGAAATTTTGTAATACCAAAGCTGACTGGCTCTGCCTTATGACATCACTGCCAGCTTGGATGAGCGGATTTTCTGCAGAGTCAGTCACCTTGTGTTATTTCTAACAGACTGTACAGTCAGTCAGTCCAGGAGAGTGCCTGTGATTAACCAAATGTAATTCAACATGTTTCCAAATCAGTGAATGTTTGCCGTTTGTGGATGTTATAACAAAATGTGAGATTTCTCCATCCAATTCTATTAGATAAAAAAAACAAAAGCGAATGTAAGAAAATGGTAAATAAGTACACTTCAACTTAAGGGATACACTGTATAACTGGCTGTGTCTCTTTTTTTAATAGCAGCAACTGTAATGAATGAAAAATATTGTCATTTAATGGTGTAAAACCTTTGTTTTTATAGTAGGAATTGTTGTTTTAACAAAAATCACAGTAAAACTGATGGGAGCTGGTTTTTTTGTGTATCTGTTCCTTTAGATAAAAAATAAAGGTAATTGCTGCTCCAGAAAAGGTGTTAAAAGCTATATGCAATGCTTCCTTTATGCCATCCTAAAATCATGGCCTATTTGTGAAAAGTCAAAAGGCAACTAGGACAGCCTTCCTCATTCACTATCTTGTGTCTCACCAATTGGAGATGAGCCGTCTAGACAATCAAGTTGAGGAATTATGACCTTGAGTGGAGAATTTGTTAATCAGTCGTGTTTCTCCAGTGAGTTAATGTAAAAAATTAGGGTAAATTATCATAAATCTGAATTACTCAATTTTCTGTGGACTTTAAAGGCACAAAACAATAATTTCCTTTAAATATTCATTAAAAAAAAAAAAAAATTTTCTCAGGTTGGAAATATTTGTGCTTCCATGCAATTTCAGTCAATTATAGGCCTATAAATAGCCTATAAATAGCCATATTTGGCACCCAGCCCTGGAGCCACGCTATGGCAACAGCTAAAACAAAACTAATTTTTAATATTGTTTTCTGAGGCCTCCAAAAACAATTATCTGCAGGGACAATTTTGAGATAGCCCTTTTTTTTGCTAAAAAAAGGCAAAATGTGGTTTTCCCGCCAAAAATGAGGCTGAAATTTTGGCGGGAAAACCAGTTTTTGGCTATTTTGGCTATTCTCAAAATTGTCCCTCCACAAAATAGATTTTTTTGGCCTTAGAAAACATTATTAAAAATTAGTTTTGTTATAGCTGTTGCCATAGGGTGGCGCCAGGTGTAGGTGCCAAATATTGCTATTTATACTTTATAGGCTATTTATAGGCCTATAATGCCCTTAAATGGCATGAAAACAAACATATTTCCAGCATGAGACAAAAAATATTAATTTTCATGACCATTTTTAAGAAATAATCGTTCTGTGGCTTAAAACATCACAGGGAATTAAATAATTTGGAATTTTGGCAATTTTTGCCTTCATTTTTACATTAAGTCACTGGAGTTCACTGCCTTCAAGAAACTGGGCCAGCAAGCAAAACATGTTTCAAATGCAATTCTGCAATTCCCTAGGCAAAACAAGAAAACCATGTCATTGTTATAGTAGCAATTTCCAAATGTGTGAAGAAACAGTAATTGGCAAGTTGCTGATTAAATATTATCAAATCTGTTCATTTGTGAAATTTGTCATGAAATGTGAGATTTCTATATGGTTTCTGCTTCAATGTCAATTCCATTAGTAGCAACAGATAAAAGTGAATTTAATGAAATCGTGATTAAAATCTGAACATCTTACTATGTTTCTCTTTGTAAAGTAAAATGTTCTGCTAAAGTCAATTTTTTCAAAGCAGAGCACTAATTAATCATATCTCCCATTCTTAATGAAATGGAAATTCATAGTTCATTGATAAAATACAAGTAAGCACAAAGACTGAAAGCATCCCATCTTACGTTGGTGTTTAATTGATCGGTTGATGGATTTTTCTCATTGTATATTCAACTTTATTTCAAGTAATTAAAACTTCTCATGTGACTGAACATTTGTCATGTTATGACTGTTGTGTTCTCAAGCTAGCTTTCTAAACATGAAACCCACAAAACCAAAGAGAAGCAATTTTGAATTTGACAATTTGTTTGATATTTTTCAATAGGCCAGTAAAAAGTGGGGTTGACCCTGGACCTCTTCATAACAGTACAAATTTGGTACCGAATGAATCCTTGAAATCTCTAGTTTCACCAAAAAAAATTCCCCATAATTCCCATTCGGAGGATTTTTTTTATTCAAGTTTCCATGGCAACACTCTTGAAAAAATAAGAACCCAAAAATGAACAACATTTTATTGAATAACTTTCCTTCTGCTTTGAGGAACAATTTCAATTTTGGCACACAGTACCTTCATGACCAACTCTCTCAGATGCATGCAAAAATTGTGTTTTACATTGTGCATGTGTGTTGCTATGGTAACAGAAATATAAAAAATCATCAATTTTTTAAAAGACGGTCTTAAAATGTTTGATGTGGAGAGAAAAAATAAATATACAAGCAAAAATATGGTTATGATATTAATAGAGCGTCTCTTTGTGGACAATCGTAAACAAAAATATTGGAAATATCTCATATAATATAGTCGCTATAGAGACTGATTTAATGTCTGTTTAAAATTACTTTTATAAACCTGAAGCTAAGGAGGGGCATGTTTCCTTGTTTTCTTCAAATTCATTTGATGAATGGACTTAATTTTGATATAATATTCATCTCTGAATGCAATTAACAATTTAAAAGTTTACCGTTGCCATGGAAACACTGATGTAGCCAGTTCCATAGCAACAAACCTCAAATGCATCTTTCTGATTAAATGCATAGCCAATGGTTTTTGCAATTTAATCATACATCTACCCAAACCTATTAGCTATATCAGCAAATTAGTTTTATAACTTAAAACAGGTTGTTTGTCTTGTTTCTATGGTAACAAATGCCTCCGAACATCATCATTTTCTAAGATAGGGCAAAAAATAGGCAGTTTCTACAGTTTGCAGTCATGTAATAAAGTTTCCAATGTAATTGTGGTTTTGAAAAGGCATTTGAACCTCAGTATTTAGTCAGAGAACACCCTTAACTAAGAAAGTAACAAAGGGTTGCCATGGAAACCATAATAATATACCATAAACTGTCAATGATAATTCAATTAATGATTGAAACAAATTCATAAATTTTGTAATTGTGCAAAATATAATTGACCGATTTTCGCGTATCATGCATCAAAAGATAGCTGGTAATGGCTTCTATTTTTTAAATTTTAAATTATTGTTGCCATGGCAACCAGTTATCAGTTATGTTCAGTTTCAACCAATTTTTAAAAACTTCATAAAATAAGTATTTGCCATATTAAATCATCAATGTCCATGATAAATAGGATATAATTCATTTATTTCACATCACCTTTAAAATTCTGAGATATTTTTGTGTAAATTTGATTGGATTAAAGTTTATGATGGCAAGAAATTTGGCAATATGATGATTCATAATTTTGAAGTCAAGGAGATTTTCTTAGAGACATTATGAGAAAACATAGGCTGCGCGGCAGCATACCCTGGGCTAATCAGTGGGTATTCTGGAGGCATTGAAATCAAGTGGCCCTCAGGAGACGCGGGCTTTGAGGGGGCAAGGTCCCTAAAAACTTTAAATTGATGTCCGTTTCCACCAGGTCACAGCAAGTGCCATAATGAAAATCTGTAAAAATTTAAGCGAGAATCAAGGCCAAAATTTGTTTTGGCAATTTGTTGAATTCCCATCACCACAATGTTTTTCATGAGTTTCCTTGACTTTCCGTAACGACTAACTGCAGAGCAGGCACTTAAATACAGTTCAAAAAAACTTAAGCAATACTTGATTTGTAAACAAAGATAGAGTTTTGAGGGGGGAGGGTTGGTCTAGTGGTAGCATGCTGGACTGCCAATCGCTGGGTCAAGGGTTCGAATCCAGCTCTTGCCGGGTCACCTGGGCCTATGTTGGATGGATGTTTCAATCATCCTTTGCCTCATTGCCGTGTCCTTATCCTGTCCTAATTAATTAGCCTACCAAGTGCGTAAATACAGGACGTAAAGCCCCAAACATCCATCCATCTTAAAAATACTGTTCTTTTATTGCATACAGAAGTTCATTTTTAAAATTGTATTAATTTTAAAATTAGAATTTATTGGATATGACTGAAATTTGTCTACACCCATTCTATGAAATCTACAGATCTAATAGTAATATGCAAATACTGTATGTTATTAATGCAATATTAAAATCGAGTTGCACAAGGAAATTAATTATTTGATAAGTCAGTCAAACAATTAATTAAGCAATCACTCAATCAGCAGATCAGTCAATCAAACCACCCTGGTTTTATACCAGGTTGCCACCCTTTAACTTCGGATAAAAACGAGAAATTTGGTTGAATCTGTGATAAGTGATAACACATGGAAAGAGACCTTTTTTTAATTAAAAAAATCTGGTACAGTCAGTTTAAGGATTCCATTAATGCAGCAATAAATGCAATTGATGTCAGGGAAAATATGTCTGGTGAAGCAGGAACAATCCTCTCTTCCTTAATTGCAATTATAGAAGTCCTATTGATTCTCCTGAAAAATCGACCTCAATTGCAATGGAGAAGAGGGCTTTCATTGGCTTCAAACTGGCTTTTCAGCTCAGCTGACTTGAAGCAAAGTCAGCTGCTGGACTGACGCAGCTCACTTCAGCTGAGAGTAAAATCAGCTCGCTGCGGCGCAAAAGGTCGGCGGTCTGGGCTCTATTTTTGACACTAAGACAACATGTCTGAATCTCTTGGATGACATGTTGATCTATCTATCTATCTATCTATCTATGTATCTATGTATGTATGTATCTATGTATGTATGTATGTATGTATGTATCTATCTATCCATCTATGTATGTGTTAATATATCTATCTATCTATCTATCTATCTATCTATCTATCTATCTACCCATCTATATATCTATCTATCTATCTACCTATCTATCTATCCATCTATCTATCTATCTTTCTAGTCTTAGATATTCTTATCATAAATTACAAGTATGGAATATGGGTCTAAAAACATAAATTATAGATAAGATGTCTCCAACCAAAACCATTGTAAATAGTAAGACTAAAACAAAGTTTATGCTAGTATATATATATCTTTTAAGACTAAGCAAGTTGCTAGTTAATACAAAGGTTAAATGCTGGTCAAACTTTGAAGAATAACAATAGCTGTAAAGAAAAACAAACCAAAAGAAGCATGTCCCAACTCTGTGTACAGCCTGTATGTGCTACAAAAAGTCATATCTCAGCTTATACTTAGCCTAAATTTTTTATTCACATTGGAAATTTCTTTATTTGTTCAATATAAAACTACAAAGTTGGTGTCAATGCAGTTTGGACATATTTCTAAGAAAAAAGAAAATTTGTGAAAAAGTTGAGGGTGCTGTGCACTGCTTTTGTGCTCCTTTGTTCCTAGCTTTGGTGACTGGAGAGGATTAGTGACACAATGTTACATAACATGAATGGCTGGAGGGGAGGGGTACAATGAAGCACAGACACAATGGCTCCAGGCCCATTCAACAAAAACTGGACCCCTTCCAATGATGACACTTTTACCCCCTAAACAATATTTCTTTAAAATGCTAAAAATACAATTGGAGTGAGTTTTAAAATGAATTAAGAGACAGATTTATTCAATAATGTCTTAAAATGTAAAGTTATACAGTGAAATTAGCAGAAATGAGGTTTGCATGCCAAGTAATTTTCTTTAATAACCCTCTATATATATACATTGTGGTCTTATTGCCAGTCTGTCTTATATGTTCATATTTAATTTTCATTAAAGACCAAAATAAGCTGACAATACTTCATATGTTAAAATGTACATAACTGAGGTTAGATTTAAACCATTAAGTTAGAATTGAGAGTTTAAGATTTCTTGTCAAAGGATTAGCAGGGAAGACAATTACCCTGTGACATAACATTACATAATCAAGACTTCTCCAGTGCTCCATTCAACAAAAGCTTAACTGTCTGATTCATTCACATTTAATTTTCATGCAAAAAACTAAATAAAAGGGGCTTACATTAATTAATCTTCTAAAATTTACATCACCAAGTTTAGATATTAACCATAAAGAGTCAATATTTTAAAATATTAACAGACAAGTGCATGTTTTTGAATATACTTAATTAATGCTTTGAAAGTCCACATAATTATATATGAAATTTATATATTTCCTATTGATAATATTTCATTAGGAGAGGTAGAAAAATTCAAATTTAGACATTATTGTGGCAAATTTGATTGACCAGGGCCAATATTTATTGATATATGATTATCTGAAAATCCTTAATATTTATCTAATTTTGTTAATATTGACCTCCGCTGCGAATAAAAATTTTCATATTGTTCAAAATCAGCATGATGATGATGTGAAACATGTCAGATTTATTCTGACTAAAAAAGTCAACAACTGGTATGACATCCGAGGGAAATGGAGAGTAAATAGACATTTTAATGATTTTTTGCATTTTCTCAATCATACATTTCAATGGAAAAAATTGCAACAACTCATGCAATGGCTGTAAATATTAGTCAATAGTATGTCTAACTACAATAAGACCTAAAGTTAACTAACTTGCCCATTACCATTTGGCTTTTCATGCAGAAATGTTGGAAAATTGGGATTTTTTCTAATTTTTTTGGTTTTTATAAAAATTCATAGGACCAACATTCCAACTGGTTAGAGATGTTTAAAGAGGCATACGTTAGACACCAAATTGGAAAATTTACTAGATTTAACTTCAAAATTGACTGAATCATACAAGTTTAAAATAATAGTATTATTTCATATTTTTGGTAAATTGTCGTCCGTTCAACTTTCTCAGAGCATTTAGACCCACAAAAAACACATCTTGGGTATTTAATACATACAATATGCAAATTTCAGTGTCAAAAGTACTGCAGTTTTTTAGTTCTGTCCCAGAAAAAAAAAACAACAATTTTTCACATTTTTTAATGATTGTGAGAAAAGTATTAATGTCATGGGGATTAGACCTATGAAAGGCTCAACTGGGATGAAAGATACCATATTTACCCAAAAATGATGAATATGCATGCCATAGTGTTGGCTTGACACCCAATACACAAAAAAATATTTTTTCACATTTTTCAATAATTGTGAGAAAAGTACTAATCTCATGTGGATTAAACCCCTAAAAGGCACAACTAGTATAAAAGATATAATAATGTCCCAAAAATAAAAAGTATACATTCCATAGTTTTGGCATTACTCCCAATACACAAGTGGGACGCCCGTTATCCGGACGCCCGCCCGCCCGTCCGCCCGCCCGCCCGCCCGCCCGCCCGCCCGCCGGACGGACAAATTTTCCCAAAGTAACTACAATACCCGTTGGCAATGTATACATTGCCGAGGGTAAAAATGGAATTTCTAAGGTTTGAAAGGAGATATCTTATTGTATGATACATCATTTTAAAGCTTGAGTAGAGATCAATCTTTTGCAATGAAATTACTTGTAACCATGGCAATAGAAAGGTCGTATCAGGCAAATCAGTCCTGTTTTTTTTTGTAAGTTATGTTCCCGAGTTTCTCATTTTTTTATGTAATAAGTGCAAAAATTAGCATGAAGATTAGTCCAAAACCATACAATGGTATAAATTATCTATTTAGGATACATATTAGTTTACAACTTAGTTGCCATGGCAACTAGAAATTAATTAACAGCACAAAATGTGAGCTTAATTTTAAAAACCAATTTGGATAGACTGTGAGGTTTTTCAGCCAAGCAATCTAACTTTAGTGATTCAATTCAAATTATCAAGATTTTTCTCGACAGCAAGATATTGGACTGAAAAGCAATAAGCCTAAAATGCATCACATATTCCCTCTCCCGTGGTGAATAACCTATTATTATCACTGGTTTTCATGATAATTCCTCAATATTTGTTGGTTTGGAATTGTAGGGTAAGTTTCCTTGAGTTGGACACTTAGAGATTTAGGTAACCTCGAGTCGGACACTATTAGTGGGGCTGACCTGGCTAATTAAGATCTTCTATATCACCTTATTTCGTACCAACCTGTAGCTAAAGACGTCCTTGTGCCTTTCCAAAAGTATGAGCATGATATGAACACATTTAGCGGTTTCTTCATGGCTATCAAGAAGGGGTAAAAACCCTGTTTTTCTCATGATTCTTCCATGAATTTGTGAAATTTAGTGAATTTTGGTCACATTTGAAGGATCCTTTGCTGGCCTATGGTATTGATTTTAACTTCAATTTGTTAAACATAGTTAGGAAACATAGTTAGGAAGGATGTCGCGCCATTTTCTACTCAAATTTGGCTTTTCAAGGGACTGGATGGATGGATGATTTGGGCTTCACATCCAGTATTTATGCACTTGGTACTCTTATTAGGACAGGGAGAGGACATGGCTATGAGGCAAAGGATGATTGAAACAGCAGTCCCACATACACCCCAGTGACCTGGCAAAATCTGGATTTGAACCCTGGGCCCAGCAATTGGCAGCCCAGCAAGCTTTACCACTTGACCAACCCTCCCCCCTTTTCAAGGGACTGAAAAGTTATTTTGCAGCTATATATTTAAATGTCATGTTTTTGGGACACAACTGTCTGACTCAAGGATACCTCCTTCCCTTTTCTGTTTTAGGGAATTCACCAGATATTCAGTGTTCTTGCCATACAAACTTATATATATACTATTAGTGTTAATGAAAACATTTAATTTGAGGCTCTGGTTGATGGAATACAACCCATAGGCCAAGCAGTATTTCTGAAATACTGCTTGGCCTATGGTTGTATGGGTTGTATCATACTATTTCACATTTTTTAAATGTCAAGAATCCAGGTGTCCGCCTCAACGAACGTCACCCTAAACATCAGAGATTTGTATAGGATCAAAATTTGTATTTTTCTGGCTAATCTGTCTGCATTATTATTAGCACAGTTTTTTTTTCAAAGAAATAATGAAGGAACACAGACAGGCATCTTTAAAAGAAACTCAATTTTCAGTGTATATTGGCATCTCAATAATAGATATAGTTATGAGAGAGTTGCTAAATGCATAATCATAATTGGGTTATGATATAGTTAGTACAGCCACAAAAATCAAGCAATGCAAGATACTAATCTCAGTGTTTAAGGTGAAACCCATCTTTCATGTTCTTTGTTGTGTCAGATAATTTCATGAAAGTCATCTTGATTTGGGACTTTTCTGACTATTTTTCAAATTAGTCTTGCCAAAAAAATCTGCAGTAAAATGCATATAATTTTACCATTTCTTTTAAAAGTTTATGATATCATGACATTTTTGGTGAAGTGCTGTCCTAGAGGTGTCAAAATACATAGCTCAGTCATAGCATACCCAAAGATTTGTACTGCTGGTACAGTGTGCATCAAAAAATAAGTTTACACTACTGCTGTACTTTGAAAATTGTCACAATATCATGGTTCCATTTAGGAGTGACACACAGTCAAAATCTAACTAATCCTAGTGATCCAAGCAATTACTACAAGTAACATGTTGATTTATTTTCAGACTTTGTATGCGCCTACAAGCAGTGTAGTACAAAAGAAATGCTTAGGACCATTGCTTTTCATATTCATATTGAAAGTCCTTTTCATCCTCCCATGAAAGTATTTGAAGGGAGGGCTAAAAATTGGAATTGCTCGCTTATAAAATCATGAAAATCTTTTCCGATCATAAATCACATTGCAATTGTTCAGGAAAATCAAGCAAACATTACGTCCTTCAGCAAGTTTTCAAATAAACCTTAAGATTTACATGTAAGACGGCCACCTCTGAAAATGGAGCAACTGGTATTTGATTTTCCTCAGTGTCTTTTCTCTGTAATAATAACTGGCATTGTGTATTCATTATTTTTCAGAAGCCCTGGCAACCATGTCATTAACTACTAAGTATCAAATATAATTATATTATGTATGGTTTTGAACTGATCTTCATGATAATTTTTGCACTTCGCACATAAAAAAATTAGAATCTCAGACCCTAAAAATTACTAATTAGCCTGATATACCATTTCTGTTGCCATGGTTACCAGAAATTTTCATTGCAAAAGATAGATCTTTGCTCAAGCTTTAAAATGATGCATCATACAATAAAATATCTCCGTTCAAACCTAAGACACTCCATTTTTGCTCATAATGTCTCAAAGAAAATCTCCTTGACGTCTATATTATGAATCATCATATTGCCAAATTTCTTGCCATCATAAACTTTAATCCAATCAAATTTATACAAAAATATCTCAGAATTTATAATATGATTAGAAATAAATGAATCATATCCTATTTGTCATGGATATTAATGATTTAATATGGCAAATACTTATTTTATGAAGTTTTTAAAAATTGGTTGAAACTGAACATAACTGATAACTGGTTGCCATGGCAACAATAATTTAAAATTTAAAAAATAGAAGCCATTACCAGCTATCTTTTGATGCTTGATACATGAAAATCGGTCAACTATATTTTGTACAATTACAAAATTTATGAATTTGTTTCAATCATTAATTGAATTATCATTGACAGTTTATGGTATATTATTGTGGTTTCCATGGCAACCCTTTGTCATTTTGTAAGTTAAGGGTGTTCTGTTACAAAATACTGAGGTTCAAATGCCTTTGCAGAACCACAATTACATTGGAAACTTTATTACATGACTGAAAACTGTAGAAACTGCCTATTTTTTGCCCTATCCTAGAAATTGATGATGTTTGGAGGCATTTGTTACCATAGAAACAAAGCAAACAACCTGTTTTAAGTTGTAAAAGTAATTTGCTGATATAGCTAATAGGGTTGGGTAGATGTATGATTAAATTGTGAAAACCATTGGCTATGCATTTCATCAGAAAGATGCATTTGAGGTTTGTTGCTATGGAACTGCCTACATCAGTGTTTCCATGGCAACGGTAAACTTTTAAATTGTTAATTGCATTCAGAGATGAATATTATATCAAAATTAAGTCCATTCATCAAATGAATTTGAAAAAAACAAGGAAACATGCCCCTCCTTAGCTTCAGGTTTATAAAAGTAGTTTTAAACAGACATTAAATCAGTCTCTATAGCGACTATATTATATGAGATATTTCCAATATTTTTGTTTACGATTGTCCACAAAGAGATGCTCTATTAATATCATAACCATATTTTTGCTTGTATATTTATTTTTTCTCTCCACATCAAACATTTTAAGACCGTCTTTTAAAAAATTGATGATTTTTTATATTTCTGTTACCATAGCAACACACAAGTACAATGTAAAACACAATTTTTGCATGCATCTGAGAGAGTTGGTCATGACGGTACTGTGTGCCAAAATTGAAATTGTTCCTCAAAGCAGAAGGAAAGTTATTCAATAAAATGCTGTTCATTTGTGGGTTATAATTTTTTTGAGAGTGTTGCCATGGAAACTTGAATAAAAAAAATCCTCCGAATGGGAATTCTGGGGAATTTTTTTTGGTGAAACTAGAAATTTCAAGGATTCATTCGGTACCAAATTTGTACTGTTATGAAGAGGTCCAGGGTATGGCTGATATTGGGCCTTTTTCGACTGGCCTACAAAGGTTATCAACTTGTAGTAGTATGCATATCCTTCCATCTGTGAACAGTTACAAGTGACTCATAACTAAACTGAACAAATCTCATTGCCCTGATCTGCGCTCAGATAGTGCCTTTTATGAAGAAAGCTTCCACACTTCATATTCCTGTAAATTCATCTTCATTACTGAAGCACAAGATCAAAACAGCTGTTAGCATGACAAAACTCACTTTGGTGCATCAGCGCACAGAAATGTAGTGTTTGGCTGATGTATATCATGACCTATACGACCTGTGGTATTCCCTCCAGACTGCAGAACACTGGTAACTGTTGTAATCTGTCTGAATAAGCTGGATGTTCTTGTAAACAATCGTTTTCTGCTAGAATTCAGAGTTTCGACATTACATTATGCAATTAATTCAAAAGAGTGAAGCAACATTTTGTCTTTATTTTTTTTAATAGAGGGAAAAACATGTAATATGGTCAGTCAGTTATAGTTTCAGAACAGATTTCAGCAATAATTTCATAAAATTCACTTAACAGCAGCTGCTGCTTTTAGTTGCTGTTATCTAATGGATTTGACATTGAAGCAGAAATCACATTTCCAACACATTTCACAAATTGGCAGACACATCTGATCCAGAAACATCTGAATTATTTAATCAACATCTGGCTAATTACTGTTTCTTTGTGTTGTTGCTAATAAATATGACACGGTTTTGTTTTACCTTGTGAATATTTTACTTGTGACATGCAGAGCCGGGAGGACGTGTTGGTTAAGACTTCGCCCACAACTTGTATATAATTACATAAGTCTCAGAAAGTCCTTGTTTAAAATCCCTGCTCAGACCCCAACTGACATTCTGTCGGGGTAATTTTGTGTCATGACAGCAGTCTGCTGGATGCTCTCAAAATATCAACAAACATTGTATTGGGGGAAACTACGGAAAAAGCGACATGGCAACAGCCATTTTTCTCAAGCTACTCAGTTACTGGCCTATTACAAACCATAATATTATTGGAAAACCTGACTGAAAGTATAACCTTTATCTAAAATGAATAGAAAACCAAAGTAAGTAATTGATAACATAAATATGAGACGTGAGATGAGGTTTGCAGGTTTCCCTTAATGGCATCTTGTCTTTTCCCCTTTCAACTTTAATTATTGAGAAATGTGATGACACCTTGTCTTTTAGAAGACTTCAAAACTGTCACAAGGTTGTCAAACTGATTTCGTACTTAATTGAAAGTTATTATTTTTACTTTTTGGCTGTCAGTTGGAGGTTTCTCGTATCAGGGTTTGATCTGGACAAAATTTAAATGCACCAAAGTTTCAATTTATCAAAATGAATGCAAATAGGTCTTCTGCCATTTGGACTACGAATGTCATATCTCGAATCTGACAGTGCTGTGTTGGTTACTGAGACTGAGACTGAGTTGTGAATGAATGAATTAATACTAAGGAAAAAAAATAAAATCCACTAATCAACAGTCCAACATGCTTCCACTGAGATAACTCTCCCCCTGTCTGGAGTTACGAAAGCATACCAAATTTTCTGGTTGTGATGTAACTGGATTTTATTTACAGCTTCAAAATGTTTTGTAAAATAGTTGACATCAGGCCTAAAGTTACATAAAATAAATACATTGATGCTGAGTAAGTTAGTGCATCCTTTGTAATCATCATGTTGAGAAACTAAAATGTACCAGTTGTGGACAATTGAATATTTAACATTTAAAATTTTATTAATTAAAAGAGATTTGTTTAGCTTGCAAGTTCTGGTGCAGCACTGCTTGATTAAGCTTGTAATGTTGTGGTTGGCTGTTTGTTTGACATTCATGTTAGTTTCCCTATTCCAATATAAAAATCTTAGTTAGAAAATGGTATTTGCTATGCCTAATTCAGTTTCTCAAATGTTAGACACATTTTCCGTTCCATTTACAAGTTTGTCAAAATCCATTAAAACACTTGCGCTATTTCTGTAATACTATTTAGATTTCAGCAAGGTAATTAAACACGAAGGCCAAATATTCAAGTAAAGTGCTTCTGTGGCAGTTGTGCAGATAGATATGGTGGTGTGATTGCTAACGTAGATTGTAATTGTAATTGTAAATACTCTCAGTCATGCGCTGCAATGCAGGCACGAAATTCGTGGTGAGCCTTCCACAATGATACAGCTCAGGGCGGCCATAGAACGGCGCCCATGGGCAGAGACTAGAGGAACATTGCCCAAGGTTCCCATGCCGTAGCACTCTCCAGTGTTGGTGACCGCCGTATGATGGTGATTGATGAGAAGACTGTGAGTCTGACACATACCCTATTAATTCAGGGATGCCCAGGGTCTTTCAGTTGCCCCAGCACAGAACACTGGATACAACCCACCTCCATTTAATGTCCCATGGGCTCGGACCAAATTGAGTCCCAGGAGTGGGAGTTGAACCCACGACCTCAAAGCTAGACTGGTAGCACTAACAAGCACCTTAAACCATTAGGCCACGGAGAAAGATTTATAGTGCTGACTTGAATACAAATAGATTGATGAATAATGCTTATAATTTATATTAGTATATGACATCTGTTCCAAACGGAAGCTTCTTCATACATGTATAATCAAATAAGTGGGCCTAATAATTGTACGTTGATACATGTGGTGCACTTGGTTCAATCTCATCCAAATTTCTTCTGCTAATTTTGTGATCACAGAACAAGAGCTGGAATCTCGGAGAAGACTGATCTTTCATCCTTTCATCTTTTAACAAAGCACCCATTAAATCAAAAGGTCATTTTAGTTGGATATCAGTTGAAATAAAAACTCCTGTATGCTTTTACCTTGTATATATAGGTTTGTTTCTTTCTGATCTCAAGTTACAAAAGGAAACATCCTAAATATCAATCCAGTAGCTATGTTTTTCAAAGAGGTAATAGTGTGAGCTGTTTTTTTTTCTACATTTATCTAATTAATCAGTGACACAGAGGATGATGTTATTCTTCTGCTCGTACGAAACCCTTCATTTCTAGAGTTATAACCTACTTCAGACTATTTTTTCTGGTGCGAATAGTAAACATAGGCTGCGCAGCAGCATACCCTCGGCTATTCAGCAGGCTATTCTGAAGCCGGTGAAATCAATTGACATATCGGCAATAGATTATGACCCTCAAGTACAGTTTTACCAAACCAGTCATATTAAGATGCCCAGTCTCCCTTTGTATGGCCCAAGTCTCCAACTTGATGGGGAGAGCTGGGCCAAAATTTTTACAATTTTCATATGGTTTTAGCTCATAGGTTCATGAACATATATATCAATGCCCCCCTACAGATATATTCTTAACTATTTCTAGATGCAATCAATGTATCAAGAATGTTCGTATAATCATAATGGTCTCTCAAGCTTCCTTACTCTTTCTGGCTGACGGACAGTGTTTTTAGATGAATGAAATGTCAATTTCTCTATTTTATATGATGTTTTATTGTATTTAATTTTGACAAATTCCCAGCCCTAGCATTCAACAGATTCGAGGTACTGAAAAGAGATGTTGCAATGAAATAAAAGGGTCACCTCATTGCTATGTCCTCCTCCTGTCCTAATTAGCCTACCAAGTGCATAAATACAGGAGGTAAAGTCCCAATCATCCGTCCATCCGTGATTCTCTGGATGTATTAGATTACATAATTATAGATGATCAATCAATCAATCAATATCTATCTATCTATATATAAAATATGTATGTATGTATGTATGTATGTATGTATGTATGTATGTATGTATGTATGTATGTATGTATGTATGTATGTATCTATCTATCTATCTATCTATCTATCTATCTATCTATCTAACAACTAATCAATAGTGCAACATGAAAATCTATTTGCTGGGATAAATTCACAGTGGATCTATCAGTGAAACAATTAATTAATCATTCATTCATTCAATCAGTCCAATCAGTCAAGCAATCTTCAGTCATTTAAACACCTTTAATCTAAAACACCTTATCCATCTATCCATCTATCCATCTATCTATCTATCTATCTATCTATCTATCTATCTATCTATCTATCTATCTATCTATCTATCTATCTATCTACCTATCCATCTTATCATAAATTATGAATAGAATAAAGGCCTGCCTGAAAACAGATAATTTTATAATAGTTAGGTTGTTTATCTATCCAATCTATCTATTTTAAATATTAAACTAAAACAATGTGTGGCCTACAGATACTTTTTAATAAGACTAATACATTTACTACTTATCACCAAAAAGGTTAAATGCAGTCCAAACTTGGCTGTATAAGTATAACAATAGTTGAAAAGGCAGAAAAAAGCCTGCATGGGATATAAAAGTCACATCTCAACTTCTACTTGGCCTATATTTCTGATCTAAATTGGAAATTTCATTATAATGTTTAAGATAAAAAAACTAAGGCTATCAATGCAGTTTGAACATATTTCTAAGAAAAAAGGGAATTTTGTCAGAAATATAGGGGTGCTATTCAACTGCTTCTGTACCCTCCCCTTTGTTCTTGATTTGGCCATTGGAGAGGATTAGTGACATCATGTTACATAATGTCCATTCAACAGAAGCTGCACCCTGTTCCCAAACAAAGCAGTGACACTTATTGTCTTAAAGGTGCTAAATATGCTTTGGATGAGATTTGTTATTAATTAAAATTCAAATTTATCCAACATTAAATATCTTTGGATATAAAATGAAACATTGAAATTCATAGAATTAAGGTTTTGTTGCATGCCAAGTAAATTTCTAAATAACCTTGTATTTAGTTAAATCATTTCTGGAATCATTACTTGATCACATTTAGTTTTTATGCAATATTATAAATAAAAGCAGGCCTGACATTAATTTAATTTCTTTCCTTTAATTTACATCACTGAGGTTAATTTTAGCAAAATGGGGTTTTGAGATTTCTTGTCAAAAGTTCAGAATGGTAAGGCCCCTTGAGTCAGAACTATGTGCATAAAGCATATTTGTATATATATAATATATATAATATATAATTTATCTTATTAAACCACATAAATTCTGAGGAAGAATTTTATGAAAAAAGTATACTTGGGGCACATTGAATGACACTTTGAGTAACCAAGATCCAAAATTGACTGAAATTTGACAATTCAAAGGTCTACAGTGTTTTGCCTATTTTTAGCAATTTTTGTCTTTTCATGTTCAAAAATCTAATGATATAACAGATATATGCATGAAAATCGTGTGTTTCTGTCATGTTTATTCATTTTGTTTACATTCAAGAGCATTGCATGACTTGATTAGAAATGAAATGGTCAGGAAGTTGATATTTTCACATTTTTGTGAATTTTAAACTTCTTCTGTCGGCCTAAAAATTGCATAAATTACATACAAAAAATTATACTTGGGGCACATGGTATGGCACTTTGAGTAACCAAGATCCAAAATTGACTGAAATGTGACAAATCAAAGGTCTATAGTTTTGGCCTATTTTTAGCAATTTCTCTCTTTTTATGTTCAAATATATGACGATGTAACAGACATATGCATGAAAACCACGTATTTCATTCATGTTTATTCATTTTGTTCATATTCAAGAGCATTGCATGACTTTATTAGAAACGAAATGGCCAGAAAGTGGATATTTTCACATTTTTGTGAATTTTTAACTTGTTTTGTCGGCCTAAATTATTGCGTCAACTACATAATGGCCATTAAAGTTCCTTCTTGATAGGTTTAACTATAATACCTTTTGGTTTTAAAAAATATAGTTATTACTGTTTTGACGTGAGAGACCAAAATTCCAGAAAAATGTAAAAAATTACACATTTTTCCAGTATTTTGGTTTTTATGCAAAAATCGGTAGATGGACCCTCTAAACGATTCAAGCAGTTAAGAGACCTATATTTTAGACAACTAAATTCTAAATTTCAAATGTCTAACTCCAAAATTGAGGGAATTGCAGAGGGTTGAAAAAAACCCATTCTTTTACATTTTTGGTTCATTCTTTGAAAACTATTTTAGTTATAGCATTAAGACCCCCAAAAGGCACAACTAGGGTATTTAATACATGTTGTGGTAGATTTTCATACCCATAGGTATAACCGTTTCCGAGTTCTGGTCCGGAAACGAAAAAAATTAATTTTTCCGAATTTTCAATATTTTACAAAAACTGTGGTCATTACATAAATATGAACTCCAGAAGGCACATAAACACTATAAGACCCATTCATGTGTCAAATTTCAAATATATAGGTGTAATAGTTTTGGCACAGAGGCCAATACACATTGTGTGACGCCGCCCGCCCGCCCGCCCACCCGCCCGCCCGGCTGCCCGCCGGACGGACAAAAATTTGCCATACTAACTACAATACCCGACGGCAATATACATTGCCGAGGGTAAAAATGGCTATAATACATTTGCAAAAAAAAAATATATGAAATTGAGACAACATGAAGTAACTTTACAAAAAGATATGGGCCTTCCTCTACCATTGGGAATCAATTCTAATACATTCATCTTATCATACACATGGAAATAGAAAAAGCAACAGTATTAGTAGTAATGAAGAAAACAAAATAAAAGCAGAAAAGGACAGAAACCACTTGTAAGTATAATTTCATAGCACATAAGCAATTTGTATTTATTTTAAATGAGGCACTTCTCTGTCGACATTTTGCATCTGAAATACAAAGGAAAAATTTGTTACACTACTATAATTGGTAATATGTACTTATACCATTAGCCATTATACTGGCTAGATGGTAAAGTTTCTTTTTTATCTGTTCATTGTAGAATAAGAGAAATGTAAGCGAAAAAAATCCTTATAATTAGTAAATTTGCAAGTACATAGTAATAATCAAATCACCCAAAGTTACATTATCCATATAATATAGAAAGATACAGATTTTATAATCACATAGGCCTAACATTATATCCAAATTATTTATCTCACAATAAATATATCTCATGACATTGTGATATTGCCTATAGCAGTTGGTATATCAAACTAATATCCACTATGTCTCCTATTCTAATCTGTTTATCATTCTATATGACTGGCCAAATACAAGTGTAACTCAATGGCCATTCTATTCCATGTGCATGATCCTTATTTATCCTAACTAACCCATACTCATCCAATCTGCTGCTCTAGGGTTATCAAGGGTCCAATCTCTAAACAAATGGTCCTGATGTGAGATACATAGCATACCAGATTACTGAGCAGCAGATGCATAGTAGGGGTACAACTTTTTTGCAACGTCACAACCCTGTGTCATATTGTGATGAACTTTTGCTAGAAAACACTGAAAATCAATGTCTTTTTGGTATTTGATCAAAAAAGTTCACCCATTACTCTCATTGAAATTTTTGCATTTTGTGTCAATTTGGTGCATTTTCCCACGGACGCCAGTCTCGTGACGTAACCTAAATATCAATAATAGAGGATAAGAAAGGCTGACAGCACTCAGTTGGCTTTTGGGCTATTCAAGCCTTTGTTACCCACTACAAACAATGTCACATCGTGTCTTTATTGATTATTATCAAATGCAAACGGTATATGAGCAAGTTTGAACAATGAAAATGTCCTTAATCAGCAATTATAGTCATTCACGGCCCTGAGGAATCGTTAGCGAACGGAAGTAAACAAAGATTTTGGCGCTCAGTGCACTCACGACAATGCAGCGTTCTGACTGGTCAAGCACTTGCAGTCTATAAATAGATCTTGACGCTGCCATCACAGAGATCTGTGGCTGCCATTTGATGACAAGATTCGCGCCAAAAGCACACAATGATTGTGTAATGATTGGTGACTCAAACCTAGCATGAATTCCGTACCTAAATGCTAAATCTTAACTATTATTAAATAAATCACACTATATATTATTTTACTTAATCAGTTTACAGACAGTGCATTGTCTGAAAACTATTAGTTACTGTACTCATTAATGTCACCAGAAGTCTTGTTGACATCTAGAAAAAGTTGCACCAACTGCAGTTTTACTGTTACAAATTTGTTCATGACCATTGAAGATATGCACTAACTGAAGTTTGAATTTTTTTTCATTCCGCTTCATGAATACCATAGAAATAAATAAAAATGTTGTGATATGTTTTTTTCCTGGTGGTTATGTTAGTGTGATGCAATAATAGGCCTAAAGATCGATCAGTTGCAAAGATCTATGCAAATGACGATCTTAGCGAAAACAATTAAACTGGTAAACTCTGTCTGAGACAATGAATGAAACATCAACAAAAATAAATAAAGTTCATTGACTTCTTCTGTAGGCCTAATCCCCTATACAAAACTAAGGGGCCACCAAATGATCTTTGGAGGGGGCTATGGATATTTGGTGAAAAAAAAAATTGTTTCCACTTGACACTGAAAAGAAATAGTTGGCTCAGCACATGGAAATATTAAAAATGTTTGTTTCCACCTGTAGCTAGGGCACCATAATATTAAAATTCGTAATATTAAAATTCCGATAAAAAAATAAAGTGGTTGGGCATTGACAACTTTTTTAAGTAAAGTCCATAGCCTCCCCCCACAACACAAAGATAATCCCAGAACTAAGGCAAGCACCATTCTCATGATCACAAGTCAAGAGTCTGTCACTGCGAGCTGCACAGCTCTGATCTGATCTGATCATCAGTCCATGAGTGGTTGCTGAGAATACAGGAGGAGGGACTTCTGTGAAATTGTCAAATAGTACTGCTTGTCAATCATTTTCTGCCCCTCCCAGTAGGATTGGCCATGCAAATTACAAGGGTGCATGACCTTATAAATGTAGCGTCATACAATGTAACAATTTACATTGTTGCGCAATCAATGTAACCATTTTACAGACTTAATCAACAAAACATTGTCTGACTTTTGTTGCTCTGAGGTGAAAGATATACACTGTTTATGCCCCTCTCCTGGACTCCTTGTCTCTTACTCTTACCTGACTTTCTTAAGACTTTCTTAAACTCAGTGACCTCTTAATTAAGATTTACCTGTGCCATTAGAGAGTGAGGAATCATTACATCTCTGGCTGTGCTGGTCATAGAAGGATGGCGTTTTTCTAACCATACTATTCTCATCTAAAAACAGTTGTTCAAAGTAAGAATGTTGATGGATAATTGCAAAATATTGTACCCAAAAATGTTTTTACTTGCATTTTATTCACGCATTGCACAATCAGACGCACATGCAGGCAAATGGGCAGGCTAATGACTGCAGCCATTTCACCCTGTGCAGGCATAGCTGCTAAAATGCAGGGCCACACACTCTGCTCAGGAGGGCCACGGGTCTGCTCAGGGAATTTGGAAGGAAGTTCTGTGCAGGAGGAGTTATGTGTCCATTTTGGTCTAAAACAAGGTTTCTAGAGATTAAATGAGCTTATTGAGTAGGCAACTTCCATGAGAAACAACCTATGCTATCCAAATATCATGACTTTATCAATAATTCCTGAAATGAGTGTTACAATTTGTTTGCATAATTATTTTGGTCTGTTTGTGTCATCTTCAAATGCTGTACTCAGCGGATATTTGACATATCAATACTTCAAATGTACACTAAATGTATACAGGGAGCCTATATCTATCATTGTAATGCGGTATTTCACATTTTGGAATCATATATTTGTTGCTAAGGCAGAAAACATCACTTTCTTTCAAAATACTGTGGCCACGTGTAAATGCGCAGAATGGTCTCCACAAAAACGCAGTTCTACCTACTGCAAGACATTGAGGTTTGGTGTCGCCTACAACAGAGATGAAGTATGGGGATGCTCCATCCACTTAATTCATACCATTTTCAATACACAATATATTCAGCAAGTTACTTGAAAACTATGTTTCACTGAGTTGCACCAAAACTGCACATTTGTAGTGGCCACATTGGCTGCACCTGTGACATTACACTGGTTGAGCAATTTACAGAAAATGTAAAAAATCTACCAAAATAAAGCAATTAATGTGTAACAATTGACTTTAGTGCATGTCTTTGTGTTCTAGGGCAAAAATTATGATGATTGTGTCTTTGGTTTTGCTCAGAATAACCAGAAAGGAGTTCAAAAACATGGAGTAAAAATATATTTCAGTCACAACAGTGATACTGTGTTTATTATTGCAAGATTATTGTTTGAGATCGGCAAAAACAGATGTATTGGATGAAGAGTCATAATAGTTGCTCACTCAATGGAGCTAATGTGATGTATTATAAAAATTTAATTCGCCTTCGTTTGGATGATGTTTTGTGAAAACTCTTCTCACCGCTGCCTACTGATGCCATCACTGCCTAAGCAGAGTTGTGGCTATCCTGAGCAGACCCGTGGCCCTCCTGAGCCGAGTGCGTGGCACTGCATTTTAGAAGATACGCCTGCACAGGGTGCATTTGTAATAATGATTCCAGAAGCTCTGACAGGTGCATATCGGAAATTCTGCACAGGCAGCTGCGTTCTGAAATTCTGCACATGCAGACGCAGTTTTTAAATTCTGCACATGCAGGTGCAGCCTGAAATTTGGCACATGCAGGTGCAGCCTGAAATTATGCACGTGCAGGTGCAGAATAAAATTCTGCACGTGCAGGTGCAGAATAAAATTCTGCACGTGCAGGTGCTTTCTGAAATGCTGCACATGCTGGGGTGCGGCCTGAAATGCTGCACGTGCAGGTGCGTTCTGAGATTCTGCACATTCAGAAACATATTCTTCAGGGTTTTAAATCCCGTAATTATGCACTAGCTGGGTAGGCTAAAGGATGATTAAAACTGCTGTCCAACATAGGCCCAGGTAATCCGGTATTAGCTGGATTCTAATCCTGGACCCGATGATCGACAGCGGCTCAGCTTGCTATCACTGAGCTAACCCTCCACCCCCTGCACATGCGGGAAGAGATCTAGTGCAGGAAGTGCACTCTGAATGCTGCACATGCAGGTGCATCCTGAAATCCTGCACGTGCGAAAGTCTGCACGTGCAGATGAAATTCTGCATGTGCGAAATTCTGCACGTGCGGGGAAAATTCTGCACGTGCGAAATTCTGCACGTGCAGGGCTAATTCTGCATGTGCAGGGCAAATTCTGCACGTGCAGGTGCATTCTAAAGAAATCATATATTCCTCAAAAAGGCTGCTATGTTTCACCATTGCGCTGTCATCGTGACCAATCATAATGAACCAAATACTTGCTCAATCTTCACCAAATTGTCAGGATGCATTTCATGATTTTCTCCATTCAAAACAAAAACTCGTAGGATCGTTTCACTCCATCCTTACAGCAATTTAGCTGTTATTTGAATTTTGAAGGTCCATAATATTATTCAGTTTGCCGATACAATTTCTGAATACATTTTCAGTTACCCTGACTCTTAAGAAATGACTTAAATGAACTTTTACTCTAATAAAAGCTACATTTTATCCATGAACACGACTCTTCTAACCATTTGGTCCTTTCACTTGCCCTATTGGTGGGGTCTTAGCATATCTAAACTACTGCACACATCAGTCTGATTGCTTGTGTGTGAGTTAATAACAATATATGCTTCAGCAGGTGAACATGTTTACACAGCTTCGTTTCTTGGATTTATTTAAAAATCAAGGATTGTTTCTCTCCGGAGCACACTAAATTGGTCCATAGGATCGTTATTCCCCTGGGAGGATGATTATTTGCCCCATGAGGATCAAAATCGCTCCGGAGGATCTCATTCGTATCTATGGGGTGCTTAACAAGTTTGAAAGTTTCTTAAACGCAATGACCTTTTATTTGAGATTTCACCTTTTCAATTCTGTCTGTTCAAATATCTGGTGTAGTGATATCTCGGGTGCTATTCATCCCACATTAATCAGGTTTTTTGGATATAAAAAAGATAAGCCAAAAATGCTAAAATGTAATTTACAATATTTAGGTATCATTGCAAATCTCCAAGCCATTACTTGAAACAAAACTTAAATTAAATTAAATCCAAGGGATTTTTCAGGTTTTTAGGGGTGGGGGCTCCCAAAATGTTTCACACTGGGTAACTTCCTTGTGGCATAATAATTTATGATGATGAAGATCCTCAACATTTCTTTAAATTAATGGCTTCTATTATGTGATAGCTTTTGCCTTTAGAACACACACTGTACTCCGTTTAGGTGACTTGACCGAGAGCAGAAATTTAACTTTTTTTAAAACGAAATGTCCATACCCCCCCCCCCCCCAGATGGTCCCCTTTTAGCAGCCACCAGCAAACTGGGCTGATTAGTGCCTTGATACTTTCGCGCCAAATTCAGAAGGTGCCTATGACGTCACCAATGTGTAGCGTGACCTAAATGATCAATATCCCTCAAATGTCGTTAATTCCTTGTGTTATCAAGAAAAGAACAATACAGCTGTTGATGTAAGGATCGTGGATGCTTATTGATCTAAAAATACTGTAGTTTTGGTGTTGATGTATTTTCAATAAATTTTTTCAAAGGCCAATCAGAGGCCTTAAAATCTATAGGCCCGAGCGTTTGTTTACTTCCGTTCGCTAAGGTTTCCTCACGGCAGTGTGGCCTATTTTGACAGGCTGTGTGGATTTCAATGCTGTCTAACGATATGATAAACCAAGCATCCGAGCATGACAACCTCATGGAAGTCTTGGAAATATTGTCAACTGTCTATTCAAGGTCAAATTTAGTGGAAACTGCCCTTAAATAACAACGTTTTGGACTCAGAATGATCGAAGGTAGGTGTGTTTTGTGACCCGCCGCCTTTCATATCCTCTATAAATATGACGTAGGCCTAATGTATCACGAGACTGGTGTCCGTGCATTTTCCGAGAAAAGTAAATCCCACTGGGCACACGACGTAAACACTACGTTACTATTAGGTCTGCAATTGGTCATGTTGTCAAATAACATGGCCTCTACGTTGTGACAACATTAGTAGGAGATGTTATAATGCAACCGTCAGTCAATGTTGCAACATGACGTTGTTGGAACATTGAAACAACGTTGCCTATCCAATGTCAAAATGCTGACAACAGGATGACGTTGCTGCAACGTGAATGCAATGTTTGAAAGAAATGTTGCTGTGAGACAGCAATGAAACGTTGTGTGACAACGTTGGGATGATGTTGAAAGTTGGTTCTGAATTGGTCATGTTTTTATATGAAGTTTTCTTTACATTGCAACAACCTTGGGTGGTGACGTTACTATGTGACTGCGCAGTTACCATCGGTCAATGCTTCACCATGACATTGTCACAACGTGCCACACTGTTGCCAATCCAATGTTGTAATCCTGACAACAAGATGATGTTGCTACAATGTGAATACAAACTTTGAAAATGATGTTGCAATAAGACAGTGACCGTACGTTATCTGACAACGTTGTACGAACATTGTAAGTTGGTTCCGAATTGGACATGTTCTATATGACGGTGTCTTTACATTTTGACAACGTTGGGAGGTGATGTTATTGCGTGACTTCACAGTGACCATTAGCCAATGTTTCACCATGACATTATCACAATGTTGCTTATCCAATGTTGTAATCCTGGCAACAGGATGACATAGCTACAACATGAATGCAATCTGTGGAAATTACATTGCAATACGACAGTAACCACAAGTTATGTTACAATGTTGTAGAGACATTGCAAGTTGATTCTGAATTGGACATGTTGTGTATGACGTGTTCTTTACATTTTGACAGCATTGGGACGTGACGTCATTGTATAACTTCACAGTTACCATTGGCCAATGTTTCAACATGACATTGTCACAATGCTGCTTATCCAATGTTGTAATCATGACAACAGGATGACATAGCTACAACATGAATGCAATCTGTGGAAATTACGTTGCAATACGACAGTCACCACAAGTTATGTTACAATGTTGTAGAAACATTGTAGGTTGATTCTGAATTGGACATGTTGTATACGACATGTTCTTTACATTTTGACAACATTGGGAGGTGACGTCATTGTGTAACTTCACTGTTACCATTAGCCAATGTTTCACCATGACATTGTCACAATGTTGCTTATTCAATGTTATAATCCTGACAACAGGATGACATTGCTACAACATGAATGCAAACTCTGAAATTTATATTGCTATATGAGAGTCACCACACGTTATGTGTCAATGTCATACAAACATTTCGATATAGCCCAATAGGGTGTTGCAGAGGCGTAAAACACAAACACACACAAACATTGCAAGTTGATTCTAAATTGGACATGTTATATACGCTATTGTCTTTACATTGGGACAACATAGGCAGGTGACGTCATTTTATGATTTTGCAGTTACCATCAGCCAATGTTTCACCATGTACTCATGTTGCAACCCTATGGGCACATCTACGTTGTAGCAATGTTGCAACAACGTCACCCTGTTTGTCAACTGACGTAGACGTATGGTAGAAACTACGTTGCCGCAATGTTGTGAAGCAATGTCAAAGATATGACGTTAGCATGCGCCGTTGTGTCGACGTATTCACAATGTTGTGAGGCAATGTCAATGGTTGAACGTCAGCTTGCGACGTTGTGGCGATGTTGTAAAAAAAACCCGACGTCATGTTCATGTTGTGGCAACGTATCTCTACCATACATGTCAACATGACGTTAGCATGCGCTGTTGTGTCGACGTATTCACAATGTTGTGAGGCAATGTCAATGGTTCAACGTCAGCTTGCGACGTTGTGGCGATGTTGTAAAAAAAACCCGACGTCATGTTCATGTTGTGGCAACGTTATCTCTACCATACATGTCAACATGACCGACAGATCAGCCCTCCACCAATTAGCAACGTCAGGGTTTACGTCGTGTGCCCATTGGGAAGTTTGTTCTGAATTGGTAATGTTTTGTATGATGTTGTCATTATATTGTGACAGAATTTGAAGGTGTCGTCATTTTGAGACTTCAGAGTGACCATCAGCAAATTTTTCATCATAACTCTACAAACAATGTTGTAATCCTGACAACCGGACGACATTGCTGCAACGTGAATGCACACTTTGAAAACATTGCAATATGACAGCCACTAAACTTTTGTCATCTTGTTGCATGTTGGTAGAGGATATGTGAGGCAGGCATACAACGTTGTCTCAATGTTGTGTTTTTACATTTATCATACTTTACATTATAGGTGGTGCCACATGTCGCCATACGAGACAAAAAATCACAAGCTAGTTCACTTTAGGTAGATTTTTAATGTAAATTACCCAATTACTTTACTTTCCCAATTAAACAATCCCTTTAAAGGTGTGCGATAAAACCTCATGTGTATATTCTGGTAAATTGTGCCATCTGATTTGCTGTAGGTAAGTTTCCAGTGTCAGAAAAAGAAATCAAAATATTGCTCCAACAAAGCCAAAATTCCTGATTCATATTTGTTTGAAGATGCTGAGTTTCTCAGAATGAATTAGATTTGGCTGCACGTTGGACTGAGGGTAGTGAATGGTACATTTATCATTCAAGGTCTTGATTTTTTGAACTGCTGACCAGTAAGTTAGTGAGTATCTGGTTTCTAGCAGTTCCTCAAATAATGTAGCATTGCCCCAACTGACTAGTCAGTCTGCTGTATAGGCAGGTGAGAGAAGCAAGGCTGAGGATGGTGAATTTTAAGATGGGAATCAACTGCCTGTCAGTTCAGTATTCAACAGAAATGCCCAGCAATGTATCCAGGTGTCAGTGCAAGTGACTTTACAATGTTGTGACAATGTTGCAGTATCATTGACATTCTACATAACTTCACTACGTTGTGACAATATTACAATATCGTTGACATTCTACATAACTTGAAGATGTTGTGACAACGTTGTCGTAATGTTGAAATACCACATAACTTCACAACGTTATTACACTGGATTTCTACCATACAAATCTATGTTGCAGCAACGTTGAAATTTCTATGTGATTCTTACCAAAATAACATTGACATTCCACATAACTTAACGATGTTGTGACAACTGTAATGTTGAAATACCACATAACTTCATAACGTGATTACACGGGTTTTCTACCATACAAATCTATGTTGTAGCAACGTAGAAATTTCTACGTAATTCTTACCAAAATGCAACGTTGTCACAACGTTGCTGCAACGTAGATGTGCCCACTGGGATGTGGTTGGATCATTAATGAAATGGCTTATATTTTGGAATCATATAACTTATAGCAACTAGAAGAGCCAAACTTTATATTTCAAAGCAATTATAAAGCAATTCATACAGAGGAAGCTTGCATAATATGGATTTTTTAAGCTACAACAAGTCATAAGTAAGAGTGAAGTGCAATCGCAAGTTTCCTCAGTTTTTGCGTTTGGTGTGCAGTTCTTTCATGACCTTAATTGTTTGTTCACTACATTGATTTTATTTCTGCTGATGTTCAGTCTTGATGGCTCTTGCTTTCAGTGATTTTCAAGCACTTCAAAGTGTCTTGCTAGAAGGTTTACTGTACAAGGCTTGAAATATTTTATCACTGATCCAGTGGTCTGCCCAGTTATTAGAGATAAACTGACATACTCTAAGCAGTCTTTGCCTCAAATATGACCTCAGATAAAAGGCCATTAAAGCTAGGATTTCTCAGGAATTCCGTTTGGCATTAATTTTACTGATATTTGGAACTTCTGAAACTTGAAAGGGAAAGATTGGTTGTTGTCAAAGAAACCGAACCTACTTAATAATTATTTCTCCCACCAATTTGATCATGAATGACATGAGTTCCATTCTCAAAGGACCCTTTGAGTTCATAATGTTTTACTATAAATCTTTGACAAATATATTATACATTTGGTGACTTCACTCAGTCCGCCAGCTCCTGATCCATGAAAATGCATGGAATTCACTCTAAAACATGTTGCTTACAATTCACAAATTGTATATATCACAGCTTTGGCTCACATACTATTTCTTTAATCCAGTCACTTACTTGCAGCTTTGCCTGTCAAATAGCCCACTTTGAACTTTGATAGAATACAGCTTAAATTTGTCATCTGCATGAGCCATTCAATAATTGTGCTACAGGCTCATATTTGTGTTTTTCGCACTTATATGTCATACCAATGTAGCATATTTTTGAGCTTGGATCATGTCACGTGCTCAAAAATCATTTAAAAATTAAATTTAATTGTCCCAAGCTGTATAAACTGAGTTGATAATTGTGCTAATCTGTCTTTTCTGCCTTTTACTGACTACCCAAGAAACATGTACCACCAACAACCTGCTTCGTGAGAGCAATTTCGCTTCTGCTGGCCAATAAGACTTCTTTTCTACGGGCACAATGGCACATGACTTCCAGATTAATGGGAATGGACCTGTTTCTCTTCCATTTCTCTTTGCTCTTCTGAATGACTTCAAAACTTTTTTTGATGGATAAATCCACCATGAGCAGTGGCCAGCGAATAAAATTCTGTATCTGTACAGAAATCTCACAGTCTCACTAAAATTTATGAAAAATGTTTTGGAGGAAGCACAGCAAGAAGATAATGTGCTTTGAAAATAATGTCCCATGACTTGAGATATATTTTTATAATACTATTCCTGATTAGCAATATTTAGCATGAAATAGTTGTGACTACCTCAATGGACTTGTCATGATGTGACAACATCTGGGAACACATTTCACGAGTGAATATTGTTTACATGACCAAAGAAGGAAAATTCCTGGAATTTGACAGTTATAATGCTGCAGAGATAGTTTTAATACACATTTTATGTTGTGTAAAGGACTAAAAGACACGCATGTGAATACCAGGAAAGTGCCTCAAAGTTGACATTTGTGTAAGTTTAATAAGATAGGTTGGTGAGCTGTCTCTTGAGAATCCTTCTGTAGCCAATCATCTGTGCTATCAATGAGTTTCATCCTCACTCCAATTTAATTTTGTTGATATGTGGTGGCATGGAATAGTAATATAGCATCGTACTTGTCATCGGGAACCTCTCATAATGCTATAGCACAATTCTCTGCAAAAGAGTTGACAAATCCATTACATTTTCAACAGAAAAATGATAAAATTGGAAGGAAAATGCATGATATTAGCTCATAATATGAGGTTATATCATGGGTAGGTGCAGTACATCCCTAGTATACTCCCGAGACCCCAGTATATTTCCGAGACCCGAAGGGTCGAGGGAATATACTGGGGTCGAGGGGAGTATACTGGGATGTACTGCACCTACCCATGGTATTACCTTTTTATCCCATGTTTAGGCACATTTTTCTATTTAATTGAAATTAGTACCACTGTGAGAAAAACAATCATCCATCTGTCTTTCAAAACGCCTTGAACCAGCTGTGACTTACATGTATACATCTTATATATAGCAACTCTATAGCCTATATATAATATACCTTGATAAATCAACCAATCATCAATTAATCTATCCATCTGTCTAACTATCTATCTATCTATCTATCTAACTATCTATCAATTAATATATCTATCTAACTATCTATCTATCTATCTATCTATCTATCTATCTACCTATCTATCTATCTTACTATCTATCTAACTATCTATCTAACTATCTATCTATCTATCTATCTATCTATCTATCTATCTATCTATCTATCTATCTATCTATCTATCTATCTATCTATCTAGCTGTCCAGCTATACTGTTAGCATTAATATAAAAAAATAGGATTGGCTGTTTGACAGGTTGAGAAGTTGATTGCTGATTGAATTATGTAAAGCTTCTAATAGTCTTATGATTTAGTATTATGAAAAATAAAGCGCTGCTGAACTGCCCACTATTTTTACCATGACAATAAAAATTTTATTTTAAAAATCAGCCTAATATTTGTTACTGATTCTATGTAAAATTCAACTTTCAATAAAATATCAGAAGTTGATAAATTAAAGTACACTCTTGATCAAAATGCTGGAATAATTTGGATTTTGAAGGTGTCAGAACTTCAAAGTTCTAAAATTGGTGATTGGTTGTTAGGAATTGCCAAGATTTGTTCCTCAGACATTAGATTTATGTATAAATGATCTTATAAAACAACTTTAGTGGCTGAAAATTATTTGAAAATTTTCTTTGGGTTACCCGGAAAAATTGATCATTTTTAGTAAAAATTCATCAAAAATTGCATCTTGGCTCAACAACATCGATACAAAATTTCAACATATTCACAAAATGCTAACTTAATCTTGATGTGTACAACCAAAAAAGATCACAACATCATGTTGAATGCCACATGCATTGACCTCTACCGTCACCTGACTTGACATGGATTCCATCAACCTGTTTTCTGCTTGTTATTCACCGATATGGTCATCCTTTAGTAAAAGTCTCTTGCGCTTGGTCCGGATCAGTTGGCTGAACCTTCATTTTGTATGCAATATGGTCCAAGATGTCCCTATAGTGTTATTTAGGCTCAAGAAAGGTAATGTTGCCACTAACGCCAAATTCTAAATTTTCTCAATTTTCCAGGTTTTGAAGGATTTGTGATGCGCTACAAGCTTGAGCATAGACATAAATGAATAAAATGTTTCAACTGAAGTGTTTTCTACACCGAGGTACCATTTCCTCTTTCAAAAAGTGTACACTCTTGACAAAAATGCTGGAATATTTTGAGAAATTTTCTATTAAATTTCATCTCAGTCAATACATCCCGCTACATGTTTCACAGAGCCGATAGAGAGCTTTTTGTGTGATGGGAGGGTGGCCAGATACTGTCTGAATACTGCCTCATGGCCGAAAGTGCTCAGGGTGGTGGTTCAGTGCCTGTTCGGTGTGTGATCCATTATGACGGAAATTTGTGTTGGGTTGTGCAGAATGGAAACGTCCCTGCACTCTCCTATCCAAGTTTGTTGGAAGAGGAACTGATACCGCAGTGTAGAAAACACTCCAGTTGAAACATTTCATTCATTTATGGCCATGTTCAAACTTGTAGGGCACCACAAATCTGTCAAAACTTGGAAAATTGAGAAAATTGAGAATTTGCCGTCATTGGCAACTTCACCAGATTTGAACCTTAATTACACTATGGGGACATCTTGGACCATTCTGCATACATGAAAGAGGTTCAACCAACTTAACCAACTCAGTTGAAAATGAATTTCACTGAAAAATTGCCATATTGGCCAAAAAGAAGCGAAAAACATGTTGATGGAATCCATGGCAAGTCGAGTGACGGCACAGGTCAATGCATGTGGCATTCAACATGATATTGTGATGTTTTTTGGTTGTACACATCAAGATTAAGTTGGCATTTTGTATGTATGTTGAAATTTTGTGTCTATGTTGTTGAGCCATGATGCAATTTTTGATGATTTTTTACTAAAAATGATCAATTTTTCCGGGTCACCCAAAGAAAATTTTCAAATAATTTTCAGCCACTAAAATTGTTTTATAATATCATTTATACATAAATCTAATGTCTGAGGAACAAATCGTGGCAATTCCTCAAGTTCTATCACTAATTTTAGAAGTTTGATGTTCTGACACCTTCAACATCCAAATTATTCCAGCATTTTGATCAAGAGTGTATATTATACACTTCCTAACAACAGAACTGTTCAGAATTAAGAGAGTTTGAAATTGATTTTATAATTTGAAAATAATACTGTAAGTGAGCCCTTGTTTCATTTTAAAATTAACTCTATCTATACATTTTTTATTCAAATTGGTGACTCTAGTTGCTTTAATTAAATTACACAATGTTACCACGCTCCAAGTAGTCTAATCCCAACAATGAAAACACAGGAAAACTCTGTGCACAGTGGTGGAGTGGTGAAGTGGTGGATTATTGATTTTTTTCTTCTGTGCAGTCATGCATGAACTCTGGCTTGTCTGGCTCAGCTGAAAGTGGGTGTGTCATATTGCTGCACTGTGATTGGTTAATGAATCTAAAGTCAGTATACTCCCTGGCAAATACTGATCAGCTGACCATATACTGGTTTTCTCCCCAATACTGACTTTTTCCCTGCTGTATTGGCCCAGTAAAAAACACAGTATCAGGGAGAAAATTTGCCTAGACATGGGATAAAAGGTAATATACCTTACGTGAAGTGCCTTATATGGTCCCACTTATAAGCTCATTTCAAATGCTTTAATTTGGTATTACTTTGGTTGCGGTATCTTCAATAGGCAAAAAGTTATAAGATGAAATAAAGTACTCCACCGACGGAAATTGCCATTTTCCGACTATAATAGATGGCCAACACAAAGATGAGTTCATGGGTGAACTTTTTTGGAGATACTTAAAAAATGACGTTACCACAGTGGTTTTTATACAAAAGTTCATCCAGCCATGACACAGGAAATCGATTTTGAGGAAAAAAATTGAAAAGTTGTATCCCTAATGCATAGGTCTCTTATTTTCATGACATCATGTAAATGAAATGACGGAACGTGTAGCCAATAGTTTTGGATATGACTTTTTGCATTAATCTCCTCTAACTCATTTTAAACTGCTACAGTTGTCAAGCCCAATGGACATGAACTTGCCTGAATCTGGAAAGAGCGTGTTCAAATATCAATATTCTATGCCGGGGCAACTGCAAGACTCAACTGATGTAAACTGGGTACGCTGTGTAGTTGACTCACAGTGTTCTTATCACTTGTCATAGGTAAGTGTTCACCGTAACAGGATGATGTGGTTGTAGCATGGGAACCATAGGTGATGTTCCCAAAGTTTCAGTGCATGGGCACTGCTTTTATGACATATGACAAAAGACATCTCAAATTAATGTATCCTAACTGAATTAATCATCATACTGCCCAGTAAGGCAGTTCTTTTGTAATGTAAGATGCATCAAATTTAACGTTAAATTGGCGGCCACTTGTATCAGTGTCTATGCTGGGCAAGTAAAAGATCCCTCACATGGGGTAAATGTGTTACATGTTGAGAACTCCCGCTCTCTCTCCCATCTCATCAATCAACTCTTGTGAGTGCCCAGAACTGAGCCTAGAGGGCTGCACTTACCATATCTATCTATCCATCTATTTATCTATCGATCTATCTATCTATCTATCTATCTATCTATCTATCTATCTATCTATCTATCTATCTATCTATCTATCTATCTATCCATCTATCTATCTGTCTATCTATCTATCTATCTGTCTATCTATCTATCTATCTGTCTATCTATCTATCTATCTACAATGTTTATTTCTTCAATTTTTGTTCCATAGATTCCACGAATATCAATACATTAAGGAAATATTTCTACAAACATTTATCCGGTTTCTGATACAGTTTCATGTCAATAACTTCAAAACTGGACTGTTGACATATCAAGATCATAACATTTACGAAGTATTTCTTCAAACGTCTATTTGGTTTCTTGCACAGTTTCATCTCTATAACCTTAAAACTTGACAGCTGACATATATAAGAGAAGTATTCTCAGAAGCCTACAAACTCCTCGTCTCCAGCGACAGCCTGTCTGGTCTCCACATGCTGAGCTGGATGTAAGGCTATGGCTTCATGTAGTTTACCCAGGAGACAGAAAATGTCATGATGTGCAATATGAGCAGGTTTATGGCATGTGCAAAATGTTACACTCTATCAATTTATCACCATGATGTTGTGTGGTACCATACACAATCATATACATGTGTTCATCCTTCTGCCACGTATAAGCTTCACAGATAAACCTTACGCATGGAAGTTTATTTGAAAGCTCTATGCATTCGTAATATAGTAGGATTTTATACAGCATCCATTCCAGATAAGTGTGCTCACTGGTGCTCACCACACTGAACAGCAACCACACCATCATATCACTCAAATATTTTAAGTGATAACGTTGGAAATGGACATTTTAAAAGAATACCTTATGGTATTTGTTGAGGATGGCCAATCTTAGACCAATGAAATAGTTTGCAAGTGCGGTAAAACAGAAGCGGCTGGTCATTGAGACTCTATGAAAGGCATCGTTTTCACTTTGCCAATGTCTTCTTTGTTCAAAGACAACTCCTCCAACGGAATCTCTGAAAAGTGACTGATTACTAGCCATTGGGTGTTGATTTCAAATATTCCCATCTGATCTTTAGAGTAGGCAAAAATTCTCTGTATTTAGTGATTGAAGACCCTCAGAACCATGTGCTAAATAAAACATCTGTAATTTTCAAATGCCAATCATCCAATAAAGAGGATCAAGCCACTGATAATCATTTTCACTCTGATTTTCATTATCTGACAAACTGTCAACAATGTCATCTTGGCCATGTTGCTTACAGAGATGGAGATCTTTTTTACAACTTTTTTGGGGGGATATATGAGACAAAAGATGATTCTGAGAAACAGGTGACACTGGCCATAAACTTTCATTGCCCCTACAAATCTGGTTTGTGACAGGTCTTGTAGCTTTTTAAAGCAATTTTAAAGGTAGCGCAGACAAAGGGTAATACCATGACTGTCATCATGAATCAGCTTCATTCTTCTTTGTTCCGATACTTTTCCACTGATAAGAGTCAGAGGATACGTTGCTGAAGGCCAATGGAGGCTATTGCAATGACTTCCGGAAATGGTCACTCATGAGTGTAACGCTTTTGTAATGAAAATAAATATTGGTGGAGCTCTTATAACCAAAGGTCTTCCTTACGGGCCGCACAGCCAGTGGTTTGCTCACTTTTGTCATTAAAAACCAATAAAATGTTTTATTAAGGTTGGTAATAAATCCCCGCCAAACTTTAATACTTTTTCTGATGATACAAGGGGCTTTAAGATTAAAAACCTGCTATAGGCAGCAAAAAATGTGAATTGACGTTTATAAATGGATTATATTATACTTGAATTTTCCTTCAAACAATTGGCCAGTGTTATTAGATAAGACACACCATTGTCTGTCAAAATATATATGATATTATATTCATTTTTAGAGTAGTTCTACCTGAAGTGCATTGATTCAATTAGCAAGACTTCGAAAGCATCACAAATCAATGAAAAAGGCTCTGGACCATGCAGCAGATAGTACATGGTCGCGGTACAAAGCAAAATGTGATTATTCTTACAGTATGACCAGACCATTTCTTTACTCTGTTTACAAACTCTCTTTCAGGAGTTATGGAAAATTCTAAAAAGTTTACTTTTCGAAAAAAATAAAAAAGACCAACCTATAAACAAAGAAGATGAAGGCAAAGAAAACAGAGCTACAACTTTCCCAATTCATATATTCCAGTAACAAAAACACAACATGCCAAAAGTAAATATAACAAATATTTTCTACTCCATTACAATTACAACAAAATGTTTCTACTGGTCACTTTAAGAGAAAAAGTGTAGCATTTTAAAGAACTGTCAGTCTTGCCACCATACATCACAGGCACAGTTGATCTATGAGTTAAAAAATTACCTTAATCTTCTTACTTTCTGCACAAAGAACACTTGTAAACTTGACAGAACACAGATAACTTCCTTCGTGGACAGGCGGGGAACTCTTTATGATTAGGACATTGTTTTTAGGGATATTTGACAGAAAGATGTGTCAACAACCTTTCTGAATTGGGCTTGCACTTACGATATTATATCTATTTATCTTCCTTTCTATTATAAAATGGCATGAATGATCATAATTTCAATCTATTCCTGGAAAGAATTTTACCTTTACGAAATTGAAGAAAGCATCTATCAGGAATTTGGACTTTACCTTCAATTTGAAATTTGCGAGAGATTTTTGACATTCCCAAATTACAGAGGTCACAGTACTCTGTTTGCATGCAATAGCTAGAATTGCTAGAATTGCAGTGGTCATTTCAGGCAGAAATGCTTGTTGACCGCTCATTAGAATGTCTGGTGTCCTCTCAAAAGTATTTTGCCAACCTGACTTTTTTTGACCTCAACAACAATTTCTTCAACTTAGAAAAGATGCAAACCTCTGTTTGACGTGATGTGTCCTTCTATGAAAAAGTATTAAGAATAAAATAGCAAATGATACAGACTTATGATCTTTAAAATGCTTTTGATAAAAACAAAATATATTCCCTGTATGTCCCATTAAACTAGCAGTTGGCTATGGTGGGCCTTGATCCTTGTACCTTGGTGTGTTATCTACAACAATGTCTATATCATTGGTCTTATAGTGCTCAACAATTTTCACTTTGTTTTCTTTATTAGGCAAGCAATATTTTATGCCCTTTGGAGATAAAAGAAATAAAACACGGATCAATACATGTATACATTCCTATAAGCAGATTGTGAAATCAGTATGGTATTAAACTTCAGCTAAGGGTAATCTCATATTGAACTATCCCTGATTTCTCCCTCCTTATACATATAGATATGTTTTCGGGGGGCCACCACTTCCTATGCATAGAATTTCTGATTGTGATAAAGGTCTATCGGGGATATCCTGACTGTGAAAAGACCTAAACTTGCTTATAGATGCATGGTGATCAAGCTTATGTAATGTGATACTTCCTTGTATATGGGTGGATAGATGGCAACAGACTCACAAGTCAGACTGTTATAAAAGGTAAATCAAAGTATTGTCGACCTCACCAAAACTACGGGACCAAATAGAATAATGATATTATTTGGACGTAGAAGCATAGCAGGTACTAGTATCTATTGGTGACACTGATAGGTTGCAGCCTTCCAGCCCCCCTCCCTCCCCGGAATCAGGACAATTGACATTTTTAAGAGAAAACCCTGACCATTATCAGGGCAGCGGGTTTCCGGGTCACACGTGTAACAATAGTCATGATAGAATTTCAGGGAAAAATAATTTTGACCACTCCCCTGCAACCGACCATCACACACCTGTATCTTAGTGGAGTTAACCTTTGCCAAAGAAGAACCTGTTTTAAATTCTGATATCCACACTGAGCTCATGTATATTAATAGAAACGCTGGTTTGAAAAGCTCTCAGAAAGCGATGCTCACTCCTCTTCTCCTCTTCTCCTCTTCTCCTCTTCTCCTCTTCTCCTCATTTGCGAAAATGACGTCGGATTATTCAATACAGCATCTGTAGGCATTGAAGAAAAACAATATTGAATCAAGAGCCAGATACTACTAGGATGATACTGTAATACTTTATGGCTGATATTCTCCAGCAGATATTTCTATACTTATTTTCACTTAATATTTTGTGGGTGGCATTCACAATTGAATTTCTAGAATTTGTGAATATGGCAAGGTTGGAAAAGTGTCAGGCAAGTTAATGATGGACTTGGGCGAATTTTTATACTCCTATCATCAAAAATATTGATCAGTAATCAGTCTGATCATCCAACAAGGTATCCAATATTTGTACACCAGTATACCTACACCTTAATCTATATATACCCTTGTATGTGGTCATATCCCACATTGCCAGCAATTATCTTATTATCAATCATTCAATCCCTGTAGTGTAGATTATAATACTGTGTCTGTTTCTCCGTCAAACCTAAGAATATCCAGTGGACACCTGCTCTGGGTGAGGCCCCGATCAGGAGGATTGGACCACGAGGCCGGACATTCGATGCACGTCCCTAACGCTACAGGTCCCTCGCAGCTCTGGCCGTGGGTATTCAGCGCTGGGCTCTTCCCACTTCACTCGCCGTTACTGAGGGAATCCTTGTTAGTTTCTTTCCTCCGCTTAGTGATATGCTTAAACAATGTCATAGTTCTTACCTAAGAATATCCAGTGGATATTCTTTGGTCACACTCACAATCTAAAGTATATCGATTACCACCGCTAGTCTATTCTATCTCTGTCCATCAAGCCCTCGCTGTCCATCAATGCCTGTGGTCTATTCTGCAACACTTCAAGATGTCCTGTGCAGCACCTTAACAGTTTTATGCGCCACTTCTAATGCCAGACTGGCACCATACATTTTATATCTATGTCATTTAGTGGGACAGTGCACCTGTTCGGGGAACAAGGGTCAAACTTTCGGCTTAATATCATTATTGGATAGACAATGGAGATGCCTGTGGTCTATTCCGATTCTGTAACACTTTAGGGTGTCACATTTAGCTCTTTTGTCCAAGATAGGTATCCCCATAATGAAGAGACAAATCATGTTACTGCTATGTTCCTTGTTCTGTAAAGATGTATTATATATTAAATTAATGCATAATTATCTTGTCTCTTTGTTATGAATAATTTCTTGTCTGTCTGTAGGATTGAGGAATAGAGTAGTTATCTTGGCGGACAAAGACTTTTAAAAAGGAGGGAAGGTTTATAATTTTCGCCCATGGTATATCAAAAATATTTGAATCCGAGCAATTATACATTGGAACAAAAAAGGTAGGTTTAAGAGAAAAATCAATATTTCTGTGAAATGTGATATGCAAAGAAATTAAAATTAATATTTTTCAGAGCAATTGAGACCACATGTGGAGGTCATGTTTGCTTGATAATTGAAACGTCAGATCAGAGCTATTCAGTTTGCTTTTCATATCAACTTTTTAATTGATATGCTATTTGTTTTATATCACATTAACCTTTAGTTCTCTCTTCTATGTTGGTATAAAATAAAATATTGTTTGACATATTTCAGAGAAGGCTCTGAAGGAGGAAAGAAAATTACTGGTGACTAGCTTGCTTCTTATTGGACAATATAAAGAAAGAGTAGGTCTACCAGAAACTCTTTCTCGTCTTCCAACTGCTTAGATGTACAATGTTTGGGGCAACTAAAGTAGTTTTTGTGGAATCAGTTTAACATAGAAAAAATAATTGTATTCTGTCAATCATACTTTTTTGTGACTTTATATTTAGAGAATTTCACTATAAGCAGGCCATCAAGAGCTGCAGACAGATAGTCAAAAACAAGTCAATTGGATTCAGGTTAGACAGAGCGCTAAACCTTTCAAATTATAAGTTATATAACTTTGAGATAGCTGTCACTGAACAGGAAGTTCTCATATAGTTAAAACAAGATTCAGAGCAAGAGTTCCGTGAAATTCTGTAGTCAAGCTTCTTTGATGACAGCTGCATTAAAATGTTGCATGAAACAAGTTTCAATATCGCTTCTAGCTCTGCAAGTGGAGCTGTTTCGGAAGTTGCAGGAAACTCAAACAGTTGCAAAGTTACGTTTAAAGATTGACACTTTCACACATGCAGATAAAAAACAGTTGAAACAAACTGATGCTGCTAAAATTTGTTCTGTGCCTTTCAAGCTTTAAATATCCAGCAATTTTTTCTTTGCTTCTGGTTGTTGTCTGGGACATTATTTTTAAGGGATAAAACAGAAAAACTTACCAAAAAGAAAATCACAATCAGATTTGTTTACTTGATTTTTAGTTGTCACCGAATGTAAACTACAAAAAGTTCCTGAAAGACCATTCCAAGCACATCCCAATAGCTCGGAATTGGCAAAAATACTTCAAAATCAAACTATGTAAGCTTAGTCCTGACCAACTGAGCAAATAGGTCTGTCTCCATTTGTAGTTCTGAAGTTATGTATAGGTGGTGTCTCCAAGCAATAAGAGCTCTTGTGGAATCCCCTAGCTGCCTTTCAACAAGGAGATCGGTGTTGTTGACCAAGCCAAGGAGTTTAACTTAATGAGTGTGTTTGTTGAATGTTTGATTGTTTGGGACACCTACACTGTATTGATTATGTTCTCAAACAGCCATTTAACAGAAAAATGTATTGTTATCATACAGATTGGTGGATTTGTAACGTGTTAACAACCAGATTATTATTAACTGTTGGTCACATGATTTCACTTACTTTGCAAACAAACCAGATAATATGTCATTTGGTGGGCTTCCCCAACGACAAAAATAGCACTCCCCCCTTATCGTAGTGCCACCTACCGATAATACCTGTCGTAATCCCCATATGGAGACAGACCTATTTAGAAATCTCCTACTGAGTCCAAAGTTAGATCATCAAATTTAAACTTTAGAAGGAACTGTTGTCCAAAAAATCAGAAGTCTGAGTGGATACCAGGCACTCTAATGACTGGTCAGCGTTTCTTTTCCCTGGATAATGCGCTGTAATTCCAGTCACTCAAGTCCTTACATCTAGACAGTGTATGATAATTTTAGTATTTTGTGGAAGTTGTCAGCATAAGTAGAAAGTAATTTGGGAACTTCAACCTTTCTTGTTCATTGTCTTAAGGTCCTCGTCTTATTAATTTGATCCTCGGGTGCCCAACATGAAGATGGTCATCATGGTTAAAATGCACATAAAGTACAGCGGGTGCCCTTCCAAAAATTGTTAGCCACCCAGGTTTGTACTCCTGTTGTCAAATGCACTCAAAGGTAGAGTAAGTGTTCGAACAGACATCTGAGCACTAAGAACTCTTCTGGACTTAGAGGGCTGCCATATCTATCTTTCAATCTATCTATCTATATATCTATCTATCTATCTATCTATCTATCTATATATCTATCTATCTATCTATCTATCGATCTATCTGTCTATCTATATATCTATCTATATATCTATATATCTATCTATATATCTATCTATCTATATATCTATATATCTATCTATATATCTATCTATCTATATATCTATCTATCTATATATCTATCTAAGGTGAACAATTTCAAATGACCTTTAAAAAGATATTTAAGGTGTAGCTTTGCTTATTTCTTATTGCAGTTTGGCTTCTTACCATGTCTGTAGAAAAATAATTGGAAAGAAAAATACAGTCAAATTTTTTCGTTTACGCTTTTACTTTTGAGTTTTCTTCAGATATCGATTCAACTTCAAACCGTAAGAACATTCTCGAAGTCATATTCAAACTTTAAAGTACATTTCCAAAAGCTTAACAAAATAGAAAGGAAACTTCGAATTGTTCTAATCAGGATAAATGTTAAAGTAAAAGTCTGACAATTTCAGAGACAATCCAGTCCATCTCCTCGAGCGTTTCTATTGGGTTACTTCAATGACTGAAACTTTTCTCAAACAAAGGGGATGACTTTGTAGTTAATCTCAGAAAATAGAACTTTTGCAAATCTAATTCAAATTGGAATTTTCATTTAGAAACAACTGATAAGCGAAATTTAAGGTGGCTCGCTACTCGTACCAAGTGGTTGTGGGCACACGTTCACGCGCAGCCAGGCAGGCCCTACCTTTCGTGACGTCACCACTAGGGTGCATCAGTTGCCCCAACATCAACATATCAAGCTGTACCTCGGTCCATAGTTGTGTTTTACCACACAAAATAAGATACTAAAATTGCAGCATGATCGATGAATATTTAGGGGAGCCTCCAGAAGCATATTTCCTGTGAATTTTTCAGGAAAAGTTACGTTTCCGTAGGATCGCGGTTTGCGATAACTTGAGTAATATATAAGATAGAAAAAAACTAATGACATTTTTGGATTCTACAGAAAATTTCCTTCAAAATGAATACCTGAAAGCCATGTTTCCGTCAACCTTATGGTGCTCATGAACTGCAAGATATGGTTCTACTTCGATAATTATGTACAACGTCACTGTTGTACATAAGTTTCTGTTTATATGACTGCATGGTACTAGTCTTTTCCCTTCATATTAATTATGTTTCATAAATTTGAGCAATAATTTACTCAGTATTCCATTTTATCTCTCAGAGCTATTTCAATTATTCATGATGATGGGATCTTGATAAACGTTTTTATGGCTATAAAAAAAAGAACAAGCTTGCTATGCCTTGATAAGTCCTTATGAACCCTAGCCCTAATACTTTTTGTCCAAAAAGAGGTGGGTTCATGTCACCATACCTTTTTTGAAACACCACATAGTGAAAATGTTAAATAATTATTACATAAATTACATAAATGTATTCAATAGCTTCCATTCTTGTCATGGAATTGTGACTACACATTAATTCTACGATATAGATCCTCCTTAGACATGTGCAGATTATGTACATTGACAGCCTCGCTAAACATACTAGTCCCTGCTATACTCCAAAAATTTTGGTTTTTCTGAAAATATTGAATGTTTCACTGTTCAGACAATATTTATATTTCATTAATTTGCAAAATTATGCACAATTGTATAATTAGTCAATAACGTTTTTTTGGAGGGCATTATGGGGTATTAATCAGTTATGGCGAGAGGGCAGAAATCATTAACTTAATGCCCGCCGCCAGGCGAGGGCATTAAATGATTTTCTGACCGAGGAAACCCCTACTTGATCAGTTTCAGTGGTATTAACTGATTTAAGGTAGGAGAATGCAACTTTTTATGCTCGAAAACAGCCAATTTAGGGTTTCCGTGGGCTGAATTGACCAGTTATAGCATGTTATGACATCATCTTGACTTCTGGGTGATTAATTATCATTATGGGTGAACTTTCCACCCTCAAAAACACCTCATTGACCAGTTTCAGTGGCATTGACTGATTTCAGGCAGGAAAATAGCCACTTTTTATTCTCAAAAATAGTCATTTTTTGGTCCCTCAAAGGGCCCTCCAAAGATGAGGAGGAGGGGTGTCTAAACCTTAATGGATTTGGCTGAAATTTGGTGTAGGAACTTTGTACACATAGGGGCACAACTGAGCCCAAGAAGAGCTTTCCAAAAAAGGGGACACACAGTGAAGTCGTATAAAATATTCCAAGTAAAAACAAATCCTGCAGTGTGGGATCAACATTGTTTCAACAAAAGTATGGCTTCCAGGTATTCATTTTGAAGGAAATTTTCCACAGAATCCAAATACGTTATTATTTTTCTTCTATCTTTTATATTAGTCAAGATATCGCAAACCGTAATTCTACGGAAACATAGCTTTTCCTGAAAATGTCTTAGGAAATATGCTTCCAGAGGCACCCCTAAATATTGATTGATCAAGCTGATTTTTTAGTATGTTCATCTGGCTACCTAAACACAACTTCATGCCAAGGTACAGCTATCTAGCTCTATTTTTTAGTTTTCATGGGGCGGCTGATGCACCCTAGTCACCACTGTGCTGACACTGCTTCAGGGTCTTTTTTTAATTCTGAGAATTTCATGCGTCGGCCGCTTCATTTGCAATTTGTGCCACTTCTATTGGGGTTAGAGACTTCTCGTTTAGAGCATTAGATGCGCCATGAAGAGTACTATATACAGCCGAAGATCAACTTGATACTCATTACAGAAAATTTTTACAGGCGATTTTCGGCAAGCAGGTCTAATTTCTCAAAAATGACTTTGTGATATATATAAATGTGTATATCAATTTGAAGTGTGGTAGGAAGGTATGTGTATATCATCATGTTGTTCCCAACTATTTTTGGAAATAAATGACAAAGAAATGAAAAATCCTATCTCGTCAATTTTTTTTAGCGCCATGTTTTATAAAAAAAGTTAAAATTGTCAAAATCGCAACTTATAGTCCGAGCCCCTTGGAAAGTCCTTTAGACTAAATATATCTCTTTTAATCCGTCTGCAGATTAATCAAATATCAACTCAAGATATCATGTTTTATTTAACTTGTTGTGATGTATTTCATTCTTTTATTACGAGAATGGCGGAAAATCCTATTATCCATGTTGGATTTTTAGCAATTAGTGTAGGCCCATCCTTTTTTACTTTCTAATAAGTGCTGGCTTATATCATGTGATAAAAACAAACAAAATTGGTGACAATAGGGGGAACGGGGGCACATTGGGACGCTTTTAACGTCTACTAATTTTGCTCAATGCTGAAAGCACTGAAGAACTCAGAAGTTTGCATGAATATCACCAATACTATTGAGCTAAAATGCAAGGCATAATAAACTAGACTGCACCTACCCTTTTGCAGCCAGAGAGTCGTAAAAATGACTGTCCCAATGTGCCCCGGCTAAAACAGCCGGGGCACATTGGGACATCAATTAAAAAGTAATTTTAACACTTCACGTGCAATATATATCACATAGAAGTAGTGCGTAAGATAATATACAGTGCATTAACACTTTGTAGTGCCAATAGTTCAAAACTTTAAACAGTTTTAAACATTTAACATAAACTGTCCTGGGTGCGGACATCTATGTAAGTAACACACAGTGCTTTGTGACAAATTTGTTCACAGAGCATGGCAATCCACTATGCCTCTATTCCCTGGGGCCTGAATACCTGTTGTGTGCTGTCCCAGGTCATTCAGTTGCCTCGGACACTTACGTGTAAATTCTGCCATATTAAGGGCGTCCCAATGTGCCCCAAATTCACTGTCCCAATGAGCCCCGATATGACTTTTACACCAAAATGCTAATTTCTCGGACACCAGTGGGTGTGTTTATCATGATAGCAATTCATAACTGTTCGCTACGATATATAAAATTCATACAAGAACTGAGAAAGCCTCATTGTTCATGGTTTGTCCACAGAATGGTTCGAATTGAACCCGACCATATTTACTTTAGTGGTAGGAAAACAAACTTTTGCTCGCCATACTTCTGCATGTGGCTGTAATTTGTCTACACTGTATAAAACCATGGAAACATCAGGATGTGAAATGACAAGATATGATGGCACCTCCATATCCTATACCTTGCCAGGATCCAAGAAAACTCCACCGTCCCACAGTGCCCCGTGTCCCAATGTGCCCCCGTTCCCCCTACTCATGTACATCTCAGATGATCATGCAAAAAATTTGTGGATTTGAAGATTTTCAAAATAGATAGAAAAAACATTGGGAGAGAAAAAGAAATACTTCTTGAAAATTGCTTCTAAATCACTGATAGCAATTCTTACTACTGACAGTGAAGTGGCAACTATTGGATTTCGAAAAACCAACAGAAGAAATATTGAGAAACTAAGGAAAACATAACAAGAAAATACATAAAAATACATATTCCTAATACTCTGTAAAACACTGATCGTGTGATACAGCAATAATTTTTGCTACTAAAGTATGTAAGGGAAATGGGCTTGCAAATATCTGATTTCTTTTCCGACAAAAACCATGGGAAGCCCGGCAGATTTCTATAATCCCTGTCAATGGTTCTCTCTGGGATAAAACCTCTCAGAAAAAATAAAATGGATGAGAAAAAGCGCTGAAGCAGATATGACAGATACTCAGCAGAAAGCAACAACCTCTGCAAACAGATTTGACTCAGCCAAATCTGAAGGTATCAGTCCCTCAATTGTACAGGGTGGTCAAAAAAAAACTTTACACTTATGAATAATTTTTTGGATGGTGCTCATTGTAACAAATGCTTATTTTTCAATGCAAAAACAACTTGTATAGCAAAGAATAACTCTTCTAGAGACAATTTATTCATTCGGAGGTCCTTTTGGACTGATGACTTTTTCTGCAGTGGGCCTAAATGATTCAGACGTGTCAAAAAATGCAACTTTGTGTCCGTTTTTCCCATACAAACGTAATGGATGCCTTTATTGAGCAACTAAGGTCTGTGGTGTCTTGCAGGGATCTGCCTTTAAGTTTGCCCGTCCAGAATATTCACATTGATTGAGATCTTGTGATAACAGGGTCCATATTGTCCCGCTGAGAAACTTGACAGAGCGAACCTTGATCCAGTTCTGGGCTTTCCAAGGGAGTGTGGCTGATGCCCCATCTTGTTTGAAGATCAAATTATCTGTGGCACTGTATGTCTTATCTATCCAGGGCTTTAGATGCTCTTTCAAGATGTTAATATGTGCTTTTCATGTGATTTCAACACCCTAATCATCCACCTTCAGACGGCTTTGTTTTAAAATCTTATAATGGCCACAGTGAAGTCTGAATTTGCTCTAGCACCTTCTGGTTTGTGCTGAATTGTGCCTCTGTCTTCTCAATTTCATTTTATGTTGTATTCATTTTGTCCTGTGAAGCCCAGTAGCTTCAAAATTGCTGATGGACCATGAACAACCCAGAGTAGTAAAAACGCAGGAGCACTCCCGGCTTCCATTTTGTCTGCTATCAAAAAAGTAATGAACCGTTTTGATTATTAACCAATTTTCCAAAGATGTAACATACTTGGCTTGTATACAAAAAAGTACCCAGGCACTGACTCAATCATGGCAGCCTGGAAAATGAAATATCAAGGGTAAAGTTTTTTTTTTGACCACCCTGTATTCTTGATTGATTGCCTGATACATGTACATTTCCAAACTCCCTCACCCCACTTCCTTTAACTATATTGCCTGTGTATTTTAATCTGGTCAAGTAAGGATCTATGCACCCATGCACATGTTGTTTTTTTGGGCAGTTACCATTTATTCAGTGACAAAACTGCAAAGTGTTATTAAACTTACGGACAGTGGGGCAGATATTGATGGAAAATATCTGAATATCAGCAATAACAGGAACTGACACAAAGACCACTTACTTTTGATTGATTAAAGAAAATAAGGGCATTCCAACTTTACCCTGATATATATTTATTCAACACAACAATCAACAGCATTCCTTCGTGCATGCATAAAAAGTCAAATCAATCAGACATTGTGAGAAAATTATGAAATGCATCAGAAATGTTTTATGTTGCAAAAATTGTAGAAGCAAAAGAATAATGGCGTCTATTTTACATGAATTAAAGTAGAAACAAGACAGATTTCCCGCAATACTTCCACATCCTAATGGTAGCTTGTTGGAGAAAAACCTCTCAGGGCAGAATAAAATGGATGAGAAAAGCTCCATAGTAGATATGACAGATACACTCTAAGAAAAAGAGCCTATTGGCAAACAGACTTGACTTTGCCAAAATGTGTATGGTTTGTGTATTGTACTATAATCACAATGTTATGCAGCGTCAAACGTGCAGAAATTGTTTTGTAAATCGCATCTGAAGATTCTTTTCAAAGCGTGTGCTTTATTAAATAAACTGATTTGATTTGATCAATTATCTTCTGCAATTGTGGCCACTGGCCAGACAAACCTTAGAACTCTTTCGGGCTTACAAGAAATTGTAGGGCTGACAAGCAAGCACTTGGGCTGTCAACTGCCCATAACGCCCTCAACAGGCCATGTTACTGTCATCAAGATTTTAGAAATAAGGAGAAAATAAGCCAAAATATTGAATTACAATTTTCTAATGAATCATTCAAGTTGTGTGTTATTCAATGTTGTATACCAAATTGTTGCTGGTGAAGCATGCAATAAATATTGGGTTCCTTGACGGATGTTAATCCTTCTCAATCCCCATGGCGCTTTGTTGGGGGATAAAAAACACTTATCAGGACGGAATAAAATGGATGAGACAAACCCCATATCAGATATGATAGATACACTGCAAAAAAAAACTGCAAAAAAACGGTAAAAACAAAAAACAGACCATATCTATTGGCAAACAGATTTGACTTTGCCTAATCCATATGGAACCTGCCTAGTCCCTCTTCAATATACTGTTTGTTGTGCTTCTTTGGCAAGATGCTGAAAGGCATCTGAAGGCAGATATGTCAACATTTTACAGTAGGCACCAAATAACTGTGTGTAAGCATCTTGAATTGCATGGTAGAATTCACAGGTTTTCTCCCAGATAATGGTATCAGACATTTCCTTAGTGAAATTTCTTTAAGTTCTGGCATTTTACAATTACTTTATTCACTTTTCGTAACATGAATGTCTCACAGAATATCAGAAGGTGGTGCTGCACTGGTGCATAGTATAACATGTTAAGGAGGGTTGATGGATAGTATAAATCTGACATGTTGAAGAGGGTGGTGTATAGTGAGTAGTAGGTCTGTTGCTACACAACTTAAAGTATATTTCTTCTCTGCATCAAAGTACTGCATCTCGCTGCTTTCCTGAGTAAATCATTCTTAAGAAAATTTTTAAATCATTTAGCCTCAAGAAATGCTGCAGGCCCACAACGCCCACAAGATCTAACTTTTTTCTAAAGTGCAAGAAAATGAAAAGTTCAAAATTCCCTCTTGGCTTCTATTGTTTTTGAAAGGTATATGAAGAATGACTTTTTTGTGTTCGGAGGCATTTCTTAGATTTATATTGCAGAGCCATTTAAGGACTGTCTTTGCAGGCAATGTCAAAAACAGGTGAAGCCTCAGCGCACAAAAACTGCCTTGTTTGTGACAGAAAAATCTTTTTTTTTTCAATGTGCTAGACATTCATTTCAGAGCATCAAAGATATCTGTTTCTGACACCCTTAAATTGCCGCATATAAAAATTGTTTAGATAAAAAATGAAATGGCAGTGATGGGACAATAATTTTCATTTTGAATAAAACAAACATTGAGAGCATCTTTTTCGGATATATGAGCAACATTTATTGAAAATATATATATGCTCGATTTACATACAAATTAAGTTAATCCCACCATATTTGTTCTGAGATCATTAGATAATTGAATTTTGCTGTTGCAGATCGGGTTATAGAAAAAGAAGCCTTCCCATCAAACCAATAATGCTTTTTTTCAGACATAATGGTTCTCAGATTGCATCCAAGAGTTGTTACGCCTAAATAAGAACCATCTTAAAAATCCTGAATTGACTCAGTTATTTCTGATGGATGCCATGAGAGGACTTTTGATTCAAAGGCTATGTACATTATAATATGGTTGAGGATATTTTAATATACTTTTTTTAATTGAACACCTTCCACAAAGATCTAATTTTATTTTTGTAGAAACGACATTACAAAAATTAGAAATAGAAAATAACAAATCTATCATCCTGAGAGGGCTTTTCCAAAAAATCTTTACATAGACAATCGAAGGTCCAACACTTATTATTTTTTTTGCGGGGTTCTTCTTTGAAGTTTGAAAATTATTAATATTTGCAAATTAACCAAATTGTCATATATGTGTACTTATGTGTACTTAAAATTCATCATCAGATATTTTTCATATCTGACGCAGCTTGCGAAGACATTTATTGATCACCGTAATCAATAACAATTTATTTTTATTTTACCTACTTGTATATACATTTCTGAGGAATAGGCTTGTAATGGATTCGAATGCCTTCTGTTGTTTCCCAATGATAAAGTATCATCAGCTTGCATGTTAATATGTTTACTTAGATTTTCAAGACTTTACATAATAAATTCGTTTTTTAAACTTTTCTTCCTTTCTTTCAGGCCGCTGGTATCAGGAACTCAACTACTACCAAGTGGCAAACTATGAGACACGTTCTATTTTGCTTTTTTCATCTTATTATTACTGATTTGATCGAAATATTTATTCATGAAATCTGACTAAAGAACAGTGTTTTGGCATTGAGATCAAGCCAACTCTGAATTTAAATAAATTCTGTGAGTGGAATTCCATCTCAGGTGGTTTGGAAAAAATTGCTTTGCCACTCCTGAAAGACCTTTTGTGGTCATTATGATAATGATAGAAAGAATAAAGTCCCCACAGAGTACAGCAAGGTAATACAATTATTCTTATAGGGAAAACATTCTCCAGCAGCCAGAGATAGTCTAAGCCATGCAAAATGTGTTAGGCAGTACTAACACTGTACCACATGCCTGTGGCCGAAAGAATTTCTTAAATCCCTTGCCTTCAGAAAGATATTCGCCCTTCCACGCCCTTCAGTTCTTACCCTCACCCTTCAGTTCTTACCGTCACCCTTCAGTTCTTACCCTCACCCTTCAGTTCTTACCCTCACCCTTCAGTTCTTACCCTCACCCTTCAGTTCTTACCCTCACCCTTCAGTTCTTACCCTCAACCTTCAGTTCTTACCCTCACCCTTCAGTTCTTACCCTCACCCACTAAGTAGCCTGAGAAAAATGACTCATTGCCATGTTTTTGTTTTTTAGTCCGTATGTATTTGTTGATATTTTGAGAGCATCCAGCTGGCAGGACACAAAATTGCCCATACAGAGTGTCAGGGTCTGAGCTGGGCTTTAAACCCAGGACTTCCTGAGACATATACAATTATATTATCATCTATTACCTAAAATGCAAAGTCTTATCGAATACTGCCTCCCGGCTCTGCATATCATAAGTAAAATATTCACAAGGTAAAACAAAACTGTGCCATAGTTACTCTATAGCAACAACACAAAAAACAGTAATTAGCCAAATATTGATAAAATAATTCTGATTTTTCTGGATGAGATGTGTCTGTTAATTTGTGAAATGTGTTGGAAGATGTGAGGTTTCTGCCTCAATGTCAAATCCATTAGGTAACAGCAAGTAAAAGCAACAGCTGCTGTTAAGTGAATTTTATGAAATGATGGCTAAAATTTGTTCTATAACTATAACTGACTAACCATATTACATCTTTTTCCCTTTATTCATAAATAAAGAAAACATGTTCCTTCACTCTTTTGAATTAATTGCATAATGTAACAAACGAAAATCTGAATTCTAGCAAAAAGTCATGTATACAAACTGGAACATGCAGCTTATCCAGACAGATGACAACAGTTGCCAGTGTTCTGCAGTCTGGATGAATTACCACAGGTCGTATAGGTCATGATATACATCAGCTGAACACTACATTTCTGTGAGGTGATGCACCAAAGTGAGTTTTGTCATGCAACTAGCTGTTTTGATCTTGTGGTTCAGTAATGAAGATGAATTTACAGGAATTTGAGAATTTGGAAGCTTTCTTCATAAAAGCACCCAGAGAATTGCTGAAATGCATAAAAGGAACAATGTGAGTACAGATAAAGCAAAATTTAATGAGATTTGTTGAGTTAATTGTAACTGTATACAGATGGCATAGATCTGAAATTGTAAACCAATCATTTTCTAGAAGTCCGCAAAATGTAACCATTTTCTTAGTTACAAAAGATAAAAAGATATTTTGTGCTGCTATTTACTCCTAGTTTATATTTTTGACATGATCTAATTTCAAGTCAGCTAGAGTAAAAACCATCTTACCGAAAAAATGAAGTCAAGTTTCTCTGTATATTGAACAGGATATCTCCCCATACATTTGACTCGTCTCTTTTTTTTTCCAGTCGGTTTGATGTTTGGAATGCTAACTTGAGAACATAACTGTCATATGACAAACATTGAGTCACATGAGAAGTTTTAATTACTGGAATTAAAATTGCCATATACAACGAGAAAATCGATCAACCGATCAATTAAACACCTGCATAAGATGGGATGCTTTCAGTCTTTGTGCTTACTTGTATTTCATCAAAGAACTATGAATTTCCCTGTCATTAAGAATGGGACATATGATTAATTAGTGCTCTGCATTGAAAAATTGAATTTCACAGAACATTTTACTTTACAAAGAGAAATATAGTAAGATGTTCAGATCCATTTTAATTCATTATTTCATTAAACACACTTTTGCTACTAATGGAATTGAAATTGAAACAGAAATCATGCAGAAATCTCACATTTCATGACAAATTTCACAAATGAACAGATTTGATTATTAATGATGTTATCAGAAACTTGCTTATTACTGTTTCTTCATACATTTGGAAATTGCTGCTAATAACGCCGACACGGTTTTCTTGTTTTGCCTTGGGAATTGAATTTATTTAGCTTGGTGGCCAAGTTTCTTGAACACTCTAAACATTGGGTTGTCAGTGTGACTAGTTAATGACTACTTTAGGGTAGTAATGTGTGCAAAATTAGGTGTGTGACTTCCTGGATAATCATTTTGACTATTCTATCATAACCAAAATTATTATGCTGACTCTGAAAGTAGTCAACTTGACCACCATCTGGTAGTCTTGATTGCCAGAGTGGTACATCTTACTAATCCAATATTTGTAACATTGACAAGCCTTTAGTAATTTTGATTCAAAGAGTTGTCAGTTTAGGCACCAGGAATTACCACTCTATAGTTGTCACTTTGACCACACTGTGTTTAGAGTGAAGGCATTGGCACACAAGTGATTAACAAATTCTCCACTCAAGGTCATAATTCCTCTACTTGATTGTCTAGATGGCTCATCTCCAATTGGTGAGACTCAAGTCAGTGAATGAGGAAGGTTGTCCTGGTTGCCTTTTGTCTTTTCACAAACAATCAAGGAGATGACATACAGAAAGCATTGCATAGAGCCTATAACACTTTTTCTTGAGCAGAAAAATTTTAGCTTTATTTTTTATATCCCACCATAAACATAATGGTCTCCCACCATATATAGAATGGCGATTTTTTGTATTCATAAGTGTAGTGATGCAGCTGGATTTACAGTGACACACATGTATCATGTGGGGAAACAAAGTTGAGGAGAGAGGTAGGAGGATTTATCTGATGTCATGAAAACTAAGATAGATTTCATTCTGGTTGGAGTTACAAGATTGTGTGAAAAATGTGTTAACGCAATGCAAGCAATATTTCCATCATAAATTAAATCCCTCTGCAGATCAATCAAATATCAACTCAAGATATCATGTTTTATTTAACTTGTTGTGATGTATTTCATTCTTTTATTATGAAAATGGCGGAAAATCCTATTATCCATGTTGGATTTTTAGCAATTAGTGTAGGCCCATCTGTTTTTACTTTCTAATAAGTGCTGGCTTATATCATGTGACAAAAACAAACAAAATTGTTGACGATACTCATGTACATCTCAGATAATGCAAAAAATGTGTGGATTTGAAGATTTTCAAAATAGATAGAAAAAACATTGGGGGAAAGTAAGAAATACTTCTTGTAAATTGCTTCTAAGTCACTGATAGCAATTCTTACTACTGACAGTGAAGTGGCAACTATTGGATTTCGAAAAACCAACAGAAGAAATATTGAGAAACTAAGGAAAACATGACAAGAAAATACATAAAATTACATATTCCTAATACTCTGTAAAGCACTGATCGTGTGAAAAAGCAATGATTTTTGCTACGATAGTGTGTAAGGGAAGTGGGCAAATATCTGATTTCTTTTCCAACAAAAACCATGGGAAGCAAGGCAGATTTCTATAATCCCTGTAAATGATTCTCTCTGGGATAAAACCTCTCAGAAAAAATAAAATGGATGAGAAAAAGCACTGAAGCAGATATGACAGATTCTCAACGGAAAGCAACACCATCGCCAAACAGATTTGACTCAGCCAAATCTGAAGGTATCAGTCCCTCAATTGTATTCTTTCTTGATTGCCTGATACAATGATACATTGCCATTCTACATGTACGTTAACATTTACTCAGTGACAAAACTGCAAAGTGTTACCAAACTTACGGACAGTGGTGCTGATATTGATGAAAAATATCTGAATGTTGGCAATGACAGGAACTGACACAAATACCTTACTTTTGATTGATTAAAGAAAATAAGGGAATTCAAACTTTACCCTGATAAATAATATTTATCCAACAGCATTCCTTCATGCATGTTGCAAAAATTGTTGGAGTAAAAGATTGAAAATAATAATGGTGTCTATTCTACATTAATTTAAGTAGAAACCAGACAGATTTCCTGTAATCCCTCCAAATCCCAATGGTACTTTGTTGGAGATAAACCTCTCAGGGCAGATATACTGCAAGAGACGGAGACTATTGGCAAATAGACTTGACTTTGCCAAAGTTTGCATGGTCTGTGTATATGTACTATAATCAGTATTGTTATTAATCCTTCTCAATCCCCATAGCACTTTGTTGGTGATAGAAAACACTTACACTGTATAAGGACAGAATAAAATGTATGTGACAAAATCCATATCAGATATGATAGATTGCAAAAAAATAAACAGACCATAGCTATTGGCAAACAGATTTGACTTTGCCTAATCCATTGGGAACCTGCCTAATCCCTCTTCAATGTACTGTTTGCTGTGCTTCTTTGGCAAGACGCTGAAGGCATCTGAAGGCAGTATTCTCAACATTTTACAGTAGATACAAAATAACTGTGTGTAGGGCTGTAGGCATCTTGAATTGGATGTTAGAATTCAAACGTTTTCTCTGAGGTAATGGTATCAGACATTTCCTTAGTGAAACTGCTTTAATGTTCTGGCATTTTACAATGAGACTGAAAACTTTTTTCACTTTTTTGTAACATAAATTATCTCACAGAGCATTAATGAATTAATGCAGTATATTATTGAACAACAACCAGTTTAAGAAAAATATAATAAATATGTAATGTTCCTGCTTGCAAAAAATAAGATGCCTGTAGATCTAATGGCTGTTCAACAACACTTAAAAAATTCAAGGTTTTTGGTTCATACATTCCAACGAAGATCCCTTGAGAATGTAGTTTCAATTTGATAATGAACCTTGGTTCTTTCAAAAATTAAAATTTTAAAAAACTTCAGTGGTTCTATGACGTGATTTACCTTTAAAATTTTGGAAAGTATACTAATGGATTTTCAGTAAAGCAAGATGACTTTGAGCTTCTCAAAACATGCTGATGTTGAAGATGGTGGTGTATAGTAAAAATGTCTCATTTATTTGAAACTGAAGTTTGATAAATTTTTGTAAACCACAATTATATATAATGTGATTTTCTTGTCAAAATGTATCTTTCCCATCTCCTAGTTAAGTAATAACAGAAATATACTTATGACTTATTATAAGTATTTGTTTGGTTAGAATTATCCAATAGTTTTAACCCACCATGTACAATAAAACTAAATTGAATTTTCTGTATATTCTATTTTTACAGCCCATTTTTATTCGAGAGATCATACACCAAACTTGCAGCTTATTTCAAATGACAATTTAGCAAAAATTATCATGCTTTTTGACTAAGACTTCACGGTAAACTGATGAGAATTGACGTCAAGATAATATGAAAACATATTATAGATCCATATTGTAAAATAGAGTATTATTTCATAATGTAGAAGAGAACGTTAGTGCTAATCATGAGTAAGAGCTCATAAACCTTATCATTGTCAACCTGCTGTAATGTCACACAGCACGATGAGCAGATGGCCATATTTTTTCTCTGCGTCAAAGCACAGCATCTCACTGCTATTCCTCAGCTCAGCTGCAGATCATTCTTGAGAAACTTCTTAAATCATTAAGCCAGAAGGAATGCTGCAGGGATGTAAGATCTAACTTTGTCTTAAGTGCAAGAAAAAGAGAAGTTCAAAATTCCCTCTTGGCGACTAATGTTTTTGAAAGGTATATGAAGAATGACACTTTTGTGTTCGGAGGCGTTTTTTAGATTTATATTACAGAGGAATTTGAGGACTGTCTTTGAAGGCAATGTCAAAAGCAGGCCTCAGTGCACTAACCCTGCCTTGTTTGTGAAATAAGAAAAACACTTCTTTTCCATTGTGTTAATTGGACACCAATTTTGGACGATCCAGGTTATCTGGCTCTGATACCCTCAAATTGCCTTATAATGGATATGCGGTAAATTCCATGGTATGGTTTTTCAGACTCTGGCAACACAAACATTGTTCAAATGACTGTGATGGAAGAATCATTTTTATTTGGGAAAAAAAACAAACATTGAGAGCATGATCTTTTTCGGATATGAGCAGCATTTACTGAAGATATATATGCTCGATTTACATACAAACTAAGTGATTCCCACCCTGTTTGTTCTGAGATCATTAGATAATTGAATTTTGCTGTTGCAGATCAGGTTATGGAAAAAGAAGCCTTCCCATCAAACCAATAATGCTTTTTTCAGACATAATGGTGCTTAGATTGCATCCCAGAGTTATGCCTAAATAGAACCATCTTGAAAATCCTGAATTGATTCAGTTATTTGCAATGGATACCGTGAGAGGGCTTTTCATTCAAAGGCCATGTACATTTATATAATACAATATTGTTAAAGATATTTTAATTGACTTTTAAAATTTTGTTTGTTTCATTAGTTTTTTCATTTCTTATAATTTTAAAGGATACAGACACAGCAATGGAGTGTGTTCTATCAATATAGACGTTAGACAAAGACAAAATGTATGTCATTTGTCTTGAATAATAAAAATTGATGCAAAATACCCGCAGAGTAAATACATCATTAGGATGATTACAAAAAGTATATGCCTTCATTTCCTTGAACAAAACTTTGTTGCGAATTACTTTTTTTTCCTGATTTTTAGAAACGCAGTTCCTTAGAAAATATAGGAACATTGCGAACAAAAACTAGTGTTAATTGCCTCCTTTTGATTTTCACATAGATGTAAATAGGTCATGATAAGAACTCAAATGGAATACATCTTTTAATAATTTAGACATTCCCTTGATGTTTTCAAATATCTTTGCATTAATCATATTCATGAGGTATTGTAGTGATTCATGTTAACAATATAAATTCATGTCTTGAAAATCTAAGTTACCTATAAATTGGCAAATCTGTAATAACATCGTAGAAATTCATACAGTGGCCCATTTTCCCCAGATGTGCTTCAAATCTAAACATCAGTAATTAATTATTTTACAATCTTAATTGAACGTGTGACATTAAGGTCTAATTTCGTTATTGTAGAAACTACATTACAAAAAAACTAAATCCAATAGAAAAAAACAAATCTGTCATCTTGAGAGAGCATTGCCAACGAATCTTTACATGGACCATCGAAGGTCCAACACTTATATTGTTAATTATTAATTATTTTTAGAAATCTGAAAAGGATTAATATTTGTAAATTAAGCAAATTGTCAACTATATGTGTACTGAAAATCCATCATCAAATATTTTCCATATTTTATAGAATCTGCAGACAAGCAGTGTCTTTAAGTTTTCCTTCCACCATCAAATGCATTAACAAAGAAGATGAATATATATGTGAATTGAATCCCAAGCCATTATTTCTTAATCATTGCCATGCTGTTTGTGTGTGAATGTTGCAGCTTGCCAAGACTTTTATTGATGACCTTAATCAATAACAATTTATTATTATTTTCCCTACATGTAAATTGGATATTTCTGAGGAATAGGCTTGAAATGGATTGAAATATCTTCTGTTGTTTCCCAATAATAAGATATATCATCTACTTACATGTTATATTATCTTTACTTAAATTTCCGTTGCTGTAAATAATGATTTAGCTTTTCTTCCTTTCTTTCAGGCCACTAGTATCAGGAAAGGTTAAGGCCTCTGTACTCAACTTCTACCCACGTTCAAACAATGAGATATGTTCTATTCTGCTTTTTCCTTTTATTATTACTCATGTCATATATAATATAATAAGGCAACATTATTATTATAATATTTATTAAATTTATGCAATCTGGCTTAAGAACAGTGTTTTGGCACTGCGACAAATTCTGAATATAAATTAATGCTGCGGGTGGAATGCAATCTCAGGTGGTTTGAAAAAATTGCTTTGCAACTCAGAAAGACCTTTTGTGGTCATTATGATAATGATAGAAAGAATAAAGTCTCCACAGAGTACAGCAAGGTAATAACAATATTCTTATAGGGGAAACATTGCAGGGCTATTCTCTCCAGTAGCCAGAGCCATGCAAAATGTGTTAGGCAGTACTAATACTGTACCACATGCCTGTGGCCGAAAGAATTTCTTAAATCCCTTGCCTTCCACGCCCTTCAGTTCTTACCCTCATCCTTCAGTTCTTACCCTCATCCTTCAGTTCTTACCCTCACCCTTCAGTTCTTACCCTCACCCTTCAGTTCTTACCCTCACCCTTCAGTTCTTACCCTCACCCTTCAGTTCTTACCCTCACCCTTCAGTTCTTACCCTCAACCTTCAGTTCTTACCCTCACCCTTCCACGTCCTCACTTCCTAGCTCACTCTAAAAGTAAATTACTTATTAATTACCTAAATATGGAAAAGTTTACTGATAAGTGAGTGGAAGGGCTGCTCAAAGATGTGGAAGTGTATGGAAGTGTTGGAGCCCCGGGGGGGGGGGGTATATAGAGGCACCGCTGGATGGTAATGGTTTTTTGGCCTTCTTGGATTAAAATGGTTTTGGTTTTTTGACAATTCTGATTAATTTGGTTCTGGTTTTCGCAACCCCAACAAGTTTGGTACCGTTAGAATCGGCTTCAAAAGAGGATTAAAATGGTTTAAAAACCATGAAGATTAAATTGGTTTGCAAAAAATTTTAGTGAAGGATTAAAATGGTTTGTGGTTTTGGCGCAGTTTCCGGATTAAAATGGTTCTGGTTTTCAAAATTGCCGTGGCGCATCCGTATGCAAAAGTCCGCTAAGTACCCCCCCCCCCCCGGGGTTGGAGCATGCAAGTGTGAGGGTCTGCTTGGACAACATATTGGGCTATATTGCACTGTATGTACATCATGCCATCAAACAGCCATGATATACGACAGGCAAATATCTACAAATATCTTATGAGAATTCATTTTCTTTTGATTATTCTATGTCACAATTGAATTGCTTATCACGCTAAATCGGTTGAACTTAAAAGATCACGGCAATCCAAGAGACCCTTGGCTGCTATACGATCTATTTCATTAACCTAATATATAAACCTTTAGAAAAGAAGTTGATTATCATCATCAATCACACAGTAATCAATCAAAAATTAATTCACAATATAGAGAAGCAATTCTCGTCCAAAATAATTAATCAATCTTTAATTACTTGGCTTGTGAAGAAGAAAACCAAATTAGAAAGTTATTTTCGCTTTGATAATTACATAGAAAGGGGGTAATGGTTTGCAGCAGAATTGCTTGACATTGAAGTTTCTGCAGCTTCATATCATACAACAGTGAAGAAAAAAACCGAGTGTTCTTCGATGCAGTTATTTTAACGCACAAGAAATATTTGGGATGCAGCAAAACCATAATAAAAAATTCTGGAAATAAATTCTGGACTATAAGAAATCATTCTGGAAATCGTGCATTCATCTTTATTTGTTTTCTGGTAAGGTCCTCTGATGACTGAGTTAAAATTCAAAATTGACCCTTGCAAATGGGCCTTCCTTAATTTGACCTCTTGGCCTTAAATGTCAATAAGGCCTTCTGACAGCACTGATGTCAAAAAATCATTCTGGCATATCTATGTTAATATTTTGTAACTGTTCTAAGCTGTTCTAACTTTCCCCTCATGACCTAGATTTCAATTTGATCTTTCACCTTTCAATGCTAACCTTGACCTTGCCAGCCAGCATGCCTTAGTAGTGGAGGATTTCACGGGAAGAGTCAGTTCGTATCTACATACCCTATTCCGCTCCTCTTGCTCGCTTGATATAACCAAGTTTCCATTTGACGAACAGGAAAGGAAAACGCTTGCATTCCATTTGAGGCAAAATAGCCTTTTACAGTTGGTGTAATGTCTGCGGATGAGATGAGATGTGTTACTTAATGTTCCTGTAACCCTGTTGGGTTGTGAAGGTCATATTGTCTGCAGGTGTCACATTAAAAAAAGGTCAGATTCATAACTACATGTGTACAACTGTACATACATGTTTCTCAAGGATGTCTCATATTATGGCGTAGCTATGAAAGTTCACTTTTATTATTTTCATTCCATATGTACACGCAATTTATGGATTTTTAACTCACCTGGTTGCGGCCCTATGCACATATCATTATTTGCCCAATGGTATGGATATTGCTATGATTGCTAGCTGCAATGGCACATTGTGCAAGTTTGAAAACAATCATAAAGATGAATTGACAGGTCTAATCTGATCTGCTTCTCAATCAAAATAAAGTAAATATAACACCCTGCTTAATATCAATTACAAATATGAAACCATCTCTCCTATCCTGTATAAACAGTAGAACCCACCAATTCTCAACTTCTGAGATAAGCTTATAAAGTCTGATTGGATAGTCTAGTTTGAACAAATTTAAGGCAAACGCCTGAATAGAAATATATATACCAATTTACTTGCGTCAATGTCTTTCTATAAATCCAGATTTTTAAACAACACTCTACATAAATATGTACTGAGTAACCATGCTTATGATTCAACATTGCCCAACTTATCACTACATGTATATCATTTTCCCTTACTAAATGGATGGGTCTGGCATGCTGTGAACCATCTTCAGATAACATCATTACATGCTTGGGCAGCCATTAACGCTGGTCCATCCTAGGGGTATTATCAAGAAAAGTGTAAATATTCCATAATGCAGACAAGACATTGGGCTAAGGTAGTGTATGGTGACAGGCACTACAATCTGTCTTGACATATATTGATAACCTATTAAACCTATGCCATGTATTCAGATGAATAGTGAGTCTTACACATTTCTGAACAGCTGTTGAGATAACGCTCTTGTAGGCCTAATAGAACTTTGACACTCATGTGAAAAAACTAATATTTGAAACTCCATTTAAATTTATCAGATGTATTTTGGAATCAACTGTCAGAGTGAGCTGTTTCCATAGATTTTGGTAATTAATTATGAATTCCAAAATGGTAAAGGGCCGGCCCTCATGCCACGTCTGAGTCAGCCTTAGGCCGATGCACCACATAAAACTCTCCCCTTAAAAGCCTGCTATCTTTTGTAGCAACCTATTATATTTTAATAAGCCATGACTTCAAAATTAAGTTCAATCTGATGTATTTGTTTTCATCATTCCAGGCTTGTGATTTGTTTGCTAAACCTTCCCTGGACATGGATGTGGAGTCGCAGGCGCGAGCCGGAGTCTTGGTGTAGGAGGTTTTCAGGGGAGTCGGAGTTGGAATTGCAGTCAAGAGTTAGGTTTGCTGATAGAGTCAGAGTTTAAAAAATGAAACTGTGGACTCCTGACTCCATGCAAAGATTTAAATAATTCACAAAAAATTAAGGAAAGGTGTTTTAAAACTGTAATTCATATGTTAAATTCCAAAACAAGTATTCATAAGCGAAATCCTATGGAGAGATTATTGAATTTTATTATTTCCATCTGCTAACAGCATGATATTGTGAGCCAGTAGTTAGAGTCGGAGTCAGAAGCCCTAAGGAGTCCGAGTTATTTTTCACGAAACATACGAGGTAGAAGTCCGAGTCGGTTCACTCAATACCTTACTCTGAGCCCTGATTTCTAATGGGGGAGTGAGATATATCATTGTATTCTCCATGAATCCATCTGTGATGTTTGCACTGATTTATAAAATGATGACATTTTTTCTTTCGATTTTCCTGGAAGAACAAGTCTTTTCCTGCAAAATGAATAATTTGATAGGATTAACTTAAAGTTTCTCATCATAATCAACAGCAAATAATGCCAAATATAGCCGTCAGAACTTTTGCAAGGCTGCATCTACTGCAAGGAATAACAGCAGTCTCCTCTACTACTTTGAAGTCTGATAACATTGTTACTTGTCAAACAAGAATCAACTGGATTAGTTGTAAACCAGATTAGAGCTGATTAAAATTCACTATGCCTAGAACAACACTGTAGAAGGCCACACTTCGTCTTTGATGTAGGAGCCTCTGTCATCTGTTATTCTTACAAGAACTTTCAATGTTTTTATTTGTTTTAAAGTTGTTTCTTCTTTTTTCACTTCTTGAAGGTCCTCCATGTTGATTCTATCCGGGTGAGATTAAAAATCTTGCAACAACCTTGAAACTTTCCACTTTTTTTTTATGTTAAGGAATCTTTACAAGTTATGCTGAATCATAAAATTAAATAATTATTGTGATACAGTGACTTTGAAATTAAGTACATCCATAATGACTCGACATTGAATGCCAAGTTAAAATGTGTCTTGTGGTAATGGCTACAGCAGCACTCATAAATATTACCTGCATCATTGATACAGTGCTTGTCTCATACATGTACCATTGACGTTTCATATACAGTGGTCCCTGTGTTATAAGACCACCCCTTCTGTTGTCATGAAGCAGTCTCTCATGGGGATGCGGTCTCTATTGGGGTACAAAATGCACTAAAAATACTACTTAATGTTAGAGGAAGGTGGTCGCATAAGGCAAGGCAGTCTTACAACGGCGTCGGCGGGTCATGCAATCCAGGGACCACTGTATTTACTATTTACTTCTAGGTCTGCCCAAGACGCTTCTAGATCTACTACAGCGAGTCCAAAATAAGTCCTACACTGGCCTCATATCACGTTTTGTATTGACTACAAGATTATCATGCTAACATTCAAAGCTTTAAACGGTCTCGTACCATCATACATCAATGACCTATTGACAAGCTACAACCCTGGACGTGCATTGCGTTCCAGCAATTACAATCTCCTGTCTACCACTCAGCATTTGGAGATCGCTCTTTTGAAGTAGCTGCCCCTAAACTCTGGAGTGGTCTCTAATTTTCCTCCATTGACGTTTTTAAAATAGGACTTTGAAGACTTACATGTATCTCTTCACTCTCATTTTTAATGACTCTTGATATTTTATTATAAATTTTATAGATTTACATATTATTCTACACATACAGGGTGGTCAAGAAAAAACTATACAGTCTTTGGCTCATGAGGCACAACTCAGTGAGTTCTTATCCAATCAGTCTCATTCTTGCATGAAGTTCAGGTTGGTATCTCAGTATTATGTTTCTAATCTTAATCTTGATTTTAATATCAATGAGGCGTTACGACAGGAGAGGCATTTTGATTAACTATGGTAGCTTGCAATTTCTATCAACCTTCTTCTCTTTCAAGCTCCCCACAGGACTGAGTTTCACTCGAAGTGAGCTGAAATCCTGGGACCTCTCACTTCTGAAGAACTCAAAGTTACTGTAAGAATATGAAAGCAATGCTAAAATATATGGATTTATGGCAATGCCAAAATATATGAATTTATGACAATGCCTTGCATTCCGGACAGCAAGATGTGTGAAAATGGCCTTTTTCTAATTTCTGCAAAATCATAGCTCACGATTACACGTCATGTCCCAGGGGAACAAACTACAGACAATATGTTGCCATGACTATCCTCTTTACATTAGAAAAGATTGGATAGTAACAACAGACTAATTTATAGAACTATGCCAAAGAAAGTTTTTTCGTGACCACCCTGTACCTTATTTTATACCTTGTAAAGTACATTAGCATTCTGTTGATTATAATGTACTTAAACGTGTAATAAATAATAATAATAATACATGCTAGTAATCACGAGCACTTGGATAGATACATTGATCATGACGTTATGATTATGTTTACAAAAGAGTATGAAAGCTTATCTAGAAGTGAACCTGACCCTAGCAAGGATTTCCCTCTCTTGAGCAGTGTTGATCAGCTGTCATGATTTTTCAATACTGACACCTTGTTCTCTAGGCTTTTAGGTACCTGGTAAACACTTCAAATATTTTCAAATCATTTGTAACAAACATCAAAGATGACTTTTCCACACAGAAGACACAGTTAAGACCGTCTGTTGGTCCCAACATTGCGTCACGATCTATTTATAGAGCCAGTCATATTATGACGTCATGGCAACCCAGCAGCCTGCAGCATGCAGGGGGGCACTATCAAGAAATTAAAATTTGCTGATAATATTGCTCTTCATGTGTCAGCATGAAAATTGAAGAGTTAGCCAGGAATTTTACATTAGACCAGTAACACTGAGGCCTAAATTAGAGTTAAATTACGTTTATGCATATTACTGAGCAAAGAGTCGTTATTAACAAAGGGGAAAATATTACAAGTGCACTTTTTAGGCCCTATGTTTAATTTCCTCTAATTCTTAATAAATATTCCTGGGGGAAACAATCATGATCACATAGTAGCTTCTTGGGAATGCAGTGTAGGCATAGGCCCACATTTAAACATTGTATTGCACCAGGGTTCCGAACCACTGTCATGGAATATTTGAGAAAAATTATGGTCATGGAATAGCCAAAAAGAAGAGAATTTAAAAAAAAACTATGGAAAATTAAATTTTTACAGAGGGATTTTTGCAATTATTCATGTTTTAATTAATTGTGTGATGTTTATGTAGCCTGTATATTCCACAAGCAATATTTCGGGCAAAAAACCCTCAAGTTTTTACAAAGATTTTCATTAATTAACAGCCCCTCTTATCATTCACACGCCAGCTGGTTTAAAAGCCATGCATATCCCACATGTTAGTCTTTTCTAATCATTTTAATGGAATACAATAGTAAACAATACAGGGTCCTCAAAGACATAATTCTTTTTTTAAATTAAAGAAGGGAGTAACCCCCCTTCACATCATTTAAAAGGTAACGTCAACTGGGCACAACAGACGGTCCTCTTGCTAAAATGTAACTACACTGCCAACTTTGTGCTCAACTTGTGTCTATGTTTACCTACTTTTACCCACAAATTTTGGTATACTGGTTAATAACAGTATTGTTGACCTGCTGATGTTATTTGAGTGGAAGGCAGCGATTTTTTGTACTATTAGGACACCCCAAAGTCAGGGAATTCCTTTGAGGAGCTCAAGATAGTTTCATACTCTTGTTAAAATACTAATAATGGCGTCATCATCAATGATTCAAGTGCTCGTGCTAGTAATACAGCAGGACCTTATAGAGCACCCATTCCAGATAAATTGCTGGACATGGACGCCTTATAAAAAAAGACCTCATGGCACTTATTGAGGATGGCCAATCGTGGACCAAGTAATTACAGTACAGAAAGGGCTGATGTATGAGAGCTGCGACCCTCATTTTTCACTTTGCCTGGCATCCCTATGGGGGGCACAGGGGGGCACGTGCCCCCCATATTGGACCTGTGCCCCCCCAGGTGCCCCCCCATATGAACTTTCTAACTCTAGCTAAAATATAAAATTAGTATAGCGGATGCCCCCCAGAGAATCGCGTGCCCCCCCATGTGCCCCCCCATTCAAGACACCCCAGTTGTTACGCCACTGCAAGTTTGCCAATGTGTTCTTCTGTTCAGAATGCTTCAAAAGCAACTGATAACAGACCATGCAATTAACATTTGTTGATTTTAATGTTCCCGTGGATTATATGATAATATGTTATTCTTTTCTCTTCTGCTAAAGTTTATTTCCATGAGCGGACATCGATGGAGCAGGGTTTGAACTCACATCTCACTGTGGCCCAATGTGTATAAATTTAAGCAGATTTTGGCTTATGCTTAAAATGAAAATTACAGTCATCCAATAAAGAAGACAAAACCTCAGATAATCAATTCCTCTCCGATTTTCATTGGCTACAATGTAACTGTCAACGCTGTCATCTTGGCCAAGTTGCTTACAGAAATGGAAATCTCTTTTTACAACTTTGTGGGGATACATGAGACAAAAGATGACTTTGGGTAATAGGTGACACATGCCATAAACTTTCATGGCCCCTGCAAATCTTGTTTGTGACATGTCTTGTAGCTTTTTAAGGGAATTTTAATGGTCGCACAGACAAAGGGCAATACCATGACTGTCGTCACAAATCATTTTATTCTTCTTTGTTCCGATGGTTGTAAGAGGTCAACGGAGGCTATGGAAGCGACTGCCGGAAATGGACACTGATGATTGTCATTCACCTGCAAAGAGTTATGGAAAATTCCACAAATTTGAGTTTTCGCAAAAATAAAAAAGACCAACTTTTACAGAGGATTTCATATTTGTAGTCGCTGAGACTGAATGTGAATTTTTTTCTAGACAGTGTTATTCTATTGGGAAAAGTGATGTTATAAGTTCTTGAATATCACGTTTCCCTATAGAATACATGTCCAAGAGAAAATCACATTCAGTCTTATCTGTAAACAAAGAGGAAGGCAAAGAAAACAGTCTTACATTTTCACAATACAATGTATTTTAGCATCAAAAAGGCACTAACACAACTGTTTTGATAAATATATATATATATATATTTATTTATTTATTTCACACACTTGATAGGTGTACTGTACATTGAAAAAATTGACATTTTGGTTATACAATTTAAAAAGAATGTATGTATACAATTAATAAAACACGTAATAAATGCAAAAGTTGAAGTTGTACCCATGGATGCTAAGAATTAGGGCTACAAACCATTTTCTACTCCAATACAGTTGGCCATTTTTCTGTACTGTAGGCTACACAACTAAAAGTTTCTCCTGGTCAGTCCAGGAAATGTATGGCACTTAGCAGAACAACTTAGCAACCACACGACAAAGGTGCAGTTGAGTAATGAGTTAAAAAATGACCTTCCTTATTTTCTATACAAAAACCATTTTGAAGCTTGGCAGAACACGGAAATCCATCATTTTGGACAGTTGGGCCACTTTTTAATTCTGTAAAACTGTTTTAGCTTATTTATGGTTTGAACTACTGAAATAGGGGAGGGCCACTCCGTTAGTTTACAAATATAAACATAATTTCTTCCTTTTGCAGACAGTCGCTTGCTTGGAGCATGTCTCAGAGAGGATATCGGCATTTGCATTCAATTTGATTTACACGCTGTGACCTTTGGTCCCCGAGGTTGGAGGCAAGGTGCATTGTCCCACTCATTGGCAAAGACTAACAATGTATGGCACAAATCTGGCATCAGAGGTGTTGCGTAAAACTGCCATAAGGTGCTACACACGGTACCCTGAGCTGCTACAGAATTGACTATATATACTGAATAACTGGGATGTTACAGACAGCCATTAGTAAGAGAAAGAGTACACATTTCCAATCACAATCCCATAATGATATCATGGAAGATTTATCCATGTTCTGGATATTGAAGAACAGGTGCAGTGTCCCCCTAATTGACAATAACTTACAATGTATGGTGCAAGTCTGGTATTAGAAGTCTCATATAAAACTACTAAGGTGCTACACAAGGTTCCCCGAGCTGCTACAGAATAGACTATACAGAATAACTGGGATGTTACAGACACCCAGTACTAAGTCAAAGCTTATGCATTTCCATTCACCATCCCATAATAATATTATGCTGAAAGTTTGACCCTTGTTCCTGGACATAAAAGAACAGGCGCTGTGTCCTCCTAACAATTATTGACAAGGACTAACAATGTATGATTCAAGTCTGACATTAGAATTGCCATATAAGACTGCTAAGGTGCTACACAGGACACATTCAAGTGTTCCTGAAGAGACTACATGCATCTCCAATGTCCATCCAATTATAATATTGTGCCAAATGTTGACTCTTGTTGGGTGAGGTGGGAGAACAGGTGCAGTGTCCTCCTAATTGACAAAGTCTAGAAATGTATGGTGCAAGTCTGGCATTAAGAGTGCCATATAAGACTGCAAAGATGCAACACAAGACTCCCTGATGCACTTCAGTATGACAGATTGCTATTGTCAACAGGGACTGGAGAGGAGAGAACATGCATAGTGTATTCAGAAACTGCAGGCACCTTTTTGCCTTTGTATTTGTCTTAAAAAACAGTTTACAAGCCTAACAAAGATTTTTGAAAAAATTAAATCAGTAAGTTGTTTGTATGTACAGGTGATTGGGAGACATGTATGCTTGATTCTCACTTGCCACAGAAGGACTTAAAGTTTAGCAACAACCTTTTAAGTACACATAAAACAGCAAAGGTGCTATGCAAGACATTCTGACGGACTAGTAGATGGTGGGCCAAGAGGGAAAGCTTAAAGAGACATTCCAGGCAAATTGATTAACAGATAATTTGATACAAACAAGCAAACATATATGAGTTCATGATGAAAAGAAATATTGATAAAGGAATTGACAGATAAACTGACTGATAAATCTACATAGATAAACCTGGAGGAATAAGTACAGAGAGATGGACAGAATGAATAGCCTGCTATTATGTCAGAATGTAGATGACCATAGAGGGATGGCGAGACAGAGTGACAGGCTAAAACTGGTAGATTGGTTTGGTAGATTTGATAGACAAGCAAATTGAGGGTCCAGTAATTTGCAAGTTTTGTCACAACCCCTGGCTATTTGCCAGACAGAAATTTCTGATGATTTAGGGCAGTTTGTGTTTATTGCTGTTAGCAAAATGCGTTCGAGCTCTATATCATTACCCAGACCAAAGAGAGGCACCTTTGAGGCACTGAAAAGGCATATTTGAGGCATACCATGGAGTAGGTAGAGGCATAAGCTGAGATCACAGGAGGCGTAAAGGAGGCATATCAAACTCCTCATTAAATATGCAAGAGGCATATATGAGGCATTTTGAAGGTACATTTGAGGCATATAGGAAGCGTATTTGAGGCGTTCCAAAAATTTTAATAATGCCTCAAATATACCTCTAGATATGTTAATGATGTGCCTCAAATGTGCCTCATATGGAAATGAAGAGGCATCTTTGAGTCACATATGAGGTACGTTTGAGGTATAACTGAGGCGTATTTGAGGCGTAGGCTCATCACGTAAGTGGAGGTACATTTGAGGCATAAATGAGGCATATTTGAGGCGTTCCAAATATTTTGATAGTGCCTCTTCTGTACAGAAGAGGCATATCTGAGGCATGAATGAGGCACATTGACAGTTAAGGAAGTGAGCCAAATATTTGAATTTTCAAATAGTGCTTCTATCTCAAACAAAGGAAAGACTTGGTACAAAAGCAGAACTACTTAATAAACTTAATGACCTTGATGTAAATGCCAAATGGGTGGCACACTCAATCTGACATGCATTCCGGATTATTTGTCAAATTAAAGGCACACAATAGTGCATTTTTTTTATTAGTTGGGAGCTTCAAATGTACCATTTACAGAAATGTCACAGTGATCCTTTTGAATTTCTCCCAGAAGAAACCCATGAAAAAAATTATTTTAGTTACTAATTTTGGCCAAATTTTTGGCACAAGCAAAAGCGACTCCCGTTGGAAGAAACTGAGCAAGTCACATAGGACAGGGTAATGAATATTCAAATAGATGACCTTTTATGATCTCTGGAAGTATGAAAGAAAGGTGAGGCCTAGCTGTGAAATGTGTTATGAACAAGGAGATGAAGTTTAAAAAGCTGACAATATAAATCTGAGACAAGCTGAAACTGTGGAAAATTTTTCAAATGCTTGTGATAAGGTCAATTGCACAGCCAACTCCGCCCAACTGTCATTCATACAAATAATTATAAATTCTGGGGTGCTGATTGGCTGGTTCTTTTGACTTTATTTAGCAGTGGTTAATTTGCCTCATATTTGCCTAGTCCAGAACGCATGTTGTGATGGCAGCAACTGGTATATTAGATAGACAGAATGTCAAGATGGACATATATATGAATAAACAGACTGACAGACTGTATATATATAGATAGATAGATAGATAGATAGATAGATAGATAGATAGATAGATAGATAGATAGATATAGATAGATAGATAGATAGATAGATAGATAGATAGATAGATAGATAGATAGATAGATAGATAGATAGATAGATAGACAGATAGATAGATAGATAAATATATAGACAGATAGATAGATATAGTATCTTGAATGCTGCATGTGGGTGTTGCTTCATCATTACATGTATATCATACATTTAGGCCCTAATTGTACATTTTGCGGTCTGGTCTTGCAAATTGTGGTCCAAATCAGTCACTGCTTACTCTCTCAACCTTAAGAAGATCAACCAATCAGACTTCAGTGCATGGCTGAATGATTGTAAGTTGTTAAATTGTTTTATTCTGTTTTTAGCAGCTATTGTCATTTGCACAAATAAGAGCCTATTCCCAAGTGTAGCAAATTCACAGCTAGTATTATATAAATTCAGGTTTTTTAATTCCTTGACAGTTTGTCACAGGCATTTTTGGTGGACAAAATAACAGAAGTCCACACCTCAAATGTTTTCAATTAATTGGAGGAGAGGGGGGAGGCCCACCCTACCCTACGTCACTCATCAGTTGACTGAACATGCAGTGGGGACATAAAATGTTGCTCAAATCACAATTTCATATATTTTTCTTGATCTCTGCTTAAAACCAATTTTTTTAAGGTTGACAGGATGCACTTGCAGTAGCCCATTCTTTTATAAGGAAAAAACTGAACGAAACTTTCATTTTGATGACTGTGGCCCTTTAAGGAAATTGTCATTTGACTTCTAACAAAAGAGCATGTTGTCATGTGAGTGATAATATAGTCTGTTGAGCAAAACACAAAATTCGAAGAGTTACATCAGCAACACAACCAAATAAATTGAACTCATTGTTCAGAAAACCTTGACAGTAAAAACTACAACTTGCATATTTATAAGTATGACATGTACAGCGAAGTATAAGTAAAAATGTGACTTACAACATTGGCACCATGCTCCCTAGTTGGGGTTTCCCTTTTCAATGCAAATTTAGGTCACCACAAGGAGACACCCTAGTATAATCTACAGGAGAGGCATGTTTGAGGCGTAAGGGGGAATTCAGGCCAAACTAAAATTTGGCTATGTTGGAGAGGCACATTTGAGGCACAGGGTAGAAAAACAGAGTCCAGTTTGAGGCACATTTGAGGCATAGATGCAGGTAATGCTTTTCTTGGTAAGTCAGGGAGGCATGTTTGAGGCATATCATTATGCAGGGAGGCATAGATGAGGCACATCATTAACATAAGAGGCACATTTGAGGCACACTGCACTTGGTAGACTATGCCTCAAATGTGCCTCAAGTATGCCTCAAACGTGCCTCAAATGTACCTCTGAAAAATTTCTATGCCTCAAATGTGCCTCTCTTTGGTCTGGGTAGTGCATTAAATTTTATCCCTACTTGGCCAAACTTTCGAAAAGCTCAACCCAAACACTTAACATAGAAATTGGCCCGAAGCAGTTTTTTTTTAGGAGATAAATAGTGAGTGACACATGCCCGAATTCCATAATCAAGATCTAGACACCATTTGTAAAAATACCATGGGAACTATAGATTTTCAATAATGCTAAATTTACCATCTTCCAAAAGTTTTAGTTTCCTTGCCTGATTTTTTAATGATCCCCAAACTTTTGATGGAGGGGGTGGGGGTGGGTGACTCCCCCCCCCCCCACTGTCCCTCCATGGTAAATATCAATGAAATATCTTCCTGAAAATTAACCAAGAAATACATCACATTAAACATGAGAGGTTGAGAATACTGCCGTTAAACATCCGTCCTGTATACGAGCTGCAGCATCTGGTACTAAATCTATAATACAAAGTGTTCTTCAACACTTTCAGATGATGTGATGAATAATCTGACATCATTTTCACACAAGAGGGAGAAAAGAGGTGGGTATTTCTTTCTAAGAGCTATTGAAGTGTTTCTATTAATATTCATGTAAGCCAGAACGCTTTTTTTGAATTTCAGAGGCAGAAGCCTGCTCGATATTGAGATACTATGACGAAAAATATGGTTCAACCAGAAACAGTAGTCACAAAATCATAGAATATAGTCCCTCTTTATAAGAAATCTTCTTTTCTGTAGAATATTCCGGTGCAAGTAAATATGGCGGTGAGAGATCCAATGCAGATTTGTCAACCAGCATGAAATTTAACACACTCACACTTTGAGGCACACTCATACTTTAAGGGCTTAAGTTCAATGATATGAGTAGCAGTACTCAAATATGTTCTTAAGTTTCGAGTACATGTCTGATTCTCTGAGGACATAAATGTCACTTGGTGCAGACCACTTTGGCACAGAACCTCTGAGATGAGCACCTGCCGGACTTAGCTGGCATGAACTGTAGCATTCACAAGATCTATATATTCTATATATTCTACAACATCTTTCTAAACAATTTATCTTGTGCATGACTATTGCATCTGAAATAATCCTCAAAATGTCATTTCATATTTGTAGCAATAAATACCAAGCCATGCAAAGCTTTCCAAAAAGCTTCAATCACAGAGACTTTGATTTGACAAATTTTTTTCTCCCATTCATTTTCGTTTGAGTCTGTCTTTTAGTTAAGGAGCAAATTGACAGTTTGATGAATTACCTTGGTGACTAGACTGATAAATGCAGTCAAAGAAATGTCAGAGCATATCTATTTCCTGTGAAGGGTCTTATTTACAGGAGTCAGACCTCATCCTAAGCTGTGATTCGAACCAGAAAGGGAGATGTGTTCTGCATACCAGTTACAAGTGCAATTTTTGGATAAGGAATACAAGTACGTGTGGATAGTATTGTCAAAACTAAATGTGGAATTACGGGAAGCAGAATCGCGTAATAAAATGTGGATGGGAAGTTGCGACATGAGCCCAAATTTGCCTAATTTAACATTGCTTCATTTTTTTAAAGAAAAAAAATATTCCTTGTTATGTCGCTGTCTTTTAATGGTTCTAAAGTTTGTTATTACTTCTGGAGATATAAGGAGTAACTATCCTTGAAACATTCAGGTTTGGAGTTGTCAATGATTATTTTTCTGCACACAAAACAACAAAAAACGATTTTTGATACATGAAAATGGAGTGGCATTGGTATAATATGTACACGTATACTAAACTACTGTCCACCATGAAACCCTTCCAAAAAGCAATAGACAAGGCCATCAAGGGATTTGAACTTGACCTTCAATTTGAGTTTGCTAGTAACTTTTTACTTTCCCAAATTACAGAGATCACAGAACTCTTTTTGCATGCAATAGTTAGAATTACTGGGATTGCAGAGGTCATTTCAGAGAGAAATGCTTGTTGACCACTCATTAGAGTGTCTGGTGTCTTTTCTCAACAGGCTCTTTGCCTACGTGATTTTTTTGGACAGCAAGAAATATTTCTTCAACTACGAAAAGATGCCTCCCTCATTTTCATATGACTATCCAGCTGGATTTTGTATCGACATTAGAAAAAAGATTGAGAGTTACAGTGCTTGTACGTCATCGGTGAGATGCATGTGATACTATCAGTTTCAATGTCCATTTTTGATACTTTTCAAGCATTTTAGTATATCTATAATCGGGTTGATGACCTGACTTGCTATTAGTCCTAACAAATATCCACAGAGTTTTTTTTAAAATGTAAATATTGGTTCATGCATTTTGGAAAAAATATATATATATGCACATTTTAGCATTTGCATCAAAAACACTAATAAGGGTTATCTCATACATTACCATCTGTTTATTAACCATATACAATAATAAATTTTATTACATGACCACTATGCTAGAGCGATGCTGATTGGCCTAAATCAGTCACATGACGACATCATAAAAACTCATATTGCATGGTTCGGGTGCAATATGATTGACTTCCGGTAGGCATACAAGGTGCAAGACGTATCAGCAGAGCTCCGGTAAATAAGCAGTTTTTAATTATATTTTCTACTGTTCTATCACCCTGTTTCTGCTATATACCTCTCCCTTACCTTACTGGCAGTTTTTCCGTGTTTTTCAACGCACGTCAGGTTATTTTCCACTTTTTCTTTGCTCTCAAAACTTCGTTTTTTTCCTCTCAATGCGATCACTGCATCAGCCATTACGGCCTCCTCCTCGAAATTTCAAAATCACTCATCCGTTTCAATTTCCATGGTTGGTTTACCGTTTAACTAATTTGCAGACAGGGACTAGGTTTTTGTTCTTAAAGCTCGCTTTTTCAACACAATAACATAATTTCATCAGTTAATAAAAAAATAATAATTTAATTATCTTCATCTGCTAAATTACCTACTTATAAATTCCCGAAATTCTCACCTCCTCTGACGTTCGCCATTAGTGTAAGAAAATTAACCAATACTACAGGCAATTAATTCAATCCTATTCAATTACAATTTAGTAGATTGAACCATCCTTTTCGCCTCCTTTAAGGCTTTATAGATTTAATTGTACTTTGATTGTTCTAATTAAAATTGATCAATTACGTTTTACTGTTTATTGCATTGTTGACCTAATTGATTGACCTCTGCTCTGACGAAGTAGGCCCAATTATTATTAACCAAATTTTCATCTAGCGCATTTTCAAATAAGCTCAATTTCAATTAAGCGTAGGTTTAACTTCTTATTAAACTAAAATAATTTCAACTTCTTTTTAAATTAAATCTGCTTATCAAGCCAACTTCCAATTAATTCTTTTAAATCTTTTGTAATCAACTGTATTTCACACCCATTCTAATAGCCAAACAATTACCTAATCCTCTCAAGGAACTAGTCACTAATCCTAATACTTTTCTCCACTGACTTATTTAATTCTACCTGCTAATCCCCAAAGTTACAACAATATACAACACTGCTATTGACTTCAACCCCACCAACTGTAGTTCATTCACTCTCCTGCTATCACCTGTCAAGTGCACATCTACTGCTATTCTCTGATTTATTGTTTGATCTACACTCCATACAGATTGCTGTCGCTCCTGTGTTGCAGAAAGTTCTGGCATCACCATCTGGAATCTGGGATAGACCTTACCAACTCACAAGAACTCGAGGTACTTCATCAAATTGAAATACTATCTGCTCTACTTCAAAATTTTTACTCTGTGAATTTATCAAATAAGCAAAACTTAAAATTGTTTTAGCTACACTTAAAAGTTATTTTCATCCACTATCCAGTTGTTGGCAGTCACTAACTGACCTGCCACTCAATACCAGCCAACTTGACAATCACTAACTGATTGTTAACAATCGACCAGATCACTAACTGATCTGTCACTATAGATACTCCACTGTCTTCGCACTTATCTTTCACGAACTGTTTTATCTGGCAGTCACTAACTGAATTGCCACTGAATCATTTTGAGAATTTTCAACTAAACAAACCTCACTTACTCCTGACTTAAGAATATTCTTCCTGGCAATCACTAACTGATTGTCTTCTAAATAGTCACTAACTGACTAGTAAGCTGTCACCTAAAAACTGTCTGCAGTCACTAACTGATCTGCTATTCTTCTGTTATCCTGAAAAACCTTTAATTATTTTCAACAATTGCTTACAGCTCCCTTATCACTTGAAGAAAACTGTCCGGCATACACTAACTGTTTTGCCATTCCTGCGTTAATCAAATTGATCTGTCAACCCTGATAGAGTCACTGACTTTTGAACAAATCTGTATCATCACTACCTAGTCTGTGATCAATATATGTTCTCCCTGAAAATCGACATCGCAAAGTGCATAAATACATGACATAAAAAAATCCCACTCATCTGAGCATAGACAATTACTAAATAGGCGATATTTTCACTAACTGGCCTACTTTTCAACTCATTACCTGTTATCTTGACAGTCACCAGCTGATCTTTCACTGTTGACATTGCTAACTTGTAACACACCAGTTGAGAACTAGCTTAACCTGTCACTTAATTACTAGTGATCTAGTTACTTACATATATATATATATATAAATATTCATGTACATACTTATTAACCGATTGATTGACCTGTACCAAGATTGTTTAATCAAATCAAATCTTAAACGTTTTAACTGACTGATTGCAGAGAGTGGAATCAACTGGAGTGTCCAGCAAGCATCAGTATCACAATCTTGCAGTTGTCAGCTGATTAAGAATCTACACCCTGCTCAGAGGTAAGATATTGACTCCAAGCTAATAATACCATTGAACTTGACTATTGCATCACTGTTGAGTCATTATTAATAAGGAATTTTGGAGTTAGTGGTCACCCTAGATTAATACATTTTTAAAATCAGATCTATACATTTTGACGTTATCACTGACGTTTTACTATTCTGTTGTTATCAGATTTGTCACCGGTCACTAATAACCAGCTGTCTGTACCTAGATTATTAATCAAGCTCAATTATTTTTTTGAAAAATTTATTGTATCACTGCTAGGTCATATTTTATACAGAAGGCACTTTGGAAGCAAATAATTGTCCTATAGTTAGATATTTGTAAAAACTGATCTATAAATTCCAACACAATCACTATTGTATCACTAATCTAATATGTAAATGCCACAGCATAAGAGCGAGGCACAAAGATAATTCTCAAGATAATTTTTGATTGCTACAATTAATAGAATTAAGAATCTAGTGCTCTTTACAAAGTAAACTCAGATTACTGTAGGAGTAATGATTGAGTGGGATGGTTGCACAATTCCTTTGAGCAAACATAGTTTGTTGTTTTACGGACAGATTATCATAACTTAAAACAACAAGCTATGTTGACTCAAATAAATTGTGCAACTATCTCAATCATTTGAGCTTACCCGATAACCCGAAATTTCAAATTTTACAGTGAATCACACCCTTTCTTCAGAAATTTTCATAGGGATGTGCCACAAAAATTTTTATTTTAATCCACACACCAGTGGGCAAAAGCACTTACCATTTTAATCATTCATTAAAAATGTCTGGAACTTATAGTAATCCAGAATTGTTTGTTTATTCTGGTAACATTGGAATTGTCATTAGGGGCGTATAATGGCCTGAGGGGGGGCGGGGCATTACATGGGGTGATTACGGGGTGATTACGGGGTGATTACGGGGTGATTACGGGGTGCTCCGCGGCATTTCCTATCTCTTCCATGTTAATTTTCGGTCGGGGGGGGGGGGTGGGCATGGCACCATGGCCCTCCTCTAAATACGCCACTGACGGTCATTTCAAGCCGGTTCTGATAGTACCAAATATGTATATCCTAGGAGGCCAAAAATCTTATACCAACCAGCAGCGCCTCTACATAGTATTACCCTTTCTTAGTGAGATTAAGGATTGATGTGGATTTTTAGTACCCCCTGCCACCCAAAATTATACAACCACATATTGTTATACATGCACACAGGGGCGGACTGGCGGCAGTTCGGGCCCCGTGGCAAAGAAGGTCAATGGGCCCCACATTATTTTCAAATGTTTTAAAAGCAAATTAATGAAGCATATATTTTGGTGAATTATTGCTGGTGCCCCGTGAGCTTGGCTTTTTGGTTGGAAATTTTATTTTTGGGCATCTTATTCTTGCATGGGCCCCGCTGATTTGATGGGCCCGTGGTAGTTGCCACTCTGCCACATAGGCCAGTCCACTCCTGGACGATTGCATTGGACGATTGCAAGCGCAGAATCAGGGACTTTCGCGTATACAAAGGTTTCATATCCTTCGCCTAGAAATGCATGTGAAAATAAGTCCCGCCTCAGGTCGTAAAATCTGAACAGTGCCTAATTTGGAAAAGGCCTTGGCATGCTGTATCTGTGGTATTGTTTAAAGTCATTTATAATGAGAGATCAATAAAATACTTAATTGTTATGTGATGCCGCAGCACAGATAGGTAGGACTGTTATAAAAAAAAGAATGCCACGATTCAGAATGTTCAGAAAAATTTCCCTGGCTAATTCTGGGCAACAAGTGTAGGTCCTATATATGGAATTTAACAGGCATGGATACTTAGGGCTACTGGGGTATATAAAATATTATATTGGAATAATTTTTCTTTAGGCCTCATCACCACTCCAGAACAAAAAAACTAAGGAAATATGTACCATTCAAAAACAAATCAAGAAATTGATAAATATGGCAAGGAACTGCAAATCTTCTCTCACAAGAAATTTTGCCTTAACCAATACTGGCAACCATCACAGACACTGCCAACAGGAAGAGCCCAAAAAGAACAAAATCAAAATGGTGACACCGTACAAATGTACAAATCCTTTCATCATCAGAAAAGGTAACACACTCCAGACATTGTCAAATACCAGTCAAATTGTGAACTAGAATTTAGCATTCCACTTCCACCGACTTGACAAAATAAAATGCAGATTTTTTGTGCAGAGGCTTAGAACCCATATATTGATAAGCATAAGTCAGACAAGACAGAGTTTAGTGTTCTATAGACATCAAAGCGAATATTAACATTGCATCTTTGCCATGCATCTGGTACTTCACATCAGAAACATAGGCTGCGCAGCAGCAAACCTTCAGCGAATAACACCTTTAGAAGATTACAATAATATCATAAAATTGGTGCGTTTACGAAATTGCTTATAGGTATGCAATAGCGGTAGTAGTGGCCTTCCATTATCTCTATTTTTCCAATGATTCATAAAGTGTTATACGCATCAAAAAGCACTGCTAAATTAATTGCATAGGTGATTTGTTTAGAAAAATGCATTACTGTGCATGCAATAGTGGGGAAGTTTTGGCTCCGATATAAAAAAAATTCTTTTAAATATTTTTTCTCAATATTACAAAAACTATAGAATAGCCATCTGTCAGACCATGAAAAGGCACAACTAGACCATACAAGCCATATGTGTACCAAACTTCATCCATGTATATGGAATAGTGACCGGATGTTGGGCCAGAAACAAAAATAATAATTTTTATGTTTTTTTCAATATTTGAAAAAGTATATAATATTTTCCATCAGACCTTTCAAAAGGCAAAACTAGACCATATTGACCATATGTGTACCAAAGTTTATCCATGTACATGCAATAGTGAGCGAGTCTTAGCCCAAAAAACAAAAAAAATATGTTTTTATATCTTTTCTCATTTTTTCAGAAAGTATAGAATATCTGTCAATGAGACCATCAAAAGGCACAACTAGACCATATAGGCCACGTGTGTACCAAATTTCATCCATGCACATGCAATAGTGACCGAGCCTTGGCCCGGAAACGAAAAAAAAATTTTTTTTATATTTTGTTAATTATTTCAAAAAGTATTTAAGATCTATTCATCAGACCATCAAAAGGCACAACTAGACCATACAGGCTAGATGTGTACCAAATTTCATCCCCATACATTCAATAGAGGCCGAGTGCCGGGCCGGAAACGATCCATCCGCCCGCCGCCCGACCGCCCGCCCGGCGGACGGACAGCATTTTTACCCAAGTGATTACAATACCTTCTTCGAACTTCGTTCGCTGAAGGTAAAAAGCTTATACATAATACATGCAGAATTATCTTACCATGAAACATGGAGCCTCTTTCTCATGCAAAATTTAATGAAATTGGTGTCACAAGGGAACAAGCTTTACATCAAAGACAATCAAATTCATATTCATTATGACTATACTAATTTTACTAGATGATATTCACACACCATTGCATTGGTGCTTGACACATTCATAAATATGCAATAATCACTGAAATCTTTGAGTTTCAAAACAATGTCAAACCTGTTAACTTTTTATTGAAATGGTTTTGAAATGGTTTAATCTTATCATCACAAGAACTGCATGACACTGATGCAAATCAATCACTCTCAGGATAAAAATGGTTAGATTCCTTGTTACCATGACAAAGGTAACCATGCATGCACAACTTAGTAATTTCCCCCATATTAATTCACACAACAGCTTGTGATATTGTTACTCTGTGACCCTGACTTGGGTTGTTTTGTTATAATGTACCATTGTGTCTATAACGGCATACGTGAAAATTATTCATTCATTCGGAAAGTAACAATAGACAGACATTGCAACAGAGATATAGAAAACAGTTCTTGCAAAAACGAAAATTTCTGTGCGTCTGGCAAAATTCTCAGTCTTTCCAGGTGAACACCGTTGACATGCATTTTCAAGTTTTGGTGGCCCTTCGATGTTTGGTGGTCTCATGGCACTGGAAGAAGAAAAGTAAATTTATGAAATGGCATTAACATGCAACATGGATATGCAGATCTTACAGTTAAATAACTAATTAATTATAAGTCAGCCTATAGATGTATTTCAACACCAAAGTAGAGTGGGGGACATTATCCATTTCGGAAATAGTTTTAAAGCAAGTGTTGGCCTTTTTTTCATTGTATAGATTTTTGGTTAAAAAAAATTGTTTACCACTTGACAATAAAAAAATTAATGTTTGTTCAGCACTTGAAAAAAAGAAGTTTTTCCATGTTGAAAAAAATTAGTTCATCGACGCTTCATGCACAAACGAAAAAAAGTTTGTCATGGGTGTATGTAAAATCCTTAGCACCCCAACTATTGTCTGGTCTAGCCCTGGACCCCTGTGGGACAGGGGTCATGAATCGTCGCATTGAAAAATCATGAGATTTTACAGAAAGGGTCTGGGAGAATTTAGATTGCTCTGTCAGTTTAATAGTCATGGCAAAACCAAAAACATTATTTGAAAATAGACAACACTTCCTACAGACGGCACTTATTTCTACATTTCTGCATGTTGAAATAAATGAACACTCACCCTGTGAAGTTAAAGAAATGATTTTTTTCTTTAAACATTGAAGAAATGGCGTCTCCTCATTGGGTGAGAGAGGGTGATGTCACAACAAACGTTTATGATGTCATAGGTATTTTTGGTGACGTCACAATGGTGACATCAAACATAAAAATGAGGCTGATAGCTGTTTCTCACAAAATTTTTGGCAATTGTCTCATTTAAAAGTCAATTTTTAGAGTACAAACTTTTGTGGAAATGCTTTCAAAAGTGGTGCCGTCAGCAGTAAAATATGTAGGCTACCCAAATCCAAAATTTCATTAAATTTGGAGAAAAACTGTTTGATATAGACCAATTCTCCTGATGCCATGTCGAAATCTCAAAATTTTGAATGGGACGACCCATGACCCATGCTACGCATGGGTCCCAGGGCTATGTCTGGTCGGCCCCTTATAAAATAGTATCACCTGTTGCACTGACTGATTCCACTTCATCACGCTCTCTGACATTCTGTTTCATCTGCACAAGATCTCCTGCGTTATTCCTGAAATACATTTGAAAAAGATTTCAAACACCGAATTTTGTCTAGAAAACTAGATAACAAATGCCTGAAACCAGTCATTGCTAAATTGGTGTCACTGGGAGACCAACTTTTTTATTGATTGCACACTTGGCTGTCTGACTTGTTAAATTTCGATATGCCTGGGTGCAATTTCAAAAATATTCTTCATAGTCTTTCCAATAATTATTTTTCAGATTATATCATCTTTCTGATGAATTACAATTTTCCTTTATTTAAAATTTGTGAAGCTTATTATGGTGGAAATCGACCAACTCGTAAATATAGCTATCAACAATCAAAAAATTCAAATCCTTTTTGCAAGCTACAGCATACATGTATGTGGATCTCAGCTCATTTATCAGTACAATGAGGTGTCTGACTAAGACATCATATGCTTCCTCTATTATACCTTTTAACTTATAATTTTTGTAAAACAAACAATAATCTGACTGTCTGTTTGCTGTTGTTAAAAGTGCTAATCCTTAGCAGGGCGCTAACATGCATTTTTGTCAGTTAGATACCAGCTTTTCCAATGGTATAAGTATATCGGTGATGTCTAAAACAAATTAGAGGTGTCTACCTTCAATACATCCATGGGAAATGGCTGTTTTTCAACAGTGAACTGACCTGTCGCTCATTTTGGCTAACTTGCTGCACAGACTGAACCTGCTTGCTGTGATTATAGGTGCACTGGCTATGACGTCATGACAACAATCATATGACTTCATAAGATCATCAACCAGTTCAGCCGGGAGTTCAGCAATGGTAAAATGAAGTTAGGTCAACTTGCCTAGCAGATCGAGTTCACAATGGGGAAGTGTCTCTGACCCAGAAACTGGCCAGCTTGCCCTGGCCGTTTCTGGGATCAGAAGCCATGCTCCGACTAGCAAGAGAGGGTCACGTCATATCTCCAAGAGTTATTTATAGCACAAGTTATTTATAGCACCAAACAAATAGTGACGTCACCTCTGGAAAGCTCTTATGACGTCATTACCATTGTGCTCTTTATCATTCATGACGTCACCTAAACAGTGCCACTTTTGGCGCCAGGTCTGTGCGCTGTTTTGGCGCCTCCATGTCAGTTGTCTGGAAATGTAGCAACTAAAGATTTCCAGACAAACACAATGTCTGAGTTTTTGTTACTCTGACAGCATTTTGATATTGGTCAATGACGCTTGATCAACCTCCTCACCTGAACATCTTAAATTTGATTAAAAATCACCTGAAGAAATCTAAATGTACTAGAAAATCATGAAGAGCTGCAGTATGACTTCCGGAAAAGATAGAGAGTTCTGGTTTTCTCCTAACCAAACAACTTTGTGTCACATGTGAGGAATGGTCCTATGTATAATACTCTTGATTATACTTTATTCTGGCCAAAAATCACTGTGTGAAATATCGATGCCTTGTTTTAAAGCCGGGACAACTTTGAGCCTGTGACCATCCTCAAGGCACTCAGGTTGTCTTTGGGACACTTTGATAGCTGATTTACAGTCGCTGCTTTTCGGTAAAGTACTAAATGAGACAGTCATCCTACATCCTGGTCAAAAAACACTCCTCACATTACAGATCTGTCAGAGTCAGAGAAATTTAATTCATGATAGTTTAATTGTCTCTTTTATTTTTATGTTAGGGTTCTAGGCCTATGATTCTGAAAAAATCAATCTGGGAATTTTTTTTTAAATTTTAAATTATTACATTTTTTCATCAAGAGAATTGCAAGTAGCCTCATTGGCTTGCTTCTGTAATTGACTATAAAGTGGCCAACCAGACGATAGTTGGGGGGGGGAGGGCTATGGACTTAACCCCTGAGACAAACTTTTTTTTGCACTGGCGAAGCATCCATCGACAAACAATATTTTTGCATGTGATTTTTCATCACAATTTAAATACCTAGCTACAGGTTGAAACAATCTTCTTTTTTTTTCACCAAAAGCCCATGCCCCCCCCCCCAGATCGTCTGGCCGGCCATAAGCTGCCCATTGATGATCGTTTAGGGGCTGACCAGATGATCTTTGTGGGAGGGGGGCTATTGACTGATTATATAACTTAATAAGTTGACCTATATAATTGTGCACTCATTTACTCAATTGAAAATAGTTACATTTTATTTGGTACAATACAAACTGACATCTTGTTGAAGATCAGGTGCAAAATAGTTAAAATGTAAGTAAAAACGTCTGCCTTTTGTTGATGGGTGCCTGGACAAATGTAGCAATTTCATAAATCAATGTATGACGTCAGGAAAAGGAATGCTTGTCAGTTTAATTCTTTCACTGAAACAAGACTGACATGAAAAATGATTTTGTTTCTGTGATTCATAATGGATTTACCTTGGGTTTTCGTTTTGCAATGGAGCTAGCAGGTTGGTCATCTGTTTTCTCAGTCACTGTTGTTTCCTACTGAATTCAGAATAACTTATACTGTTGTCAGCTTGTACGGTACTGTGTTGCAAAGACCAATGTAATTGAATGTTGACAATGATTGCCAGTTTTCCAGTTGACACAAAAAGTTGTCATTTTGCCGGCTGCCCCTCCCTCAAACCATCGCTGATTAGTTACTGCCACTTTCAATGATTGATAACTGAATGTAGTCTAAAAGTTAATTTTTAGTAGATTTTGTCACTTTGTTGCGTTGCCAAATAGATCGCCGTCATGTGTAAAAAATAATCATTGCGTCATCTAAACTTTTCTTGCCTGCTGCGTCACACAATCTTTGGTCACACGTCACATATTCATCGCCATTTTGACAGCCAGACGTGAATGATACTCCAACAAGGCACAGACAGACTTACCTTGATGTCGATGTCGATGTGTCTGACAATGTTAGAGTGTTGCTGACAATCTGAAAATCAATCGATCACTTTTCCTTACGTCTCCTGTTGTGGACGTCATCTCTGCTGCTGTGAGATTCTCTGAGATTCTCTGAGAGTTTCCCTCATTTGGAATTTTTCCTCGCTAGTGCGGTTGCGCAGATGTACAAAATTTTTGCGATGCATGCCTTTTGAGAAAAGGTCACGTGACTAGACATCAAAGGCTCGGACGCACGGCCCTACGGGCCGTGCGAGTGCCTCGCTATTACTGATCAGTCATCACTATTTGACCTGTCATCAAGCTCAATTATTCATTTGAATAAATCTTTCAGAGGAGATCAAGATCGATTGGACTGTCCAGCTAGCATCTGTAGCACAACTCTCTGAAGCTTTTCGACTGATTAATAATCCACGCCCTGCTGAGAGGTGATATATTTGATTTAAATTTTAGTAAAACCAATACTTGGTTATTGTATCACTGCTGGGTCATATATTAATAAGGCATTTTGGAAGAAAGTAATTGTACTATACCAAAAATATCTCATATTTGTAAAAAATTGATCTATAAATTGTAACACAATCACTATCGTATTACTTATCTACTACTGAGCAGTCATCATTATCTGACCTGTCACCTATTAAGCTCAATTATTCATTTGAATAAATCTTTTCAGAGGAAAGCAAGATCGATTGGACTGTCCTGCAAGCATCGGTAATCACAATCTCGGGAAGTTTCTCGACTGATTGACAATCCACACCCTGCTCGGAGGTGAGATATTGATTTAAATTTAGTAAAATCAGAACTTGGTTATTGTATCACTGCTGGGTCATATATTTTAAGAAGTTAATTGGGAAGAAAGTAATTGTGGTAAACCAAGTAATATCCACCCATCGATGCAAAATCAGTGACAGGCAAAATGTCCCTACTCAGCCGCAAACTTTCTAAATGCGGTATGTCCTTCATAAATGCAGACACTTCGACCACCTGTAAATATGAATACCTTCAAGAAGATGGTATCTCTCTGTCGGATGATGGTGCCCGTCGTTTCGCTTCTCTGGTAAATAGGGAACTTGAAGACTTGGAGATTACTCAAAATAAAGGCCAATCGACTTCAAAGAACACTGACCCAGCAGCGACCCCAGTAGTTGGTCCAATCAAGCTATTTGCTCAAATACGCTCAGGTGATGTTGGAAAGGTTATTGGCAAAGGGGGCCACACAGTCAAAAAACTTTCTCAGGATTTCAACGTGAATATATCAGTTGGCAAATGGTATGAAAAAGGTAAAGGAAGCGACAAATACGAAGAAGTGTGCGATGCTGTAGTTGTAACCGGTTCAGTTAATGAGGCAAAGAATGGAGTTGACGCAATTGGAAAAATCTGTGATAATAAATGACATTCAAATTTGCAGGGGCCTAAAAGCGGATCAAATGGAACACCGACTGGAATTATTAAAAATGCATCTATGAAACCTTGTCCTTGTCATTACTCAAGTCTTAACTCAAGGCAGGCCTCTGTGGTGAAGGGCCAGTGCAGATCTTATGCGGAAGTGCTTAAGTCTAATCTTAATATTGGTAATTATGGTAGCCATGCCCGCAGCAATTGCTCGCATGTTCTAAAATTTAAAAAACGAAAACGTCCCAATCTGATCTCTGAGTGTCCTGTTTCTAAAGAAAAGAGGCATCTTAAATTAAGTCTTTGGAATGCTCAAAGTCTGAAGAATAAGACTGAGGCAGTTAAAAACTATAGATTAGATAATGACCTAGACATTCTTCTGTTCACTGAATGCTGGCTGAAATCTGATGACAATATGACCATCAGTGATTTAGAGAATAATGGTGAATGCCAATTTATACTTAAACCCCGAACAGATAGAACCGGCGGAGGACTTGGTTGCCTCTACAGATCTGACATCAAGGTCCAGAAAACTGAAATTCCATTTTACAAAACATTTGAAAGTCTTGGTCTTGATCTCAACCTGACTAACCTGAACCTAACTGTGCTCCTCATCTATAGACCCGAATCTTCAGCCAAAAATAATTACAAAATGTCAGAATTTTTTGATGAATTTGCAGACCTCCTAGCGCTGTATCACAGTTCAAAAAAATGAAATCCTCATTCTGGGTGACTTTAATTTTCATGTAAACAAAACTGATAATATTAATGCATGCAAATTAAAGGATCTACTAGAGGTCTTTGGACTAACACAGCACATCAATGAACCAACACACATTGCCGGCAACACGTTGGACCTTCTCATTACAAGAGATGGCAGCACAGTCCTGAAAAGCCACCTTGTGGATGAACTGATTTCGGATCACCACTCTATAATTTTCCAAATCGACTCTCCAAAGCCTCAGCAAAAACAAAAGAAAATAAAGTTCAGGAAAACTAGAAATATAAATCTGAATCAATTTAGAACTGATCTGAAACACTTCTTCTCCAATAAATTGAAATCTCTAAGAGCAGATCCAGTAGGTATTGACTACCTTGAGCGTCTGATATCCACATATGAGGACTCTCAAAGTGTCCTTGATAAACACGCCCCTCTAAATGAAAAGCTTCTCACAATCAGAAAGGCCACTCCATGGAACACGGACGACATTAAAGCTGCAAAATCTGCTAAGAGAAAGGCGGAGAAAAAATGGCGCAAAACAAGATCCTCGACTGACCTTGAAAATTTCAAACAAATGAGGAACAAACTCAACATTCACCTAAATCAGCTCAAATCGAAACATTTAAGCAATAAGATCTCTGAAAACAAGGGTAACTCTAAAGCACTCTTCAAAATAGTCAATTCTGCTCTGTATCGGAAACAGGACTCGCCACTACCTATACATGACAATAGTGAAGCTCTGGCACATGAATTTTCAAACTTTTTTGAAGAAAAAATTGACAAGATAAGAGATAAACTGGATAACTCCTCAGATGCAACTTTTGTGATAACGGACCCTTTGTATGCAGTTCAAAATTCTACTTTTAATGGAAGACCATTACAAAAATTCTCTGAAGTAACTGAATCTGAAATTAAGAAAATAATCACAAACATGGCCACAAAGCACTCCAAACTGGATCCAATACCTACATGGCTTTTAAAAGATTGTCTGGATGATTTCCTGCCCATCATCACCAGAATTGTAAACACATCGCTTAAATTAGGAATCATGCCGGACTCACTAAAACATGCAGTAATAAAACCTCTACTGAAGAAGATGGGTCTTGAACTAGTCAAGAAGAACTACAGACCGGTGTCAAACCTGAAATTTCTAAGCAAGGTAGTCGAAGCAGCAGTGATCTCCCAACTTTCAAATCACTTGTCTGATAATAACCTACACGACACAAGGCAATCGGCTTACAAACCACTCCACAGTACTGAGACTCTTCTTACTAAAATCCACAACACTATAATGTTAAATGGCAATAGAAATAAAACAACAATGTTAGTTCTTTTGGACTTGTCTGCTGCCTTCGACACAATTGATCACGAGATTCTTCTCAGAAGACTCGAGAATACATATGGTATCAAAGACACGGCCCTGAACTGGTTCAGGACTTATATGAATGGTCGAACCCAATCTGTTGTCATAGATGACACTGAATCAAAAAAGAAAACATTAAAATATGGTGTACCCCAAGGATCCAAACTTGGGCCAGTCCTTTTCAATCTGTACATTGCTCCCGTAAGTAATATTGCACAAAAACATAACATCGAAGACGAGAAATATGCAGATGATGAGCAATTGATGCTTGCATTCGAACCAAATGACAGAGATACAAATGATGCAAAATCTAATATGGAAGCATGTATCAAAGACATTTGTAAATTTTTCTGGAGCAACAAACTGTGTAACAATAGTGAAAAAACCGAAATAATCATTTTGGGACAAAAGCGGGACAACAGAAAAGTCACAATCAATTCACTTGAAATTAACAGCAATAAAATTGAAATCTCAGACAAAGTACGAAATCTCGGAGTATATTTTGACAAGCACATGACCATGGAAAAGCAAGTTAACAAAATGTGTCAAGCAGCATACTTGAATATTAGAAACATTGCTAAAATTAGAAACTGCCTAAACAAGGATGACGCGAAGACGGTGGTTAATGCCCTGGTAACCCCGCATCTTGACTATGGAAATGGACTTTTGTACGGAACACAACAAAAACTTCAGAACAAACTCCAAGTTGCTCAGAATTCAGCGGTCCGACTAATTGAGAAACTTAAGAGACGTGAACATATCACAAAATATAGGAAGGATCTACACTGGCTACCTATCCCTGCAAGAATTGAATATAAGATACTAACAACCACATGGAAAATACTCAACGGAAAAGCTCCACAATACCTGCAGGGTTTGATAAAACCAAAAGCCAACCCACGGAACTTACGAAGTGCAAGAAAAAATTTAATTGAACCGCCCGACATCAGATTAAAAAATAAATGGGGTGAAAGAGCCTTCTCTGTTGTTGCTCCAAACTTGTGGAATCAACTCCCTGAGGCAGTGATGAAGCTTGCTAATTATGGTGGATTTAAGAAACATCTTAAAACACACCTCTTCACTAAATCATATGAATAAACAACTCAAATCAGTGAGCGTCGGTGAGCAAATTTTATTTGGAACTGGCGCTATACAAACTATTATTATTATTATATGAGATTTTTCCAAAAAAAATTTTTTTTACAATTTTTTTTTTTTTCAGATTTTTTCACATTGCATGGTTAGAGTGCAATATGAGTTTTTATATAAAAAAAAAAAATTCCAAAAAAAATTTTTTTTTTCATTTTTGTTTTTTGACTGAAAAAAAAAAAAAAAAAATTCCGAAAATTTTTTTTTTTTCGGAATGGAACATTATATTGGAAGCATAGTGGTCATGTAATAAAACAAATACGGCACTTATTATCGTGCAATATGAAAATTTATTTGCACTCGTAAATTCATATTGAACTCGGGCTGCGCCCTCGTTCAATATGAATTTCCTCGTGCAAATAAATTTTCATATTGCACTCATATCATGCCGTATTTGTATAATATCATATGGCTAGCGGAAATACTCGCTTCTCATTGGCCTACAGCCGTGCAATATTCTACGATATTGGACGCATTATATTGCACGCTCATTTTAACATGTGAAAGATTGGACGGACCTGAGAGGAAACACCATATTTCAGTGCTGCTGCAACCACAAGCAGAGAAAAATATTGCGTTTTTTCATTTTACTAAAAAATGCAATGCAGAGCAAAGGAGGCAGTTAGAAAGCTGGTTTTCGCGGTTTTTGCCGATTTTTCAGTTATTTTTTTGTATATTGAGGTCAAAAGTCTGCTATAAAGTTTCAGAAAAAAATCGAAAATAATATCTATCATCAAGTATATAACTTTTGGATTCCAAAAGTGTGAAAAATTTTTTTGTGAGTGAAATAGTTATTGATTTCTGATGAGATACATTTTAAATATGTAGTTCAAAAGAAACACAGACTTGCGGCAGCACAAGATTTTTTCTTGGTTTTAGTAAAAAATGAATCACCACCCAGTAATGGAAATAGATAGGAAAATGATTTTGGTGGCAAAAGATGTATTTTAAAGGGCTAAGTGGATATAGACTTTTTGTAATGTTTATTTTATTATTTTTAGTCAGTAGGCCTATAAAGGATTAAGAGGCCGAAAAACCTTTTCCCCCCAGTTTCAGTGACTCTGTTGTGTTAAGAGATCTAAAGTCTGCCAAAAAAAAAATAGTAAAATGAATTTAAAGAAGACCCATCATCAAGTATATCATTCCACAAGAGAGAAGCCTTTTTTTGGGTGAAATATTTATTGAATTTTGATGAGATACATTTAAAAACGTAGGTCAAAAGAAACAAAAAAATAGTCTAGACATCAGAATTCCAGCCCTTTTATTTGCATTTGTCACAAAAAAACCATATGATATATCAGTTATTGCACATCACCTCGTGCAATATCAGTTTTTATGGCACCTCGGTGACTAATATTGCACTCGGGCTGCGCCCTTGTGCAATATTAGTCACCTCGGTGCCATAAAAACTGATATTGCACTCGGTGCTGTGCGATAACTGTATAATATTTAATTATTTACTATTACGCACGAACGTAATTGTTTTAATGTGATGAGCCTGCTTGTACCACAAGAGTTTCCATATGGATTAAATAAAGTATATCGTTATCGTTATTTTTCCCTTTGTATACTATACATACACTCTATGTATATGTTTTGGTCAAAAATCTCCTGCTTATGCATAGAATTTCTGATTGTGATGTTGGTCTACCCAGGATATCCTGATAGTTACGCGGCAGAAAGAGACCAAAAGTGGCATTATGACGCATGTTAATGGAAACAGATATATGAATCATTCTTATTAAGCGTAATTTTCTAATCGTCGGCAATTATTACAAAAAGTTTACTTGTTCTTCAGATTTTATTACAAAAAGTTTATTTGTTCACCATCCAGGATGTTTAGATACTGACAATAATTACTCTGATGGAAGTCACCAGCATGCTATAGTCTATGCTGCGGGTGGATCGCGTGTGTGTGTATTTACACCAAATAGCCCTACATATACACACTCTTTCCGTGGTGTGACATAATGTTAAAATTATAATTAATTTGATATAATCAATCTAGTTCAATATGATATTGTAAATGAAGCTTGATTGGAACAAAATTCAGCATCAACATCACTGTGACTGTACTACGTACATGTACATGTATATATACATTTTCGTTTCCTTTTACCAAGTCCAACCTATGACTCAGTTTATTGTGATTAAGTTGCTAATGCTATTGCCATGTGTTATTGACTGAGTGCGTTGTAATATTTTACATGGTGGCAGAATGTTAGTGTTCTTTTTGAGAACTTAGTTCTGTCACCATGATACATATTAATTTAACCTGCATCACTTTGTATGAATTTGTTTTGTTAACTTGGATCAAAATAAAACTTTCCTTCCATTCTTCCTCCCTATCCTTGATAGTAGATGAAAAATATATTCCTTGGGAGGTTAATTTTGTGTTTAATGATTACCTCACAGTTAAATCTGATGTTGTAATCATTTTCCTGACTCAGTAGCTTAATAAGTACACTGCAAAAAATTCCCGTTAAATTTTACAGTTAAATTAACTGGCAACTTTGTTCCAGGTCTAATAACTGTGAAAGTACTCACAAACCTGAACAGGACAATGTACCGTAAAATGCAGATCGGTACATTGAACTGTAATTTTACGGATTCAACAAAGTGATATTACGGTATAATGTATATATATAAAACAGTTTATTCAAAGTATATTTTACAGTAACATCAACTGTAAAACATAGAAAGTAAAGCATGCAAGGAGCCGTGAAATATACTGTAAAAATACGGATAGAATCCGTTATTTTTACTTTTGCATAAATGTGAAACCACACACTGAACATGTGATTTAACTGTGGCATAGCTGTAGGAATTTACCAAAGCTGGAATCAGCTGAGTGAGCCACTGACTCCAAGCTCGGCCTTGCTCATCTCTTGCTTGATGGCAGGGAAGTAAGTCCATCAATACCCAGCAATTAATTCGCACACGTTTGCGCACAAATTGCCGCCATAAAATTGATCGATATCTTTCAAGAGAAGCAGGTGTCAGGTTTTCACAAGTATGTTCTATTTATCCAGACTGTGCTTGGGTTATTTTGGTTTTAATCGTGTCATTCTTTAGAACATGTCATAAGACTCACACAAATATCAATGTCAAAAATAGATATTAAAACATTTGCATAATGACAACATCATTAAGATCATATGAATGAGGATGTTCCCTTATCTTCAGATAAGTTATAAATTAAGTTTGATTAATAGTTGTGTAAAGCATATGTTATAGATGGCACCACATGTTCCGTGGGTGAAATTCATATAATCTCTTGTTTATAGAATCTTGCCAGGTTTATTGATTGTTTTCTCTGCATATTACAAGTTATCAGTAAATTAACGGTTAAAGTAATTGTTCATCAACATGCACTGAATGTTAAATGACATGTTGCAGTACATTTTTCTTGAAGCCAGCTTTGTACCCGACAAAGAACTGTAAATTCACAGACAAAGTCTGTATTTAAAAAATACTGGTAAAACAACAATAAATTTACAGTTCTTCTAGCCACAAAAACACGCTCATTTCTTACAGTGTATGTGTAAATTCAGCTAATCATGTTTGTAAACGTAAATTCCAATATGAATGGAATTGCAAATGTTCAAAATGTTCAATTTTCTTAGATTTACGACTTTTTAGACATTCCCCTTTGTTTGTGAATAATTTCAGTCACTGATAGAAATGCTTGAGGAAGGTGACTGGTTTGTCTCTGAAATTGCCTGACTTTTACTTTTTAAACATTTACCTTGATTAGGTAAGCAATTAAAAGTTTTCTATCCATTTTGTTTAGCTATTGGGGATGTAATTCGAAACTTGAAAGTGATTTGTAGGAGTTTTAAACTGTTGAAGTTAATCTACTACATCTGAAGAAAACTCAAAACTAAAAGAAATAATTCTAATTGTGTTTTTCTTTCCAATTTTCATTTTAAGCCCAACACTAACATTTTTGCTTATTTATGGAACAAAATTCAACACTTTGAAATCCATTCAAACAATCAAAACTGTTGAACTATTATATAATAAAACCACCTTCAATAATTTTAATCTTTTGGAAACTGATCAGTTTAGCTTGCCGCACTACTTTTTCCATTACTATTTCAATCTTTCAAACTGCAGCAATGTGCCAAACAATTTTGCAGCTCTGACTGAGAAGACAAACAACTGCGAAAATCTCTGCAATAAGTCTGCCTGTCTCAAGTACTTAGGAGATATATTACTCACAAAGACATTTCAAAAATATGCCTTTAAAAAATGTTGCATGGTTGTGTAAGGGAGACAGGGGACAATTTTTGTGGATAGATCTATGTAAATGATGACTTGGAGTTGATATGATTTTGTTTGATTTGTATTCTTATTTTTATTCAGCTTCTTTGGAAGATTCCCTTTATGAATGTCTTTTATGACGTCATATGATATGATTTGTTCTGGAACTTTAGATGCGAGACATATTGACAGATTTGGCAATAACTTTCGCAACCAGACGAATTAATGTACTAAAATTATGGCTGTGTATGTTAGGGAAAGGTTAAGATTTAAGTTAGCATTACTTGAGCCAGAACTTCTTATACTTGAGACACTGAACAAAAAAGGTTGAAGTTACCAAATGACTTATTATACACTTCCCGGATATAATGGCTTCAGTGTCTGGAATAGAGTGCATCATTTCAGGGAAAGAAACACTATGCTTCGAAAGTACCTGCCAAGAACTATTTTAAAGTTTAATCTAACATCTGAAAACAACTAAAAACTTAAAGAAACAAAATCTGATAGTGGTTTTCTTTTCCTTTATCTATGTAAATAAAAAAAAACATCTCAGATTCTTAGACAACTGTCAAAGGCAAGAGAAAATTGCCCTGAAATATAAAAAACCTGCATGAAAGGCAATTGTTCAGTAATGATAAAATTGTGACAAAAAAGTGAATAGACAGAGAAATGTGGTGATAGCATGTGCGGACGTAGCAGATAGTACTTGAGACATGCAGACTTATTGCAGAGATTTTCGCAGTTGTTTGTCTTCTCAGTTTTTCTGCATGTCTCAAGTACTTAGGAGATATATTACTCACAAAGACATTTCAAAAATATGCCTTTAAAAAATGTTGCACAGTTGTGTAAGGGAGACAGGGGACAATTTTTGTGGATAGATCTATGTAAATGATGACTTGGAGTTGATATGATTTTGTTTGATTTGTATTCTTATTTTTATTCAGCTTCTTTGGAAGATTCCCTTTATGATTGTCTTTTATGACGTCAAAGAGAGAAATTAGGAGTATTTCTGTTTAGGATATTGGGCAACATTTATTTAAGATATATATGATCTATTTACAGCCAGACAAAATTAAACCTATCATGCTTGTTCTGAGATCACTAAACACAGTGAGCCCGACCAATCTGTGGGGTTAAAAAAATGGCTCAGCATAACCATAGGCGCCATTACGTAGCTGAAGGTCAGACGAACAAGCAGATGTAAAGAACAAAAAAATCTGTTGGGAATTCTTTGAGATATTGCAGTTTTTCAGTTTCTTGTTTGTCACACTCCTTTATGCTGGCAATATTCCTTCAAACCAGGTTGCAAATTACAATTTCAAATGATAGAACATCAAAACAATATACAATGTACGAGAAATATATCCTTATGACAAACATGGTTTTTAAAGAAAGATATTTATGATGTATGCTTGTGTCTGCCTTACACAGTTGGTATTAAAGAAGAAGTACCGTAGAACGGGGTGACTTTGAACAGCCGGGGTGACTTTGAACACTTTCCTGAAAAAGACTGATCCTCTATGAATGCAAAGCTAAATGAGATACTGGAAGTATTTCACTTTTTATTATATTCTACTAAAGCCTAGTTTCTTTCTACAAAAATTCATTGTGACTGGAATTTATTTTTCATGATTTTGATGAATAAACTTAGCATACTTATTTTTGCAAGATACCATAGCCTGTGAACTTCTGTGCCCACAACAGAACTGAATGACCCTGGCCTTATAAATACTTGCCTTATTACAATGTCACTCAAATACTTCCAAAATCCACCAGAAACTTGCTGGAGGCTATTCAGAAAAATAATATAAGTGGATGATGCTGAATTGTAACAAACTTCGGGGTGACTTTGAACACCACATTGTGATGGTGAGCACAGAGACCATCACATTTTCCCGTAAATTATAATCACAGATATATCATATTTCATAATACAATGCATATAATTCAATGTCTGAACGCATATTTCACTATATAAGGCAATCATTTAGCTCCAAAGGCACGAAAGTAGATCAAGAATAAAAAAAGTCACAAAACATAAAAAGAACAAGTGAAAAAATTTTCGGGAAAGGCAAACAAGCCCTGCAAAATTCATAAATACAGATAAACATTTGTCTTCTGAGAATTGATGGTTTTCTTTCATTGAAACTCACTCTGTTCAAAGTCACCCCGGATCTCGGGGTGACTTTGAACGCCCATTTATCCACTGACACAGGCATTTACATGAAATCTATCTCAAAATGCCGATGCACAGGTTAACTACATGCCAGTGGCCAACATTTTATCCCATGAAATACCACATAGATCTTATATATTTTTAAAGATAAGGGAATTGAGGTGAAAACTGTTCAAAGTCACCCCGTTCTATGGTATTCAACTGGTTTTATAACATTTGAATCGTAATTTTAGTCAGTTCTCTCTCTGAGTTCTGTTCACTCTAATTTCATGAAGGAATAAGAATATTTTCAAGTTGGGTAAATGGATTTGATTTCAGGCAATACACAGGGTTGCACTTCAAATAGAGTAAGTTACAGGTCAAGCATGGTTAGATTATTTAACTAACACTTGTTGTTTGTTGTCACAAAATTGCAATAATGTGTAGTAGATATGGCATCTCCAGAGGGCAGCACGAGCCACTGCATAGAGACAAAACCTACCACTGGAGGCAGTGTGAGGCACTGATGCATGACCAAGCCACAGAGGGGGATTCAACTGCTCTCACACAGCAGAACTGTAGCAGACACTGAATGAACAACACACACCAGCCTGAGGTACTTCACAAGAACAACAAGAAATCACTACATTGGTGTTCAGAAGTGAAATTTGGAGCCTGGATTTCCTGACTTTTACTTTTGTGGAGATTCAGGCTGGTTTGTGAATTTACTACTTTAGTGAACAAATTTATTGTTTGCTATTAGGCTGTCAAAAGTTTTGACAGCTGATTTTCACAGTTCTCAGTATTGGCACAAACTGTAGCTGCTGCTAACTTGCATAAACTGTTGCTTATTGGCAGTGTGGTAGCTATTAAATAATTGTGCCTGTACAATTTTAGTCAATGTTTATACTTGGCTGTCAAAACTGACAGCTGAGTGACAATACACATTGAAACTTGATTTTCCTGTAAGAAGCAGCTTGGAACCACTGGAGGCAGAAGTTATTGCTTTCTGGTAGTATAGCAGCTCCTGGAAATTATTGAGTTTGTGTTTTATTCTGGTATTTATGAACTGGTAACTTCTGAGGGTAGAATTAGCATTCGATCGGAAGTGCAGTTCTTAAACACTACTTACATTGCCAATATTGTTGTGACAATTTTTCTGGCTATCTTTTACTTCTGAGGGTAGAATTTGTATTCGATCAGTTGTAATATAGCTTGATAAATTGTGACCTGTTGGTTCTGTTGAGGGTAGAATTAGTATTCGATCAACAGTGCATCAGCTAACAAATTAATTTATGTGGTTAATTAGCAGTTGGTAACTGTCGAGGGTAGAATTAGTATTCGATCGGCAGTGCAATTGCTAATTGACAAAATTTTTATATAATTCAGTGGTTGATACTGTTGAGGGTAGAATTATCATTCGATCAACGGTGCGACTGCTGGATTTTATATAAATTTCTTTTTGTGTAACAGTTGGTTAGCAGTTGGTAACTGTCGAGGGTAGAATTTGTATTCGATCGACAGTGCAATTGCTAATTGACACATTTTTGTATAATTCAGTAGTTGATAACTGTTGAGGGTAGAATTATCAATCGATCAACAGTTTGACTGCTGGATTTTATAAAAATTTATTTTTGTGTAACATTAATTTGACTGTTTTACTTGTCGAGGGTAGAATTAGTATTCGATCGACAGTATAACAGCTGATTAATAAAATTGTTACATTCTTGACTGTTGATAACTGCTGAGGGTAGAATTTGTATTCGATCAGTGGTGCATCAGTTAAGAATAAAATTTTTTTATTTTGGTAACTATTTGACTGTGGGCAACTGTTGAGGGTAGAATTAGTATTCGATCAACAGTGTAACAGTCAAAAATTAAATACTTTTTGTATTTTTTGAACTAAAATCTACAAATTAAAATAGACACAGGAATCCATCCACAGGTGTCAATAGAAGGTGTCAATCTGGTCAATAGCTTAACACCTGACCATTGTTTCAAAGGTGTCAAAACTGACAACCTAACAACTTCAGTTTGAATTGACACCCAACATCAATTTAATAGTGCACAATAGGTGTACAATAATATTTCCTGTTAGAATTTTAATCAATGAAGTGTCAAATTCAATTGATAAATAAGTAAATTGTCTCTTTATTGGCAGCCCACAGAATCTTGTTTCATACACAGGTATTTAGTGGGTTAAACATATGGTGACTTTATTACTTAAAATTACTTCACTATAAAATTCTACTACAAATTAAATTTAAGAGTTAATTTCAAATTGGTTTATGTTTGGGTGAACTTGTCTTTGCGTGGCAGCTTGCAGAATCTTGTTTTACACACAAGGATTTAGCAGGTTATACATAAAGAGACTACATTATTTAAATTTAAACCAACTTAGTGTAAATATAGTTTATGATTGAGTGATATTTGTCTCTGTGTGGCAGCTTACAGAATCTTGTAGAAATACTTGCATTTAGTAGGCTACACATATAGGGACAAATTACTTTGTCAATAATAATTTAAATTGTAATAAATTAATTCAATTTGAAGGTATTTGTTATAGTTGAGTGATATCGTCTCTGTGTAGCAGCTTACAGAATCTGGTAGAAATACTTGTATTTAGTAGACTATATATACACAGCGACTATATTTACTTAATAAATAACAATTACTTTATAATAATTTAAATTTACTTAAAATATTTGGTAATAGTTGTTGTAACTTAAGCAAGTAACTCTGTGTGGCAGCCTGCAGAATCTGGTAGAAATACTTGTATTTAGCGGGCTATACATACAGAGATTACAACAATAGCAAGGTAAATAAATTCAATTTATTTAATCTTTAATATTAATACCAATAAATAACTTAAAATTTATGGTATAACATTAAGTTTTGATGAGGCAGCCAGTGAAAGACTTATAGTTTTAACTGGCTACACTCATTAAGACACAAAACTTCAATCATTTTGAGTTAAGTTACTTTTAAGTTTCAATTACTTCTGAGTTTCTTAACAATTCATTTTGTACTTGGTTCAGTGCCTGTTGTGGGAGGGAAGAAGAGGAAGACTATAGGAAGGTTTATATCTTTCCACCATAGTGGACCTTGTTCTCCCCATAAGCAGCCCTGACTCGGGACATTACAATTGAATTTACTCCAATTAATTTCTATAACTTTGTCTAAATTCAGAGTTAAAGTAAGTGGACATCTGGGCAACTCCCCTTTGAAATATACCATCGGTGGACCTCTTTTGTCTGCTTATTCCTCCATTTAGTTACAAAATAATAGTTAGCTTTAAAAGCAGGCTAAGACTTTGACTTATCATAGTGGAGTTGGAGGTTGGCCCATGGTCCAGTTTCGACTGTGAGGTACATGGTGCCCCCACTCTCACAAGTATTCAGAACTACAATTTATAAGTCAAGAGTAGCCCTACTTGCCCTCAATGTGAGTGGAGGCCAAGCAAATGCAGCACAACTCACTATGGACGACCGACAAGAATCCATTCTCATCCTCTGGGGATCCATCCTTACAACAAGCCACACATGAGACATGTGATGGATCCACCAGCTTGAGGCCTCCAGCCAATGACTCCATCGACTCCATCGACTCCATCACCTTTAACGGCCTCGTTGGTGGACTCCAGCAAATGGCCATGTCTCAGACTTCGAACGACAATCTATGTTGGGCCGAAATTGAGGCAGAGAATAGAGATTGGCAGGCAAATCTCAGAGCTGAACTAGATGAATGGATGAGAGAATCGCAGGAGATAAATAGAAAACGACAGGAGGAGGACCGTGCGAGAATTAAGAAACGACGGGAAGAGGACCAGGTGTTAGAATAGCAGCGACATTTGGAGCAGAAGATTAGGTTGCACTTCGCAACCCCTCCCCTGTGGTTGCACCAGACTGGAGAAGAACCAAAAAATTCTGATGAGACCACAGACGCGGAATCCTTCATGTCGGCCAAGAACTCCATCAATATGTTGTATCAGGACTTGGGTCAGTATGCTCCAACTGCTCAAAATAGGAGTAAACTACAAGCCTCAGGAGTGCCACCCTTTCAACCGATGGCCACGAGCAAGAAGAAACAAGGAGCTGGTAAAGCACCTCATGGTGACCAGTCACATGATCTTTCAGACTCCATCCATAGTGAAAGCGAGTCGAAGGAAATGCAGACGCTAGTTGTTGCCCCCGTTCCGGCCCAATCTTCCGCTCGACAAACAACACTCGACGAGTGACGAACAATCACCCAGAGTATCCCGTCCAACTATGTCTACCAGCCAATGGATCAGAGTCTGCAGGCTGATAGAAATGTCAACCGATCGGGACTCCAGTTGAAGATGGGATGCCAAAGTGAAAAACCTAACTTGGGAAGTCAGGGCAATCGAGACGTCACATATGGGTCACAACAGCTGCGCCAATTGCAGTCGAACGACCATCTTCTGCCCCCAAGAGTGATGCCTCAGTTAAGTGGGTCGGAGATGGATTTGTCATCTCTTGATTGGGATGACAATCTGGCAGGGATCACATTTGACAACAGAACCAGGGCAGAGGGAGGTGGAGCCAACCAACCACAGACTCCTAGATTGCGTCAAAGTAATCTTCGTCTTCCCCTACCGAAGATGTCTGAAGTCAACACATCTGATGAAGACGTGTCATCTTTAGTATGGGATGACCACCTGGCAGTGACCATTTCCATTAATGGAGCCAGGGAAGAAACTGTTGATGCTAGACAACATCAGCAATCCAAAGACAGTCTTTGTCAGCCACAACCACAGAGGTTTCCTTATCATCATGAGTCTGTCTATCATCCCTCAATGACATCCATCATTGCAAAAGAGACCCTCCGACTATATTACAGTGAGTTCCCAAATCCAACTGGGACCAAAGGAGTAGGAAGGGGGAACAGGACTGAACAAGCCCCTGTGAAGAAGTCTGGCAATCCAAATAAATATTTCGGAATGCCGCAAGGATGTGACAAGAAGGTGAGCCTGATGGGGGTCGAGGAAGAGGTCATGGCATTACCCATGACTTCACTTGGAAACCCACTGGCAGCCACCTATGCAGTGGCAGAGAGCAGCACTTGTCCTGTTTGTTCAGCAGGTGGCCACACTTCAACTTTAGCCACTGCTTCCGAAACATCTGTTTTTCCAGATAAGCAGAAGAAAGCTCCTCATCTGCTTCAAGTGCAAAAGTGCCCACACAACAAGATGACACACACTGATGAGTCCACAACCAAACCCATCAACCAAGTGACTGATCATAATGTCACCTCATACATGGTTGATGTTGATGGACCAAGACAACAAGAGGACTCTGTATCGTGCATTGGGATGGACTTCATGGATCGCCAGACATCCCTGAATCAAGATCACAACATATCGGACCATTACCAGGAAAATGATGCATCTGATAATCTTGTGGTTGCTAGTGCTGACAGACCCCTATGCAATTCCAGGGTAGTTAGTGGTATGGCACTCAAGACAGAGATATCATCTACATTTCTCATGGAAACACAAGTTCGCAGTGGACACCTTCAAGGCGAAAACAGTCAGTGTGGTCCCGTGAAAGCAGCAGTTGGTAACCCAGACTTTCCTCAAGTGAAACCAAATGTTAGACTGCCTCAGACCTACTGCCATGAGTGCCATCCATTTCCATCTGTTATACAGTGTACGTCCTCGAACTCCATCTACAGAGATCATCGGAAAGTGACAACCGACAAAACTTCACATTTGGTGGCCCAGGTAGAGACTGCTCAGGCTATTTGCTTGTCAAAATGGCCTGGTGGCTGTCTCACCTCAACGTCTTCCTTAGCCACCGTAACGACATCTGCCACCCATAACTTACTGGAAGCTATGGCCGGGCCGCAAGCAGGAAGAAGCCAAGTTGATGAAATTTCCAGCCTCTCCAAGCCAACAGGATGCGCTGAAGGATCAATTGTACTTCCTGTTGAGTGCTCCACATCATGTTCCCGTGCAGATGAGGATCTGCCACCTGCAGCCTCTTTAGTGTGGAGGCCTCTCGGCTCTAGACCTGAGATCCAGAAAGTGGAGGCTCCAAGTTCAAAGCTTTGGTTTTCGATAAAGTTCGGTTCGGGACATGAAGATGAATCAGAATGTTTACAATGTTCTGATGAATCTTCTGTCCCTTACCAAGCATTTCCGCACTTTAAATCCTTGCCAAAGGTGAAGATGAAATTGTGGCCAAAGGATCTCCACATCCTGACAACATCCTGCAGTGGAGCAAGACCACTGCATCTTCCCTGGCTACGACCTCGGATCACTGGCAATCTTGAGCCTAGACCAGACTGTCATGGAATGCAGGTCCTTTCAAAGGTACCCTGTGGAGTCCATGACATAGGCTCGCATGGCATTGCCAGCCTGGATGCAACAACCAAAGAAGAGCATCCGAAGATTGAGAAATCCAGCTATCAAGGTACCCGACCTGTTTTGCAGAAGAAGTGGAAACTCACTTCAGCAGAACAGTGTGGCTTCACACCAGGTACCTCTTCATTAAACAGCCACCCAAAAGACGTTGGACAAAGATGGGTGATCGCATCTTTGTCCATGGCTGCCACGTCGACCGACCACCGCTGCAAAAATAAGTCTTCCAACTGCCTCTCAAGTCTCAGTCTGGGTGGCTGCCTGTGTGTTATATGCCTGGTATTGTTCTTTTACCTGGTGTATGAACACAAGGCAGCTAGAGACCAGACAAGGAGTGAGACATATTGAGAACTCATGTTCTCCCGATCAGGTTCCCTTCAGGAACCGTTACAATACAATAGCCAATAGTTAGAAAAAGCTAAGCCAATAGTCAATAGAAGACTGAAGCCTCCTGAAGTGACACGCAACAGAAGAAGATCAGAACCTGAAGACCATCGAACATCCCTGACATCATTTCACGACTGTGAATTCCAACAATGGGCAACAAAGAAGATCAACGCCAAGGATTTCACTGGAATCTACATCATGCCATCGAGATCCTGTGCCAGAAGTGACATTTGCCTTGTGCTGCCCCAGGTTCTCCACTCTCCACCACACAACTCGATGCCACATAGACAGGGGGAGAGTGTAGTAGATATGGCATCTCCAGAGGGCAGCACGAGCCACTGCATAGAGACAAAACCTACCACTGGAGGCAGTGTGAGGCACTGATGCATGACCAAGCCACAGAGGGGGATTCAACTGCTCTCACACAGCAGAACTGTAGCAGACACTGAATGAACAACACACACCAGCCTGAGGTACTTCACAAGAACAACAGGAAATCACTACAAATGTTTTTCCCCTTACCCTCCTAATTGACAGGACAAGAATTATTTAAATATTAAGTACAAAAGCTCTATCAAACATGTATGCACATATTTTTTGTAAGATTTCCTACTACAGCCCATTGAATGATTGAGTATGTTAATTTTTGCAATTCTTATGAAAAATTCACACCGTTCTTGGAAATGAATGCGTGCATGAGTTTGTCACACCTTGCTGATAATACATGCTGCTGCATGTATTTTCATTTTCAAAGAAAGCATCATTATTTCTGCTCAATGATATTTTATATTCTTGAAACAGCTTTTGCAAAGCCAGTGCTCATGCAGAAGACTTTCCACATGACTTGCAATGCTAAAAATTAGTTGTGGTAAGTCAGAAAGTTAAAAAATTTGATATCTCAAAGAATGCCCAAAGATTTTTTGGTCCTTTACGTCTGCTTGTTTGTCTGATCTTCAGCTACGTAATGGCGCCTATGGTTTTGCTGGGCCATTTTTTTTAACCGCAAAGATGGTTCTGGCTCACTGTGTAAATGATTGAATTTTGCTGTTACAAGTTGGATTATGGCACAAAGAGGCCTTCCAATCAAACCTATACTGCTTTTTTCAGACATAATGGTTCTCAGATTGCATCCAAAAGATATTTTCGATGCTGTGAGAGGACTTTTGATTCAAAGGCTATGTAATGATATTATGACTGACGTTATTTTACTTTTGTTTATTTCATCCGTTTCCTTTTCTTATAATGTCAAAAGCTATACAAATACAGCAATAGAGTATCATCAATATACATGTAGACAAAGACATCAATTTGCTATGTCTTTTCATTTTGTAAACTAAAAATGGGTACAAAACGCTGGCATCACATTAAATAGACAATTACGTGTTGACTTTCATCATATAAATAGACAATTACAAAAGTATTTACTTTTATCATATTAAACAAAACCTTTTGTTGCAACATAGTTTTGCCATTTATGAAATATTTTTCTGAATTTTCGAAACACACAGTTCATCAGAAAACAGTGAAAAGTTGCAAACAAAAGCTTCAGGGACATAGGCCATCATTTCATTTTTCATATAGATCACACATCCTTGTAAATTAACCCATCATGATAATCAGATAAACACTCAGATGGAATTGTTTGTCTTTTTAATAGCAGACAGAAGTCGGAGTCGGTCAAACCAATATTTCTGAGCCCTGAATATAGTCTAGTGGGGTGGATATGTCTCTCAAATCTCCCCTCTCTGGATCTATCTGGAATATTCAAAGCAATTTAAAGGTTACGACTCATATCCATTTACTCTTTCAATTTTCCTGGAGAGACTTTTTCTCATTGGGTCTGTTTCTGCACTATGTATAATTTGATATGATTTTAAAAGTAAAAGTTTCTAAATAAATCCTAATTAACAGTAATTAAGCCAAAACTAACTTTTTACAAGGCTGCAGCTACTGCAAGGGATAGCAACAGTCTGCACTACTACTTTGAAGTCTGATAACATTGTTGCTTGTGAAATCAGAAACCACTGGATTATTTGTAAACCAGATTAAGGCTGATTGAGATTCACTATGCCTAAAACAACACAGTAGAAGGCCACACTTCGCCTTTGATGTAGGAGGCCTTGTCATTTGTTATTCTAGCAAGAACTTCCAACATTTTATTTATTTTTAAGCTTTTTTCTTTCTTCTTCACTTCTTGAAGGTCCTCCATGTTGATTCTTTCCTGGTGAGATTAAAAATCTTGCAACAGTCTTGGAACTCTTTTTTGTTTCAAGTTAAATAATCATTACTCGCTGAATCATAGAATTAAATATTAATTATGATACAGTTGCTCCAGAAAGTTTTCATCTTAAATGACCTGCCATTGAGTTCCATGTTATTACAGATCTCGTATAAGTGTGCCATGTTCTTTTCAACTGCCACAGTGCTCTTGTGATTTCAGTATCAGCATAATGATTTCACAGTTGGTATAGTCGCAGTTTCAGCTGTGCCACTTGGAACCCATACTGATCACACCATTACAAATTCACACATAAGCTGTTAGATTGTTACTCAACATTGATTATTCAGTTTGATGTTTTGAATAAATCCAAAAGTTACAGTATCCCGCTATATATAATTAATGGATTTTGTGTATAACTGCTATCAGTTTTAGCACTTTTACAACAAAACAAATTCATTCACTCTCACATTCATTTGTTGGTCTGAGAGGCAAAAATAATATACTCAGGAATCATTCAGAATTTAAGACCTAAGGGGGGGGGGGGGGTTTGCTTGGGGGCATCCTTATCACTGATTTCCAATAATGTTTATTTGATGATCGAATTCTTAGCCTCCTTGTCTGGTCTTTTCCCTAATTTTTGGGGAGCAACTACCCCATCCCCTCCGTTTCTCGTCCTCTGGTATGCCCATTCAACACCACCACGTTCACTTCCGAAAATTCTCCCCATCATCCCCTTCCAGTCATCAATTCTGAACAGTTTCTTTGGCGCAGATCTCACCTAAAAGGCTGAAAAGCCACAAGGTGCTGCCCTCAATGAGAAATTTCACAACAGGACACCATGAATGACCATGATGGATCAAGCAAGTGGCTCAAACATATCAGTTTCACCTGCTCCAACTGAATCAAACAACCATACCAATGAATGCAGATTTATCAATTGTCATTCACACTTATACAGCCCATAAGCCTGACTTGTTGGTAGCAGTTGGAATCAACACTCAAGCTTGGAGTGACAATAGTGATGTCAGTATTGCAATACTGACATCATCTGGGCATATATTCACATGGAACATGGCACACTTATACGAGATCTGTAATAAATGTGTCTTGAAGTAATGGCTACAGTACTACAACACTGATATTGCCTGCATTATTGATACAATGCTTGCTTCGTATCTTCAAGTTCATTTAGGTCCTAATCTCGCAAACGTTATTACACCCAAATTTCAATCCTATACAGTCTCCATGCATTAGCATCAGACATTGCATTTTCATCTCATCTTATCTATTCAGCCATGAGTATTTTTGCCAGTTTCATGGTTCTACTGCTGATCTTGGTCGAGGTGGCCCGACCACAGCTTCTTCAGTGCCTAGTATTGGTAAGTTTATCTGTATGTTAGTTTTCCTATCCACCTATCTGCTTGGCTATTTGTGAAACTTTTTGTTTGTGATGGCCAACTTGTTGTGACACTACACTTTATGAATAATGTTATTGAAATTAACCAATGGCCTCTTCAATGAGTATGGCACCGCTATGAACAGGAGCACAAACAACCTGACCTCATCAGATTCGGGTTGGCCTAACGCTGTATTCTAAAAAATTGACATCAGAAACTTGAGCATAAATTGCGTATTTTTTAGCTTGATATAACCATATCAGTTGTTTCCTGACTTTGGTCTCTTTGTGAAATAGAAGAATAGATCTTGGATGGCTCTTCAACTCTTCACAAAAAATGTCATCATTTGATGAAATTTCGATAATGTCACAAAATTATTTTGAAATAGAAAAGAAAAGATCATACAGAGTATGACATTTCCTAAAATTAACAAAATATGAAAAAGAAAAATGTGAAGATGATGAAAATGGTGGTATTAAAGGTTTTTTTGTATAAGCACTGTAATTTGTTGCGCTTAATCTCACAAAGATGCTATTTCCATTTACTTTACTTAAATGTTTTGACAGAAAGTTCACAGACAAAAGATTTTATGATCAATTTTCAAACCAATAATGATATTTTCTGTTTTGTTCTTTGCAGTTTTAAGTAATTTGACTGTCATTACCTTTCAAGAAAGCTTTGGATGTTCAGATTAAATGCTGAAAAACTATAAATAAAAACTGGCTAAAGACTTCAGAATTGTTTTCCATGCATGTGCAATTTAAACTTGAAGTACAAAATTACATTTATATTAACAATTAACACAATGGCTTGCAAAAGTGACAGTAAAAATTATTGTGTTGCGAACCTTTTGTACAAGTTGAGGTACAAACATGTCCAGATATTTGGCTGTATTATTCATATACTCCCTTTAAGAACATGTTAGTAATGTAGAAATCGGGTTTCGTCTGACAGAATATTCAATGTCTCTTGGGATTTCAATGTATCTTAACTTGCTCATCATGTCATGGCATGGATTTAGTCATTAGGGGCCGATTTCACCAAGATAGTTTTAACAGTTAGTCCAGGTCTTAACAGCCTTATACCTGGTTTAGTGAAGTCCCTTTCACCAACTGAGTTTTAGTCTATTGACTAGTCAAGGTTCAGTGGTTGACAATTTATTGTTAGACAACTTACAGATAAGTGATGTCAAGCTGTTAAAGTGGTGTCCCTTTGGGGCTGACCAGATAATACATGAGGGGAGGGGGGGGCTGGACTTTTGATGAAAAAAAGGTTCAGCACATGACACTGGAAAATAAAAGTTTGTTCTGCACATAAAAAAAGAAGTTTGTTTTCACCCAGTGAATAGGTCAGACACACCTTCAAAGCTGGCCAATGCACAAGTTTTCACACATGTATGTTATGCAAATGAGGCCAGTTTCACCATTTCACACACTTTGGTAAATCATAGAGCAAAGATTCTTATAGATATCAAAATTAACTGGCAAAAAAAAAAACATAACATGAAGCTAAAAATGCGGGCCAGCAATCAAATAAAGATTACTGAAATTTATGCTGTCTAGATGATGCAATTCAAAATATGTCGCTACAGTAGGTCAGAGACCTCAACACCAAGATGTCACCAAAAATGTGACTTCTCGTCACATTTTGCTCATTTGTGGGAAATATAGATTACCAACTTTGAAATCATTTTGGTTCGGGTAGAGCAGGTAGATAATGCTGACTGTGATGAACACCTTGAATGTCGTCTTAAATATAGATAAAAAAGTAAATATGTGAAAGTTGATGTTTGTGCGAGATACTTTGAGAATACAGTCATAGCATAGGTTGTTGTGTTGTTTGGTTGCTTGATAGCAATGATAGGTTGGTTAATGGGAAAGGGGGAAGTTTTGAACTTTTTTTTTTCGCCAAGACTGGTTGGGCAATTATCTATTATAAAAATTTCCAAGTCCCTCCCTCTTTTGTGTAGCCATATCTTTGCATTTGTTTGGGAAATTGAGACATCGTGTTTGTAACAGCTGATCTGTTATCACAATGTGTGTAAGCTTTCACTTAACTGAAATTCCTTGATCCTGCTCCGCTTGAGTGATTGGCTTAGCCAGACCAGGTCTTAACTCAGACCTGGCTCAACTCGTAATACCATGTTGGTGAAAACGGGCCATGAGGTTTGGTAAAAGTCCAGAGCTGTAATCAACCCCAATTCTGCAAGCTCCTTGTCACTTTGCAGGTGGTGTGATCAACAAAAAATGTGTAGATTCCAGGAGAAGCCCACGGGAAAAATGGAGGCTCTGATGAACCAAAACTAAGACCTTCAGACAATAAAAAAGTACTAAAGGTCATGCAATCTTTGTAATTACTGTATTTCATTCAAAAGAGTCTTTTGTACTGGTTTATTTGTATACATGGTAACCATATTATGGCTGAGTGAAGTGTATTGGACTACCGTGGTGAAAGACCTCTAGAATAACACCCAACTTTTGTTTAAAATAATTCAGTCTATCTTGTTTGTGAAAGATATTTCTTTCAAAGACAGTTGGCATTTCCAAATCCTTTTAGGTGTCAAAACATAGGACGTATGTTTAGCTTGCAATGAAAGCTGTTATATTGCTGGACTACGCCAAGCTTACTGGTGTCAGACGTCTAGGAGCAGCTGTGAAATCTGAGCTAGCAGAAATAAATCATGCGTTGAAGACAACAGGGTCCCAGGGCGACTGTTCAAAGCAAATCTCCGGAGTCAGGAAATTACTCCATGTTGGTAGCTGAACCCATACATGCAAGGGAGTGCCTTCTTAACTAGAGAGAAAATGCAAGGCTTCCCGTGCCATCTGAGAGAAGAATTTTTCTTAGTAAATAGTTTAATAAGCAATGCAAACAAGAGTACCATGCAATGCAACAATGCAAAAAACAGTGCTACACTGAATCAGTGAAAATCAATTTTGTATTTGAACCATGCAAAGTTTATGTTAGACAACCCTGGTCAGGATCTTACTGAAGAAATACATTTTAGAACTCAAAAATGAGGTGTCTAGCTAACTTAGAGCTTATATCCTTCGCCAGTGATATTTTAAAATAATTGCGAAATATAGGCCTACTTACAGCTTAAATGTATCACGGTGAGTTGAAAAAGATGTTACACCAAGACACCTTTAGAGAGATTCTAACTGATCAGAATGGCTCTTGCACAGCTGCAATGTGATATTATACAGAATTTATAATTTTTTGCAGGTGTTTATTACTGTCTCAACATGATGATAATCATGCTGTCCGTCGTTCTTTCTTTGTTGGTCGTTAATATTTCACGAGGGTCATTTAGCGGTCATTTAGCGGTCATCGCGCTCCTGGCTGGATGTTAACAGTAAGTGAAATCTGTATTTATACAATGTAAATATGTATTCCGCTTTTTTACCACTAAGCAATTCTGCATGGATGTGTTAGCTGAAATTGGGAACATCCTCCACCAAACCTTGGTAAATAGTCTGTTTGTTTCAAGACCAAACTGATTCTGGGACAGGAGTCTGATCCCATTAGATTAAACTTTTTGCAGTGAAACTAGGATTTTTTATTTTCAAAAGACAAATTCTTGAAATCAGCCTGATTCTGTCAAGAGTAAGTTTCTACTTGTTTCTAGCTGCTGCATATATCGTCTCAGCACTTCTGCGTTGTGGACTTTTTAACAGTCACATGATGTGAAGATTGTGATCACACAGTGTCTGTTGTCTGGAGGGATTCTCTGCCTGTGTAATGCTCATAGACAATGTGTCATTGTTTGTCTGTTTGTCAATTTGAAATACTGTTCAACGTTGTCATTTTGATTAAAGAGATTCACATTTCACGATGGCACTTATAATGCCATTTAACAAGGCATTTGTTGGCTAATTTGGGGTAGATAGAAAATATTCCATAATTTGAAAAATTAGGATTCAGTTTGCTTACTGACAGTTTGGTAACGAAGACACAACTTGATACGTATGATCCAGTGAGGCAGCTGGTCCACTGAAACCCCATACTCCCCTAGACCAAACTGCCCTGTGGCTACAGCATATATATCACTCTAAGCCTAGGGTCTGAAGATCTTAACCCTTGTTCCTCTGCAGGGAGAACAGGTGCAGTGTCCCCTAATTGACGAAGATGGACAATGTAAGGCGCAAGTCAGGCATCAGAAGTGCCACATAAACCAGCTGAATGAGATTGATGCAAGACACCCTGATGCGCTGCAGAATAGAGTACTTGTCTGGGTGGCCAGGGGCTCAAATAAAAGGTGAAGGGACATGGCGTATGTTATAAACTATTTCTAATATGCATTTCTTCAAATTTAACCAGTATATACTAGATCAATTTGAAATTACAGGCAAACCGCTCGTTAAATTTGAAGATATTTATATTAGAAATAGTTTACATTACGCTTTGTAGCCTACTGTCCATGGATGAAAGAAAATCAAAATTAAAAAATTCATGTATATCAGCCCAAGTTTACAACACTTGCAATGGTTCTTTCTACTCTTGTAGTGCAGCATTTGTAGCATTGCATAATCATGCCTACAAAGCTAGGGATTACTGACTGTTACATAAATATTCAAAGGCTTTGACATGAACTCGTAAGAGGTTCTATTGGGATTTGTCACTTAAGTAATAGATAACGCACTCGTTTGTGACGATATGCAATATATCCGAGGGCTTTAGCCCGAGGATTATTGCATATCGTCACAAACAAGGGTGTTATCTAACTTATACCACTAATAACAAAACAAATTAATTTAAATCTCTTTGTTTGCCTTCAATCCTTCTTGTTTGACAACATTTCATGGTATTTGTTGCACATTCATGTTCCTCAGTTCATTTGAAGGTTGGCAGCCCTGAAGGCAACAGGTCAGAATTCTTTGTTTTCAGGAAATAATACAATACAATAATTTTGTAGATAGAAAGATAGATGGAAAGATAGATAGAAAGATCAATAGATCAATAGATAGATAGATAGATAGGCAGATAGACAGATAGATAGAAATAACACAATACATTAATTTCATAGATTAATTTTATAGATAGATAAGGCAGATAGATTGATAGACATATAGATAGATAGGTAGGTCGATAGTGCAGCCCTCTCAGCCAAGGTCTCTTTAGGGCTGATAATTACAGTCACTGAGCAAAATGTAATTTTTTAGTTACAAAATACTTCTTTGAGCTTGCCAAATAGGGCCAAAAAATTGGTATGCTGCTCCGCTTTTGTTTTTGCAGCTTGCCTATCCAAAAGAGCTACTTTATCAAGTGACCTTAAATTTGATTACTATTTCAGATATTGGTATAAAATAGAGTGAATACAGCCTTTTTATTGAGACCAAGTACACTTGATACAATCTTTCTCCTTGTTAATTGTCTGTGTTTTTCAGTTTTAATCCTTTGTTGGTCAGTTTTGTTTCAGTGTTTCCTTCAATTTTGTCAACTTGTAGTCAGCCAAGCATGCAATATCATGGTCAGGTGTATGAGCCATAGGCGTACGGCACGCGCGATTTTTGGGGGGGCGAGCGACATTTGCCCGAATTTAAAGATCTAGATTTAATACCATTTCAAATAGAATTGCCTGGAAATCATTAATTTCCAAAAGTGATTTTTTAATCATCTGCCCGAATTTTTTAGCCTTTTTGCCCGAATCTTACTGTTTCCCAAACTTTTGGGGGGGGCGATCGCCCCCCCTGCCTCCCCCTCCGATACGCCTATGGTATGAGCTGTGATATGCATTATATCAGAGCAAAATCCTGCCTTCTGATTGGCTAGAAAAAGCATACAGTGGTATAAGGTGCTTTATTTGTTCGGTGTGGCAAACTGAAACAAATTATTATGTAACAGAAGATAACTGTGAACCAAGTTGACATTGTTTAGCAAACCATGTAGGATTATCAATGTATTGACTCATTATCGTTTGAAAATATCAACAATTATCTAAAATACAATGTGTATCAAAGTTAAGTCTATTTAAGCTTGAAGTCTTGTTTTAAGCTGTTGTAGCTATTTTCCTCAGTGTATAGAATAGCTATCACACCTATAGTCAGTTGCAACCCATGCAGTGCTGGACCTCATTGCTAATAAATCTTCCTGACGTGCAGTGCACAGGAAGTGATAAAACAACTTTATAGCTTTTTTCTCAAGCTTTGTGCAGAATTCTACATGACTGATTTAGATCACAATTGTACAATGGCATTTGAAGGATTTAAAACATGTTTGAAACCCATGGAAATTAAGCACACAGGCAGGCAAGGCAAGTGTTGGAACAGCCAACTGCAATAAACAAGAAGCTAAATTGGATTACAACTGCCTTAAAAATGACATTTTAATGTGTCAACTACGACTATGCTAGATAAGTCAAATAAGTCTAAAACTATTCATTTGTCAGGCAAGAAGGTGATTTTTATGTGGAACCCTCACACAAGCAGACAGCCACATTTTGCATGGACAGTGCTGCCATCTTTGCTCACTGTGATAATGCATATAAATTTACGAGCATTTAATAAAGGAAATTGATTTGTCATTGAAGTCAGAGACTTCTTTCATAATTGTACATAATTACAAATGGGGGTAATTCCTCATTTAGCAAATTTCCCAGTATGTACAATGACATAGCAGCAAATCTGGGAAAGCTGCTAATACAATTGTATGCATGTGCTCAACACAAGCCAAACACAAGCCAAACAGAATGAGAAATAAATTAAACAGATACTTATAAAAATAGTTGGGCATATGACAGTGTGGCAATTCAGTGCATACAGAGTTATAGACAGGTATGATTTGATAGGTAGACTAAGAGACCAGAAAGTTGTATGTCTGATAACTTGAAAGTATTTATCTCAGTTGTTGGCCATTTGCCAGACAGCAATTGTTGACAATCTGGGGTGCTCAGAGAAAAGTGTTGAAGGTGTATTGTTCCATAACTCCCCAGCCACATGCTCTCTGATTGGTCCAGAACAAGTCCATAAATCATGATATTCACCTCCCGTGATGATGATATTGACCTGACAGTTTACAATGCAAAAGATTGGATGGACCTTAGAGGAAGCACCTGCTTTTGTGACCGGCAGCTGCACAAACGAGGAAACAGTTTGTGTTTTTGCTGTTTATGAAAAAATCATTTTCTCAAAAAGTACCAAAGAAACAAAACTGCTTATAGCGTCAAAAGTTGAAAATTTTTGTGATGCAATAGGAATTCTAACTTTGACTAAGATAAAATTAATATTGGCTTTACGATATGGCATTTAGTGACAAAAAGTCCCCAATTTTTACAAGTTTTTCGGCGATATGACTGTGTTTAAATGTCAAAACTCTGCTATAAACTTTAAAAATCAATTTATTAAAAATATGTATTATTGATGTCATTACTTCTAGATTCCAAAAAATGTAAAACATTTTCGCGACAGTGCAGTAGTTACTGATTTATGACGAGATACATTGAAAAGATGTTGTTCAGAATAAACACAAACTGACTTCAGACTTCTGAATGACAGCTTTAATGTGTTTAATCGGCCTTGGTGAATATCACCGATCAGGTCCGTAAAACCTGATATTGACCTCAACTCAAGTCAATAATTGTATATCATCACCATTAGTGCAATTGTTGCCAGTCGACTTGGTGATACTACTTCAGGGATTGCAGAACCAAAATAACAGATAGAGTGTCTTCTATGGATATTTACCTGAACAACATAACATGAAATGGCTACAATATCTGTTTTACATATGAGCAGCATTTGATACCCAGTCAATAATATAAGGTATTCTTCCAACTCTTTCAGATGCCATAGTGAATAATCTGACATCATTTGCACACAAGAGCTACAAGAGGTAGAGAAGAAGTGGGTATCACGTTCTAAGAGCTATTCAGACCAGTGTCTCCATTAATATTCATGGATGCCAGGGCAGGGAGTGGATGTGAGCATTTTGGATATCGAAAGACAGACCCACACTGTAGAGATACTACGGAGCCAGTAAATATATGATTATCGGTAATACAAAAATAAATTTGAACTTTCTGAACGCCCCTCGTAGACCCTGTGACAAGAAACCCCTTGTTCTGCAGACTTGCTTGCTTGTCTTCATTGACATTAAAGAAAGTATCATTTTGTCTTTATAGTGCAGTTTAAGATATGAGTTATTGGAGCGGAAACAGTAGGTGTAGCTTTGTCATCTCAGGAATTTTGAAGAAGCAGGCTCAACCAAGTGAAATTGACGCTCATCATTACTGAACAATTGCCAGTGGTGTCAGTTCCTATGGGTTTTTGCCAAATAAAAGGGTAAAAAAATTCAGAGCTTCCATAACTCTGCTGCGCCCATGCAAAAATTTTTTTTTAAAATTGTAAGTGCCCCACCAATTTATTTTGAAAATGACGCCACTGACAATTGCTTTAAAGTTTTCGGTATATCAGGCCATTTTTTCTTGATTGTTGTCTTAAGAAGCTGAGATCTTATTTTGTTTACAGAGATAAAGGAAAAAAGTTTCAGATTTTGTTTCTCTGCGTTTTTAGATGTTAGATTAAACTTTAAGATAGTTCTTGGAAGCTACTTTCAAAGTGCAGTAAGGATTTCTTTCCCTTTAATAATGCACTGTAATTCCAGACACTTATTACAGTCATTATATCCAGACAAGTAACTTCAGTGTCTGAAGTATCAGATGGTCTGACCCCAGTGAAACTAATTTAACCCTTGCCAGCCATTCACAGCCACAATTTTTAGTACATTAATCCGTCCGGTTGCGAAAGTAATTCCCCAATCTGTCAATTTTTCTCTTATCTAAACATGTGTAGGTAAGGTGGCACTGTTGTTGCACTTCCTGTTTGATCATAACAATGTCTTGAGAAAAGCACATGTCTCAAAAAAAGCCAAATTACTATAAATCTAATTGTTGTCAGTAACATAACACCATGCAGAACTGTCTATGTAGTCATTATTGGTTATATCTATGCAAAAGTACACCTTCAGATTTCTTTGTTACTGAATTAAAGGGTTTCAAAATTGCCAGGTGAATTGGCAAAGTTTTCTGTGTTGACATGGTTTTTGGAGAATTTCAATCTCTTACCTTGAATTTTATCATCTACGGGGCAATATGTTTAATTTGCCCTCTCCAGGTATATCCCTTGCAATGAAGGTTGAGTAAGTAGATACAGTACAAACTTCTAAATGTGGCTCAACTTAGCTGTCTATAGCTATTCATTACTAGTCTTATCCATATCTATCCATAACTATCCATTTCTATTCTTTTGTATACACTGGAATCTCTTTACCCCTTGTAAAACAATAGTAATTGTGGATAGCTATGGCTAGCTATGGATAAGTGTAGCTTAGTTTAGCTTGAAATGGCTATGGATAGATAGCTAAGGCTAGATTTTAAATGACGAGCCACTTTTAGAAATTTGTACTGTAGTCTCATGTCAATAAATGGATGTTAAAATGTCCAATTAAGATTTTCTTTGGCAAAAAGTTCATGTCTCTGACACATATTCTTATGTTCTGACAGTGTTTCAAGAGGCCCTGTTACAAAATAGCAGGCTGGATTATCTTGTTTAGCATTGTTTGGCATTGACTGTTTGTTATAATCACCTGTTTCGCACCTGAGGTCAACAGAGTTCACACTTGAAATGTGATTGCCAAAGCAATAGGTTGTGTGACAATGTCTAAAGTTCCAGAACAAATCAGATTTTTTTTTCTCTGACATCACGCATTTAGAAATGGATTGTACTAAAGAAGCAGAATAAAAATAGGAATACAAATCAAACAAAAACATATCAACTCCAAGTCATCGTTTACATATTCTTACAGAAATGCGCAAACATTTTTTAAGGCACATAATTAAATGTCTTTCTGAGTAATGTATATCCCAAGTACTTGAGACATGCAGACTTATTGCAGAGATTTCCGCAGTTGTTTGTTTTCTCAGTCAGGGCTGCATTTGAGAAATTGCTGCAGTTTGAAAGATTGAAATAATAATTGGAAAAGATGTGTACTGTGACAAGCTAAACTGATAAGTTTCCAAAAGATTAAAATTATTGAAGGTGGTTTTATAATACAATATGAGCGCAGCTCATGGCTGCCGCAGGCAGCCATGAGCGAAGCTCACTTAGCACAAGGACAATTCATTCTGTGTGGTGCTCCTGTCTACAGTGACTGCCTGAACAGGAAGTGCCTGTAGTTGCCGTAAAAGTGGAGCTAGTAGTTTAGCCAGAGTTTATTTTGGTAAATAATTGAAACAGCTTCCAAAATAGCTTTACAATTTCAGTCTTGTCATATAACAACCTCCAATGACATATTTCAGGGATTTAAATCTCCATGTGTATCAACATTGGAAATAATCATTTCCATACCCCTGATTGTGAGAAGTGACTGAAAATTAAAAGTCAACACAAAAGTTATTGACTTAAATGGCTCACCAAGCAAGAAATCATAACAACACTTAAGGTTACATAATCTTCATTAACTATCAACAAATTATGTAACAGTCTAATAGTAAACAGTCATCTCTGAATAGCTATGGTTTTATTGATCTCAGTTATGTAACATCAACAATTTAACATAATAGATCCAAATTTATAGATCCAAATTTAACACAGATTTGAATTACACAGCTGTCAGTGCAATCTATCTATCTGTCTATCTATCTATCTATCTATCTATCTATCTATCTATCTATCTATCTGATCTTACCTATAGATCTGATCTTATCTATCTATTCTATTTATCTGCAGATGCCCAGTCCTTTAAAAAGATAAATTGGCCTTCTGCATGGGAAGTTGAAGATAATGCAGTAGTTCTATGACAATGCTGCGCGAATTTCATGGCAATGCCATTTACATATTAGTCGTTCAGTTTTTTTTTTTGGAATGGATTTCAAACTGGTGAATTTTGTCAGATGAAGAAGCAACAATATTAGTGTTGAGCTTAAAGTAAGTAGGCCTAGACCCTACAATGAATTGCCTTTGAAGAAAATGTTAAAGTTGCATGAATCATTGAAACCATTTTTCTATCATACTAATGAGGTTTCCTACTAGCCTGAACATACAATTTGTATAAGAGGTTTTTATGCCAGACAGTGGTCATAATTTTGAGTACAAAGACCCCCCCCCCCAGCCAAAGAGTACCCTCCCCCCCCCCCAAGCCAAATGCCATTCCAATGGAGCTGAGGGTGTACCTACATTTGCGAGATCATGACCCCTTAGATTGCCTCGTATCTGGCAAAAAAAAAAAACGAAATAAAGTGTTTCAACAGATATCACTCTATTAAAAAATGTACATTTGGATAGCTGAACAATTTTAAAGCAACTTAAAAATATATTTCATGTGTATTTTTGCTTACTTCTTATATTTGCAGTCTGGCATCTTACCATGTTTGTTGATGTAATAGATGAAAATGGGAAAGAAAAACACAATTAGAATTGTTTCTTTTAGTTTTGAGTTCGCTTCAGATGTAGATTTAACTTCAACAGTTAAAAGTTGTTAGAAACTCGAAATCACTTTTGAATTTCCAAGTACATCCCCGATAGCTAAACAAAAGGGAAAGGAAACTTTGAAGTGCTTAATCAGGATTTATGTTAAAAGTAAAAGTCAGAAAATTTCAGAGACAATCCAGTCCCCTTCCTCGAGCGATTCTATTGGATTAAACACGAAATCAACCACCCGAAGAATAGATCTATCAACTACTGTCAAGGATAGGATTATAGTATGCTGGTGACATCCATCAGAGGACTCATTGTCTGTATCTAAATCTGGATGGTTAACAGATAAGCGTTTTGTCAGACAATAATTTCTGATGATCAGAAGAGTGCAGTTAATCACAATGTTTCATATCTATTCCTATTATAACATGCGTCATAATGCCATAATGCAACTTTTGGTCTCTTTCTGCCACGTAACTATCAGGATATCCTGGTTAGACCAATCAGAAATTCCATGCATAAGAAGTAGATTTTTGCCCAAAACATATACAGTGTATACATGTATTAAATGGTTGAAATCAGAGATGGTTATGTATGAGATAACCCTAAGCGTTTTTGATGCAAATGCTAAAATGCATATATATCAATTTTTGATTTTTTTTTCCAAAGGGCATGAATCATTTTTTACATTAAGAACCACTCTGCAAAATTAATAGTTGTTAGGACTAATAGCAAGTCAGTGTCATCAACCCAATTGTAAATTAAAGACAGAATGTTTAAAAAAAGTTATCAAAAATGGACATGGGAGCTGATAGTATTACTTGCATCTTACAGAACTATGCATGCAAACAGAGTTCTGTGATCTCTGTAATTTGGGAAAGTCAAAAGTCACTAGCAAACATCAAATTGAAGGTCAAGTCCAAATCCCTTGATGGCCTTGTCTATTGCTCTTTGGAAGGGTGTCATGGTTGAAAGTAGATTAGTATACATACTACACCAATACCACTCCATTTTCGTGTCTCAAAAATCATTTTTATTTTTTTGCTAGCAGAAAAATAATCATTGACAACTCCAAACCTGAATGTTTCATGGATAGTTACTACTTGTTTCATTAAAAGTAGTAACACACTTTTTGAACCATCAAACCATCAAAAGACAGCAACATAAACACGAATATTTTTCTAAAAAAATAAAGCAATGTTAAACTAAGTAAACTTGGGACCGTGTCGCACCTGCCCATCCACGTTTTATTACACAATTCGGTTTCCCGCAATTCCACAAATTACCTCCTGCCCTCGTTTCTTTTGATGATACTATACCGAGATGCTTATACCTTATCCTTAAATTGCACTTGTATTTAGTATGCAGAACACATTTCCCTTTTTTGTTCGATGTCACATCTTATAGGATGAGGTCTGACCCTTGTAAATCAGACCCTTCACAGAAAATGGATACTCTCAGACATTTCTTTGACAACATTTATCAGTCTAGTCACCAAAGCAATTGATCAAACTGTAAATTTGCTATTGAAGTTCCAGAAAGACTCAAAAAAGAATTTGACAAATTGAGAGAAACCTCTGTCAAATCAAAGTCACGGCAAAAACTATTAAAGCTCTTTTGAAAGTATTGGATGTCTTGATATTTTCTGTTACAAATATGAAATGACATTTTGAGGATTATTTCAGTTACATACACAAGAAAAATGTCAAAAAAGATGTTGCAGAACATAATTTGAAGACATTGTAAATGTTAAAGCTCATACCGGCTTAGTATGGTGCTTGTCTAAGCGATTCGGTGCAGAAGTGGTCTGCACCAAGTCATATTAATGCCCTTAGAGAATCAGACATGTACTCGAGACTCAAGAACTTATCTAAGTACATATTTGAGCACCGCTAGTCCACTACTTATATGCACTGAATTTGAACTCTTAAAAGTATGGCTGTGCCTAAATCCATGATTGTGGACAAACCTGCATGATCGGATCTCTCACAGCCATATTTATTTGCACTGGAATATTCTACAGTGAACCTGCATGATTGCTTGTAAAGTGGGACTATATTGCATGATTTTGTGATTACTGCTGTTGTTGAACCATATTTATTTGCCAAAGTGTCTCAGTAGGGATATGAATGTTAAATGTAAGGTAATCTACGTGTATGGTCGCCTACATTATGGTAGTATAATGTTTTCTTAACATACTTGTTATTGACATACTCTAAAATAAACTGAAAGACAAAAGTTATGCATATGTTGTGCATTCAAGAAACTCATCCGTGTGCTCAATATAAGGTTCTACCAAACACTTGCTTTACACAAAATAAACCATAAAGTCTAATGATAATTGTCTTGGGGTTCATTCGAAGGTTGAGATTTCCTCTCATCTGTAGCATCCCCTACAACATCCAGAAACATGCCTTCATTACAATGGAGGGTATCTTGAGTTCCGGTTGTTTTTCTGGGTCCAACACCTCTTTGTTTATTCCTTGTCTACCCTACCTCCCTGTAACAGGCAGCTTTCTTTGATACACTTGACAGATGAACATCTTACACTCTACAACATTAAGCTTGGTTTTCACACCTGCACCATTCCAATGGTTTCATCCCCGTCATATTCTGTAATTGGGGACACAATAAATTCAGTTGTAAAAGAATTGTGTGCTTGAATGTTTAAGGATTCATTTAAGCTCACATGAAACCGCATTCCTGCAAATGGTATGGGTCAACAGCAAAAACTGTGTTTTCTAAAAACTCCCCTTTGTCAGCCATTTTTAAAAACGAAAATGTTTCCCGGTTCAGTGATTTATTGTTTGTGACCCTGTTTACCGTTGTCTTACACCATGTGACCATCATATTGACCATACCTCTCGAACATCTTGCCCTCCAAACATATGCATAACTTTTGTCTTTAAGTGTACTTTGTAACTTTATACTACAGAAAACATATAGGCCTATATTTCTATTGTCTTGCCTTATATTAGTCAGCTCTTCAGAATTATATCTGTACTAAGGGGCCTATCTATTTTTTTTTAAAAACATATTCATCTGTACCTATGTTTGCTTGTCTTTTTAAAGTGTCTATCAATCTGTTAGAATAGAATGCATTTAGCCACCTGTGCCCTTCTCATACACATGCCTTTTGCCACTTAGTCCATCAAGACCACCTACTCGGTACTACAATGTATCAGGATATCTTGCATGGCATCTTTGCTGTTTAATGTGGCAATTTCAGTGAGAAAACTTGTGCAATATATTGTCCATCTCACTGAATTTATAGCACATTGGTTAAATGATGTCAATCTGTTAGTGAGAACCAGGCATGCCTCCCCCATTTTCCGGTACTAACATGTACATATATCTTGCTGATTTCATGTCGACAAAAATCTCTCATAGACAAACATGTTTTTAAGTCAAGGCAAAGAAACGACTGTAGTTCTGAATACAAAATGCATGTTCGCTCCCTGTACAGTACCTATTGACAATAGCAACCTCTCAGACTGCAGTGCATCAGGGAGCTTAGCGTTGCATCTTTGTAGTCTTCTGTGGCACTTTTAATGCCAAACTTTTGCCACACATTGTTAGTCTTTGTCAACTAAGACATCACTGCATCTGTTAACAGTAGAGTGTCTTATATATAATATCTAACAGAATAACATCACATGAAATGTCTAGAGTATCTGTATAAAATATGAGCAGCATCTTGCACCCAGTCAATAATATACATATTGTATATGTAAGGTTCTCTTCAACAATATGCATGGCATCTGAAACTGATACTTAGCAGACGCAGGCTGCACCAAGTGACAGTGATGCACACAGACAAACAATAACGACTCAGTACTTTTTTAATTTTTGGTAGCTATCCTGTAGGGGAACGAGGGGCAAAACGGACCGGCGGGCAAAACGGTTTTTTGCGTTTTCTTGAAACGTTTTGGCCTGCCTTCTAATTTTTCGGTAGGGAAATAGAATAGGACACATTACCAACTTTTCCTGAAAGTTTCGTGGATGAGAATGTTACAGGGGTACAGCTATGTTAATTTGAAGGTTTTGATCGATTTTCTTAAAAAAATCATAATTTTTGGAAATGCTGCAGTACCTCCAATGACGTTCCCAGCAGAATAATTTATAGTCAGTGTTATGAGAGGACTACTAAGCTTGCTTATTAAGCAAAAAAATGTAGTCTGGCGCTTAGCCATGTGTAAGTAGGTCATTATTAATATACCCTGCATGGTTGGGGCAAAGTGGTGTCCTCCTGCGGGGGCAAAATGGGAAGCACAAAAAAGCAATCCCAGCCTAGAAGAGGTTGATGCTTGCTATTGGGTCAATTCAACCATGACATTTGAGACAATTGATACATTTTCTGGCTATATAACAGGCAAAAATTTGAAAAATCACTAGAGATTTGTGGAGCTAGTCCATGTCAACAATAATTCCTTGAGTATTTAGGCTTAGTGGTAAAACCCTGTATTTTCGAAACTGAAATAAATGTAACTACCTTTCAAAAAGCATAGTCAAATCCAATACCAGTTTAAATTGTTAAATCATGAAGAAAACTTGGAAATCTGAGTTATGTGAATATTCATAAAAATGTCGCATTTTCATAAAATTTCACATAATTTTGTTTCTTTTGTAACCTAATGTTTAATGTTAAATACCTTGTCAAATAATTACATAGAATACATAATTTCTAGCATCACCCCTCAGCTATGTATTGAGATGTTGATTTCATTGTTTATTGCTATGTTTACTCTCAGTATTCTGCAATATTCTTACATTGCGTTCAGGTAAATTAATGCATTTCTGCTTGTTAACATGCCTTTTGGTTAGACTGTTATAAAAACAGCTGATTTATTGCAAAACGTTTGTGTCTTTATTTCTTCCCATTTTGCCCCACATGAAATTCCATTTTGCCCCAAGCATGGGGCAAAACGGGATAAAGTTGCATTTTTGAAAAGAGGGAAAAATTTGAATTGAAATCGTTAAAAAAGCACTTTTCTGTTTTTGAGCAACTGGTATTGGTACTTTTTCATGGATCAGACCTTATTTGGCATTTGCATGATCCACCACCTTGGTACAGCAGGCCTTCGAAGTTAGGCGGCCCGTTTTGCCCCTCGTTCCCCTATTTTGTTTCAGGTGTTTGGCTAGATATTTTTTTTTATGCGAATCCCCAATTCTTGATTGATCTTGGCATGCTATACATCAATGTTTTCAAAACATTCGAATATTGTTATCTTTTTGCAACTATCTGTCGCCTCTAACACCATGCCCGCACATGCTATTTACACCTCTCAAGTCTATTCACTTTCTGTATCGCAATATTGTCATTACTGAACAATTGCCTTTCAGGTTTTTGACATTTCAGGCCGATTTTGTTTCTTTTGATAGCTGTCTTTACAGAATCAGATTTTGTGTCTTTAAGTTTTTAGTTGTTATCAGAATGATGTTAGATTAAACTGTAAAATAGTGTTTGGAACACACTTTCAAATTATATCCTGACAGCTCAAAAATATGGAATATGTACAGTTTTTTTGTCCAAAAAAAGTCATAGGTCAGTGTGGAGGGGACACCAGGCAGTCTAAAGACTGGTCAATAAGTTTTCTTTTTCCTGAAATAATGAGCTGTAATTCCAGGCACTCAAGTCATCACACCCAGACAGTGTATGGTAAGTTCAGTATTTTGAGAAAGTTGTTAGCATGAAAGGAAAGTCCTTTGGGAACTTCAACCTTTCTTGTTCTGAGTCTCAAATATCAGATGGTCTGGCCTAGTAATACTAATTCAATCCTTCCCAGACATACACACTTTTTTACACAGCCATAATTTGTAGTACATTTATTCATCTGGTCGCAATCTTTCAATTATTGACAATTCACCTTGTACCTAAAAAGTCAGAACAAACATGACACATATTTATAAATGGACTGTACCACAGACACAGAGTAAAGATACGAATTCTAATCAAACAAAATCATGTCAATTTCAAGTCTTTATCATATATCCATAAAGCTGTCTCCCAAACGAAACACCAAAAAAATGTTTAACGTCACATTATTAAATGTTTATGTGAGTGACACATATCCTACTTAAGACAAGGAGATTTCTTGCAGTGATTTCTGCATTTGTTCGTCTTCTCAGATTCAGGGCTGCAAAATTTTTTGAGACATTGGTGGAGTTAAAATATTTTTTAAAAACGATAATCTAAAAAAGATGGGTATTCGGGCAATTGAAATCCAAAGGATTACAATGATTGAAGTTGTTTACAATTTTATCGGTTTTGATTGTTGGAATGGATCTCAAAGTGTATAATTTTGGGCCAAGAAGCAGTCATAATATATATAAGATGAGTTGCCAAGATTGAGGGATATCCTTTTATTAATCGAGATATGTCACAGCCAGGCAATATTTGAGTTAATTTCACCATGCGGCACAATATATTATCAATTGCCGTTTTGGCCCTGAACTCCCCCCCCCCCTTCCTGAACCATAAAGGTATCTTACCATATCTTTAGAAATCATGGGAAAGAAAAATACAATCAGATTTGTTTCTTTTCATGTTGAGTTATCTTAAGATGCAGATTCAACTTCAGCAGTTTAAAGTTCCTGGAAATCACTTTCATGTTTGAAAGTACATCCCCAATAGCTAAACAAAATGGAAAGGAACCTTTGAGTTGCTTAATCAGGAAAATGTTAAAGTAAAAGTCTGACAATTTCAGAGACAATCCAGTCCCCTTCCTTGAGTGTTTCTATATTATTATAACCTCAATGACTGAAACTATTCACAAACAAAAGGAAATGTCTTTGTCGTATATCTCAAAAAATTGAACATTCGCAGTTCCATTCATTTTGGAATTTAAATTTAGAAACAACTGATTAGTTAAATTCACACATAGTAATTGAATTACTGAGTCACTGATTAGAAAATGTTTGCAACAATTAACCCCGAGGGAGCCATTAAACACGAAGTCCACCTCCGTAATGAATATGTCTATCTATCAACACCACTATAAAACATAGGACTTTAGCAAGTGGCTGCCATCAAAGAAATCATTGTCACATCCTGGATGGTGAACAAATAAACTTTTTGTCAGACAGTATAGTTTTTGTTGATGGGAAAATGTATGAAGAATCATCATGTACCATATCTGTTCCTATCAACACGCATCACAATGTCATTTTTGGTCTCCTTCTGCTGTGTAACCATCAGGCTATCCTGGAAAGGCAACTTCACAATCAGAAATTCAATGCATAAGAAGCAGATTGTAGCCCTGCAACATATATATGCATACGGAGGGAGAAATCAGAGACGGTTATATAAATTTATGAGATAATTCTAAGTTTTTTTGATGCCATATGCTGATTTCATAATATGCATAATTAAGTGCAAATATTGTTGTGTATCTATCTTTAATGTCCAAAGGGCTTAAAATGTCATTTACCTTTTTTAAACCACTCTGCAAATGATGTTAAAACTAATAGTCAATCTGATCATTAAAGCACTCAAATATAAAGAAAAGGTCTCACAAATTGATTTTATAGCTGATGATATAATTAAGTGTGCCTTACCAATGACATACAAGCCAGGTAATCTTTTTTTCTAATGCCTGCAAAATCCAGCAAGATAGTAGAATGCATAACAAATGAGAGACCCACCTTTTGGTAGTTGAAGAAATGTTTCTTGTTGTCCAAAAAAGTCACGTAGGCAAAGAGTCTTTGGAGAAGAGACACCCGACACACTAATGAGGGGTCAACAAGCGTTTCTGCCTTAGATGACCGCTGCAATTCCAGCAATTCTAGCTATTGCATGCAAACAGAGTACTGTAATCTCTGTAATTTGGGAAGTCAAAAGTCATCAGCCAACTTCAAATTGAAGGTCATGTTCAAAGTCCTTGTCAACGTCGTCAAGTTTTAGAGACAGAAAGATTTGAGTAAGTAAGTCAATACCACTTTTATTGGCTTAAATTTTAAGCTACATTACGATGTCCTGAATGCAGAAAATTGTGTTGAGAATTTCAAGAGATTACAAAAAAAACACGTTAAATTTGAAGAAAAACTCAAATAACCATAGTCTTCATATTTCAATTAGGAAAAGAGGGAGAAAGGTGCCTACATCTCGAAAAGTATACCAGTTATTCTTCTCTATATCCAGTTATTTCCTTCTTCTTCTTCATTTCTTTCTTCTCTATATCCAGTTTTTCCTTGTTCTTCATTTCTTTCTTCTCTATATCCAGTTTTTTCCTTCTTCTTCTTCATTTCTTTCTTCTTTATATGCAGCGTTTTTCCTTTTTCTTCTTCATTTCTTTCTTCTCTGTATCCATATTTTTCCTTCTTCTTCCTCATTTCTTTCTTCTCTATATCCATTTTTTTCTTCTTCTTCTTCATTTCTTTCTTCTCTGTATCCATATTTTTCCTTCTTCTTCTTCATTTTTTCCTTCTCTATATCCATATTTTTCGTCTTCTTCTTCATTTCTTTCTTCTCTATATCCAGTTTTTTCCTTCTTCTTCTTCATTTCTTTCTCTCAGTTTTTATCATTGAGTATCTAATATGCACCTCCCAAAATGAAAGCAATGTGGGATACACTCTGGCAATTTTTATTGATTAAAAAGAGTTATGTACATTTTCAGGAACACGTTGGTAACTGGCAATTATTTCCTTGTCCTCAATGAATCCTGGAGTTCTGAATTGTAGCAGATTTTGATAGACTGATGGTGATTTTCACAGCATGGTAATTATTTCTTTGAGTAGGTCCTCACAATAGGGACATCAGGAAAACACCATAGTTAGAAACTAAGACGCCCTAATTCTGGTAGACCCGTCTGCGTCCCACAATACTGAAATGACATAAATTAAGTTTATAGTAGTTAGGATCTAATAAAATAGCAACTCCTAGTTTAGTTACTCATTTTATTATCAAATGCATGGACAAGTGCAGGTCATTTCATGTCTTCGATCATACGTTTTCGGGATACAGCCGAAACCACATCATGCCATGTTAAATCAACCTCAAAGAAATCCTGTTAGTATGTGACATTGTGGCAACTTTTCAACGTAATTTCCACCATAATTATATTTTTAAGTGACCAACAAATGAGCCCTCTACCATTTAGCAACATTGTACATGTGCCCCTTGTGATGGTGCTTGGTGCAAATAAGACAGCTAGACAGAGAGACAGACAGATTTAATTTCTTTTGACCCAGATAAAGATTACAGTAATTATCTTGTTATGCATATATTGATATAAAATTGGTCTAGGAGGCATACACCTTGGCTCGTGCCTCTATCGTATATGACCCCCTATATAAACGAATACAATTTTCATACATTTCAGGAATTATGCTGCGCTACAGACAAATAAGTGGAGACAAAAAATTTTATAATGAATATACAAATATAAGGATTTTTTAACTAACTCAAAATCAAATTAGGTAAGTATACATCTGGTGCACGCTGCTAGGATGGAGTAAGATATTATTAATAGTGGGTTTGATAGGTTACTACATGATGCGCACAATACAAAAACTCATCTTTTGTCAACTATATTATAATTACCAGTAGGGTGTGGCTGGTGCCCTCTCAAAATTAAGTTTTCTTTCCAGTCAGCCTACCTTTTGCTCAGTCCTGTGCCATGACATGAAAAGTTAAACTGTGAAGTTTCAAAGTTCTGTGACAATATTTACCTGTCCCCAGTTGAGATTTTCCGACGGAAGGTCAAAATAACTGAAAAATTCATCAAAAATGTTGTAACTCTGGAACCGTTGGTCCTAGAGACATGCAAATTGGCTCAAAATGACGGGAAACCCCATATTTATATTCATCTTACATTGACATAGTAGGTCTAAATCCAATATTTGTGGAGATATTTACGAAAAACTAATTTTCGTATTGAATTTCACTATCGAGCTCCTCTAAATTGCCAGATTACATCTTGAAACAGATTTTTGAATTCCTCTGGCATATCAACGTATTCAAAAAGTTATCTGAGAGCCCGTTAAGGCATGTCATAGTTACTTACTACATGAAGCTAACAGTATATGGCCTAACATTGAAATTATGTATATAAAACCTTTTTTTTTGGTAATATTTGCAAGAAATGGCTTTTAAATACAAAAATTAGCATTTTTATCAACATAAAAGTGCTTGTAAATTACATTTTGTGGATTATAAGACAACCATGCAAGGCATATGTATACAGAAAATTGATTTTGACTTACGTGCTACAGACATATAGTGCTCAGGTCTTTTGTTGAGACAAAATAAATGATATACATGTATATAATATACGCCTTTCCTCATCCGAAAGTGGAAGTCTCACCCTGACATTATAACAACCTGGAGCAAATTCTATTACTTTTTGTCACTATGATTAAATCTATAGAGTCCTGCATTTTTGCCAATTTTAATGAATCTCACTTGTTAAAATGCACCAGTATGATTGGCATAGTAGCTTTTTCATTGCATGGGATTCATCATTATTAATTTGGCTCAAAACAAGCCAATTTGCTAATACCAAATGTATAATAGTGACTGATAGTTTTCATGGCCAAGTACATGTACAAACAAAATCATACTATTCGCCTCTGACCGGATTGAGATGATTCACAGTAGCTACATATTGGAATTGCAGAAATCAACTATGCAGCATACATTTGGAATTATTTTTAAGTCTGTAAGAACACCACAATAATTGGTGTAAATATTCAATTTAGCCAAAACAGCCGTACAGGCCACAGACAAAGTCCTCTTTTATTCTGATTTGGATAGAATTCATGCATGCCCAATTGCCCATTGCCCAATTCTGCAAGACTTTGTTCATGCTGCTGTAATATGTTTTCATACACAGCTGTGTGTGGTTATGCTGAGAAACCTAATAACTCATACAGGTGACCAGTATTGCATGCAGTAGCTCCATAATCCATATCACTGATTATGGCCATTGCAGGGGTCACCTTGTTCCTTCTCTACTTTTCCTCTTTTTGCCTCTTTCTTTCTCCATCATGATCTGCTAACTTTCTTGTCTTGAATATTGTAAGTCGCCACTACTACTGACATATAATTTTCAAGAACATTACATCCTCATTGAATTGTCTTCCAGGATTGATTTTTCCAACTTTCAGCAAAGGCCTGGAGACTAGCTCAATAGTAACCTACTGGGCTGCTAACCTCTGTGACCTAGGTTTGATTCCTGATCATGCTAGGTGGATGTTTTAATCGTGCTGAGAGTACACATTTTCCTGGTCCTTGTCGGTTCTGTTGAGCCAGGTCAGGGTTTACATATCGTAAAGCCCTTGGCCCTATCACAGTCTCCACCAAAATATATTGTAGCTTCATTTAATAAACCATTTTATACAGCTGTATAAGTCTTTAGACCTTTGTATGCTTAGGCACATTCCAATTCTAGTCATTTACCAATTGGTAATAGAGGAGATCTGAACTTGCGCCAGATTGGAAGTCGAAATCCATACTAGTAGTTTTAAAATGTCACAAGTAAAGGAAGGAAAAATTTCTGAGGCTTTGAAGATTTTGTTGTCATTGTCAACGGAAAGTATCTATGAATAGACATTGATTGGTGATACTCTATGGTTTATACTAGATGAACCATGACAGCATTAAATTTGATCAATGATGCTGCAACTGATATGATGAATTAGGTCTAAGGTCAATGGACAGTCGGACAGCAATTGGCACCCAACTTCAAGTGTGGGGATCTGAAGATGATACCCAAGATGATCAAATGTCTGAATCTAAAATAGAAATAGTCAAAGTGGGCTTTAAGAGTTTTTCATTATGTAGATCAATCTTGAAAAAAATAACACTTCCTCAACAATTCATTGCCTTGATGCTGTCGTAAATGATTATTGTTCTATTAAGCTTTCCCCCTGCTATCAGAGATTTGGGTGAAAAACAATTCTACCGGCTTCTTGAGAGGCCGGTGGGTATGACAAGTCATAACTAGAGGCAGATATCAACTATTTAAAGGCATAAACAACCCAGAAATATATCATAATCGGTTTCAAGGCAAAATCTGGCAATGCAGTTGAGCTCGATAGCAAAATTCAATGCGAAAAACAGTTTTTTGCAAATATCTCCACAAATATTGATTTTTGACCCATTATGTCAATGTAAGATGAATAAAAATATGGGGTCTCCCGTCATTTTGAGCCAATTTGCATGTCTCTAGACCCGTAGTTCCAGAGTTATGACATATTTTCCAAATTTTTGGTTATTTTGACCTTCCGTTGGAAGTAAAAACTTAAATCGTATCTGGGGACGGGTAAATATTAATATTTTACGCTGAAACTTTCAAGATAGCCTATTGAGGTCATTTCGCAGGACTGAAAAAAAGGTAGGCTTGATCAGTTGAAGTAAGGGCACCAGCCACACCCTAATTACCAGTATACATTTATGATATCATATCATATATATCAGTGGGCTACCTTATACCACAAATTTAATAATTTTGAATAGTACATTCTGTTTGGTAGGAATTGATTCGTATCCTTTTTATATAAAAACTCAGTCCCCAAAGACTGTGGGTTTGCAATTTATCTAGAATTCCAGAAGCAGTTTCATTCACAATTTTGTGAATGTAGAGAATGTCTTCTAGTTTCAAAATGTTCATTTTTTTAAATATAGGGTCGGTGTGGGCATTATACTTACTTTTACTAATAATTCTTACTGCCTTTTTTTGAATTTTAACAAGTTTATTGTGTCTTACTCCCTCAATAAAATGCCATATAATAGCAAAGAATAAATAAGGGAATTATAGATGATCAGCAAGGTTTCAAATGGTAGGTAAGATTTGAGAATAAAGAAGATAATACCTAAAAAAATGCGAGCTTACCCCCTCTGTAGAATTACACGGTGCTTGGAAAGTCCAAGCTCATTCTCTGCTACAAAAACATACTCTCTGAAGTACGACGAGTAGACACGATCAATAACCAGGGACATTACATGCTCGTTGCTATTTTCCTAAAAATTGCATGAAAATAATATGTATATATAAATCAAAGAATCCATTAACACAGGGTCACAATGAAGTCTATATCAGATAATTCATTAACTTAATAATCTCAAGAGATTCTTTTTGAAAGTTTCAGCAAATTGTAGCAATTTCTTAATTTGATTTTCCTTATGGATGATTTTAAAATCCATCAATAGTAATAAATCCCTGAATATCCACAGTATACTGAATACCACATAAAAACATGTAGGTATATGATGTTCCTTGGAGACGGATTGCATGTCCAATAAGATTAACACAAAATTATGTGAATTTATGAAACAGAAATCCAGTTGTTATTTTCCTATAAATAAGATGTCGTACTCCATCTTCAACCAATAAAGTGAAGGGTCCAATGCATGGCCCTGAGACAGAGATAATGATGCGTTGTCTTTCTTTTCTACCCAGTTGACCCTGAAATCTACTGCAGCAGGGTCTGCCTTCACCAAGCACTTGATCTGCACGTTTGCCTCGTGTAGCCTGGCGTAGTGCACATGTTCACACTCAAATTTGGGAGTGACTGTAAAAGAATAACCAGTCGTTGAAACTTGAACGGGTCAAATGCAAAGCTGCCTCCAGGTCATACACTCTTTACAAAAAGGTTTTATATATGGAATCTTTAAGGATAACCGTTCTATAAGCTGGTATAGATAAGGAACCCTAAAAGGTTCATTATTCAACTTTTAAAAAGGTTCCACAAACAATATCAACGCTTAGATAATCCAGCTGCAGTGAACTCCTGCAATGGAAGTCCTATCATAGGGCCTTCCCACCAAGGATTGAACATTTTCAATTCAGTTGAATCCTTAAAAAAATGTAGAACCTTTTTTCGGCTGTGGGTTCTTTATATATACCATCAAGAACCTTTTGCATTAAGACTGTATGACATCATAAGACGGACAAAAGTGAAATATCACTCAAAATATATTGTATAAAAAGTCCAACAAAACCTATCATTTATTTTATGTATGTGTACATTATGAATTGATATATATACATAATAAACAATTATGTCATGAAAACACAATATCTTAGAGACCGTTCAGAATTTATGACTGGGGGGGTTCGGAGTTTTGGCCGAGGTGGTACAAAGTTTTCACACGTGTTTCAGGGGGGGGTACTAATTTTTTTTGACAAGATTGTCCAAGGGGGGTTAAATGTCCCCGCATCTGTGCCCGTCCACGGGGTACATCTATGACAATATGTATTGCTTTGTATGTCGAGGAGGGGGTACTAAAAATATGCATGAAACCTAAGGGTGGGGGTACTAGAAATCCACATGAATCTCGAAGGGGGGGTATCAATTTTTGACGGGAAGTTTCAGCAAAACTCCCACTCCCCCCCCATTCATAAATTCTGAACGGTCCTGTACAGGTACATCCTGCTCATGTATGGATTATGGATAGATGGAATGACAGGTAGAATGATAGATAGAATGATAGATTGTTTGATTGATGGATTGACAGTTAGATTGATATGTACAGATAGATTGAAGAATAGATAGAAGTAAAGAATCCCTCTCAGGCCTAAAATACCCACAAGCAACCACATAATTATTGGCAGTATGTTATGGCCCCCCTGCGGCCTTTTCATATACACCATAGGAAGCAACTGTTGTGCATAGTTCTTTAGAGTTTTTTTTCTTTTTCAAATCACAGCATGTGTGTAAATAAAAGACAATGGTTTTATATTTTTATTTTGTGATGTGCCCTCACTCTTGAAGAGGTCCTGAGCACCAATTAATGTATTTGAGGGTACATGCCTAGGCCTCAAGATCTCTTAAACACATGGGGTTAATCTCAAAATACCACCACACTTACTACCCTAGGTTTTGTTATGAAAACTTGTGACATTAAACAATGTTACATATAGCATTATAGCAACTGTGTAACAGACCCCTCAGGCCAGGCCAAGGAACATAAAATAATCACATTGCAGCCGACGAACGACGAGTACTTACATTTGGCTGCTTGTGGACATCAATGACCTCACAGCAGGCCCTATCCATCGCATTGAAATAAGCTGTTAACGTGTCATTGAGTAACTTGTGACCTCATTGACACTTAGTTGGTCAGTAGTTTTTATAACATTGGAAGTATAGTCTGTGACTTCACAAGCTGCTCATGACTTAGAAGGAATAACATGGCAGGGATAGGATGTGACCTCACAAGGAACATTCCAGTGCTTTTTTTTAAGCACTTGAGTTTCATTTACTGTAACAAAAACTTACCAGCTATAGCCCCTGTGAGCATAAATGACAACAATACAAACTGCCTCATTTTGTGATTGGTGGTTCAATCTGAAATAGAAAACAGAATGATAAATTTTCTGCCTAAAAATCAGGAATTATTTAATCGAAATTGCCAAAATACTGTTACTATTGAAATCCAAGAAGGCCAAAAATCCTAAACCATCCAACGAGGCCTCTACATAGATACACTCTTTCTTGTTTCTTGTTAAGAGCAATACTCCCCCCCCCCTCTATGGGTTTTGAGAGACCTGGAAGACAAAATTAAGATGGCAAATGGACAGGGAATTCAAAAGTAAAATGGGTCATAAACCCACTTATCTTTTGGTAACTAACAGTCCTAATTGAATTTGACAAATACAAATGAAGCCTAAATTACTGAGTTATAACATGACATGTCAAATAGACAACTAAGATCAACAAATAGCACACATTAACAATGTTGGATGAAATGTACCACAAATAGAGTCAAAATAACGTCAAATAATACCAAATGAATACTTGCAGATTATTTGTGAATGAATCTTTCAAGTTAATCAGTGTGCCACAGCACTAGGGCATCATACAGTTGATCTAATTTCATACATTTCCAATACTTGTCTTACAATGTAGATATCCCATGGAGTACTATGTGTACTATTCTTTTTTAATTATTAAAGCAATACCAGCTGATCCAATAGTAGTGTGCTCTGCAACTATGTGATCTTACCAAGGTTTTCATTAATTTCTCTACTTGTGATGTAAGATGAACCAAATGAGTGCCCTCAGTAGTCCGCAAAAAGATACCAAACTAGTAGTGTCTACTATTGTTATATGGTAGCACTGTAACATCATGCTGCATTATAGGTCACTGGGCGTGCTGTGCTAGCTGAGTAGGCAATAATTCCCAGCTGACACTTTTCAAAAATAATTTCAGCAAAAAACATAATAATATTTTTTCAGCGATGCAACTTTAAAAGTCAAAATTACTCCTTGTTTATCATTTTTGCAGGACTATAAACAAGTCAAAACCTCTCCTGGTATACAGTACAACTCAAAAGAAAGTAAGAACATTTTCTGTCAGAAGTCCTCTGTTTACCTGTTTTGCTCTCCTTTCTCCTCTTCACCCCAAATCTCCTTATAACTACCTTTGACTCCTCACCACAAGTGAGTTTGAATTGGTGTTGGCTTAATGTGAATTTAATTTAATTTTAAAAGGTAGTTTTTAAGTAAAGGTAGGAAGCGATTTGGAGGGAGCCAATAGGTGTGAAAGGGTAAAGTAGTGGCTGATTCTTCCTTCCTGCTAGAGGGCAATCTTACTTTATTTTGGGCTGTACTGTATGTGTCGTCGTTAACTTACAGCACAGAACATTATCATTAAAATCCAAATTAATGCTAAAATGAGTTTATCACATGACCCTCAATTGGATTGCAGCACAAGATGACAAGAAAAGTCCTAGATTATAGTTTCACCAGACATAATACTGATATCATCATAATCATTAACCATGCAAAATGACATAAAAGGTTGCAGGAAAAAACATACTGTCATTGTCTGTCAGACAGTTTTGTAATTGTATGCAGTTAGTTTGTTTCCACAAAACACCATGCTGCAGATATTTAAAATACTAATTTGAGAATATATATGGGAGAAACTTGGTTCATGCTCCTTTGATTATAAACAAATAAAGCATGATGTACTTTATACACATATATATATATACATTACATATATATATATATAGGCCTACATATACTTATTTTTTAATTTATAGATGAATTAGAAATAACAATTTTAAAAGTTAACAGTGGTACCATGCAGCAACAGAAAATCAAGAAATGAACACAAAATTGTGTTGTGCGGTTGCTATGACATTTGCTATCGATTGATAGATTGATTGATTTGATTCACTCATGGTACAAAACCCAAATATAAAATAAAGAAGTATAGAGAAATATCTGGAGCAAGGAGACCCCTTAAAGGCAAGTTATTGCCGCTGTAAGGGGGCCACCTTTGTCTTGAAAATCATTAGAATATTATATTCACCTTGAAGGTCCTTGATGCAATTTTGATGACAACATTACATGATAAATTGGTTATGAGGGAAATAGTAGAACATGAATTCTATGGTAACGGAATCACTGCGGGGTCATGAAAATTGTACTTTATTGATACATTACCAAATATATGATGGATGAAATCATGACTTTGAGATGTATTATGATTTATGTGATTGTAAACTTAACCTTGGACATGCAGAATTTCTATCATTGGTCCGATCAGGTTTTTACAGAAAATCAAACTCTGGGTAACGGAATCACAAGCAAAAACACCCAATTTTAGGACTTTTTTTATCTCATCATTTCACTCGTGAAAAATATTCCTGCAATGCATGGGACATAGAAACTGGCAGTGCTCATCCCAGGAATATATTCTCAAAGCAGTTCCATTTTGATGAACTTGAGTCTTCACAGATGGAAATTGTGCTGCTCCCTTTAGGATGGTTTTTAAGGAAATTGTCTGATTCTGTAACCAAGTCAAAGGTTATTCCGTTACTTTAATTGAATTGAGCCTATGTAGTGAGAAAATAGAAAAATGATAAAAATTCCTTAAAAATGTGTGTGTGAACATCTGCAAGTGAAATTACTGGAGTTTGGCTAATTCTCTGTATTGAACTTTCTGTAGTTGTGACCCCCTTGCCAAGTGGTACCAATGCTTATTTATTTTCACCCCCATAATGCTACCCAGTCCCCATTTCTAAAACTAAAGTGAGAGAAATTCATCAGTTGGGAAATTTTTGCTAATTTTGATTTATTCTCCTTCATGCAATGACAGCACAAATAATACAAATGGCTTTCTGATTACTAAAATTGCATATCAAAAATGCCCATTGGAAATAATTAGTTCAGGGAGAAACTAGGGTGAACTCCTGCAGCACAACGCATAGCTGCATTCTAATTTCAGGACAGCATCCATTTGCTGGACTCAAGAGGAAAAAATAAATTAAAAAGAAAAACTATGTAGATTAGTACATTGGTCAAGATTGCTCAAGAAATTGACATCCTTTTTTCATCAAAGAAACAGGATATACTCACAAACGGTCCAAGTTGGTCTCCTCGACACATGGAATAGAGCTATATGGTGAATTTCATCAACATATTAAGTCCTGACTGTCGAGGTGGCCCGGACCGAACTGGGATTAAACCTGAGACCCGGTGATTTGGAGCTTTGGCCAAAGGTATCAAGAGTGTTTCTTTGTAGTCTAAGTATCTTGAAAGTTCTTGTCTTCCATTCTGAGTGATTCAGTTTCAATTCTATCATCATGATCACGGGCAATCATCAGGGCCGTATTAACCTATGGGCAAACTGGGCAGTTGCCCCGGGCCCATGACCTCAGGGGGGCCCATAAAGAAGCTGAAAGGAGTTGCGTCTGTAAAAAAAGTGCATTGGGTAACTGGCGCGAATGTACTTTTGAGAATTTAGAGCGTTTTTGGTGCGCAAGGGGGGCACATTAGAAACAGTTTGCCCCGGGCCCAGAAATGTGCTAATATGGCCCTGGCAATCATACTAGAGTTCATGCTATTATTGTGCTTCAAAGGAGGCCGGATGTGTAGGGGGGACCAGGGCACATTGGGACGCTTTTAACGTCTACTAATTTTGCTTACTGCAATTTCAATTATTATGAGTTTCTCTTGCAAATTTTCTGACTATCGTCGTAGCATTTAAGGCTCACGTGATTGGTTTGTGAGCAATAAAACGTTCTCCAAACCCACAAGTTGGACGTATAAGAAGCTGTGAAATTGTAATAATCTGCTTCAGTAAGCAGGGAAGTTTAGAATTTGATCAGATTAGCAAGTAAGCACTGGCACTGTAACTACCATCACCAGACACGTTACTGGCCTTTAGATACGTTTTAGGTGCTATTCAAAAGAGTTTATGCCATGTAATTCAGTGCCTGAACCAATCATATCAACCACATTTACTACGTTTTACTATCCTATTACAGAAACTCATACTTCTTGAAATTATAATGCTGAAAGCACTGCGCAACTCAGAAGTTTGCATGAATATCACCAACACCAAATGTTGAGCTTAAATCCAGGCATAATAGATTAGACTGCACTTACATGTACCCTTTTGCAGCCAGACAGCAAAATGTGAGTCGTGATCATGACTGTCCTAATGTGCCTCGATTATGTCTCTTCTGCACAACAAGTTTTTCTCAGTAATCCTAGTCATTATATTTGGTAAATGGACACTTTGCCATGTATTTGTTCATGAATCAACTGATGGACATTCAGTACTTTGATGTGAAAGTTTTTCAGTGAGGTTGAGGCAGTTTACCAAACTGATAATGGGATAAATGGTTACTCTTTAGTCTTCATGAGAATTTTTTTCAGATGGGGAATTATTTGTTGGAGGTCTTATATCATACGTTTTTAAAACCAGTTTCAATTAACATGGGATTCTTTCCCAATATACTAGGTAGCATTTACCTTTTAAAACGTCATTCTTTCATAAAGCCATCAGAACCAATTTGTTGTTTTATTGTAATAAGATAAAATACTGCATTTTAAGGGAGAAAAGAATCACATGCTTTTTTGCCAGGTCATCTTACAAGCTGTCTGTGTGTGCATCCAGAACCAATTAACCCGTTATGGGTAGCCTCGGGTGAGCAATAGGAAATGTGTTGGAAGAATCATGCTATGAAAAATATGGGTTTGGCTAGAAATTAAAGTGAAAATGATATCTATTTTTACAATTTTGGGAAACTACTTATTCTTTAGAGTCAGGAGACATATCATGCTTTAGATTTGTACCTCCAGCTAATCATCCCTCTCTAACAGAGCAAAGGCAGTTAATTATTACTTTACTTAACAATTTCAAGGAAGACAAATTTGAAATGAATACAGAGAGTTGTTGGAACTGGTTCTGATCTGCTTTTCTTGTATTGAATATGATAAGTATTGTTTCCTGGGACACCCACAAGGCCAGGTGGATGGGGAAATTATTCAGAGAAGTAAAGCTAGCCTCTGATATCGTTAAATCTGTGAAAACAAGATAGCAGCAGTACCAGTAAGTTCGCCAAGTGGAGGATAATGAGCACAAATACTGATGCAGTTAGACAGTGAGTGAGAAAAAACAGGACAACTATGGATGGTATAGAACTGCAGTGAGTGTTGTCATGATTGCAAATGACATAAAAATTATATTAATCATGATTTGATGTTATATTCTATGTTTTATAACTTGTGGTGGTTTAGCATGCCTTTGATTTGGCATAACTTGCGTTTTTCTCGCATGAGAAAAATATTCCTCTTATGGGAGATAGAAATTGACAGCGCTCATTATAGTCCGCGGGCCACCAAAACCCCCCCTCCCCCCCCTTGGGAATTTTGAAGACACATACCATCGGAAAGCTAATATTCTAGAGAACACATTTTTGCTTGTTGGTCATTATATAACCTCAACGTCTGGCGGCCATGATGGATAATTCCAAGATGGCCGCCAATTAACAGTTTTGGCCATATCTCTGGATCTAATTGGGCTAGAACAATGATTTTTGGGTCTATATATATATGTTTTCATGGGTCAGGAATTCATTAAGACAGGTTTTGATACTCTCCTGGGAAGTTAAGTGCAGTTTAACACCGTTTTTCAAAATGGCCGCCGTTTATTTTGTCTCAATCATCGATATGATAATTCCAAGGATCTTTGGTGTTATACTATCTATTTTAATACACTGAAACATTAATATATATTAATAAATGTTTTTATAAATATTAAGGACATGAAGAGGGCAATGTTTCATTTTGGACCGAGGGTTTGGACACCCAAGCCATAGCCAGCTCGAAGTATGGCAGTAGTTAAATTTTAGCATAAATTTGCGATAGTCCAAATTTTTCAAAGTGTGGCAGGGGTGTCTAGACACTTGGTCCAAAATGAAACTGTATTTTGCCAAATAGCCTGTTAAACATACTAAATATTACCATAAAAAACTCAATATGCCTAGCCATTTTCATGACCACCTTTAGGCCAGTTCAAAGTTGGAATCTAGCGAAAATCTGCAAGTCTTTATTTTGCAAAGTGTGGCTGGGGTGTCCAGACCCTTGGTCCAAAATGAAACTATATGTGCCAGATAGCCTGGTAAATATACTAAGTTGCCATATAAATTTCAATGTGCCTACAATTGCCTACCCATTATTATGACCACTTTTAAGTCAGTTCACAGATTAGAAATCGTTGAATTTTATCAAAAATCTGCGATAGTCGAGATTTTACAAAGCTTGACTAGAGTGTCCAGAACCTTGATCCAAAATGAAACTATATATGCCAGATAGTCTGGTAAATATACTAAATTACTATATAAAATTCAATATGCCTTGTCATTTTTATAACCATTTTTAAGCCAGCTCATATTTTAGGAATTGTTGAATTTTAGCAAAATCTACGATAGTCCAGATTACAAAGCTTGACTAGAGTGTCCAGAACCTTGGTCCAAAAGGAAACTATATATGCCTGATAGCCTGGTAAATATACTAAATTACTATATAAAATTCAATAGGCCTTGTCATTTTTATGACCACTTTTAAGCCAGTTCTTTGTTTAGGAGTTGTTGAATTTAAGCAAAAATCTGCGATAGTCCAAATTTTACAAAGCTTGACTAGAGTGTCCAGAACCTTGATCCAAAATGAAACTATATGTGCCAGATAGCCTGGTAAATATACTAAATCACCATATAAAATTCAATATGGCTTGACATTTTTATAACCATTTTTAAGCCAGCTCATATTTTAGGAGTTGTTGTATTTTGGCAAAAATCTGCGATAGTCCAGATTTTACAAAGCTTGACCAGAGTGTCCAGAACCTTGGTCCAAAATGAAACTATATGTGCCAGATAGCCTGGTAAATATACTAAGTTGCCATATAAATTTCAATGTGCCTACAATTGCCTACCCATTATTATGACCACTTTTAAGTCAGTTCACAGATTAGAAATCGTTGAATTTTATCAAAAATCTGCGATGGTCGAGATTTTACAAAGCTTGACTAGAGTGTCCAGAACCTTGATCCAAAATGAAACTATATATGCCAGATAGTCTGGTAAATATACTAAATTACTATATAAAATTCAATATGCCTTGTCATTTTTATAACCATTTTTAAGCCAGCTCATATTTTAGGAGTTGTTGAATTTTAGCAAAATCTACGATAGTCCAGATTACAAAGCTTGACTAGAGTGTCCAGAACCTTGGTCCAAAAGGAAACTATATATGCCTGATAGCCTGGTAAATATACTAAATTACTATATAAAATTCAATAGGCCTTGTCATTTTTATGACCACTTTTAAGCCAGTTCTTTGTTTAGGAGTTGTTGAATTTAAGCAAAAATCTGCGATAGTCCAAATTTTACAAAGCTTGACTAGAGTGTCCAGAACCTTGATCCAAAATGAAACTATATGTGCCAGATAGCCTGGTAAATATACTAAATCACCATATAAAATTCAATATGGCTTGACATTTTTATAACCATTTTTAAGCCAGCTCATATTTTAGGAGTTGTTGTATTTTGGCAAAAATCTGCGATAGTCCAGATTTTACAAAGCTTGACCAGAGTGTCCAGAACCTTGGTCCAAAATGAAACTATATATGCCAGATAGCCTGGTAAAAATACTTAATTACCATATAAAACTCAATAGGCCTAGTCATTTTTATGACCACTTTTAAGCCAGTTCGTAGTTTAGGAGTTGTTGAATTTAAGCAAAAATCTGCGATTGTCCAAATTTTACAAAGCTTGACTAGAGTGTCCAGAACCTTGGTCCAAAATGAAACTATATGTGCCAGACAGCCTGGTAAATATACTAAATTACCATATAAAATTCAATATGCCTAGCCATTTTTATGACCACTTTGAAGCCAATTCACAGTTTAGGAGTTGTTGAATTATAGCAAAAATCTGGGATAGTCCAAATTCTACAAAGTGTGGCTGGAGTGTCCAGGACCCTTGTCCAAAATGAAACTATGTGTGCCAGATGACCAGGTAAATATACCAAATTACCATATAAAATACAATATGCCTAGCAATTTTATGACCACTTTTAAGCCAGTTCATTGTTTAGAAATTGTTGAATTTCAGCAAAAATCTGCGATAGTCCAAATTTTACGAAGTGTGGCTGGAATGTCCAGCCCATCAATCCAAAATTAAACTAGATCTGCCAGTTGGCCTTATAATTATACTAAATTATCATATGAAACTGAATGTACCTAGCCTTTTTTATAACCACTTTTAATTGAGTTTAAAGTTTGGAAGCTGTTGAATTTTTTGCAAATCTGCGATAGTCCAAATTTTACAGAGTGTGGCTGGAGTGTCCAGGACCCTTGTCCAAAATGAAACTATGTTTGCCAGATGACCAGGTAAATATACCAAATTACCATATAAAATACAATATGCCTAGCAATTTTATGACCACTTTTAAGCCAGTTCATTGTTTAGAAATTGTTGAATTTCAGCAAAAATCTGCGATAGTCCAAATTTTACGAAGTGTGGCTGGAGTGTCCAGCCCATCAATCCAAAATTAAACTAGATCTGCCAGTTGGCCTTATAATTATACTAAATTATCATATGAAACTGAATGTACCTAGCCTTTTTTATAACCACTTTTAATTGAGTTTAAAGTTTCGAAGCTGTTGAATTTTTGCAAATCTGCGATAGTCCAAATTTCACAAAGTGTGGCTGGAAAGTCCAGACCCTTGGTCCAAAATGGAGCTATATGTGCCTGGTAGCCTGATAAATATATGAAAAAATTAGCATATAGCACTCAATATTTTCTTTAAAATAATAATGGTTTGTACTCAAAAAATTAATTAAACATCTTTGTTACCATTTCTGTGCCAAAATAAGTTTTGGCAAAAGAAAAACTGGTTAAGGGAAGGAAGAAGGGCCTCTCTGTTAGCATTCCTGTTATAAATAAGAAATATTTTAAAAAATAATCAGTTTCTTACTTTATTAACCCAGGCTGAATTTATGACTTTTGTATAGAATTTGCCTTTGATTATAGTGATTGTATGTGAGTGGAAATTGTATTTTGTTTTAAGTAAAATGTCGGGGTAAGATAAGGATAATGGCCTCCTGTCAAATTTCAGTCCTTCCTCTTTTGTGCATTAACATAGCATCATGTAAACTACTAATTTTTGGTTCCAATGATACCTACATTGTGTTTTAAAGATGACTATTGAGGCAGTTTTTGCCAATTTTGTGGCAGAAACTATGTCTCCCTAAAAATAATGAAATTCGGCACCCGGTATTCAGGAAAATGTATTTTTTTCTGGGATTGTTAGGCTGCCATTTTGAATAAACAAGGGGTAAAGGCACTATCTTCCTTTCAGAGAAGGAAAACCAGTTGTGATTAAGTTCTTATTTCAGGAAAAATTATATTTGTCCCTAAAACCTTCAATGTAGCTCACCCGGACATGTTTGTAACAAAAAATGTTTGGTTTCCGATCTGCGATGTGGCTGCCATAACCAAGTTAAAAATATGAAAATACCTGTTTTAAAACCCCTGAAAACATAGTTAGCAGAAAAAAGAGCATTATCAATATCTACAATTGTTTTCATAAAGATACACAGAATCCTAGAAGATATATTCACAGCAGAATCTATGTCGTTCATCCCCTGTATCTGAAAATTCGACTTATTTGTACATAAATGCGATAATGAATAATTGACTGCAGATAAGCTATCATTGTAGTTATATGGTTGTGTTATACATCATTTTAAAGCTATGAATATATAGAATGATGTGGTGGAAACTTCAGGATACTTCTGACACCTAGTGACCTGTATAGGGAACTTCCGTGAAATAAAATAAAATTTTCTTTTTAATTTCGAGTTACGGCCGCATGTTTTGCACTCTGTTGACCAAAAAGGATATCCTAATTAATTCAATTTTGCACTAAATGGATAGAGGAATTAAATACCTTCAAAATGGTACCATTTAAACATCTATACATGGATTAGTTTATGAATAACAGTACATTTTCTGAAAATAGCGGCATTCGGTTTGGCGAAAATTTATTTTCAACCTTCCCGTACTCATATAGCTCCAGCTGGTTATCGTTGAGGTCTTAGATTGACCAACAAGCAAATTTTGTAACTTAAGATATATATCTTTCAAAATATATGGGTCTCCGAAATTCCCAAGGGGGGGGAGGGTTTCGATATCTGGCCCATGGACTATTACAGGTATATATTCTCAAAGTAGTTCCATTTTGATGAACTTTGGTCTTCACAGATAGAAATTGTGCTGCTCCCTTTAGGATGGGTATTTAAGGAAATTGTATGATTCTGTTTCCAAGTCGAAGGTTATTCCTTTACCTTTAATTGAATTAAGCCTATGAAGCGAGAAAATAGAGAATTGGTAAAAATTCCTTTAAAATCTTAAATTTGAAAAATATACACATCAAGTAATGTCTACATCAAACATCAAGAACTAAATTTTCCCCTCGTATTGAAGCCTTGAATAATGACAGCTTTCTTGATTTTTTAAGTGAAATAAACAGTAATGACAAAAATATATCACAATTTCTGATGAATATTGAAAGAAAACGATGTTACCTGCATCAAGATTTCAAAATGTGTGTAAGAAACAAGAGACCTGAAATATCTGGATCACAAATAATTTTGGTTTGTTTAAATATATTCAATATTGTTGTTCCAGGTCACTTTATGTAAGAAAAAGTCATGTTTCCATGAGGTGCAACATTTGCGTAGAATTCATGAGAAACTGTTTGAGCCGAGGGATTGAAGATGGTAACTGTTTTATAGAAATTCAACCGGTCATCTGCAAGTGAAATTACTGGAGTTGGGCTAATTCTCTGTATTGAACTTTCTGTAGTTGTGACCTCCTTGCTAAGTGGAACCTATGCTTATCATTTTCACCCCCATAATGCTACCCAGTCCCCATTTCTAAAACTAAAGTGAGAGAAATTCATCAGTCGGGAAATTTATGCTAATTTTGATTTATTCTCCTTCAGGCAAGATGAGCAATTTGCAAATGATGTTGAATGCAAATGACAACACAAATAATGCAAATGATTTTCTAATCTTTAAAAATCGCACAACAAAAATGCCCATTGGTAACAATTTGTTTAGGGAGAAATGAGGGCTAACTCCCGCAGTATAACCCATAACTGCATTCTTATTTCAGGACAGCATCCATTTGCTGGACTCAAGAGGAAACTATAAATTAAAAAGAAAAACTATGTTGATTAGCACATTGATCAAGATTGCTCAAGATATCGTCATCCTTGTTTCATTTTACCTGAACATCGGCTTTTACTATGTCACCTTTTTCAGCTAACCGAATTTTAATTCATTGAGAATTTCAATAGGTTACAAAAAAAACCCCTTCAATTTGAAGAAAAAATCAAATAAGCGTAATTTTCATATTTCAATTAAACAAGAGGGAGAAAGGCACCCACATCTCGCAAAGTATACCAGATATTATTGGTTTGAAATTATGTGCCATGTTTGAGTGGAAAAGGTGTTAGAAACAGACACAAATTGGATAATTTTATATCTGTATAGCAAAATGAACCAGTTCTTTACTTCAGCTCTTCTTCAAATGGTGCTTCGGAAATGATTGTCTTCTTTCAATTTTTATGACAAAAATCTGAAATTTCTCTTATTTTTCAAATTATATACAATCAAATGGTATGGTTCTAAAAAATATAGAATGATGTGCTCCTATCCATATTTGTCCCATTGCGTTATCTCTAACTACAGCTTATACAGGTGTGGTAAGTGCAGCCCTCTAAACCCTGTTCGTTCCACTTATAGGTGTCTTGAGTTGAGTTATGAGATGGGAGAGAGAGCTTCAGTCCTCAACATTATGTACACATTTACCCCATATGAGGGACCTCTTACTAGCCAAGTTTTTCCTACTTATTCTTCATTTCTTTCTTCTTTATATCAATTTTCTTTCCTTCTTCTTCTTCATTTCTTTCTTCTCTATATCCAGTTTTTTCCTTCTTCTTCATTTCTTTCCTCTCTATATCCAGTTTTTATCATTGAGTTTTTTATATGCACCTCCCAAAATGAAAGCAATGTGGTTCATCTATACACTCCATTACTTGTATTTATTAAAAAGAGTTATTTAAATTTAACAGGAACGTGTTGGTACCTGGCAATTATTTCCTTGTCCTCATTGAATGCCTCTGAATTGTAACAGATGTTGATAGACTGATGGTGATTTTCTCAGCATGGTAATTTGTCCTTTGAGTAGGTCCTCACAATAGGGACACCAGGAACAACACCAGAGTCAGAAACAAAGATGCCCCAATTCTAGTAGACTTGTCTGTGTCCCACAACACTGAAATGACATAATGGACCATTCAGAATCTATGACTGGAGGGGGGGACATCCTGTCAAAAATTGATACCCCCCCCCCTTGACCTTCGTGCGGATTTTTAGTACCCCACCCTTAGGTTTCATGCAGATTTTTAGTACCCCCTCGACATACAAAGCAATACACACATATAGAGTAGGTCGGGGCAAGAAGCCCAGGTTAGGTGAGAGCCCCCGCCCCAGGCTTATATCCAAACTTAAATTTTTGGTGCGTTTATCTATTGATAGGATTGGAGCTAAAGGCATTTTAGTTGATGTCACAAATTTTCAGGGCAAACAGCACCAAACCATAGTAGAAATTAAAGAAACAAAATAATGTGCATGGTTTTTGTAACTTTGACTAATTCATTGAAAGGGGTTGTAAGAAATAACTTTGGAAATTTTTTAAAGTATAATGAGTATCTGCATTGCTTCACTTTATGACCATCACATAAATATGATTTGGATCATGTTTTTTGCATTTTAGTGCAAAATATAGAGGTCAAATTAAAATATGTGGGTTTGGGGCGAGAGGCCCCACATGATATGAGGCATGAGGCCCCCTTCACTGGGGGTCAAAGCTGCTTCAGGAACCATTTAATAATGTGTACTTTATCTTAAATATTGATAGATTAGCTTATTAAAATAGAAAAAAATTGGGCCGAAATTGAAACAGGTAAAAAAATATTAAAAAATAAATGTATGAACAGAAAAATTCTGAAATTCAGAAAAAGTGAATAGAATGCCTTAAAAATGATAGAAGAACCCTAAGAAATAACTTTTAGGCCGAATGAGTGTATGCCTGTTTTATTACATTATGTTTTGCTCTAACCCTCCCCCGCTTAGACATCTTATCAAAAATTAGAACCCCTCCCCCTTGAAACACGTGTGAAAAGTTAGTACCCCCTCGGCCAAAACTCCCACCCCCCCAGTCATAAATTCTAAACGGTCCCTAATTAAGAATAATGGCTGTTAGGATCTAATAAGACAGGAACTCCCTATTTAGGAACTCATTTTATTATATTTGGCAGCCATGAGTGGCGCTCATATAAACAGCCACTAGAAGCATATAAGTGAAGAAATTGGTTGTCATTAAAAAGGCGAAAACGTGTGATTGCGACTGAATTGTCGACAAGTGTAGTGCAAACAAAGGAAATAGAAACTAAAAAGTCACGAGCTTATCATTCTGCAGAGTGACATCCAAAGGGCACATCTACCTCGCAATAGGCCTAACATTGTGACAATGTCGCAATTAATGTAAACTTGTGAAAATTACATACATACACCGTAGGCCTGTTGCTCATAAATATGGAATACTTCAACATTCTCCATTGAAACGGATGACTTTAGCAACTTCTTCTGGAGCACATGATGGTCTGATTCAATGGTAACTACTTTCAATGACCGCCAAAGGGAAGAACATGCTCTCGTGTAAAAGGCATGTGCAGTGTTAGACCCAGGAAAAGTTGCAGCATAACGAAATATGGAAATTTAGGGGGTTTTTTAGGGTGAGGCGCATTCAAACCAAAAATTGAAAATTCTTGCAAAAAAAGTAGATCAGGCTTCCAAAGAATGATTATAGAAGATGACTTGACCTTACAATGGACCTTGCTTGCATTCACACTCTGAAATTTACTTTTATTTTACACTTTTTTTTTTTAAAGTATTCCATATTTATGAGCAGGAGTGTAGAATTGTATGGTAGAAATGACGTTGTCACAACACTGTTAATCAACCTCAAAGAAAACCCGCTAGTATGTGATGTTTTGGCAACTTTTCACAATGTTGTGAAAAAACCACACTGTTGTGGTCATGTTGCGGCAACATAATTATATTTTTGGGTGACCAACATATGAGCCCTCTACCATTTAGCAACATTGTGTTTTCTTTGCATGTGCCTCTCTGGAAAGTGCTTAAGGTGACTCAACCTTGGTACACTGCACACACTTCTGAGCAGCCTGGTTGCCTAGCAACATAGCATCACCACTGCTGCAGGCCCTGAAAAAGTTGTGACGTTACCATTTTCTGCTCTCTTTTTTTTTAACAGCATGGCAACCAGTAATTTGCTATTTAAATGAGATCTAATGCAGCTAGAAGCATAATTATTTTTTTATTGAATGCAGTAACACCTACTCTATGCTAACTCAAAGTTTCAGCTTCTCGTCTTTATCAAAAGAATTTTCTCAACTAATTTCAGTCAACTGTGTCAAAATTGTCTTTATTTCTTTAAATTGACATTGGCATAGTCATGGTACTGCAGTTAAAAAACGACTCCGTGAATTTTTTTTATTTTTGGACATTTGTTTGACAATAACCTGTTTATGATATATGCAAATTTTTAAAAAAATCTGTATGATCGTTTTCCTAAAATTTGATTACTGCCAAAATTGATGCATGCAAAATCTGCAATTAATTAGTGTGTTTTTCGCCCTTTGAGCTCTTACAGAAAAAAGTATTTTAACCTTTTTCTTCAAATTTGTGGCAAATGTATTGGTTTATATCAATGGGAATACATTTCTGACATTTTTGTGTGACAAATGCATGTAATGCTCTATTCTGTGGTACATAACCAAAAACTCAATTTATAACTTTTAAGCAGTCATCAGGCCAAACATGCTGTTACCATGGCAACAAAACGAGTCGGTGAAATTTTTTTTTATTTTTCATTTTTGGAATGTATGGGTCCCATAGACTACCTGTGCAAAATTTTAGAAAAATATGTATGATCAAACTACCACGGTTGAGTCACCTTAATGTGAATAAAGCGGATAAAAGGTTAAAAACAAGCTTACCATTCTGTAGAATAACACGGTGCTTGGAATCTCCTAGCTCATTCTCTGCTTCAAAAACATACTCTCTGAAGTACGACGAGTAGACACGGTCAATAACCAGGGACATTACATGATCGTTACTGTTTTCCTGGAAATTACATGAAAAAAACATGTATATATAAACTGCTCACACCTAAAAACGCACACCTATTAAAACAGGTACAACTTGTAAACAACTGAAAGAAATTTTTTTGTAACCTTCCAAGCATGCTCCTTAACTGCTTGAGCAGAGATTTGGAAAGTTTGAAGAAAGTCCGTTAATTTGTTTTCCAAAGAGCCAGGCACAATTTTGTACGGTTGTTTCAAATTTGGGATTCACAAAGTTGAATGAGCCTGCGCAATGCGAAGAATACCCACCACATCCTCATGTTAATGATTTCACAATGTCAACAAAGAAATCCAACAAGATTGCATTGCAAAAAATTGTCACATAGCGGCAATTATCCAAGCTTATGACACAACATTTTTTAAGAAGATGTGCAAACAAAACGTGAAAAAGACCAATTTGGGCTAAAATCAACCCAAATCCAACACAATGCAGTGAACATGCTTGAAGGGGTCAAGGGTACCACTTTCATTGTCTGTGAACTCGAAAAATTTGACTCTTATCGACTTAATGCAAAAATGTTTTCTGCCTCGATTTGCATTGTTTGCGATTTGGGTTTTTGAAGCAGCCTCACAAAATGTGGCCTGACGCTTAAAATTTTTTAGTGAACTTTCCAGATCCTACGCCGGGATATTCAGCCATGTCAGCGCAAAATTTCATGGTCCTACCTCAATCAGAAATTCGTTTTTAAGCTGTGTTAATAGGTGTGCGTTTTTAAGTGTGAGCAGTTTATATCAAAGAATCCATTAACACAGAATCACGGGTGTACATGGGTCCCAAAAAACAAATGGAGTGTCAAATGCCGGAATTTAAAGGGAAAACAGGTGTCTCATGTCCCTTTTTAACTAAGCATGAATGATAAAGAAATATATCAAATGTCGTTTGTCACTTTTTATCAGTCAACCTGTCAGTGTCTCTCGATTTTTAAGAGGGCCAGTGTCCCTGTGTCACTTTTTAAGAAGGGCAGTGTCGCCATGTCGATCGTGTCGATTTTTACCCTTGTACACCCCCAGAATCACAATGAAATCTATTCCTTAAACCCAGTAATTGTTTTTGAAAGTTTAAGCAAATTGTAGCAATTTCTTAATTTGATTTTTCTTATTGATAATTTTAAAATCCATCAATAGTAAAAAATCCCTGAATATCCATAGTATACTTAATACCATACAAAAACATATAGGTACATGATGTTCCTTGGAGACAAATTTCATGTCCAATAAGATAAAGACATAATTATGTGAATTTATGAAACAGAAATCCAGTTTTTATTTTCCTATAAATAAGATGTCGTACTCCATCTTCAACCAATAAAGTGAAGGGTCCAATGCTTTGGCCCTGAGACAGAGATGATGATGCGTTGTCTTTCTTTTCTACCCAGTTGACCCTGAAATCTACTGCAGCAGGGTCTGCCTTCACCAAGCACTTGATGTGCACGTTTGCCTCGTGCAGCCTGGCGTAGTGCACATGTTCACACTCAAATTTGGGAGTGGCTGTAAAAGAATAATAACCAGTCATTGAAACTTGAAAGGGTAAAATGCAAAGCTGCCTCCAGGTCATACTACACTCTTTACAAAAAGGTTTTATATATGGAACCTTTAAGGATAACCGTTCTATAAGCTGGTATAGATAAGGATCCTAAAAGGTTCATTATTCAACTTTTAAAAAGGTTCCACAAACCAAATCAACTCTTAGATAATCCAGCTGCAGTGAACTCCCACAATAGAACCTCTTTCTCTCAAGTTGGGAGCATAAAGTCCTATCATAGGGCCTTCCCACCAAGTATTGAACATTTTCAATTCAGTTGAATCCTTAAAAAAATGTAGAACCTTTTTTCGGCTGTGGGTTCTTTATATATACCATCAAGAACCTTTTGCGTTAAGAGTGTATAACATCATAAGACGGACAAAAGTAAAAAATCACTAAAAATATATTGTATAAAAGTCCCACAAAACCTATCGTTTATTTTATTGATATATACATAATGAACAATTATGTCATGACAACACAATATCTTAGGGACCGTTCAGAATTTATGACTGGGGAGGGTTGGAGTTTTGGCCAAGGGGGTGCTAACTTTTCACACGTGTTTCAATCGGGGTACTAATTTTTGACAAGATGTCCCAGGGAGGTAAAAAAATTTAACAAAACATATATGTAATAAAACACGCATACACTCAGTTTATTCATGCTTTTTTACTGGCAAATGTCCCCGCATCTGTGCGCGTGACCGTCCATACGGCACATCTATGACAATATGTATTGCTTTTATGTCAAGGGGGGGTACTAAACACACGCATGAAACCTAGGGGTGGGGTACTAGAAATCCACATGAATCTCAAAGGGGGGTATCAATTTTGACGGGAAGTTCGAGCAAAACTCCCACCCCCCCAGTCATAAATTCTGAATGGTCCCGTACAGGTACATCCTGCTCATGTATGGATTATGGATCGATGGAATGACAGGTAGAATGATAGATAGAATGATAGATTGTTTGATTGATGGATTGACAGTTAGATTGATATACATAGATAGATTGAAGAACAGAGAGAAGAAGGGAATCCCTCTCAAATACCCACAAGCAACCACATAATTATTGGCAGCATGCTATGGCCCCCCTGCGGCCTTTTCATATACACCATTTACATAGGAAGCAACTGTTGTGCATAGTTCTTTAGAGTTTTTTTATTTTTCAAATCACAGCATGTGTGTAAATAAAAGCCAATGGTTTTATATTTTTATTTTGTGATGTACCCTCACTCTTGATGAGGTCCTGAGCACCAATTAATGTATTTGAGGGTACATGCCGAGGCCTCAAGATCACTTCAACACATGGGGTTAATCTCAAAATACCACCACACTTACTACCCTAGGTTTTATTATGAAAACTTGTGACATTAAACAATGTTACATATAGCATTATAGCAACTGTGTAGCAGACCCCTCAGGCCAGGCCAAGGAACATAAAATAATCACATTACAGCCGACAAAAGACGAGTACTTACATTTGGCTGCTTGTGGACATCAATGACCTCACAGCAGGCCCTATCCATAGCATTGAAATAAGCTGCAAACCAGTCATTGAGTAACTTGTGACCTCATTGTCACTCGGTTGGTCACTAGTTTTGATAACATTGCAAGTATAGGCTATGACTTCACAAGCTGCTCATGACTCAGAAGGAATAACATGGCAGGGATAGGATGTGACCTCACAAGGAACATTCCAGTGCTTTTTTGTAAGCACTTGAGTTTCGTTTACTGTAACAAAAACTTACCAGCTATAGCCCCTGTGAGCATAAATGACAACAATACAAACTGCTTCATTTTGTGATTGGTGGTTCAATCTGAAATAGAAAACAGAATGATAAATTTTCTGCCTAAAAATCAGGAATTATTTAATCGAAATTGCCAAAATACTGTTACTATTGAAATCCAAGAAGGCCAAAAATCCTAAACCATCCAGCGATGCCTCTACATAGATACACTCTTTCTTGTTGAGAGCAATACACCCCCCCCTGTCTGGGTTTTGTGAGATCGGGAAGACAAAATTAAAATGGCAAATGGACAGGGAATTCAAAAGTAAAATGGGTCATAAACCCACTTAGCTTCTAGTAACCAACAATCCTAATTGAATTTGAAAAAATACAAATGAAGCCTAAAATATTGAGTTATAACATGACATGTCAAATTGACAACTAAGATCAACAAATAGCACACATTAACAATGCTGGATAAAATGTACCACAAATAGATTCAAAATAACGTCAAATAATACCAAAAGAATGCTTGCAGAATGCAGATTATTTGTGACTGAATCTCTCAAGTTAATCAGTTTGCCACAGCACCAGGGCATCATACAGTTGATCTAATTTCATACATTTCTAATACTTGTCATACAATGTAGATATCCCATGGAGTACTATGTGTACTATTCTTTTTTAATTATTAAAGCAATACCAACTGATCCAATAGTAATGTGCTCTGCAACCATGAGATCTTACCAAAGTTTTCATAAATTTCTCTACTTGCGATGTAAGATGAACCAAATGAGCGCTCTCAATAGTCCACAAAAAGATACCAAACTTGTAGTGTCTGCTATTGTTGTATGTATGTATGTATTTAAGTTTATTATGGTACCAGAGGAAGCAATATTATACGGTAGCACTCTAACATCATGCTGCATTATAGGTCAGTGGGTGAGCTGTGCTAGCTGAGTAGGCAATAACACTTTTTAAAAAAAAATTCAGCAAAAAACATAATGATATTTTTTCGGCAATGCAACTTTAAACAAGTCAAAATTACTCCTTGTTTATCATTTTTGCAGGACTATAAACAAGTCAAAACCACTCCTGGTATACAGTACAACTCAAAAGGAAGTACGAACATTTTCTGTCAGAAGTCCTTTGTTTACCTGTTTTGCTCTCCTTTCTCCTCTTCACCCCAAATCTCCTTACAACTATCTTTGACTCATCACCACAACTCTATCCCATATTAAGAACTCTATCAAGAAAGCTGAAAATGTAATTGCAAAAAGCAAAGGGCCACAATATCAAAAAATCAAACAAAATGGATGTGATGGAGTTTGAATTGGTGTTGGCTTAATGTGAATTTAATCTAATTTTTAAAAGGTAGTTTTAAGTAAGTAAAGGTGGGAAGCGATTTGGAGAGAGCAAATAATTTTCACTTGAGAAGATACATTCTATGATTATACTTCATGGTGACCCGAAATTATCTAAATTTTGTAATTTTGAGTGGTCGATGTCCAATTTTTTAACCGTCTTTTTGGAGATTAAAACTACTGTTACAATCATGTTAAAACTCTAGAAACACTTAGATATAATTAAATTTCATAAACCTAGAAGAAAACTGCACTGTGACAATTTTTTATAAAATGCCAAAATTTGGGATATCAAGAAACGCCATAAATTTCAACCAAAATTACCTAAAATGACAAAATAAAGACAACTTGTGACTTAAATGTGACTTCTGATATTGTTTGATGTAAATATAAAACAAAAATTCCATTCAAAATGAAGTATTTTTTAAAAGAAACCTCACCTTTCCAGGTGTATTCAAACTTTTGGCGGGTAGTGTACATTCAGACATAACAGCAGGCTAGGCTATTCATTCTGTCTATCTCTCTGTATTTATTCCTCCTGGTTTATCTTAATTTCTAAAAATCTATAAAGAATCTGTGTTAAAATCTATCTTCAGATTGAATGTAGATGACCATAGAGGGATGCACAGCGAGCTTGAACAAACTTTGGGGTTAAAAAAATTGACCAAGAAAACGATTAGCGCAGTGATGTAGAGGAAGGTCAGGCGAACATTTTGATATATCAAACGAAAAAATCTGTTGGTTATTTTTTGAGATATTTGAGTTTTAACCTTTTTATTTATCACACCCTACTGTGAGTATGGAATCTTCATCTAAAAATGATCAAAGCTGCCCATTTTTCCTGTTAGGTAATATCTAAGATAAAAGACATTATTCAGAAGTAAAAATATGCAGTCATTGCCTCAAGAGCAAGTACATACCACTTCATTCATACTGACAGAGTGTGATAAACCTATAACAGTAAACATTTCTCAGAAAATTTATAAAATATGTTTATATACCAGCTTGTCCTCAGTTTCATTATTCTGGTGAATAATTGTAGTAGAATCCACCTCACTTTTGAACTCTATGGTGTATTATTTAGGTTTTTATGTGTTTTTAAAGAAATTTCACCACTGTAAAACAAGTACATTTGCAACCACGTAAAGTGTAGCCAATGATGAGTGAATCATCAGAAAACTCATAGATAGAATGTTTGGAAGCATTAAGTTAAGTATGGAGTAAAATACTTTGACATTGCAGTCTTAATGAGCAATAGTTGTACATGTTTGTATCATCTACATTTTTACATAATTTACTGAATTTATGCTATTTTTGTTGTTCTATAAAATTAAAGATTGGTTGATTTTGGATGCCAGATAACCTACATCAACACTAAACACCTAACATTCATTTTAAGTACTCAAATTACATTAAGCATGAATATTACGGTTAATTATACAGCTTTTAATCTCATTTTTGTCTTTTTGTCCAACTGCAAAGACTTTTCATGTAATATCAGCGGATTCAACTTCATAGTGAAGCAGATACTTACTAACATTCTATGCATGCACTGTATGATAATTTACTCAACTTTGTCTATCCTTTTACATTGTTATCAAATGCTTGTTTCACAGTGGCAAAATTTGTGATAAAATACACAAAAACTCAACAAAGCCTGTTACAATGAGGTGATCAGACCAAATTTGCTAAAGTTATTTACAGAATTATGTAACAAACACAGCCTGGTATTGCAAACATTTTCTCAGGCCAGAAATGATAGCTCTTATAGGTTTATCACACCCTGTCAGTCTGGATGAAGTGGTACATACTTTATGTAGAGACAATGACTGCATATTTTTTTTTTTACATCTGAATTATGACTTTAATCTTAGATATTACCTTACCGAAAAATGGACAGTTCTGATCAATTTTTATGGCGATTACATGCTAAGAATAGGGTGTGATAAATAAAAAATCTAAAACTCAAACATCTAAAAAAATTCCCAACAGATTTTTTTGTTTGATACATCAAAATGTTTTTCTGACCTTCTTCTACCCCATTGCGCTAGTTGTTTTCTTGGTCAATTTTTTTAACCCCTAAGTTTGTTCAAGCTCGCTGTGGATGGCTGAAGAGAGACTAAAAGGTAGACTGGTTTGGCAGATTGATAGACACGCAAATGGAGGGTCTGGTATTCTGATCTCTATGTTTATTTATCGGTCAGTTTATCTGTCAATTCCTTTATCAATATTTTTGTCATCATGAACTCTTATGTTTGCTTGTTTGTAATCAAATTATCTGTTAATAAATTAGCACGGAATGTCCCATTAAGCTTTCTCTCTTGGTCCACTTTTTACTGTCAGACTGTCTTGCACAGCATTGTTGCTGTTTTATGTGGTACTTTAAAGGTTGTCACTAAACCTAAGTCACTCGAGTGAGAATCAAGCATTTGTCTCCCAATCACCTGTACTTACAAACTGCTTGCTGATTTCATTTTAACGAAAATCTCTCTAAGACTTGTAAATCTGTTTTTTAAAGCCAAAGACAAAGGCAAAAAGGTGCCTGTAGTTTCTGAATACGCAATGCATGTCCTCTCCTCTATAGTCCCCGTTGACAATAGCTACCTGTCACACTGCAGTGCATCAGGGAGTCTTGTGCTGCATCTTTGCAGTCTTATATGGCACTTTTAATGCCAGACTGGCAGCATACATTGTTAGGCTTTGGCAATTAGGAAGACACTGCACCTGTTCTCCCACCTCACGCAACAACATTTTGGCATAATATTATAACTAGATGGACATTGGAGATGCCTGTGGTCTATTCTGTAACACTTCAAAGTGTCCTGTTTAGCACCTTAGCAGTCTTATATGGCACATCTAGTGCCAGACTTACACCATACAGTTTTTGTCAATTAGGAGGACACTGCACCTGTTCTCCCATGTCCAAGAACATGGACAAAACTTTCATGATATTATTTTGGGAAATGTGTACGCTTTGACCTTATTACTAATGGGTTTCTCTTTCATCCCAGTTATTCTGTATACATAGTCTATTCTGTGGCAGCTCAGGGTACCTTGTGTAGCACCTTATGGCAGTTTTATGTTACTCCTCTGATGCCAGATTTGTACCAAACATTGTTTGTCTTTGTAAATGAGTTGGACAATGCACCTTGCCTCCAACCTCGGGGACCAAAAGCCGCAGTGCATAAATTTGGGTTCTAATCCAATTTCTTCAACGCAAACATAGAATGCATTTCTCTTACCAAAATATTCTATCAAAATCCATCTTTTTTTTTGCTGAATATTGAAAAAGGGGTTTTTAGCTATTGGTGATATGCTGCGTTTTTCAGACAATGTCCTCTATTATTATTAACCTAACCACTTCACATATGCACTCTTGATCAAAATGCTGGAATAATTTTCAAGGTGTCAGGTGATCAAATGTGTAGAATTGCAAAGATTTTTTCCCCAGACATTAGATTTATGTATAAATGATATCATATACCATTTTTAGTTGCTCAGAATAATTTGAAAACTTTTTTTGGATGACCCGGAAAAAAATTGATAATTTTTAGTAAAAAATCATCAAAAATCACATCATGGATCAACAACAGAGACATAAAATTTCAACCTATGCAAAAAATGCCAACTTAATCTTGATGTGTACAACCCAAAAACTTAACAATATCATGTTGAATTCCACATTCATTGACCTCTGCCTCCACTTGACTTGACATGGATTCCGCCAAGCTGCTTTTTGCCTCCTTTTGACTGATATGGCCATTCTTCAGTGAAAGTCACTTGCACCTGGTCCAGAGCACTGAAATCCTTGCAATTCCACACATTCAATCACCAATTTTAGAACTTTGAAATCCTGACGCCTTCAAAATCCAAATTATTCCAGCATTTTGATCAAGAGTGTATATCAAAATTTTCTTTATCCAGCATTGCTGTAAATGTTCACTTATGTCAGACAATTGTTTGCACTAGGCATGCTGGAAGAATATTCCCGCTTACTTTAAAAAATAGAAGAATAGTTTTGATAAAATTCTTGGGTTGAGAGGTTCCTGTGTTGACAGCCTCTTTCTTTTGTTATTCATTTTGATTTTCAATGTTTCAAACTTCATCATTTTTTATTAGCTTACACAAAAAAGAAGGGTACTCTAAACTTTTCAATTAAAACTCTTGAATTGATGTAACATTATTTAAGAAACAAACAAGACCTACTGCTAGGAGATGGGGAAAATTCACATGGAAGTGCTGACAGACAAACTGATGGAAACAGTGATAGACCTGCAGACAAAATTAGAGAGGCTGTTAATTGACTTCATTGATTATGCAGTTCTGTCCTAATTCAAATTATGCTGTCTCTTTAAATAGATAAATTGTTGATGTTGTTATTGATTTTAATCAATAAATCAAATTGAATGGCGAATGCTGATATCCTCTCTGAGACATGCTCCAAGCAAGCGACTGATTGCGAATGGAAGAAATAATGTTTATATTTATAAACTAATGGAGTGGCCATCCCCTATTTCAGTAGTTCAAAATAAGTTAAAACAGTTTTAAAAAATTAAAAATTGGCCCAACTGTCCAACATAATTGATCTCCGTGTTCTGTCAAGCTTCAAAATGGTTTTTGTGTAGAAAATAAGCATTAGAAGGTCATTTTTTAACTCATTACTCAACTGCACCTTTGATGTGTGGTTGCTAAGTTGTTCTGCTAAATGCCATACATTTACTGGACTGACCAGGAGAAACTTTTAGTTGTGTAGCTTACAGTACAGAAAAAAGGCAAACTGTAATGGATTTTTGCTTTAATTTTTAGTGTGTTGTATGATTTCATAATTGTGGACACTGAAACTGAATGTGATTTTTTTTTTCTTTTTTTGCCTGCATGGGTTCTACTCCCGGTTTGGGAACCCTTCATTTTTAGTGTGTTGTATCATTGTCAAAACAGCCTGTGTTACTTCATTTTTTTTGCTGAAATACATTGTATTTCATTGTAGAAACTGTAAGTCTGTTTTCTTTGCCTTCTTCGTTAACAAATGATTTCATAATTGTGGACACAACTGAACTGAATGTGATTTTTTTTTTTTTGCCTGCATGGGTTCTACTCCTGGTTGGGGAACCCGAAATTTTCAGTGCACCTTTATGAGCAAAATCCCAGCTGGATGTCGTTCGGATGAGACGTTAAATTGGCGGCCCCTTGTATCAGTGTCTGTGCTGGGCAAGTAAAAGATCCCTTACATGGGGTAAATGTGTAATATGTTGAGGACTCCTGCTCTCTCTCTCACCTCATCAATCAACTGCCCAGAACTGGGCTTAAAAGGCTGCACTTACCATATCTATGTATCTATCTATCTATTCTTAGACCAGCATTCTATAGGGAAAGGTGACATTCAAAACTATTGATAGAATAGAACAACATGTCCTAGAACAAAATTCATATTCAGTCTCAGTGTCTACAAATATGAAATCAACTGGAAAGGTTGGCTTTTTTTATTTTCGAGAAAAGTCAAATTGGTGGAATTTTCCATAACTCTTTGCAAGTGCATGACACTTATGAGTAACCACTTCCGGAAGTCGCTGCAATAGCTTCCGTCAGCCTCTTACCGGAACAAAGAAAAATAAACCTAATTTGTGACGACAGTCATGGTATTGCCCTTTGTCTGTGCCACCTTTAAAATTTCTTTATGAAGCTACATGACATGTCACAAACCGGATTTGTAAGGGCCATGAAAGTTTAAGGCTAGTGTCATCTATTTCTCAAAGTCATCTTTCGTCTCATATATCTCCACAAAGAAGTAAGAAAGATGTCCATTTCTGTAAGCGACATGGCCAAGATGACTTTTTTGACAGTTGTATTGACCAATGAAAATCATAGAGGGCATTTATTATCATTGGTTTTATCTACTCTATTGGATGACTGTCATTTACAAATTAAAGAATAATCCAAATCTGTTAAATTGATACACAATTTTTTACACATTGATCCCAAGTAGATGCGAGTTCAAACCCCGCTCCATCCATGTCCACATGCAGTGAAACGGACTCATGGCAAAAATGTAAAGAATAAAATAGGTAATTTATTGTCATAATCCATTGGAAAATTTGTTGAACATGTTTGACATTTATTTGCTTGTACTTCAATTTACATGAAGGTTAGACAACAGATTAATTTTACTGTCACCTTTGCAAGCCATCGTATCAAATGAATTTAAAAAGTTTAAATGTAATGTTCCTAATGAACCCAGATTTTTAAAAACCTCTGTGGTCAGATCACCATTCAGTGTGCTCAGTTTACAAATTACATGTGGGAACCAATTCTGAAGTCATTCAATAGTTTTTATATAGTTTTCAGAATTTTTCCAAACAACCCAATGTTTCTTTGAAAGGTCATGATAAAATGATAGTCAAATTACTTGAGACTGCAGTATAAGGCAACTGAGAAAACAGTATAAATGGCTGGAACAAAAAATATAAGTGAAGGAAATGAAAATAATGTCTTTGTGAGATTAAGTGCAAAAAAATGGCACATGCGTTGTCACAAAATGTCACCATTTTCATCATCTTTATTCTTTCTTTTCAATATTCTGGCAATTTCTCTGTTGATTTAAAGAAATTTCATGCTCTGTATGCATAAAAAATGCTCAATTTATGCTCAAGTTTCTGACTTAAAGTTTTTAGAATACTGCCCAACCCCAATCTAATAAGTTCAGGTTGTTTGTGCTTCCTCTCCATGCGATGCCCTAGTACTCATTGAAGACACTATTGGTTTTAAAATTCCACATAAAGTATACCACAACAAATCAGCTATCACAAAGAGTTTCACAAATATATAGACCAGCACGTAGGTGGGCAGGAAAACTAATACACAGAAAAACTTACCAATATTAGGCACCGAAGAAGCTGTTGGCAGAGCAGCCTCAACCAAGATCGGCAGTAAAACCATGAAAATGGCAAAAATACTCATGGCTGAAAAAATAATAAGATAAGATGAAAATGATGTCGCAGATGCTAATGAAAGGAGAATGTATAGCATTGGAATTTGGGTGTAATAACCTCAGCAAGGTTTGGACCTATATGAAGTTAAAGATATGAAGCAAGCAGTGAATTAATAATACAGGCAATATCAGTGTTGTAATAGTTATTACTGAAAGAAAAAAATTACTTGGAATTCGATGGCAAGTCAGTTAGGAATTTTCCTACTTTCAAGAGCAACTGTATTACAATAATTATTTGATTCTATAATTCAACAGTTAATGATTATTTGACTTGAAACAAAAAGAATGGAAAGTTTCAAGGCTGTTGCAAGATTTTTATGCAAACAACGACAGAATAAACATGGAGGACCTTCAAGAAGTGAAGAAACAAGAAAAAAAAGCTTAAAAGTAAATAAGATGTTGAAAGTTCTGAGCTAGAATAACAAATGACAAGACTCCTACTTCAAAGATGAAGTTTGGCCTTCAACTCTGTTGTTTTAGGCATAGTGAATTTCAATCAGCTCTAATCTGGTTTACAAATAATCCTGTGGATTCTGATTTGACAAGTAACAATGTTATCAGACTTCAAAGTAGTAGCACAGACTGTTGCTATCCCTTGCAGAGCTGCAGCCTCGTAAAAAGTTACTTTTGGCATAGTTACTCTTAATTAGGATTAGGAACTTTTATTTTAATCATATCAAATTATTCACAGTGCAAAAACAGACGCAATCAGAACAATTTTTTCTGGGAAAATTGAAAGAAAAAAATGGATTAGAGTCATCATCTTGTAAATTATTTCAAATATCAAAGATGCATCGAGCAGCGAGGAGATTTGAGAGATAAATCCATCCCCACTAGAAGGTTTTCAGGGCTTGATCAGAAATATTGAATGAACTGACTCAGATTTCGCCTGCTATGGTTCCTAAAAAAATGTGGAAAATGCAGTCGTGGTTGCTTCTGTGAAGAATGGTAAAGTGTGTACAAAGTAGAGGGAGGTGGATGAAATTGAAGATTAGGATACTATACCATAATATGGCAGGTTAGTTGTGCTGGCACACTGTGTGGCTGTTCCTCATATGTCTGTAAGAGGTGAAAGGGTTGAACATGAAAAGTATCAATCTATATCTAAGCCACTGGGTTGTTCCATATGAGGACTGGGTTCAGCTTCCAGATCGACAGATGACAAATGGCCACATAATCATTTTACCCTCACTGCCTAGTTTATGTCATTATATTATAAAGACTTAAAAGTTGTTTTGAATAAACCTTGATTACCCTGCTTAAATTATATATCTATTAATCACATGGTTTTTATATGAAGGGGTGTATTCATTTTTGCTACTTGCTGCGCTACTGAGAGTGAGACATGGATGGAACTTGTCATAGACTATTGCCATTGATTGAAGGTTCTGATCTTAGAATAGATGTCAAATGTGTACTGCAGTTCACAAATGCTAAAATTGACTTCATGTGCTTGTTTCAAGCTCAAATGCACATTGTAATTGCAGGGCAAATATTGAGCATACTTCAGGTAGGCATTTTACACTATTTGCAAAGTACTTTAAATGAACATCCAAGTATACACTCGGTATATAATGAAAAGAAAAGTATTTTGACACTTACAAAATCTGATAGAAACAGCCTATTCTGCTTATTGAAAAGGTAAACCTAAAAAATGTGTTTAATTTAGTGTCAATGCTTAATTATTGATCAAGATATGTTACAACTTACAAGAGAGTTAACTCACGGCTCCTCACTGCTGAGAAATACAATATTTAGACTGGCAATTGATCTGAATATTGGTTTAATAGTTTTTCAGTGTGTGTCGTGAAAGATTGTAGCATCACTATAGACCACAGTAGCCCAATCTCTTGTCTGCATAAAGTAATAATATTTACACTCTTCTCGATAATACACCTTGGATGGACCAGCATTAATGGCTGCCCAAGCATGTAATGAAGTTATCTGAAGATGGTTTACAGTATGGCAGACCCATCCATTTAGTAAGGAAAAATCACATAGTCACAAGCTTGGTAATATTACACCATGAATATGGGTACTGAGTATACAAATTTATGTAGAGTGTTGATAAGGGCAAAGATGGACATATAGCAATGGTTGATCTAGTCACAGTAGTTTAGGAGGCCAGACCTGTTTCGGCATTCGTAGGCCAGAGTAGTAGTCGTGTATTTTCTTCAAAATGCTACTTCTGTCTTAGTGGTCCAGGGAGGCCTGGAGATATATACACCCCATTAATGTAGGAGATTTCAGGCCTGTCAATATACAATTATTCAAATGAGACTCTCAAATCAAACTTCAATTACTTCATCAGTTTATCTGAGGAGTAACTGGTGGGTTCAACTCTTTACACAGGATAGAAGAAAGGATTTCACATTTGGAGATTGATATTAAGCAAGGTGTTATATTTACTGTACTTTTTGGATTGGCAGTAGCTCAGACCAGACTGGTCATGTCATCTTAATTATTTTATTCAAACTTTCACAATGTGCCATTGCACTTAGCAATCATAGCACGATCCATACCATTGGACAAATAATGATATGTGTATGGGGCCACAACCAGGTGATTTAAAAATCTACAAATTTTGTGTACACATGGAACGAAAATAATAAAAAGTGAACTTTCATAGCTGGGCCATAATATGAGTCCACATCCTTGAGAAACATGTATGTCCACATGTAGTTATGAATCTGACTTTTTTTGATGTGACACCTGCGGACATTATGACCTTCATAACCCAACATTAAATAACAAATCTTATCTCATCTTGAGACATTATAACTGTTGAGTTAGGCCTATTTGTTTTTCCCATGGAACGCAAGCATTATCCTTACCTGTTCTTCAAACAGAAACTTAGTTACATCAAGTGAACAAGAGGAGCGGAAGAGGGTGTGCGGATACCAACTGACCCTTCCTGTGAAATCCATCACTGCTGAGGCATGCCGGCTGGCAAGGTCAAGGTCAGTGCTGAAAGTTCAATGGTCAATGTGAAATTTAGGTCATGAGGTGAAGACTCAGACTCAGACATATTTATTTTCAATAGAGAATAAGTTATGAAAAAGATAAATAGACTATTGATATGTTATACAGTATTTTTGTTTGACAATTCTCTATTGAGGGTGACCCCTTTAAGGCTAGTAGGCCGCTATCAAGGGGCCACCCATAAAATGAAATATTGTTTATAAGTCTGAAAAAAAGGAACAAACTAAAGTCCCATGAGTCCCATAGCATAACATAAATATATGGTTGACTAATTACCAGTTATAAGTAGATGTATTGTCATAAGCTTTACTCTTAAATAATATATTCATTTCTATAATAATAGTGTGATGAAAGAAGAATGACAGTCTGTTACGTAATTAATAAGAAAAATACAGCACCAGAGCCTGGTATTAAACAATAAGTAGATCACATCAAAGTTTTACAATGTAAATTAACGGACTAGGAAGAGGATAGATTAATAAATACAATAAGATGAAGACAGTAACATAATAATATTTACAGTGTCATAATGGAGCTGCCCAGGGTGACCTCACATTGAAAGTTAGAAGAGTTATGAAATGCCAACATAGATACGCCCATTTGCAAGGATCAATTTTGAATTTTAACTCAATCATCAGAGACCCTGATCAGAAAACAAACAAAGATGAATGCGCAATTTACAGAATGTTTCTAATGGTTTTGCAATATCCCAACATTTCTTGTGCGTTAAAATAACTGCAGCGAACAAGACTTATTTGCGGTTTTTTCTTATTTTTTACTATTTATGATCTGTGGCTGCAGAAACCTTATGTCAAGAAATTCCGCTGCAAATCATTTTCCCCATTCTAAGTAATTATCAAAGCAAAAATAACTTTATAATTTGGTTTTCCCTTCCTCCAGCCACATAATTAAAGAACTGTTGATTATTTTTGACGATAATTGCTTCTCTATATTGTGAATTAATTTGTGATTGATTACCGCATGATTGATGGTGATAATCATCTCCTTTTCTTGAGATTTATGATGAAGAAATACATAAGATGGATGCTTTGGGACTGCCTAAATCTTAAAAGTTAAGCAAATACTGCATAAATAGTAGGGGTCTATATCGGTGCACAAAATCGATACTGTACGTATCATTGATACACTTGCTCAATATTCGATTCATACCGTCAGTCCGCAACTACGGGACGATCCGCATTTTAGAAAAATCTTCTACCCAAAAACCGCATTTTTGGCTCGGAAAGTTGCCCTCCCACTAGAGTGCACGTCAAGATGACGATGTTGTCGAGTTCAGTTTGGGTATTTTCTGTTGAATATTGACGATAAAATGACTTTTTTAGCTGGATATGGCATTTTTCAACAAAGTGCTGCCTTGAAAACAGTTTGTACCGGTACAGCCGGTATTAATTGGACCGGTGTAGTGCCCTAATAAACAGCAATTCAATAGTGACATAAATTAACCCAAAGAAATATAATTAACCAAAGATATTTTAGAATGTCTCTGGCTGCCAAAAATTATCCGTGTAAAATTGTTCAATAAAAATAATGTTATTGCCTCGCTGTACTCTGTGGAAGCTTTTTTGTAGGGACCATCTCAGATCTGTCTTATAAGCTCCAAATGAGAAAAGGTTTGACAGTGGAGGTCCCTAACTAAAGGGGCAAAAATAATCAGCCAAGTGCTACTTGTCATCAATTTATGTGTACTGCATTGGTGGAGCTTCTTGAGTTTCTGGAGGGGGCCACTAGGAATTTGGCCTTGTAGATATACTTTCCCTATAGCAGGAGTACCCTCCAAATTTACCTCCAATATTAGGAGGATACTCATGCTACAGTAAAGGTATCTGTGACTACAATTTACAAATCAAGCATATATTTGCCCCTCTTTATGCTCAGTAGCTCCTTCACTGCATGACCTTGGGAGCTGTCATGGTTGAGTGATTGGGGACCATATCCAAAGCACACCTGGAGCATAATACATTGGGGACCATATCCAAAGCACACCTGGAGCATAATATTATCCCATAGAGATTTCCTTCAAAAAATTATATAGCCTAAGTGTATAAACATTTGAGACAACATAAGACAAGTGATAAAAGAAAACACTGTATGAGAACATCAGATATTCAACTTCTCACAAACTGGCCAGTCTAAAAGTGTCATAATCCAAATATTATGCAAGCCACAATTAGTTTGTTGTAATGGAAATAGAAATTTCATGTTCATGACAAAGAATTTAAAAGGGCTTCTCATTGCTTGGTTTGCTGTCTATGTTAATAACACCTGTAATTAGGCGTGCCTAATCATGATGTAACATGTATTAGGTTTGTCATATCACACATTCACAGTGGTACATTGGAGGTATAGATGCAACTACACATACATAAAACATTATTTGAACATTTGGAAAATAAAATATGTGTTTGAAGAAACCTCAGGTCCCTACAATTCTTTTTTTAAAGAATTTCTTGTTATCATTATCATCATGATCGCAAAACGTCTATCAGGAGAGGCAATTCTTCTTTTTTTTCAAAACACCTGAAATGGCATTCCACCCACAGCATCTATTAAAATTCAAAGTTGGCTTGCTCTCAATGCCAAAACACTGTTCTTTACCAGATTGCATAAATTTAATAAAAATTTCGATCAAATGAGTAATAAAGGAAAAAGCCAAATAGAACATGTCTCATTGTTTGCCCATGGGTAGTAGTTGAGTAAAGAGGCTATAAATATAAAAAGTAAAATTAACTTACTCCTTAACCATTCCTGATACCAGTGGCCTGAAAGAAAGAAGAAAAGTTAAAAACTGAATCATTATATTATGTACAGTCATGAAAATTTAAGTAAAGATAATAACAAGCAAGTAGATGATACTTTATTATTCGGAAAAAACAGAAGGCATTCGAATCCATTTACAAGTAGGGAAAATAGAAATAAATTGCAATTGATTGAGGTCATCAATAAATGTCTTGGCAAGCTGCAACATTCACATACAAACAACAAGGCAATGATTAAGAAAAGAAATGGCTTCATTGGCTTGCGATTCAATTCAAATGTTTTTCTTCTTCGTTAATGTGTTTGATGGTGGAAGGAAAACTTCAAGTACAGTAAGTCTTTTAAAGACATTGCTTGTCTGAAAATTATACAAAAATATGGAAAATATCTGATGATGGATTTTAAGTACACATATACATGTAGCTGACAATTTGCTTAATTTACAATTATTAATCCTTTTCAAACTTCCAGAAGAAGCCTGCAAAAATGTAATAATTAACAATATAAGTGCTAGACCTTCGATGGTTATGTAAAGATTTGTTGGAAATGCTCTCTCAGGATGACAGATTTGTCTTTTTCTATTGGATTTAGTTTCTTTGTAATGCAGTTTCTACAATAATGAAATTAGATCATCATGTCAGGCATTCATTCCGTTCAGTTTATATTGTGAAACAATTAATTAGGCCTACCGATGTTTAGATTTGAAGCACACCGAGGGACAATTGGCCGCAGAATGAATTTCTGCGATGTAGTTACACATTTGCCAATTTGATAATTTTTGTAGGTTAATTAAATTTTCAAGACATGAATTAATGTTGTTTTAAAACATGAATCACTACAACACCTCATGCATACGATGCATGCAGAGGTATTCTAAAACATATGCTGGGAACATCTAAAAATGATTAAAAGATATAGTTCTATCAGAGTTCTGATCATGACCTATTAATTTTCATAGATGTCATCTATGTGAAAATGAAAAGGAGGCAAATAACACCAGTCTTTGTTTGCAATGTTTCTATAATAATTATTTTCTTATGAACTGCGTTCTAAAAATCAGGAAAAAAAATTACTTCGCACCGAAGTTTTGTTCAATGCGATGAAGGTATATACTTTTTGTAATCATCCTTATGATGTGTCAGCTCTGCATAAAGTTTTATCATACAAGAAGCAAAGATACACATTTTGCCGTCTAATGTCTACATGGATAATACCCTATTGCTGTAGGCCTGTCTGTATAGCCTTTGACATTATAAGAAATGGAAAACTAAAGAAACAAACAAAATAAAAAAAGTCAATTAAAATATCTTAAACCATATTACAAGTACATAGCCTTTGAATCAAAAGTCCTCTCACACCATCCATCGCAAATAACTGAATCAATTCTGGATTTTCAAGATGGTTCCTATGTAGGCATAACAACTTTCAGATGTAACCTGAGAACCATTATGTCTGAAAAAGGCATTACTGGTTTGATTGGAAGGCTTCTTTTTCCATAATCCGACCTGTAACAGCAAAATTCAATTATCTAATGATCTCAGAACAAATATGGTGGGATTAACTTAATTTGTAAGTAAATCGAGCATATATTTTCAATAAATGTTGCTCATATCCAAACAAGATCATGCTCTCAATGTTTTTGTTTTTTTTGTTTTTTTTCAAAATAAAATAATTGTCCCATTACAGTCATGTACACAATTTTTATGTTGAAAAGTCTGAAAAACCATACCGTGAATTCTGATTCATGGAATTTACCGCATACCCAGTATGTGGCAATTTGAGGGTATCAGTGCCAGATATCTGGGATGATCCAAAATTAATGTCCAACACATTGGGAAAAAAGCTTTTTTTTTCTGTCACAAACAAGGTAATTTCAGTGCACCGAGGCATCACCTGCTTTTGACATTGCCTGCAAAGACAGTCCTCAAATACCTCAACAATATAAATCTCACAAATGCCTCCAAACACAAAAATGTCATTCTTCATATATCTACCTTTCAAAAACATGAGACGCCAAGAGGGAATTTTGAACTTCTCATTTTCTAGCACTTAAGACAAAGTCAGATCTGATGTCCCTTCAGCATTTCTTGGGGCTAAATGATTTAAGAAGTTTCTTAAGAATGATTTACGGCTGACCTCTGAATCAGCGAGATGCGGTACTTTGATGCAGAGAAAATAATATATTTGAAGTTGTGTAGCGACAGACCATCTACTCAATCTGCTGTGGCATTACAGCATGTGGCCAATGATAAGGTATTTTCATGAACATTCTCTTTTAAATTACGTTTTCGTATTCCGAAGTGTTCCACTGCCACATCAAGTATTCATCGGTCCAAGTCTGAAACATACAGATGTATACAGGTGTTTTATAACATTCATTGATGTGTATGGTAAACAAGCAGCAAAAGTGACAGTTAACGTTTACTTGTGTTTGTGTTCATGTCCACGAATGACTGACAGTTTCTTTGCAAATCACAACTGATGCAAAAGCAAGTAACTCCAGGATAGAGACACTGTAAGACTTACATGATATTATGTGTATGTTGTTTTTAAAAGGAACATTAAATGCATATATTTCTTACACTGGTTCTCAATGAATAATACATTCATGGTATTGATCCATTGACGTTATACGAAAAGTGAATGAAGTTTTCAGCCTAATTGTAAAATGCCAGAACATTAAAGAAATTTCGCTAAGGAAATGTCTGATACCATTTCCTCAGAGGAAACTGTTGAATTCTAACATCCAATTCAAGATGCCCACACAGAGTTATTTGGTACCCATTGTAAAATGTTGACATAACTGCCTTTAGATGCCTTCAGCATCTTGCCAAAGAAGCAAGGCAAACAGTACATTGAAGAGGGATTGGGCAGGTTCCCAATGGATTAGGCAAAGTCAAATCTGTTTGCCAATAGCTATGGTCTGTGTTTTTTGCAATGTATCTATCATATCTGATATGGAGCTTGTCTCATCCATTTTATTCCATCCTGATAAGTGTCTTTTTATCCCCAACAAAGCGCCGTGGGGATTGAGAAGGATTTACTGCAAATCTGTCTGGCTTCTGCTTGAATCCAACCGTTAAGGAACCCAATATTTATTGCATGCTTCACCAGCAACAATTTGTTATATATAACATTGAATAACACAACTTGAATGATACATTAGGAAATTTTCATTCAATATTTTGGCCTATTTTCTCCTTATTTTTTAAATCTTGATAACAATAACATGAACTGTTGAGGGCGTTATGGGTAGTTGACAGCCCAAGGGCTTGCTCGTCAGCCCTACAATTTCTTGTCAGCCCGAAAGAGAGAAGGTTCAGCTGGCCAGTGGCCACAATTGCAGAACACTAACTGATCAAATCAAATCAGTTTATTTAATAAAGCGCAAGCTTTGAAAAGAATCTTCAGATGCGACTTACAAAACAATTTCTGCATGTTGGACGCCCAATAATACTTGTGATTATAGTAAATACACAGACAGGGAGCTTTTAGAAGAGGAGGCTACACAATGGTACTTCAAAGGTACAATGTGCGTAGCTCTGGTATTCTAATAACCCTTTAATGTCACACAATTTCCATTGAACTTTTACTGCTTAATTACCCTGATAGAGCAGTCAAATGAAGAGTTTTTCCAAAAATAATAAATTTATGAATGAAATAAAGCAAGTTTTTGCAGTTATTGATACCAGGAACACTAAACATTGAATTGGTGACTTTATTTAGCCGGGCAAGTGAAATGATCTGGTTGCTATTTTTTGTAGTTAATTTGGAACCAAAAGGTACATGTCTTAAAATACAAATATCTTAACTGGCCGCCCACGGCCGCTCACAAGTTGCATACCATTGGAAAGAGAAAATTTAGAGCTTTAAGACGGTTATAGTTTCATTGAACGGAAATAAACGGAAATTGTTTTACAATGGTTAAAATGTTGGAAGAAAATGGTTAATAAATCGTAAACCAAGAGTCTCACAGCAGTGAGATATATCTCATTGTAACCCAAATGAAATATGCTATATCTGATATAAATATGAGCAGTTCGGAGCAACAGCCTCAATCAATACAACACTTTAAAACTTTATTTCTCAAAAATTATTTGGAAGTCAGATTTGGAATTTCAGGTCTCAGGCGCTACACACATTGTACATGAAAGGGCAAGGGGTAATTAAGGATTTTCAATCACTTATCCTTTGAATTTCTTTGATTCAATTACAGTGAATTACGATTGATTGCCCTTCTCAGGTTACCAGTGTTCTGTCCATTTCTACTAAGTCCATGCACAGACCATACACACTTTCGCAAAGTCAAGTCTGTTTGCAAATAGGCTCTGTTTCTTGTAGTGTTTCTGTCATATCTACTCTGGAGCTTTTCTCATCCATTTTATTCTGCCCTGAGAGGTTTATCTCCAACAAAGTACCATTGGGATTTGGAGGGATTACAGGAAATCTGTCTGGTTTCTTCTTAAACTCTAAAAACTCATGTAGAATAGACACCATTATTCTTTTGCTCCAACAAGACAATGATGATGCATTTCATAATTTTCTCACATTGTCTGACTGATTTGATTGTTTTATGCATGAAGGAATGCATGCTGTTGAATAAATGTATACTCATATCAGGGTAAAGTGTGAATGCCCTTATTTTCTTTATTCAATCAAAAGTAAGAGGTCACTGCATCAGTTCTTGTTATTGCCAACATTCAGATATTTTCCATCAATATCTGCACAACTGTCCATAAGTTTGGTAATACTTTGCACTGAATAAGTGTTAACTGCTCCAAAAAATACTTGTGCATGGGTGCATAGATCCTTACTTGACCAGATATCAAAGGTAGGCAATGTACACAAAAGGAAGTGGGGAGTGGGACTTTGAAAACGTAGTATGGCAATGTGTCAGGCAATCAATCAAGAATACACTTGAGGGACTGATACCTTCAGATTTGGCAAAATCAAATCTGTTTGCAGATGGTGTTGCTTTCTGTTGAGTATCTGTCATATCTGCTTCAGAGCTTTTTCTCATCCATTTTATTCTTTCTGAGAGGTTTTATCCCGAAGAGAACCATTTTTAGGGATTATAGAAATCTGTCAGGCTTCCCATGGTTTTTGTCAGAAAAAGAAATCAGATAGTTGCCCACTTCACAAACATACCACAGTAGCAACAATTATTGCTATATCGCACAATCAGTGCCTTATAGAAAATGTATGACCTTCCACAAATTATTTCTAATTACAAAAATATCTTAGAAATTAAATAACCCAGGTATGCTCAATTCAAGTTCATAATATTCAACCATCAAAACGAAATCTAATCATTTTTACAAGCAATGACAATAGTAACACCATGAAAAAGCAATTGACCGAATGTTGACCAAGTAATTCAAAAATTTCCAAATCAGTAATGTTTTTAATTGCGAAATTTGCCACAAAATGTGAGATTTCTCTATGGTTTCAGCTTCAATATCTGTCACATTAGATAACAACAAACAAAACTGAAATAAATGAAATGGCAGAAAAACATTACTTTCACAGTAGGAATTCTTGTTTTAACAGTAGGTGGCGCAAAAGTGAGGGGAGCAGGATTTTTAAATACATATTTTCCTTCTCACGGAATAAGGCTAATTACTGCTCCAGAGTATGATTTTAAAAGCTCTGTGCAATTCTTACTTTACTCAATCTACTGGCTTATTCATAAAGTCAAAAGGCAACAAAAAAAACCTTCCTCATTCAATGACTGATGTCTCACCAACCAACTGGAGATGAGCCATTATAACAATCAAGCATAGGGATCATGACCTCACATAGAGAATTTGTTAAACAGTTGTGTTTCATTGGCTGAAAGCAACTGGGCCAGCAAGCTGAAAATATTTCAAATGAAATTCCATTAGTAACAACAAACAAAAGAGAATTTAATAAAATCATGGATTAAGACAGATCTGTTAAATCAAACTATATTTCTCTTTGTAAAGTAAAATGTTCTGCAAAATGCTGTTTTATTCAATATTTCAATGCAGAGCACTATTTAACCATATCTCCAATTCTTAATGACATGGAAACTCGTAGTTCTTTGATGAAATACAAGTAAGCAAAAAGGCTGCATGGTAGCATCCCATCTTATGTTGGTGTTTAATCGATCGGTTGATGGATTTTTCTCATTGCTTATTCAATTTTATTTCCAGTAATTAAAACTTCTCGTGTGACTGAACATTTGTCATATTATGACTGTTGTGTTCTCAAGCCAGCTTTCCAAACATCAAACCAACTGAACCAAAGAGACAAGTCCCTCCCTCTTGTCAGAGCGTAAGAGCTTGGGTAATTATCAAACATGTGGGATCTTTCTGGGCTGCATGCAGGGTGAGAGAGTTATTTTTAGACACATAGCACTGCAGCTCCACCCTTGGTATGGTAGATAACTAACTGCATGATATGACCTCAACTTGAATTCCATTATTCAGTCACATTCCAGTAATTCCTCCACTCTCGTCACTCACTGTCTTATGTCTTACTTAGAATATTTTAGTACATAGTATTATAGTATTTTTAATCAAGACTAAATGAAATGTTATATATTTCTACTGGTGGCCCCTCGTTAGCCGTCCTTTGGAGCCTTAGAGTCTCCAATGTTCTTATTATTACCGTTGTATGGAGGATGAAACAAATAAATTATCTGAATCTAACTGGATATGAGCCATCAAGACAATCAAGTAGAGGGATTATGACCATGAGTGGAGAATTTGGTAATCAGTCGTGTTTCAGTGACTGTAGTAAGGAACTTGGCCACCAAGCTAAGCTAAATGTGTTTCAAATGAAATTCCCAAGGTAAACCAAGAAAACCATTTCATTGTTATTAGCACAATAATTCAAATGGGAAGAAACAGTAATTAGCCGGTTGTTGGTTAAATATTTTCAAATCTGTTAATTTGTGAAATTTGGCATGAAATGCGAGATTTCTGCATGCATGGTTTCTGCTTCAATGTCAATTCCATTAGTGACAACAAATAAAAGTGAATTGAATGAAATGATAGATAAAAACTGATTAGTGAAGTTTAAACAATGGCTATAACACAGTTTTTATCATCTAACAATATCTCTCTTTCTGAAGCAAAATGTTGCTTAATTATGGTTTGTCCGCTAATTTCTAGAAGCATTCTCTTATGAGGGAATAATGCATTGCAAATTCAACTTCAAACAGAAACCTGTGTTTGGCAATTTCCAATCATGGTATGTGCTGCAGGTCAATTCAATATGCATCAACTTGATACTACACATTTCTGTCTGCACGATGCTGTACAAAAGTGAAGTTTGCCATGCAACCAGCTGGTTTGATCTGATGGTTCCGTAATGAAGATAAATTTTCAGAAATATGAATATGGGATGGGATGTCTCTTACATTATAGTAACAGAATGAGTACAGACGAGGGAAATGTTTGCTCATTGTGAGTGCTGGACGCTGCAAAAAATTAGTGAGAACTAGATCTAGTTATGATGAGGAGTAAATTTGTTTGGCGTATAATTTGAACACTTTGTCAAAGACATAAATTTGCGTAAGTTTTAAAAAAGGCAACAGTGACGCACTTGTTATAAGAAAGATGCTCACTGCAGTGAGATACAAATTGTTCTTAACTATTTCATATCAACAAATGTTGCTTACTTGCTGGCTCTAAGAACTCTAAGAAGCAATACTTGCATAATTTAGTCTGATGTGGTGTATATTCCAAAAAGTATTCTATATCTGTGATCACAAGTGTAAAAGGCATCTCAAGTTTTTTGAGAAAGTACTAAGCAAAATAAGCAAAATACCAAAAAAAGTTAGTTTTAAATGCCTGGTTAGCCTGGTGAGAGAGCTCCACCTCTTTTTGGCTTCTTTTTTTTTGTTCAGTTTGGCTTCTAAAGTTTCAAGCTTCATCATTTTGGCACAAAAAACAAAAGTGAAAAAAAAGGTGAAGTCTCTGGAACTTTGCTTTTAAACTTGTACCTTCTGCAACTTGTTACAGATAAGAGTCTTAAAAAAAGTCAGCCTGATGGGGAGCTAAACCTAAACTATACAAATGTATCTTGTTGATATTTATGTCAATAAACTATTGGTCAGTCAATTCTATATTATTCACAAATAGCTGAGTAGTGAGTAACCTACAAAGATGATTAACCATTCAAATTAATCTGATTTTCCGAGACCGTTGTAATTGTTGACTCATTTGTATACCGTATTGCCTTAATTCACAGGGTGTATATGGCGGAAATTGTTTCTCTAGGAAATCTAAGGCTGTGATATTCTTCCATGTAGGGGAAAGGCAGGTTAGTTGATATGCAAGGTTAGTTGATGTGCCCCACCTACTAGTGATGGAAATGATTATAAGCATCATGAAAGTTAAAGTAGAAACGGAATCAAAAATTAGGAGAAAAGTGAAAAAGAAATGCAAAAATCCCTGTTCAGAGGGAATTAATCTCAAAAGGTATCATGTCTTTTTCTCGCAATGGGTCAAGGATGTTTCAACGTAACTTGGTAACCATATAATATGTGAACATTATCGGTAAGGTTGACATGTTTAGCTTGCAGGCACACTTTTCTGAAAAAAATAATAGACTGACTTGACCAAGCTAAATGGAGGACGATATTGGAATGGTGAACAGCCAAATGTATGGCAAAATATCTTGTACATTATATTACATAATATTCTCATTTCAAGTCAGCTAGGGTAAGAACTATATCTCATTGCGATATAGTTCTTACCCTAGCTGACTTGAAATGAGATCGTATCAAACGTATCGACCCAGAGTACATAGCAACATAAATTCTTTTGATCTTTTGTTACTAAGAACTTTGTTACATTTTGCAGACTTCTAGAAAATGATTGGTTTATAATTTCAGATCTAAACCATCTATGTAAAGTTACAAGTGAGCCATAACCGAACTGAACCCAACCTCATTCGCCTTTTCTGTACTGACATAGTACCTTTTATGAAGAAAGCTTCCAAATTTTCATATTCATCTTCATTACTGAAGCACAAGATCAAAACAGCTGGTCGCATGACAAAACTCACTTTGGTGCGTCACCTCACAAAAATGGTGTCAAGTTGATGTATATCATGACCTATACGACCTGCGGCATTTCCTCCAGACTGCAGAACATTGGTAGCGTTGTCATCTGTCTGGATAAGCTGCATGTTCCAGTATACAATGGCTTTATGCGAGAATTTAGAGTTTAGGGATTACATTATGTGATTCATAAGAAAGAGCAAAGCAACATTTTGTCTTTATTGAATAAAAAGAGGGAAAATATGTAACATGGTCAGTCAGTTATAGTTGTAGAACACATTTTAGCCATCATTTCATGAAATTCACTTACCAGCAGCTGTTGCTTTTACTTGCTGTTATCTAATGGATTTGACATTGAAGCAGAAATCACATTTCCAACACATTTCACAAATTGGCATATAGATCTACATCTGATCCAGAAACATCAAAATTATTTAATCAACATTTGGCTAATTACTGTTTCTTTGTGTTGTTGCTAATAAATATGACACGGTTTTGTTTTATCTTGTGAATATTTTACTTGTGATATGCAGAGCCCGGAGGTAGTATTGGATAAGACTTTGCTCTTTAGGTAATAGATATATAATTGTATTTGTACCACTCAACAGTGAAATGTCCCACATTTACCCATTAGACAACTGTTATATGTCTCAGGAGGTCCTGGGTTGAAAGCCCAGGTCAGACCATGACACTCTGTATGGATATTTGGTGTCCTGCCAGCTGGATGCTCTCACAATATCAACAAATATTGGATGAAAATACGAAAACAACAACATGGAGAGGAGTCGTTTTTCTCAGGCTACTTAGTTTACTATTTTGTCTCAAACCAAGTTGGACAACCTGACTGAAAGTATAACCTTTACTTAAAACTAACTGAAAACCAAAACTTGCAAACTTGTAATCGATATCATGAAACATAAGATGTGAGATGAGGTTTGCAGGTTTCCCTTAATGGCATCTTGTCTTTATCCTTTTAACTTTAATTATTGAGAAATTTGATGCAAACCCCGCATTGATGACACCTTGTCTTTTAGAAGACGTCGAAACAGTCACAAGGTGGTCAAACTGATTTCGTACTTAATTGAAAGGTATTATTTTTCCTTTTTAGCTGTCAGTTGGAAGTTCCTGGTATCAGGGTTTGACCTGCACAAAATTTTAATACAACATTAGTTTCAATTTACCAAAATGAATGCAAATAGCTCTTAATTTGGACCACCAATTGTCATATCTCGAATCTGATAGTGCTGTGTTGGTTTCTGAGACTGAGACTGACTTATGAATTAATGAATTAATACTAATAAAAGGAAAACAATTAAAACCTAGTGATTGACAGCCCAACATGCTTCCACTGAGCTAACTATCCCCCTGTCTGGAGTTACAAAAACATACCAAATTTTCTGGTTGTGAAGTAACTAGATTTTATTTACAGCTTCAAAATGTTTTGCATTTTCAGGGATTAGACCCCCCAGGGGGTTAATATATTTAGTCCATTAGTACTGTATGGATACTGAATGACTAGGCAAATAACTACACACAAACTAAACAAGCAGTTCGATTGTCACAGGTTATATAAACAGAAACTGTTGTTTGATTTGACAGCTTCTCACACTTTCCTTAATGCTAACAGTTGTTGGCAACATGATGATTTGGTAACTTGTTGGCAATGGTAATTATGGTGAGCTGTTGGTGTTAAAGAGATTATGCCTGTGGTTTCTTTATGTTTTATATTGTACTGGTTTAGCTCCCTTTTCCTATACCTTATACATTGCAAAGGGGCCTAATCCAGTACAATATTATATTGTACTGGATTAGGCCCCTTTTCCTATACCTTATACATGGCAAACGGGCCTAAAGCAGTACAATATAATACAGAATAATAAGACCATTTTTGTATATAAATAGAACATAGAGTAAAAATATATTGAAACTGTATTATATTGTACTGCTTTAGGCCCCTTTTCCTATACCTTATACATTGCAGACGGGCCTAAACCAGTACAATATTATATTGTACTGGATTAGGCCCCTTTTCCTATAGCTTATACATGGCAGACGGGTCTATAGCAGTACAATATAATACAGAATAATAAGACCATTTTTGTATATAAATAGAACATAGAGTAAAAATATATTGAAACTGTATTATATTGTACTGCTTTAGGCCCCTTTTCCTATACCTTATACATTGCAGACGGGCCTAAACCAGTACAATATTATATTGTACTGGATTAGGCCCCTTTGCCTATACCTTATACATTGCAGACGGGGCTAAAGCAGTACAATATAATACAGAGTAATAAGACCATTTATGTATATAAATCCAAAATAGAGTAAAAATATAAATAATATTTATATATTTTTTATATATATATTTTTGAATAATAATCATTTTTGGGGGGAGACTCCCCCCTAGGATCTAAAGAGGGCGATATATTTGATGGGGTTAGAGAAAAAAATGGGGTATAGTTTTTTTTGGGGGAAAGAGTTATAATATTTGCCTTTTTTAGATATTGGCATAGGGGTCTAAACCTTTAGACCCCTTCGGCATATTAACAGATCTGTATACGGGCCTAAAGGTTTAGGCCCCTTATACATGAGAAATCATGTGTAAACGGGTCTAAAAGTTTAGACCCCTTTATTGAATGAACCCATTCAGTTGTGCACCATATGGGTCTAAAGGTTTAGACCCCATTGAAGCTATAAAAATTGGTTTAGACACCTTTATTGAATGAACCTCATTCAGTTGTGCAACATATGGGTGTGAAGGTTTAGACCCATCAATGAAAAAATATTGGTTTAGACCCCTTTATTGAATGACTCTGAGGTTTGAATAAATTTATTGAATGAACCCCATTCAGCATATGGTTCTGAAGGTTTAGACCCCATCAAGCAAGAATTATTGGTTCAGACACTTTTATTGGTCTAGACCAATTTTTATTGCTTCAATGGGGTCTAAACCTTTAGACCCATATTGTGCACAACTGAATTGGTTCATTCAATAAATGGATCTAAACTTTTAGACCCGTTTACATATGATTTGTAATGTATAAGGGGCCTAAGCCTTTAGGCCCATATGCAGATATCTTGATATGCAGAAGGGGTCTAAAGGTTTAGACCCCTATGCCAATATCTAAAAAAGGCAAATATTAAAACTCTTTCCCCCAAAAAAAACTATACCCCATTTTTTTCTCTAACCCCATCAAATATATCGCCCTCTTTAGATCGTAGGGGGGAGTCTCCCCCCAAACATTATTATTATTCAAAAATATATACATATAAAAAATATATAAATATTATTTATATTTTTACTCTATTTTGGATTTATATACATAAATGGTCTTATTACTCTGTATTATATTGTACTGCTTTAGCCCCTTCTGCAATGTATAAGGTATAGGAAAAGGGGCCTAATCCAGTACAATATAATATTGTACTGGTTTAGGCCCGTCTGCAATGTATAAGGTATAGGAAAAGGGGCCTAAAGCAGTACAATATAATACAGTTTCAATATATTTTTACTCTATGTTCTATTTATATACAAAAATGGTCTTATTATTCTGTATTATATTGTACTGCTATAGACCCCTCTGCAATGTATAAGGTATAGGAAAAGGGGCCTAATCCAGTACAATATAATATTGTACTGGATTAGGCCCCTTTTCCTATACCTTATACATTGCAGACGGGGCTAAAGCAGTACAATATAAGACAGAGTGATAAGTCCATTTATGTATATAAATCCAACATACAGTAAAAATATAAATAATATTTATATTTTTTTTTTATATATATTTTTGAATAATAATACTTTTTGGGGGGAGACTCCCCCCTACAATCTAAAGAGGGCGATATATTTGATGGGGTTAGAGAAAAAAATGGGGTATAGTTTTTTTTGGGGGAAAGAGTTATAATATTTGCCTTTTTTAGATATTGGCATAGGGGTCTAAACCTTTAGACCCCTTCGGCATATTAACAGATCTGCATACGGGCCTAAAGGTTTAGGCCCCTTATACATTAGAAATCATGTGTAAACGGGTCTAAAAGTTTAGACCCCTTTGTTGAATGAACCCATTCAGTTGTGCACCATATGGGTCTAAAGGTTTAGACCCCATTGAAGCAATAAGAATTGGTTTAGACACCTTTATTGAATGAACCTCATTCAGTTGTGCAACATATGGGTGTGAAGGTTTAGACCCATCAATGAATAAGTATTGGTTTAGAACTGAATGGGGTTCATTCAATAAATTTCTGCAAACCTGAGATTCATTCAATCAAGGGGTCTAAACCAATATTTATTCATCAATGGGGTCTAAACGTTCAGACCCATATGTTGCACAACTGAATGGGGTTCATTCAATAAAGGTGTCTAAACCAATTTTTATTGCTTCCATGGGGTCTAAACCTTAGACCCTTGTGGTGCACAACTTAATGGGGCTCATTCAATAAAGGGGTATAAACTTTTAGACCCGTTTACATATGATTTGTTATGTATAAAGGGGCCTAAACCTTTAGGCCCGTATCCATATATGTTTATATACAGAAGGGGTCCAAAGGTTTAGACCCCTATGCCAATATCTAAAAATGGCAAATATTGTAACTCTTTCCCCAAAAAAAAACTACACCCCATTTTTTTCTCTAACCCCATCAAATATATCGCCCTCTTTAGATCGTAGGGGGGAGTCTCCCCCTAAAAAGTATTATTATTGAAATATATATATAAAACATATAAATATTATTAAAATGTTTACTCTATGTTATATTTATATACATAAATACTCTTATTACTCTGTATTATATTGTACTGCTTTAGGCCCGTATACAATGTACAAGGTATAGGAAAAGGGGCCTAATCCAGTACAATATAATATTGTACTGGTTTAGGCCCATCTGCAATGTATAAGGTATAGGAAAAGGGGCCTAAAGCAGTACAATATAATACAGTTTCAATATATTTTTACTCTATGTTCTATTTATATACAAAAATGGTCTTATTATTCTGTATTATATTGTACTGCTATAGACCCGTCTGCAATGTATAAGGTATAGGAAAAGGGGCCTAATCCAGTACAATATAATATTGTACTGGATTAGGCCCCTTTTCCTATACTTTATACATTGCAGACGGGCCTAAAGCAGTACAATATAAGACAGAGTGATATGTCCTTTTATGTACATAAATCCAACATACAGTAAAAATATAAATAATATTTATATATTTTTTTTATATATATTTTTGAATAATAATACTTTTTGGGGGGAGACTCCCCCCTACGATCTAAAGAGGGCGATATATTTGATGGGGTTAGAGAAAAAAATGGGGTATAGTTTTTTTTGGGGAAAGAGTTATAATATTTGCCTTTTTTAGATATTGGCATAGGGGTCTAAACCTTTAGACCCCTTCGGCATATTAACAGATCTGCATACGGGCCTAAAGGTTTAGGCCCCTTATACATTAGAAATCATGTGTAAACGGGTCTAAAAGTTTAGACCCCTTTATTGAATGAACCCATTCAGTTGTGCACCATATGGGTCTAAGGTTTAGACCCCATTGAAGCAATAAGAATTGGTTTAGACACCTTTATTGAATGAACCTCATTCAGTTGTGCAACATATGGGTGTGAAGGTTTAGACCCATCGATGAATAAGTATTGGTTTAGAACTGAATGGGGTTCATTCAATAAATTTCTGCAAACCTGAGATTCATTCAATCAAGGGGTCTAAACCAATATTTATTCATCAATGGGGTCTAAACCTTCAGACCCATATGTTGCACAACTGAATGGGGTTCATTCAATAAAGGTGTCTAAACCAATTTTTATTGCTTCCATGGGGTCTAAACCTTAGACCCTTGTGGTGCACAACTTAATGGGGCTCATTCAATAAAGGGGTATAAACTTTTAGACCCGTTTACATATGATTTGTTATGTATAAAGGGGCCTAAACCTTTAGGCCCGTATCCATATATGTTTATATACAGAAGGGGTCCAAAGGTTTAGACCCCTATGCCAATATCTAAAAATGGCAAATATTGTAACTCTTTCCCCAAAAAAAAACTACACCCCATTTTTTTCTCTAACCCCATCAAATATATCGCCCTCTTTAGATCGTAGGGGGGAGTCTCCCCCTAAAAAGTATTATTATTGAAATATATATATAAAACATATAAATATTATTAAAATGTTTACTCTATGTTATATTTATATACATAAATACTCTTATTACTCTGTATTATATTGTACTGCTTTAGGCCCGTATACAATGTACAAGGTATAGGAAAAGGGGCCTAATCCAGTACAATATAATATTGTACTGGTTTAGGCCCGTCTGAAATGTATATAAAGTATGGGAAAAGGGGTCTAAAGCAGTACAATATAATACAGCTACATTTTGACCTCAGTATCAATTTCTTTTGGATTGCTATTTGGGACAGTGTCTATACTATATCTTGTACTGGTTTAGGCCCGTCTGCAATGTATAAGGTATGGGGAAAGGGGGCTAAAGCAGTACAATATAATATTGTACTGGATTAGGCCCCTTTGCAATGTATAAGGTACAGGAAAAGGGGGCTAAAGCAGTACAATATAATACAGAAAAATATTTTGCCGACTATCTATATATTCTGTCTTTATGTTTCTGAGTTTCTATATATTGTACTGCTTTAGGCCCGTTTACAATGTATAAGGTATAGGAAAACGGGGCTAATCCAGTACAATATAATATTGTACTGGTTTAGGCCCGTCTCCAATGTATAAGGTATGGGAAAAGGGGCCTAAAGCAGTACAATATAATACGCACAAGGAGAATGCATTCACCCAACAAAAGGCATAATCTCTTTGACACCATCAAAGCTGACCATTGCAAACAGATAACCATTGCCACCAACTAATCGTTAGCTAAGTGTGATAAGCTGTCACAATGAAAATAATTAATCAGTTTATTGTGTGTGGGCTTTTATATGGGAGGTAAATTGAATGAACCTCATTCAGTTGTATTTTACATAAGTTTAAGGGGGTCTATAAGTTTAGACCCCTGGGGGGTCTAATCCCTGATAATGCCAGTTGACATTAGGTCTAAAGTTACACAAGACCAACACATTGATGCTGAGTAAGTTAGTGCATCCTTTGTAATCCTCATATTGAGAAACTAAAATATACTCGTAGTGGACAATTGAATATTTACCAGTTACATTTTTATTAAAGAGATTTTTACAGCATGCAAGTTCTGGCGCAGCACAGCTTGATTAAGCTTGTTTCAGTTGGTTGTTTGTTTTGACATTCATGTTAGTTTCCCCCATTGATTGCATATTTAAAAATCATAGCTGGAAAATGGTGTTTGCTATGCCTAATGCAGTTTCTCAAAATGTTAAAATCCATTAAAACACTTGTGCTATTTCAGTAACACTATTTATATTTCACCATGTTAATTAAACACGAAGGCCAAATATTAAAGTAAAGTGCTTCTGGGCAGATTTGCAGAAAGATAGATTGATCAGTAGACAGATAGATGCAAAAATGGATAAATGGTGTGATTGATAACAGAGATGCAGAAAGATTGAAAGTACCAGCTTAAATGCAAATAGATAGATGAATGCTTATAATATATATTAATATATGGCATGTGTGCGAAATGAAAGCATCTTGTCGTAATCAAAAAATTGGGCCGTACAATTGTAACAGGATACATGTCATGCACTGGGCTGCAATCTCAACCAAATTTCTTCTGCAAACTACGTGATTACAGAACATGAGCTGGACTCTTGGAGAAGACAGTTCTTTCATCCTTTCATCTTAACAAAGCATCCATTCAATCGAAAGGTCACTTTAGTTGGATATAATTTCAAATAAAAACTCCCGTATGCTTTTACCATTATATAGGTATGTTTCTCTAAGCTCACCTATCTTATGATATCTTGTCTTATCTCTTATCAGTGACCGAAAGCAGGATTTTTTTCTCTAATCTGCTGCTCCCACGAAGCCGCTTCATTTCCAGAGTTATAACAAAGTTCAGACTTTTTTCTCTGGTACAAATAGTAAAAATGGGGATAAGACATTTATAGTAAGTTGATATTGCAGTAGGCTATGATTTTTATAAAGCGTTCCTGAAATCTATGAAATTGAGACAACATGACTGGCACAAAAACTGCTGAATTAGTTTACAGAAAGAGTATAAGGGCTTCACAGACGTTCTAAAGTTTCCAAAATGTGCTTGTTTAAAGTTTCTATGAATACATGTAACTAATTTCAACTCTGAGCAGCATAATGGAAGATGTGCTATATAAATCACTAAGATTAATATTATTAAAGGGATCAAAGGGTCCAAGACAAGTGCCCATTGCCAACATCTTGTTCTTTTCATTCAAGTCGATCTGTATCAGCCCAAGACCAAATTTCACCAGCACAAGTTTTGATATGTTTAACACTGGTCGTCGTTTTGGCCTACTACCTCATGGTTGGTTAGTAACCTGTCAATGAGGCACTTCTCTGCGGACATTTTGCCTCTGAAATACAAGGGGAAAATCTGTTATATCACCATAATTGGTAATGATAAGTATGTATTACTTATACCACTAGACAGTATTCTGGAAAGATGGTAATGTTAGTTTTTTTTATCTATGTGGTATATATAGAACATTAAGAACAAGGAAAATGCAAGCAAAAAAATCCTTAATAAGGTCAATTGGCAAGTACGCAGTAATAATTTCATCATGCAAAATTGCTTTACCGACATAAAACAGAAAAATACACATTTTATAAGATTTCACATAATATCCAAATAAATACCTCACAATAAATATATTTCATGACATCGCGATATTGCCTATAATAGATGGTATATCAAACTAATATCCTCTGTGTCTCACATTTCCAATCTGTGTATCATTCTATATGACTGACCAAATAAAAGTGTAACCCACTTGCCATTCTATCCCATGTACATGATCCTTATTTATCCTAACTGACCCAAACTCATCCAATCTGCTGCTATAGGGTCATCAAGGGTCTAATCTCTTAACAAATGGTCCCAATGTCAGATATAAGGATACCAGAATACTAAAAGTCTGAACATAGGTCACTTATTTTCATGACATCATGTAATTGAAATGAAAGTACATGTAGCAGCAATTATTGTAGCCTCATTATTTGGATATCACTTTTTGCATTCATCTCCTGTAACTCATTTTTAACTAAGTACTATAGTCGTCAAGCCCAATGGACATTAACTTGACTGAATAGGAAAGGGCATGTTCAATAATCAATATTCTATACTGGGGCAACTGCAAGACTCAACTGATGTGCACTGGGTATGCTGTGTAGTTGACTCACTGCATTCTTATAACTTATCATAAGGCAAGACTTAGTGTTCACCGTAACAGGATGATGTGGTTGTAGCATGGGAGATGGAAGGTTGAACATCCTTTAAGGCCTTAACATCACATGTGAGTCCTAAGTCTCACACCTCCTTACACCTGACTCTGGTTTTTTTGGCTTACTTCCTCTGCCCTTTGCCAGGTCAGGTTCTGGGATCTCAACACTTTGTAATGCACCAGACAATTTGTTATTTTTTCTCTTGTAATTTTATATGTAAAATAAGTGATGTTCCCAAGCATGGGCACTGCTTTTGTGGCTCTTATCAGTAGCATGTGGTTGTGACCAGGCAGGCCATATACAAAAGACATTTCAAATAAATGTATCCTAACTGAATTGATCATCATACAGCCCAGTAACGCAGTTCTTTTATTATGTAAGATGCAACATAATTTAATCGAACATCTCATCCGTGAAGAATTTCTTCAATTTTTTTGCTCCATAAATTCTGCGAGGATCATTACATTAAGGAAATATTTCTTCAAACATTTATCTGGTTTCTTATAGGCTACAGTTTCATCTTGATTACTTCAAAACTGGACTACTGACATATAAAGATCATAACATTTAGGAAGTATTTCTACATACATTTATTTAGTTTCTGATACAATTTCATCTTTATAACTTCAAAACTTGACAGCTGCCGTATATAATATAAGTATTCTCAGAAGCCTACAAAGTTACAAACACCTCGTCTCCAGCAACAGCCTGTCTGGTCTCCATATGCTAAGCTGAATGTTAGGCTATGGCTTCATGTAGTTTACCCAGGAGACAGAAAATGTCATGATGTACAATATGAGCAGGTTTATGGCATCTGCAAAATGTTACACTCTATCAATTTATATCACCATGATGTTGTAGAAGTGCATCCTTCTGCCAGGTATAAGCTTCACATAAAAGTCTGACGCATGAGAGTTTATTTGAAAGCTCAATGCATTCGTAATATAGTAGGATTTTTTACAGCACCCATTCCAGATAAATGTGCTCACTGGTGCTCTCCACACTGAACAATAACCATTCCATCATATCACACAAATTTTTACGTGATAACTTTGGACATGGACACTTTATCAAAAAAATACCTTATAGTAGAGTAGCGCGGGGCATGCAGCCCCCCTTAACTTCAAGGTGCGATTTGACCTACTTTTTGTGGTCGATTATTTAAATGCTTATGTTGTCAGGAAGGGATCACTTGACTCTACTTATAACTAGGGAAATAAATGTCTACCAATTTTAATAAAGGAGTTACGGCCATTTTTGTAAAAAAATTAAAATGGCCTTCTTACCCCAGCCATCGGGCAAGAAGCCCCCCTATTATAATCCTATGGCAATTTTTTTTGCGAGCGCATTCAGCTTAAAAGTTATTTCTTAGGGTTCTTCCATCATTTTTAAGGCATTCTATTAACTTTTTCTGAATTTCAGAATTTTTCTGTTCATACTATTATATTTTAATATTTTTTCCCCTGTTTCAATTTCGGACCAAATTTTTTATATATTAATTAGCTATTCTATCAAGATTTAAGGTAAAGTACTTATTATTAAATGGTTCCTGAAGCAGCTTCCACCCCCCAGTGAAGGGGGCCTCATGCCCCCTATCATGTAGGGCCTCTCGCCCCAAACCCACATATTTTAAGTTGACCTCTACATTTTGAACTAAAATGCAAAAAAAATTATCCAAATCATATTTATGTGATGGATATAAAGTGAAGCAATGCAGATATCCATTATACTTTTAAAAATTTCCAAAGGTATTTCTGACAACCACTTTCAAAGAATTAGTCAAAGTTACAAAAACCATGCACATTTTTCTGTCTCTTCAATTTCTACTATGGTTTGATGCTGTTTGCCCTGAAAATTTGTGACGTCACCTAAAACGCCTCTAGCTTCAATCCTATCAATAAGAAAAAGCTCCAAAAATGTAAATTTAGATATAACCGTGGGGGGGCTTCTCACCTAACCTGGGCTTCTTGCCCCGACCCACTCTATTTGTTGAGAATGGCCAATCCTAGACCAATCAGATAGTTGGCAAGCATGGTAAAACAGAAGTGGCTGGTCATTGAGACACTATGACAAGCAATTGTCTTCACTTTGCCAATGTGTTCTTTTGTCCAGAGACAACTTCTCCCATGGGATGTCTGAAAAGGTACTGATTACTAGTCATTTAGTGTTAATTTCAAATTTTCCCATTTGCATCCACTCGGCATCAATATGTTTCAATTTAAATCAATTTTTGATTATTCTTTATGAGCATTTTAATTACCATGTGATTCTTGTCATTCACAGTTGGCATTGAGGAACCGTTGCTATACAGGTAGTACCTTACCATGTTTGATCTATAGGCTGTGTGATGTTTTGATCTTTCTAAACCAATCAGATTAGGCAAAATGCTCTGTATGTAGTGGTTGTAGAACCTTAAATCATGTGCTAAATAAAATGTTTGTAATTTGCAAATGACAATCATCCAATATTGCAATAAAGAAGATAAAATCACTGATTATCAATTTCCTCTCTGACTTTCACTGGCTAATGTAACTGTCAACGATGTCATCTTGGCCATGTTACTTACAGAGATGGAAATCTCTTTTACAACTTCTTTGTGGCGATATATGAGACAAAAGATGACTTTGAGAAATAGGTGGCACTAGCCATAAACTTTCATGGCCCCACAAATCTGGTTTGTGACATGTCGTGTAGCTATTTAAAGGAATTTTTAAAGGTAACACAGACAAAGGCTAATACCATGACTGTCGTCATGAATCAGCTTTATTCTTCTTTGTTCCGATACTTTTCCACTTGTAGGAGTCGGATGATACTTTGCTGAAGGCCGGCAGAGGCTATTGCAATGACTACCGGAAATGGTCACTCGTGAGTGTAACGCTATTGTTAAAAAAAAGATCAGTGGACGTTTTATCATTGAAGGTTATTACACATAGAATTGTTCTATCATGGCTGCTCAGAAATGGCTAGCTCACTGTTAATCAAAAGACAAAAACAAAGTTATTTAAGGTTAGTGATGAATCGTCACCACTGTTAAAACTTTTTTACTGATGATATGAAAAGCAGTTAAGAATGTAGACAAAAACAATATGTTGGGAATTTATGATTATAAATTAAAGATATGTATACATAATTTGCTGCATAGCAGTGGGGTAAGATAAGCCTACACCATCGCCAGAAAAAATATTATATTTGCGTAGCGAAACGGCCGAAGGCCGTTTCGCGAAGCGAAACTTAGCACAAGAAAGGTTTCAAAAATCTTTACAGTGATGGTCTCAACATCAATGGTCGACAGCAGGAAATTAGGTCAAGTGGGACCAGCTTCTTATCAATGATTTAGTTTTGAATTTAACAAAACATGACATATTCATATTCAAAAGTGTCTTAAAAATTCAATTTTCTCCATTAATACTCCCTGTTTCTATTATTTTTATGGAATAGTTCATTATACGCCTTGACAAGCTAAATTAAATTATTTTAAAACATGTGATTCATTTCAATTCAAAACAGACAACAAGAAAACATAACAAAATTAAGGTTACATAATCTTTGTCAATTGATGATTATGCAACAGTGAGCAATTAATCTACAAGCAGATCATGTTATTGTTTTTGTCATCACTATTATGTAATATCAACAATCTAGCATAGACTTTAATTTGGCAGCTTTCAGTGTAGTCTTCCTTTTTACTATTTAGCTGATTATCTATCGATTCCATTCATTCTTAATCCTATTTATTTGCTTCCCTATCTATCTATATATCTATCTATCTACCTATATATTCTATTTTTGATCTATTTTATTTTTCTTATAGATTCTAGTCTAAATTTCACTCTATTTTTCTATATATCCGCCTTTCAATTTCTTTGAAACAGTAACATAACTGCCTTTCATACATTGAATATGAAATTAATTTAATGAAAGTTATGGTAAAACCATAAGTGCTAAAAAAAACTTTTAAGAGCTGCGTGAATTTCATGGCTGTGCCATTTACATATTAATATTATATGTATATGAGCATTTATTTCGCACTTCAGTACAATGGCAGAATGAACAAAATAAAATGTGAGAAGGATCCCATTAAAAAGTGCCAGAGCACAAGAATTTCAAAATTATATAACTCGTAAAATCTGTCCGCATGAGATTCATTGATTCGCAGAGCAAGACTTTAAGGGTGATTCCACAATAACTAAGACAAAACTGTCACTGGTGTTACAGTAAAGTTAAGAAACACAATTGACTCAAAGTAAAACCAGTGATCAAATTAATAATTGTTTGAAATATTTCCCATTAAAATAAGAATTTCATTGGATTTTTTGCCACCATTTATTACTGGTGTTACCATTGGACACCAGTGTTAACCATTTTTGAGTAACACCAGTGACGGTAACACCAGTGACAATTTGCACTGAAATACCAATTGCTCCCACAGCGATGCAATGATTTGACCAGGTGCTGCCAAAGATTGATCTCTGTTAACAGGACATATCCTATGACTGAGGCAGTTTTTGAAAATTCAAGAACTATAGACCATTTTTTGAGGGTAACACCAGTGACACCGAAAAATAATACTCTTAATTTCAACTCACTCTAGAGCCACCATGCATGCTAAAATCATATGAATGCCACAATATGCAGTTATCATGAATGCCTGTCCATCAGAAGAAGCCCCCTGGTACATTAGACCAAAGATAGAAGGGCGCATTCCTTTTACAGCCATGCTTTATTTAATGAGTAACACCAGTGACATGTTTTCTGGTGACGAGGGCATTTGGTCTTCCACAGCATACACAGGAGAGGAAAAATTCAATCGGTCTTGGGATATAAGTATGTGGAACAGTTGTCCTGAGATTTAGACCCACCACAAATATTTACATTGATTTGACATGGTTAAAAACGTATGACAAATGAAAGAAGAATTTTCTGTGACATCACTTTTTGGATATATTTAAGATGTTGTTAAGGGTGCACAATATAAGCAGTAGCTGATAATTATCATTTAACAATGAAAATAACTTCTTTAAAAGAGGGGAAAGGCATATGATTAGAAACAAAATCCCAATGTTATGATCTTGCTTTAAACAGCTTGAGTGACACAAAAGACTCAGTTACTGTGGAATGACCCTTAAAGACATCACAAAATACATACGAAGGTCGCAGACCTTGTAGCAGATATAGATAGTGTGTCATTATGGTACTAGGCAAAGTGTGTGCTTATTCTTGCAGTATATTCCAAAAGGGTATGACCATACCGTTTCTTAGCTTCTGTAAACTTCCTTTTAGAAGATGAAAAATTCTAAAGTTTGACTTTTCAGGAAAATCAAAAAGACCATCCATTAAACAAAGAAGAAGACAAATAAAAACAGGAATAACACCAGCTCAATATTTCAGTGACAGAAGAAAGAAGGAGCAAACTTTTACCGTAAAATACATCATGCTGAACGTTATTACATCAATCTGCTGTCTACTCCATTACAATTAACATTTCTTTAGTGTAGGCTACAAGAAAAAGCTTCTGCTGGTCAGTTCAGAAAATGTATGACATTTTAAGGAAATCTCAACTTTGCCAGCATACATCACAGGCACAGTTGATTTATGAGTTCAAAAAGACCTTCATCTTCTTATTTTCCACACAGAGGTCATTCTGAAGCCTGACAGATCCATTACTTTGGACTGTAGGACTAATTTTTACATTTTTTAAAACTGTTCAACTGATTACTTTCACCTACTGGAATCATTTCAAAGCTTGAAAGAATACAGATTTTGGACAGTAGGGAAACTGTTTTTAAATGTTTAACTGTTTTACTGATAAGTTTGACCTTCTGGAACTAAAGGAACTTGAGAAAGGTGACTCTTAAATCCACTTGTTTATATTTATAAACATAATAAAGGTCCATCTTTTCGTACGCAGTTACTTGGAGCAGTTCTCGAACAAGATGTCGGCATTCACCATTGCATATAATTTATTGATAAGCCTATAATAACATAATAATTTATCTATCTAAAAAACAACTAAATCTAATTGAGGCAAAATGATTTGCCTATATCAGTATTACTGTTAAATGAATAAGATTTTTAGATTTTTTCCCACAAGTCTATCACTCTAATTTGCCTTTCTGCACTTCCATCAATTTTTCCATCTCCCAGCTGTTAGGCATTTGTAACAATGTGCCCGCTGATATAAAAAGTAAAGACTTTGTTGAGTTTAAGATTTGGTTAAACTAATGGACTGGTTGAATTTCCATTGATTTTACATTTCATAGACCGAGATTTTAAATTTTGTCTTACACATGCATTATGCTTGTCTTTCTGTTTCATGGTCAGTGATATTACCTGTTCTAGCTGGAGTTGTATGTTTTACTCAATCTGATTTTAAATAAAATGAATTGATTTGATTTGTTCATTTCTTCAGCAATGTCACCTCGAGGTTCCATCCCCAATCAGCCACACCCTTTGGTTCCTTATTCACTTACTTATCAAAGACTTTGACCCATACCTAACTCCGACTACAGCAAAGAAAATTGGCTGCCATTTTCATCCCACATGCCTCACATATTGGCCTTTAGGCCTATGATCCAATATGTTTTCCTCTCATCGGATGAGAATTCGTGCTTCCACAAGCAGTTTAGCTGAGGATGTTTAGCATTGATGTAATGGCACAATTACATGCATTTCACTTATTTACAGGCGGCACTGTATATGGACATTTCAATTTTGGCTTAAAACTCATAGGCAGCTTGTTAGATGTTGCCTTTTTCTTCACTCTTTTTGTATCATGAATGGCTCACAGATTGCTTGATAGATCTATATGTTGCAATAGTTTTCCCTTTTATGTCTTTTTAGTTTTTTTCCAAATTCATAAAAACTTACTGTCAAATGCTTATAAATCTCCCAAGCTGTGTGTCATCAACAATTACTGCTCGATCAGGCGCCAGACCAACACTGTCACAGATGACTTGACCGATTTCTGGCAGTTTCTTCTTCCGCTTGCTTCTTTTTTCTTTGCTTACCAAATCTCATAGTCCCCTGCCTTTCTCTCAGTTGTGGAAATGATTTAGCACTAGATGGCTTGAGAATTTCTTTCATTATAGTTCTAAATATTGTTTTATCCCTGTTGTATATGGCTTTCTCCCAGCTGTTGAGAAAAACAATAATTATTGTTGTCCCAATCTTTCTCAAAGTTCCCGATCTATGGTTTTGTAAGGCGCTCACTGTCTGTCACTGATGGCTTCATAGATATTCAGTAAATTTTCATTTATTAAATTTGGACTGACAAAAAAATCCTCCAAAGATTATCTGCATCATCAAATAAATCAGATGTAAGGAATATTTGAAAATGGGAAATATAGGATTTTATTAAATAATTTTCTTTTTTTTTTTCTGTTGGAAATATTTTGCAGATGATGAATAATTATATGTTGGAGTTTGCAAGGAAGTTAGAAAGTTTTTATTGAAGTCTTTAATATTATGAATACCTCTGAATTATTGAAAATGAGAAATTCTGAAGGATTTTTATCAACTTTTGAAAACAACAGAAATATCTAATTCGATTTTTTTTTTCTGGCGTGGGTCACTGGATATTACATTACATGCAAGAAAAATATACATATGCATAAATAATTATAAAACAAAAACAAAAAAAAACACAAATAGGCCCACATATATAAATTTTCTCTAGTTCAATCTTGAGTAATATGTCTGGTATTTTCTGACTGTCCAAATATTTTATTATCAAAATGACAATCAAACTGAAAGAATGGTTTTATTGAACAGGAAGAAAAGTTGGAATCAGATGTTAGATCTCTGGATGGCTGTAATTTGTTTTGTTTTTTTAATGAATAATTTATTTTCCATTTTATGTGAAACCTGTTCTCTACCCTATTCTGCCATTGAACAAATAAAGATGGATTAATATTATATTTTTCTGTATTATTTTGTAATAAAACATAACATCATACACCCTGATAAAGGTAATGTAAGGTGAGGTGAAACTTTATTTAACGTTGGTGATGATAGTAAAAACAATAAACACATGATATAAAATTAGGAGGCTTCTCTTTTTTTAAAACAACACTCTGCTGGAACTGGCAAAATGTAAAAATAAATTCAGTTAATTCTGTCATTTGGCTGTACTATGTAGTGTACAACAACTTTTAAAAGCTGCATGCTATTGCTGGAGTAGGCCAACTTCACCGGTGTCAGATGCCCAAGAGCAGCTGTGAAAATCTGAGTTGGCAGAAATAAATCATGCGTTGAAGACAACAGGGTCCCTGGGAGACTGTTCAAAGCAAATCTCCGGAGTCAGGAAATTACTCCATGTTGGTAGCGCAACCCACACATGAAAAGGAGTGCCTTCTTAGCTAGAAAGAAAATACAAGGCTCCAAGTACTCTAAGTAGGACATATGGGGAAGAGTTAGACAAGTTTGACCGAAGGGGAAATCTTTTGTGTGGAAAGCGAAGAAGTATTATTTGCAGCCTTCAGTGCCCTCAGTCCGCTGGATCCGCGTTTTACCCACTCCTGCACTGGCGCCGTGCCTCGTTTCCATTCTTAAAAATTTTTCTGATGAAGGCAGACGCATGCTCTGGAGCCCTCATTCATTCATGGATTCACTCATTTTACCAGAACTTTCACCAAGTCACACCTATTCCTTCGACACTATTGTTGTGGAAGAATCATATGGATGTTATTTGGGGCCTGTCATGCTTGGACTTTACTGTCTTTACATGTATTTTGTGATCTGTTGAAGCCACGTGGTTGGATCACACATTGCATGGAGGACTTGGACACAATAATCAGTTCTCATGCCAGCTCATTTTGCTACAGCCTGATTCCATCGTACCTCAAGCTTATTGTGCGTGGATTCTGAGTCTTGGGGCCAACTGGACTGGGACTGCAGACGTTTCTGAGGGCAGACCTGCATCATTGAACTGGAGTCAATGGCCACGATGGTGATCCAGGATGGCCACGATGTCAAAGATGTCAAAGATGACGTCATATATGATTGGTTTCCTGGCAACCAATATAGATTTGCACTCAGTGACCTAAACTTTTCAAGTGTGAACGTGATGTGACGTCATAAACCCATGGGAACCTGGCGCCACCTTTCATCACAGTTTGACTGCACAGCTTGATCAGGGAAGTAAAAATCATCGACAATTTCCAATAAATCATTCTGACTTCTATCACTTTTAATTAATTTATTTCAATGCATAACCATAGGCTTCGTCAGGTGTTTTGAAAAAGAAAAAAAAAAAAAAATTCAACACCCATCAGATACTTGACGCCTTATAATACACATTCTCACCCATCTTTTCCAGTTTTTGGCTCAAGGTGTAATACCACAGCCTCATTTAGTCCAGTACTTCATAGTTTTTTAATTCATAAATATATACCAACCTCTTACACCTTACTAATACCATCTTTCAATCATTATCTAAATGACCTCAAATTTTATTTTATCACTTTCCAATCAACTGATGGTGTAATATCACAGTTTCAATTATTCCTATACTATCTCCACTTTAAATAGGCCTATTCCTATTATCTAATTGACAGAGTTGAAAAAAGAAAAAAAAAAAAAAAGCTAACACCTCATTATTGGGATTGGCTGATGGTGTAAGGCCACAGCCTTATCCACATCCATATTATACATTAAAAATTCTTCATTTAATCATTAATTTTCTTCTCTATTTCCATACATCTATCCCAGATCACCACCTTTGACCGCATGGACAATTGGTGATCACTTATATGTCGACTATCCCAGGTCACTCATTTTTGTGATCAACTATATGTATTTGATTATCCTCTCCAATCACCCCACCCTAACCCATTCCTCATCACTTATAATATCCACCTCTGATCACCACTCGGCCGCTAAAGCCACATTGTGATCAATTTTATTTATTCCAACCTACTTTACTATGATATATATCTCCATAATATAATTAATATATATATAGGAATACAAAATACTCCGTGGTCCTCACGACCCTCCTTACAACCAACTAATAAAGACTAAAAAAAAAACAAAAAAAAAAACAAAAAAAAAAAACCCGTTCAGTCTTTCCTCATGGCGTAATGCCACAGGAAGACTTCACTCACCTGTAATATATTCCACTTTAACCAATAAGATAACTTCTGATTCATGACTATATTTCCCCCATTATATATATTTATACTTGACCTAATTAAACTTGTCCTTAAATCACATTAAGATCTTCATTTGTTCATTTCTTTCTTCTCCATTTCCAACATCTATCCCAGGTCACCACCTTTGACCGTATGGACAATTGGTGATCATTTATATGTCGTCTTTCCCAGATCACTTCCTTCTGTGATCAACTATATGTTTATCCTCTCTCCTTTACTCTTTTGTGATCAATTATAATATCTTGCCACTCAGCCGCTACGGGCGGTGTGTATTCCATTATTTTTATTTCCTATCTACCTGCACCATTATATCTTTTTTATAAATCTCTTTTGATCTTGCCATTTGGGCCATCGCTACTGAATAAATCATTCTATTACTCTTGACTGTATGGGTCAATGGTTACACACGATCACATCCGATCTTAGTTAACAACACTTTCCACCTCCCTCATTCGTCTTATTGTGTAATTCCAGATACCGAAATCCAAAGGTCGCCATCGCAAGCCTCCGAAGAGGTTTACTCCATCCACTCCAGCCAATGGGAAACGCGGTCTTTGCGGAGAACATTCAATTTGGGGACCACAGTGGTACAGCACCATCGTGGAGGTCTCAGGGGAGATCAGAGGCTGACCAGACCCAATACCCAAGAGACAGTCACGGCTCAAGAGAGCGCTTCTCCTACCACCTTTCACGGGTGGTACATCCAGAACAAGTCCAGCTCATCGTCGACTCATCCCCCTCACGGTTGAGAATTCGATTCCGGATTGGCAATTATCACAGGGAATCTTCCATGCCGGCCTGGCCTTTAACCAGATTTCATCCTACTTCTTTGATGCCCACAACAACGATTGTCCCGTTCTGCCGCACCACTCCCTCAATCCGCCAGGACATTTGGGCCTCGAAGATCCCATGCGCTTGAAGGCTTCACACCAGGTGACGTCACTACTGTCGTCACCCTAGCAACCTAGGTATGATCTGCGATGTCACAGAACATGTTGTCCAGAATGCATGGCAGTAGGAAGACGTCCTTTCACAGAAAACACACTTCTGATTAGCGTTGCATCTCCTCCGTGATTGGGGCACTTCACACGATAATCACCTCAACCTATTGGAAGGAAGCCCCATGCGACCCACTACCACATGGGATTACTCATAGTTAACACCCGTTTCGACCCAGATAAATAATGGATAATCTGGCCTCACTTCTTCACACCCAATGAAACGCCAGATTGCGACCCTGATCTGTTTGGAGGGACAAATACCATTTGACATTGGCCTATGATATGCTTATTATTTTTCTTGTCATTGTCCTGCTTATCCAGTTGGTACAATCTCAAATTTATACGTCTATACAAGTAGTTATTGATATCTTAACTCATCCTCAGGGTGTAATGCCTCTGGATAGTTATAATTTCCATCATTCATCTTCATGGAAATACCACAGGATAATATATTATTCCCACTATTCATCCTCATGGCATAATGCCACAGGGTATCTATTATCTTTATTCATCTTCATCCCTTATTCCACAGGATAAGTTATGATATTCCCTTTATTCATCCTCATGGTGTAATGCCACAGGATAAGTTATTATTCTCATTATTCATCCTCATGGTGTTATGCCACAGGATAACTCTTTATTCAAATTATTCATCCTCATGGCGTTATGCCACAGGATAACTCTTTATTCAAATTATTCATCCTCATGGCGTTATGCCACAAGATAACTCTTTATTCAAATTATTCATCCTCATGGCGTTACGCCACACGATAACTCTTTATTCAAATTATTCATCCTCATGGCGTTATGCCACAGTATAACTCTTTATTCAAATTATTCATCCTCATGGCGTTATGCCACAGGATAACTCTTTATTCAAATTATTCATCCTCATGGCGTTATGCCACAGGACAAGTTATTATTCCCATAATTTACCCTCAGGGTGTTATAAAATGCCACAGGATAACTTACTAGTCCTATTATTCATCCTCATTGCTTTATGCCATAGGATACGTTGTTATTCCACTTATTCATCCATGGCGTTATCTCGGTCATGTCACAGGATAAATTATTATTCCCTTTATTACTCCTCATGGTGTTATGCCACAGGATAACTGACCATTCCCTTTTTCTCTTCCTCATGGTGTTATGCCACAGGATAAGTTGCCATTCCCATTATTCATCCTCATGATTTTATGCCACAGGATAACTTATTATTGCCATTATTCGTCCTCATGGCGTTCTGCCACAGGTTCACTTATTATTCCCATTATTCATCCAGGGCGTTGTGCCACAGGATCACTTATTATCCCCGTGATTCATCCTCATGGCGTTATGCCACAGGATAAGTTATTATTCCCATTCTCATGCTGATGGCGTAATGCCACAGGATAACTTATTCCCAATATTCATGCTCGCGCCGTTATGCCACAGGATAACTTATTTATTCCCATTATTCATCCTCATCCCTACCAATATTCATTCTCGTGGTGTAAGACCACTGGTTATCTTATTATTATACCATCCACTCCTGCCGGTTTACAATTCAGTTCCAGAGGATAACCTTCCATCCCAAAACTCATGGTCCTCTCCCTTGTCTGCTCCTCCTCTCCTCCTCTCCTCATCTTCTTGGCGCAACCCACTGCGCGGGTTGTTTGGCCTATCACTACGTTCTTCCCCAAGAAGTGAGGATTTTCGGACTTTTACCACCATGTGTATATATTCTGACTCCTATCTAATTATTACCTCGTATACTCAACATGTTCACATTATATCTATTTCTATTGTTCCTGAATATTTATTCCATGTACATATTTGCCAAATTAATTCATTATCAATTATAATAAACAATTTAACTCCATCACTTGTCTTCAGAGCGTAATTCACACAAAGACAAGTTTGACCGAAGGGGAAATCTTTTGTGTGGAAAGCGAAGAAGTATTATTTGCAGCCTTCAGTGCCCTCAGTCCGCTGGATCCGCGTTTTACCCACTCCTGCACTGGCGCCGTGCCTCGTTTCCATTCTTAAAAATTTTTCTGATCCCACCGTCCACCCCTTCACCGCCAACCCTTTCAATAATTTTTATCACTCCCGATAGTGTAATATTACAGGATGTGTTGTACAACCTCGAATAAAGATCTCTATGTGTTCTGTGGCCTATCACTACGTTCTTCCCCAAGAAGTGAGGATTTTCGGACTTTTACCACCATGTGTATATATTCTGACTCCTATCTAATTATTACCTCGTATACTCAACATGTTCACATTATATCTATTTCTATTGTTCCTGAATATTTATTCCATGTACATATTTGCCAAATTAATTCATTATCAATTATAATAAACAATTTAACTCCATCACTTGTCTTCAGAGCGTAATTCACACAAATTCTTAGAAAAGGTTAAATTTAAAAATGCAAACAACATAGATTCTGTTGCAAAACGCTGCATATATAAAACATGCACTGCAAACAAATCTATATTGTATTTTATCCCATGTCTAGCCAACTTTTGTCCCTCATACTGAGCTTTTCCCTGGTCAATACAGATTGAGAGAGGGATATACAACAGAAAGAAACAGGGATATATTTAGTTCAACCAATCAAATTCCTTTGGCTAATTAGCCCGCAGGGATATACTGAAAGATAATGATATCAATAGGGATATACTGGAACTAACCAATCAAAAGACAACAGTGCCCCTATATAGCATGCTTATTAGCATGTAGATACCAGCATATTAGCTGATTGTTGTGATTAAAGGCAATTAAGTGCTGCCAATTAAGAGTATTTGTTTTTTTTTTGTAGCACAGCTGCATTCACATTGAGTGCTTCAAACTGTTTTACATTGATATAAAATAAAAGTATTTAAAAAAAAAGACATTGGATAAAAAGGTTATACCATGGGTTGCGGCAGTATATCCCTGGTATAGTCACCCTCGACCCATATATATCCCTCGACCCTTCGGGTCTCGGGATATACTGGATCTTGGGTGACTATACCAGGGATATACTGCCTCCACCCATGGTATAACCTCATAATATGAAGACTTGAGAGCAATGTACTTTGAACAATGTCTTTTTAAAGATATATATTGGACATTAAACTATTGAACAAAGCACCTTTTTGAAATTGAAATTGATGATTCACAGCCCTCCTGAATAAAATGCAACATTTTCAAAATATATACCGAAAAAGTTACGAACAAAGCGTTAAAGTAGAAGGTCTCAGCTTCGTATCGATGTAAAAACTAAAATATTCTGTTGGGAAAATTTCGAATTATTTGAGTTTTAATTTAGTGATTTATCACACACCTTTAATTTTTATCAGTATCACCCAATAAATCACCTAACAATTTAATAATGCAGTAAATTTGTAGCTTTACATGTTTAATATGACATTTCATTGAAATAGAACTGAAGAAATCATTTAAATGGCACTTATGTGACAGATATAGAATGGAGTGTGTTGCAAACTCTTATGATAATATTTTTTGGTAAAAGTGAATCTTACTGCCTGCTAACTTACTTTTATGACAGCCTATAATTATACGATATGAATTGAAATGCATGATGGTATGACAGAGATTATTCAATAATTGGGATAATTGTTGTTCTTGATTCGGCAGCTGTTGAAGAGTCTGTCAAATTTTGAGTGACAGCTCTTTGACAACCTGCTCAGAAAAGAGGCCCAGTGCCTTCTTCATCTGTTCAGTTAACTCTGGCAGACGACGGAGAAGTATATGAACTTTAGTAGTGAAAGAAATCCCTAATTCTTGGTATGCTCTTTCAAATTTTGCAATGTTGCCTTGCCTTGGAAACCATCATCAATTGTAAAGCCAAATGAGGCGTGAAGAGCATCACAAAGTGGGACAAAAGCAGTGTGGAACTTCATAAAGTGTTGAGATAACATGTTGCTCAGCATTTCAAGGTTTGCAAGGAACTTGTATTACTCGTTACCCTCAAATGTACCTCCATGGTGCTGCTCCTTTTGGATGTAAAGAACCTCGGGCCAGTGATCAAGATCCGGGAAGAGTTTCTTCAATTCAGAATAAATGTATTCACAATCCCCAACTTAATATGCAGTGCAGGAGGAGGAACTACAGCAAGAACAGGGGTTGATAGCTCAAATTTGCCGTTCAACAATCAACACTGGTTCATTTGAAAAACAGTTGTAATACTGCTTTAATGTGGTTTTGTTACCACTTTCATCTTTCAATTTCTAGTAGTTTTCAGAGTAACACTGCCTAATACACAGGTCTGAATCGCTTTTATGTCAGTCAAACTTAATAATCTTGACACTTTCCTATAACAAACTTCTTTTGGAGCATCAGAATGATACATGTTAACACCAAAACCAACTTTAAGTCTAAAATTTAGATGAAACTGAGAAGACTATGAAGCCCAGATTACAGACAAATGCATGCTTTAACTCGAATGCGAACTTGAATTCTCACACAGATGAAATACTAAATAAACTGTATCATACACAAAGTAAGGCAAGAGAGAAGCGGAAACAGTGCTGGCTGCTTCAAAGTTTAAAGCACCAGGAAAATAAATGGATAAGACCTATTAATGGAAATTTTGGATTATCACATCCAGAATAGATAACACAGTTCTGGTTGAATTTTCTTGTTTACAATTGTCTAAACTATACATATTTTTAATCTCAAAATGCCAATAAACATAAAATGTGATAAACAAATGTAATGATGGTCGTTTTCATTTTCTGTTGGACGAAAATTATTTATACGAAACTTTATATTTCTACAGTTATATCTTATGAAAAAATTGTTTGTTACTTGCAAAAAACCTGTGATAATGGTCCGAAATGGAATGTGATAAACAAAAAATTTAATACTTGAATATCTCAAAATTTTCCCAACAGAATATCTTAGTTTTTACATCGATATGAAGCTGAGACCTTCTACTTTCACACTACGTTTGTAACTTTTTGGGTATATTCTGAAAATCTTGCTTTTTATTCAGGAGCGCTGTGGATGATATACACAAGTCAATCGCATGTGGGATGAGGCGAGGGGATCAGGACTCCCTCTTGGATTTATAAGCCCGTCATACTTGCTAGGAACGTTTTAGCTGAAATTGCCTGAAAATGCCAAATGATGACTGTACCATTTAGCTCTTGAAATGTGCTCCATTGGATAAGCATTCAGATGAGGGTGCACTTTTTTTTGCAAGATTGTAACCCCTATCTAGCTTTAAGAACCCCAATACAAATTCAATTGCTATGCTGGAAGATATGGTAGGAAACCTGAAAAGTATGATGCAAGCATTGTCTCAATGATGCAGGCAATATCAGTGATGTAACAACCTTTACTGTGAGACATGTTTGACATGTAATTCATTTTCTATTTTTTATTCAGAACATATTTTACATGGGTAACTCTAACACTGTCAATTAAAAACTGTTTTTCAAGTGGCCCATTTACAAAGTAATTATTGTAATTCAATGGCAATTCACTAAGGTGTGTTATTGTTGCTATTATCAGAACCAATTGAACACTTGAGCACAATTTCAGCCTTATACAAAAACGACATTTTAATTGTGACTTGAAAAATCACAGGCAGTTTGTTAAACGTTCTTTTTCTTCACTCTTTTTTTATTTTGAATGGCTCACAGATCGCTTGATAGATATGTTACAATAATTTTCGCTTTTACGTCTATTTAGTTTTTCTCAAATCCATAAAAACTTACTGTCAAAGGCTTATCTCCCTGCTGTGTTTCGTCAACAATTACTGCTCGAACAGGCACCAGACCATCAGTGTCGCAGATGACTTGACAGATTTCTGGCAATTTTTCCGCCACTTGCTTCTTTTTTCTTCACTCACTACACTATAAATCTCGTAGTCCACTGCCTTTCGCCCAGTTGTGGAATTGATTCAGCACTATTGCTTGAGGAATTCCATTATAGCTATAGACAACAGTGATTAAACAATACCAAGATCTTGGTATTGTTTTTGTTGTCTATATTGCCTTCTCCCAACTGTTATTTAAGACTTAGCAGCTATTGGGAGCTATTGGGAAAAACAATTCTTTTCTCATCCATTCTCAAAATGCCCGATCTATGCTTTGTAAGCCACTCACTCTCTGTCAGTCAAATGATATTCAGTGAATTTGCAGTTATTAAATTTTGACTGACAAAAAAATCCTCCAGATAAAAGATTCTCTGCTTTATCGAATAAATCAGATGTAAGAAATATTTGAAAATGGGAAATATGGGATTTTTTATTAAATGTCTTTCTCTCTTTTTTTGTTACAAATATTTTTGCAGATGATGAATAATGATATGATTGAGTTTGAAAAAAAAAACTTTCAAAGTTTTTATTGAAGAAAGGTACCCATGAATTATTAAAAATTAGAAATTCTGAAGGACTAAAATTTATCCACTTTTGGAAAGCAACAGAAATATCTAACTCCAGGTTGTTGTTTTTTCTAGCATGTGTCATTGGAAATTGATATTTGAGCAAGACATTAGATGACAGTGCAAAATATATATATATATATACAAGGATAAAACAAACAAAAAACACAAATACATATATAAATTTTCACTGGTTCAATCTTGAGTAATATGTCTGGAATTTTCTGATAGTCCGAATCTTTCATCATCAAAATGGCAATCAAATAGAAGGAATCGTTTTAATGTACTGGAAAAGAAGTTGGAATCTTATATTTGATCCCTGAATGACTGCCAAGGGTTGTTTGTTTTTGTTTTTTAATGAATAATTTCTTATCTATTTTATGCAAAAACCTATTCTGTATCCTACTCTGCCAGTTAACAAATAAAGCTGGATTAATATTGTATTTTTCTGTATTATTTTGTAATAACACACAACATTATACAGCTTGATGTGAAATTAGGAGGCTGCTCTTTAACAAAACATAAGACTGTACCTTGGCTTTACAATGTTCAGTGTATATTTTAAACACTGCATGCTATTGCTGGAGTAGGCCAGGATGACTGGTGTCAGCCAGAAGCAGCTGTGAAAATCTGAGTTGGCAGAAATAAATGATGCGTTGAAGACAACAGGGTCCCAGGGAGACTGTTCAAAGCAAATCTCCGGAGTCAGGAAATTACTCCATGTTGGTAGCGCAACCCACACATGAAGAGGAGTTAGGTAGAAGGCTACCCCGTGTAACTACAGAGAATGCACAAGGCTTCAAGGTGCTTTAAGCCCTTGAGTAAGCCATAACACATGTACTCGGATAAGATAGACAGGCAGACATACCGTAAAACGGGGTTACATTGGCCACTTCAGGGCACCAAATTTGTGTTCTGAGAAAAACTATCCATTGAATGTCAATCGTTCTTTGCCATAACACAGCTCATAAGGTTCTCATCTGTGGAAAAGCTTTTCAAATCTATACAGGTTCTACGCTTTATTACATGATTAAGGGGCGGTCCACAAGGCAGTCACGGCATAGATGATCCTCCAAAAACAATTGCTACACTCGACTATAAATCAGTATAATAATGTTCGCGGCATTGATGATGCAGATTGTGGAAGTTCTGTGGAAGGCGTGAGTAAGGAGCTCTTGAAATTCGCTGCACACTGGTGTATGCTCCTTGGGCAATGACTTGCACAAATGCAACAAACTTGTTTCACGTTTATATCTTCTTCCCTGAAGTTCTTTTAGCTATTGCAGAAGTGTCTGAAGAAGAAGGCTCACCACTACACCAGGTGTCAGTTCAATGCAAGAACAGCATGCCATAGTCCATCTCCTGGAAACTTTTCATATACATGCATATCATCCACCAGTTTTGTGACAGTTTGTCACTCAATTGTCAATTTGTCCTGTTGGTTTCCTGCTGTAGTGCTGCAATAGGCCTACATGTGGCTTAGTTTATAATCCAACATTACCTGATGTCAAACAAACTCCTTACAAGTATAAAATCAGACAAAAAGACAAAAGCTATTAATTTTCCTGTACATATTTTTCAACATTTGGCAGAATTTATGTACAATTTTTTTTGTAGGTGTAAAAAAGATCATACTTTTGTAATAAATACTAGATAGATATAGATAGATATGGTAAGGGCAGCCCTCTAAGTCCAGTTTTGGGTGCTAAAAAGGATTATATGAGATGGAAGAGGTAGTGGGATTTTGCCCATGAATGTCAACTGAAAATTTAGCAGGCGGAGCAGGCGGAGCAGGCGGAGCAGCGGAGCAGGCGGAGCAGGCGGAGCAGGCGGAGCAGGCGGAGCAGGCGGAGCAGGCGGAGCAGGCGGAGCAGGCGGAGCAGGCGGAGCAGGCGGAGCAGGCGGAGCAGGCGGAGGTAAGTATACCCTCTGATCCATTGAAATAGCATTGGGCTTGGGGTCTTACAGTCTGTCTTCTAGAACGCATGGTCAGCGTAAAAAATCTGACCAAAAGAACACCAAAACATCACAAAAATGTGATAAATAAATTGCAAATTGGCTCCTCTACCAGTGAGTAGGCTATGCTTATTTCTGTTGTGTGACCCGTAGATGATTAGGAATCAGACCAAACACCAGTTCGCATGTTGTGAGACAAACTGTAGTACTTAACTTTTGCAACATTATAACCCCTATCTGGCAGAAAGAGCCCTGATACAAATTCAATTACCAGGCTAATACAAGCCATCATTTCTATGATTCATGCAAAATCAGTGATGTTATAGTCATTATAGTGAGAAAACTTTAACATTGTCTTCAATGGCAAATAATTGATGGGTTTACTTACTTTCAAGAGCTACTGACAACTATATTGTTTATTTAAGTATGTCTACTCTTGCACTGACTGGCAATGCTGAACTAACAATGTCAAGGTTCACCAAGTGATTGAATTAAGTATCATGTCATAGCGTATTGGACTGGGCCTATCTTACAATCTGAGGCCAGACTTTTTTAATTTTTAGCTTCTCGGATTGACCGACCCAACAGATTTTCTGCCTATGGAAAAAAAAATGAGCATACCCACAATTTTATCAAATTGACATTATAAAAAATTGAGATTTCACCTTTTTTTTTCATCCTACTGGCGCACCATAGAAAAAGTGCCTCGAGAGGATCCGAGGAGCTAAAGATCAATTATGTCTGGCCTCAATGGCCTGAATAACAAGTATTTGCTCTCATAGTGGAGTTTGAATCTTTTCTCTTATCAGGATTTGATTGGTTCGGTGGAGGACACTGTCTCTTTGGTATTGAGACTTGCTAACAGGGGTGGAATCAGAAAATTTTATACGGTGGAGGGCTTATGTGAGTTAGGCCACACATAATCGATTCTTAGCTCCGCAGACCCGCCGACACAATAGATTTTCTGCCGACGGAAAAACGAAATAGAAAAAAATAATTTTTTTTTTGGACATTATATTTCACCTCTTTTTTTGTCCTACTGACCGACCCTAGAAAAACTACCTTGAGAAGATCCGAGAAGCTAAATATCAATTATGTGTGCCCTTACCTCCACGAGGAATATACATTGCATACCATAAACGCAAAGCAGCTGCAAATCTCTCCCCCTCCCCCCACTGGAATCCGCCACTGAAAAAAGTAAGTATCCATGTCATGAACTCTTAACACAGTGACATAGAATTACCAGGTCAACAACCTCACACAAGTTATGGAAGGTGAATGAATATTTATTTGCACTCAGTATATATTTTGGAAAACGTGAAAAGGGCACTTTTGGTCTGGAAGCTACAGTCAATTCTAATAGAAGGCAAAGACTGCATTGAAACTATCAAGTAAGTAAAAATTCTTGATTTTACAGTCGATGAATTACAGTACAACTACAGTGGAACCTCACCTAAAGACCACCTCGATATTAAGACCGGCTCAATTTTAAGACCACTTTATTTTTTCCCAAATATTCCCCATCGACAGTAATGGTAATTTGAAAGACCACCCCTATTTTCAGAATTAAGAGCACCTAACTTGGCCCCAAATGACCAAATAACCTCAAAATTAAGACCATCTGATGGGCCAAAAACCCCAAAAGATGCATAGATAAGGGTGGTGCCTATCTGTCTACCCCTTCAAGATGTTATGTAATCACTGAAATAAAAGATAATTTGATAACAAAGTAGCCCCTATCATATTTCATGCTGGTCTTCTATTGGACTTATCCGCCTTGCTAAAGAAGGATTCAACATTTTTGCTCAAAATTCACACTTTTAACCAAAGGTAATTGCAGTCTTTAAATATTTATGATTCAGAATTAAGACTACCTCGATATTAAGACCATTTTGACTGGTCCCATGGGTGGTCTTAATTGTGAGGTTCCACTGTATGTACAGTCCACTGCATTTCTATCGGCCCTAGCGATTCTTGATTTTAACATTGTCATCTATATTTTTGGTGAAAAGTTACTAAATTACTTTTTGGAACCACCCGAGTGGCACAGATACCGAAAAGCTGGATGCCGTTTCATTTCCAGTGATGTTTTTGTCTGATTAACAGAAACCCCTTGATCATATTGTGAACTCCAGGTGTCTACTGGTTGACAGAGACAATCATAGATTAATAGTCACTACTAGTACTCATAGACTAATTAATCAGTCCTCAATTAAAACAGCTTTCCAAATGTGTACTCTTATCACTGCAATTGAGGGAGCTCAGCTAGCCAAGGATATGGCTATCACGTACAATTCCAATAATTCCAGACCAGTTATACTGGGATTTCAAGATGGTAGATTGTATATGGTAAGAATTACAAACGAAGACATGTATGGTTCACAGATAGATTAGAAGATGCTTTATTCAAGGTAACAGCAGGTTATATACGAATATGTACAAACAGGTAATTGGAGGATGGCCACAGCCAATCAGAGTACAGTATTGAAACAATGGGGCAGTGGCCCTATGCAGTGTATAAACAGTGTGTTGGTTCAGTGATTCTGGACTCCAGGTTTCATAACCAGAAAGCTGTTAATTGTTAAGTGCAATTAACTTCCCTTAGATAATTGTTACAAGCTTTTATCCCCCCAATTTATCTTAATTCCCATTAGAAAGAATGCTGGTTCACAGAGAATTTTCAGATGCCTTAAGTGGTTGGCAAGGTCTTTGTGGTGGGGCTTAAAATTAGGCCCCAGCATAGTAATTGGTACAACAATATAGAGGATTAAAATTAGGGCCCTTTGTATAACTTGGTGGCACAAAGGGCAAGCCATGTGTGAATGGACTTTAATTATACTGTGACTTAAATGTGGACAATTCTCTGAGCTGGCAAACTTGTATAATGCATTAAATGCATGGAAATTACTCTTGGCCAAAAATGTACCAAACTTAAATGTAGACAAAAGATATTACCCAACTTTTGGATCCAAGCCTCACTGATCAAGGTAAATACATAGAAATGCTGTAGGGAAGCTCTAGGCTATAGATCTAAGAAATATACATAATATAATACACATAATTGCATGTCTGCTTTTACAATATGTTGATTCTTCCAGGGCGCTTACATGCATGGCGGAGAGATTTCTTGCTCACAATTTTACATGAAAACTGGAAATTGAAGACTGGAAATTGAAGTAAATATTTTGAGGAGTAAATAATAAACAACAAAACAATTGCATTATGGGACCAAGGAGGAAGTTTGTGATCGATACGGATGCTGGGATAGATGATGCTCAAGCTATCCTGATGGCATTGAAAGACGAAGATGTCGACATCGTTGCCATAACGACGTGCCATGGCAACGTGGATGTGGATCAAGTCGCTAAAAATGTAGTGAGGGTGTTGCAAGTTGTGAAAAGATCTGAGGTAACTATACTTTTTATATATTCATAGGCATTACTAAGTTGCGGGGGGGGGGGGGGGGCTGCAGTCCCCCTTGAAATTTTGGAAAGGCATTTTTTGGGGAGTTTTGGGCAGAAAATTTTGTGAATTCAGATTTTTTGGTGCAATTTGGTTGAAATAATTATTTGGGTTATACATTTGGACAGCCCCCCTCCAAAGTTTATTATCTGCGTATCAATACCTGCCAGTTGTTCCATACAACTATGAGAAATATATACATATATATGCTCTATTTAATATCTAAATTTTTGTTATCAAAGGCTGCAATGACTCCAATCTGATGATCTGTCCCACTTTGTTATTGACTTTGGCAAATGCCCATTTTGCTGATGACGCCGAAAGCACTGACTGGTCTTCACGAAAAGCACTGTCAATTTATGCCCAAAGCACTGACCAATCTTTGTCTAAAACGCTGATTTAACAACAAACATTTGTCAGTCTTTGCTTTGACATTGTGCTGATGTTGAGTAGCTAATTTTCCTGATGGCACATGGCGTTTTAGAATTTTTTTATGCATGGTGGCCCGAGCTGGTCCTGGCCGAAGCGCAGTTTCATGAAAACGTATCCTTAACCATCACATTGGCTACCATATACACTGTATGTAAAGGTCATAAAAAAGAAACCCATACTGTGACAGTGCCATATCATCACACAAAATCAGAGAAGTGTCAGCACTAACAACAGTGAAACTTCCACATCTCTTCTGAAAAAAGTACAAAAAGGTTTGAAAAAGAATTCCTTAAATTGAGGCAAATCAACAGGTCCACCCAGACTATTTCATCAGAATTCCAGTGTTTACATGTATGCATGTACTACCATGTAATTTACATTGTATGCATGCTGCCAACATCCAACGCACAGCGAGCTTGAACAAACTTTGGGGTTAAAAAAATTGACCAAGAAAACGATTAGCACAGTGATGTAGAGGAAGGTCAGGCAAACATTTTGATGTATCAGACGAAAAAATTTGTTGGGAATTTTTTGAGATATTTTAGTTTTAAACTTTTTATTTATCACACCCTGTTGTTAGCATGGAATCTCCATCTAAAAATGATCAAAACTACCCATTTTTCCTTTTAGGTAACATCTAAGATAAAAGTCATTATTTAGAAGTAGAAATATGCAGTCATTGCCACAAGAGCAAGTACATACCACTTCATTCAGACTGACAGAGTGTGATAAACCTGTAACAGTAAAAGATTCTCCGAAAAGTTATAAAATATCTTTATTTTCCAGCTTGTCCTCAGTTTCATCATTCTGGTGAATAATAGTAGTAGAATCTACCTCACTTTTGAACTCTATAGTTTATTATTGAGGTTTTTATGTGTTTTTAAAGAAATTTCACCAATGTGAAACAAGTACTTTTGCAACCATGTAAAATGTAGCCAATGTTGAGTGAATCAACAGAAAACGCATAGATAGAATGTTTGGAAGCAGATAGCTAAGTATTGAGTAAAATACTTTGACATTGCAGTCTTAATGTGCAATAGTTGTACATGTTTGTATTAACTACATTTTCACATAATTTACTGAATTTATGCTATTTTTGTTGTTCTATACAATTAAAGATCGGTTGATTTTGGATGCCAGATAACCTACATCAACATTAAACATCCAACAACCATTTTAAGTACTCAAAATACATTAAGCATGAATAATTGAATATTACTCTTTATTTATCGCTTTTAATCTTTTTTTGTCTTTTTGTCCAATTGCAAAGACTTTTCATATAATATCAGGAGATTCAACTTCTTAGTGAAGCAGATACATACAAAAATTCTATGCATGCATTGTCTGACAATTTTCTCAACTTTGTCTATCCTTTTACATTGTTATGAAATGCTAGTTTCACGGTGGCAAAACTTCTGATAAAATGCACAAAAAACTCGACAAAGCCTGTTACAATGAGATGATGAGACCAAATCTGCTAAAATTATTTACAAGAATTATGTAACTAACACAACCTGGTATAGCAAACATTTTCTCAGGCCTTTAGCCACAAATGTTAGCTGTTATAGGTTTATCACACCCTGTCAGTCCGGATGAAGTGGTACATACTTTCTGCAGAGACAATGACTGCATATTTTTTCTTCTGAATAATGACTTTTATCTTAGATATTACCTGAAAGGAAAAATGGACAGTTTTGATCACTTTTTCATGAGATTACATGCTAAGAATAGGGTGTGATCAACAAAATACTTAAAACTCAAGTATCTCAAAAAATTCCCAACAGATTTTTTCGTTTGATACATCAAAATGTTCGTCTGATCTTCCTCTACATCATTGCGCTAATCGTTTTCTTGGTCAATTTTTTAAACCCCAAAGTTTGTTCAAGCTCGCTGTGAACGCTCAGGCCACCATGCATAAAAAATTCTAAAACGCAATATGCCATCAGGAAAATTAGCTACTCAACAACAGCACAATGGCAAAGCAAAGACTGACAAATTTTTGTTGTTAAATCAGCGTTTTAGAAAAAGATTGGTCAGGGCTTTGGGCATAAATTGACAGTGCTTTTCGTGAAGACCTGTCTGCGCTTTCGGGATTATCAGCAAAATGGGCATTTGCCAAAGTCAATGACAAAGCGGGACAGATCATCGGATTAGGTAAAGATTGCAACCTCTGTCTAAGTGCCCAGATATAATTCACACAGCGGTGATTCACACAGCTGCATGGGATCACAGAGGGAGTAGAGTGTGCACACACACTGCAGAGAAGTGAGTTATTAATAGTCCCACAGTGCCACACCAATTCTGTGGTGGGTAGTCTACTAGGGCAGTATTACGAGTCAGTACATTATATACTCAATGTTAAAGTAAAGTGGCAAATTAATGTGATTTGCCAAATTTTTGCGAACTGGTATGCTGCTCCGGGCCAGTATGGTCACTTTGGCTGATTGCATTTGTTGTGGGAAACAGTACAATTTTAAAGTTTAAAAACGATTTTTTACAGATTCCCATTTACAATGGCTGCAACACAGCATTACTTGGAGAAAGGGAGGATTCCACTCATTATCATGGCATGGACGGTCTGGGCGATTCCCCTGATGAAAATCCACCTGATGTCAGCAGCGTTCAGTCCGAACACGCAGTGACCAAGCTTATCGAATTATCCAAGCAACATCAAGGTCAGTGGCGTCCCTATGGGGGGGCACGGGGGGGCACAGGCCCCCCCATATTGGACCTGTGCCCCCCCCAGGTGCCCCCCCATATGAACTTCCCAACTCTGGCTAAAATATACAATTAGTATAGTGGGTGCCCCCCCAGAGAATCGTGTGCCCCCCCAGGTGCCCCCCCGCTCGTGAACCCCCAGTTACGCCACTGATCAAGGTCAAAAATCCCAATTGACCAATTCTTAATTTACTATAATTTCAATTAAGTTTAATGTAGACCTAAATGTCAGGGCAAAAACTAAGATGGAAGCAAATCCATATGCGTATTTCACGGAGGGTCAGAGGGGGGGGGGGCAAATGAGATATTAGGGAAAATAAATGAGAAATCAGGGAAAATGAAATATCAGGGAAAATCCTAACCAAAATCAGGAAAGATCCACTGCCCTGGTCACATCTGTGATATGTTAAAATTTCAGGACAAAACATCGATAGCCCCACCCCGCTAAACGTCCCAGATGCCTATGGATGGCAAAAAGAGAAAATGATTTATGAAAAAAAAAGCAGAATAGGATTACTGGATGGGGATGTGCCTCTGTGGTATCAAAATCCTGAGTACCTCTGTAGTAGTAGCGGATCCAGATTGGGGGTTTAGGGGCTCCAACCTCCCTCCCCCCTTAGGCCAGTAGATTTTAATGTAAAAAAAGTTACACAGCAATATTTTTTAGTACATTTCCATTCGTAAACCCCCCCCCCAATATCCGACATTTCGTTTTCTAGATCCGCCCCTTTGTAGTTTATACCCGCATTTAATTTAGCGTCAAAAGAGAGGCCATAGATCTCTACACCCCGAAATGAAACGAAATATGGTTAAATACCGCCCAATCTATACAGGCCTACCAAAAAGGGAAACTTTAAAAATAGAAAAGAAGGGTCAAGGTAAAATTGATATAAATGGTAGAGATCTGCGCGGGCACCTTTTTCCTGCCCGCAACCGCCCCATGCCCGCATTATCCTGCCCGCACCCGCCCCGCGCCCGCAGTCTCTGCCCGCACCCGCAGCATGCTGCCCGTGCCTGCAGGATAATCTGCCGGCACCCGCCCCACGCTTGCATGCGGGCAACAGCGAGTACCCGCGCCCGCATGTAACTGCCCGCATTACAACCCTGGATGGTCTTAAGTCATAAAAATATTTTTAAAACAATGATCCAGCTTTAGTGACTTAATCTCTATAAATGCATCATATGAAATAGCATACCAGACCAGTTTATACAATCAAAATTCCATAATCGGTTCAAAACATAATTATGTCATAAGTTCATAACTGTTAATTCACATTCTGTCCATAGATACCCAATTATTAATAACTGTTCATTCACATTCTGTCCATAGATACCCAATTATTAAGTTTTATCATGAACAGGAAATAGTTTAAAAACTGATATGTATCTCAATGGCTATAATTTATTAAATGGCAGACTATAGGCCTATATCGTATTACAGATCATGTCCCTTACGGCCTTTTAAAAGGAAATCATACTCGAGGGAAGGGCAGGTGGCAGAGCGGCCCCAAATAAACCATAAATTATCTTTGGGAAAAGGTAAAAATTCAGACAAGGAGGCTAAAAATTTGGGCAGATGATCAACTAAAACATGATTGAAAATCAGTTTTTTCCAGACTTTCATTTGACATGGTATAAAATTTTGACCATGAAATTTGTTCTTACCCAACCAAAAATTCCAAGCGCAGTGCACCCAGCTGGAAATGTGTTTAAATCTGAAAGACTGAAACCATAGAAATACATGACTGAAACCCACAAGAGCTCACAAGCCACAAAAATCATTCCTCAAATACAACACTAGGAGGTGCCACTGCCACAAAACCAATCTTTTTGAGCCCTCTTGTGAGAGAAAAGTCAAGTGGCCAGGTAACTGCAGGCTAACTGATTGACTGTAACTCTGTGTACCTACCTCCCTGCCTGGGGGGGTACTCAAAATTTTTTCTGATACGTATGCTAGGCTGGAACTTCGGCGACCAGACCCGGTGCGCGCTCGGTCTTCGCGAAAATACGCCGACTCTAGGATTTTTTTTGTCGCCGCAATGGTATTTGCCTGTATTAATTAATAACCCGTAATTTCACAGAAAAATAGCATTGCGATTCGATAGAAGCTCCTATTTAAATTTAGGGGCCAACTCTAGGAATTATGTCAGATTTTTAGACCCAACTCTTGGAATTTTTCAATTGAAAAAGGGGGTCTACTGAGCCGAGCATAGGTGTACACTTGAACACAGTATAAGTACCCCCCCCCCGGCCTCCCTGGCAGTCCATGGATGATCTTATTATACTTATTGGGAGCTCTAGACCTATGGGGGGATCAATTAAATTACTGCCAACAAAAAAGTATAAATTTATCACTGAAACTGGCTCCGACGGGGGTTGGTCTGGACATGTTTCGACATATTAATCTTGGTAGTTAAATATTTTTTTCAAAATGCTACTTTAATTTTCTCTCAGTAATGTAGGGAGACCTGGGCCCCCTAGCTCCCTTCAGCATCCACCAATGGGCTCTCCCTTCATTTGCACTGGCAAATTTTCTTTAGAAAATGCATAACTTGTATAGTGTACAGTTTAGGCCTATACAACAAACATATAGGGGGCGACCATTTAATAATCAGGGGGGCTTGGAATTTTCCTCGGCAGAAAATTATTTATTCATTGTATAACGGCGGCAATAATTATTTATTTCAAGAACGCAAAGTCCCTATATATATTATATAGATAGTGGATGGTGAGGAGACCAATATATTGAGTTTTATTAGCCGAAGCAGTAATATTGGTCGAGGCCGGAGGCCGAGACCAATATTACCTGCTGAGGCCAATAAAACACAATATTGGTTGACTCAACATCCACTCTATGTTATATTCTACACCATAATTTTCTTACTTATGCATGTTTGTAAATAAAAAAGAGTTGCCTTTAATACTCAAATTTGAGATTCTTAAACCATTGTTCAATAAAAATGGTCAGCCAATTTTGATTGACCTTTATATATAATATTTATGATATACTTTTTTCCACTATCTATATAATATATATATATTCATTCCCAAATCAAGCAACACCTTATTAAGAAATACCCCTTACAGAAATTATTTATTAAAGGACTGCCTAAAAAGAATTTACTGGTATTTATTTCACCAAAACTGAGAAATTATTTATTTAAAAAAATCTCCAAGTCCCTCCCCCCTTAAGATTAGATGGTGGCCTCCTTATTGACTGGCATGCAGTCGTTTGCCCCTCAAATTTAAGACTTACCGACAAGTTGAGCAACCGTGTTTGCACGATTTCAACCGAGGTAACTTTTGTTTCAGATCTGACCCTCATCTGTCTGGCTCCTTTGACGAATATTGCGATGGCTGTTCGATTGGATCCTGAATTCTCTGGACGTCTTGCTCATTGCTATGTCATGGGAGGCGCCTATTCTGGTAAAATAGTAAAACATCATTAAAATAACTAAATAGGCCTATCCATTACAGTTTAATTGATGATATTTAAGAAAGTTATTAAACAGATTTTCATAGATTTTCATAGGCCCCCGTTAGGGTGTTTCAGGTGCCCCGAATATTTTCCGATCCAGCTTGACCTTGGTCTGATATTGCAGTTTATATATATAGTTGAAGTCACATGTAAAATTTTGACCTATTCTATAAATACTTACCTTTACCAGAATTCACTTGAAGTTTATAATGTAATTCCCCATCGGCGAACTTGCAAATCCCGAAGATATAGCAAAAATCAATGAAGGAATATATATTTTTTCCTCAATCCATAGTTTCTGACTAAGTTTTTGGAGGACAATTCAAATCTGGCAGCTATCTTATAGCAGGTCTTCCTAAAGAGCTAGAAAGTATGAATTTCCTAAAATTCTGCCAGTTTATGCAGATTTTCACAAATGTCCAGCTTCTGGCAGCTTGGCAAATGGGGTTATACAAAAAATAACACCAGATTTGAATTTCCCTCCCAAAACTTACTCAGGAACTGTGGATTGAGAAAATTGATTTCTTCATTGGTTTCTGAAAAAATCTTGAGAATTTGCATGTTGGCCAATGGGGAATTACATTATAAACTTCAAATGAATTGCCACCCGTGCCCCCCGATCCCCCCCCCCCCGTGCCCCCCGTGCTATCTGTCATTTCATTGGGTCATCACACCTACCTAGAATTTATATTTATCTTTATAGTATATATGAAAATAATTTCAAAAATTTGCAAATCTGCTTATAATGCAAAAGAGTTCTTGGAAATGTCTATTTAAATTACGTGTTTTTTTCTTCAGCCAAGGGAAATCATTCTGCTACTGCGGAGTTCAACTTTTATGCTGACCCAGAAGCTGCTGATATAGTTATGAAAGAAATGACGTGCCCTGTGACTCTAGGACCTTGGGAAGCTTGCATTGAAAATAGTTTCTCTTGGGTAGGTTTCAAACATGGCAGTGAAGAATGCATATGAGCACTGGGATTTTCAAAATCCATTTAGAAGCTTTTTGAATGAATGTCAAGATCCAATATAATTATATGCTTAATAAGCATACAAGTATGTATTAATGTCCTCTAGGTAAAATAATTTATCAGCATTAAAAAATTAAGATCTATTAGGCCTGTAGGTAAAATTTTATCATAGCCCAATATTGTAAACATTTCATCATAGATCTACTGTATGCCCTATTTATAGAATTTTATTGCATCAAACCTACTCCCACCCCCCCTTCCAATGCAATTTGTTTAATTTTAATTATTCTCTCCATATTTTTTCAGGATTGGTACGACAAATTTGTAGGCGGTGAAACAGAATTGTGCAAACTTATGAAGCGTTTGGAAACAAAAACATTGCAAAAATATTATGCCAAAGAAGGGAGTGACTATCTCACTGCTGATCAGTTATTAATGGCTGTAGCTCTGGATGAAGATATTGCAACAAAAACTGAACAGGGAATTTGCACAGTAGAAAAATTTGGACCTGTCACGAGAGGCCAATTATGCGTAGACTGGTCTTTTAGCCACTTTAAGCACAAGAAGAAAATAAATATTGTCAAAAAAATTGATAAGCAAAAATATTCTGACCTGCTAATGGCAGCATTGAGGTGATAGATTGCTTATCACATGTATGCAGATCAGATATTTGGCGGGAAAATCCTCGCTGCAGCTAAAAATAGCTGCAAACTTTATTAGAGGGGCCGCAAGGTTTTCTTTGCAACGAATGTTAAAAAGTTTGTCATTAATCATCAACTTTATCTTTTTTGTGTCACATATTGTAATTTTGTTATGAATATAATTGTATGAAGCGCATGTGTGGTCGATTTAAATGATTAAGGTGAATAAAAAAGAATTCGATCAAAAATAACCCGCCTGGGGCCTCTGAAATTGCTTTCAATCTTGAGCGGAGTTTTCCAGCGCGAGTTGCTGGCCTGGACAGAAAAGTTTTCTACCAACATGAGAGGCCGGAGAGGGCTTTTGTCGCTGTTTACAAGCCTGCCAGAACACCCCGAGGTATGTAATTACATATCAGGTGTTGTTACCAAACTGTTAATGTAATCAGAGCTGTTAGATTGTGATATTAAACTGATAAGCCATCTGCAAACTTTGAACTCCAACCGCAACTTGTTGACAAGTTGGGCTCCATGATGATCGACCCACGAGGCTCATTGAATAACTACGAATTTTGCGATTTGACTGAAAAATTATTGCATGACAGCTTTGCAAGCACTGCTAAACACCCAGATCTTTCATACTGCATCAGTTTTAGGCAATTTAATTGTCTCAATTTGCTCTTTTTAACTGAAACATGTGCCGTGTTGTCAGCTCGTTGTATGTAAATTTACTGCAACTTGCAGGTCACGTGACATGCAGAATACACTCTTTGCTTTGTGTTTGAAAATCAGCTGATCCACATTTTGGTGGATCTTCTTAGCAGCTTCAATAATTGGATGCTGAAACTAGTACATGACAAAGGTGGAGCAGGAGCTTCATTGCTAAACTTCAAATAGTAATTTTTTTTTTTTTCAATTTCAACATTTTGCAATAAACATTATACTTAATTCATGCAAATGCATTGTTGGTTACTTAAAAATTAAATTTGGTTTTGTAAGATAAGTTATTATTGATTGAAGCTTAGTTCAGGCTGCTCAATGTCATGTTGCGCTTAACATGTGCTTTTAAACAAAACATTTTGATATTAAATTTCAAACTATTGAGCACTGTGAACTTGCATAGCTATTTTTTCTCAAGTTTAATTTGCATGCAGATCAAAGCTACAATTCTTCTAGATAATTAGCTTTTTCACTCAAATCCCAATCACTATAGGGCCTTTTCCATTAAAAATTATTTTGATACCCATGCATAGCCTCATATTTATTTATTAAGTATTAAATGAGTAAAGTCCCAATTAATGACAGACCTAGGCAGCTAGTTCGGAGTAGGTCCTGTACTATACACTTTTTGTGTTCAAGTAGACTTAGAAGTGGGCCTACACATTCATGAATTAACTTAAATTTATTGGTACGAATGACATTCATGAACATAACAATTATATGGTATTGGCAATGGTTCTAATTATATAGAATGGACAGATCTATCAATCACAAAATTATCACAAAATATTTGTGTTACATTTTGGCTATTGGGCATTCTGGGCTGCTAAGTGCTAAGGTCTGAGAGCAGAGTTCAATTCTGTGTCAAGAGATCCTAGCAATGCATCATTACGTTCCCTGCTTCTTCTATTAAGTCTAGTAATTGCCCAATGTTGGACGGCTGTTTCTTCCTTGGCCTCATTGCCTTGTCCTCCTCCTGTCCTAATTTAATGTAGCCTACCAAGTGCATAAATACAGGACGTAGAGCCCCAATCACCCCCTAATACCCCCTCTGGATCCGCTACTGTGGGGGAGGGGGGCTAAATATGCCACTGACAGTAAATACTATTAAGATAATTGTTGTGATGACAAGATAATCAGCAATCTGTATTTCATGCAGGTGGTGCATTAATAAGTACGATAAGATTATCTTGGCTGATTTGTAACTACTTAAGGAATTGTTGCCATGGAAACGAATCTGAATTGCCTGGATTTAGTGGAATGAGTTGTTTGGCATTTTACGTAGTGATATTTGATATTAGTCCTGAGCTTTGTTTGCAATGGTTTTGCTCAACTTTTTAAAGTTCTGTCAATATGGTCAAGGACAGAAAGATCCAGAAGTTTCTAAATCATGAAATAGTGAGAAGGCAGAGGGAGGCCAATTTGCAAATTTGTTTAGGAATTGAGATCTTGGCCTCAGTGACCAATTTGTTACTCACTCAGGTCAATATTGATGATAGAAAATCCTGAATTTGATCAAAAAAATTTCTGTCATCCTTGGCCTCATTCTCATGACATTGTATTCCTCCTTTCCTAAATCCTAAATAGCCGGAGTTCAAAATACAGGACGTCAAGCCCTCAATTGCCCCAATAGTCGTACCTCGCTTTTCATGTTGCATCAGTGTCATGTACTGTCTGTTCGATCGTTTTAGTCTTTAGTCGTGATTGTATGAGAATGTTTCCATGCTTTCCAATTTCTAGGTTAAGAATGTTCTTTCTGTTGTATTTTTTGCATAAAGTACATCTAAGTTGCTGTTGACAAATATGGCTGTGGCATTATTGCTCAATATTAGAATGCCATAGACCTGGATATCTATTTGATTAAGCTAATGGTGTAATGCTGGGCTCTCCAGTATTCCTTATAATATTATTTGTGAGAAATTACCAAGAGCTTCTCTTTGGACTATGGAGTATTGCAGTGGTGTATCTAGAAATGTCTGTTGGGGGGGGGGGGGCATTAGCATAACAGGGGGTGAATATGTGGTCACTTGCAGCTTTTCCGCGGGAGGGTTGGTCTAGTGATAGCGTGCTGGACTGCCAATCGCTGGGTCCATGGTTCCAATCCAGCTCTTGCCGGGTCATCTGGGCCTATGTTGGACGGCTGTTTCAATCATCCGGACGTAAAGCCTCAACCATCCATCCATCCATCGCAGCTTTTCCTTTCTTTTCCATGTTAATTTTGGGCTGGGGAGGGGTGGCCCTGTGCTCCCCAGGCCTCCCCCCTCTAAATACGCCACTGGAGTATGGTGTAGAGCTGCTGAGTAAATATGTCAACTGTAGATGATGTTGTCACCTGATTTATCTGAGTTATTTCGGTGAACTGTCTTTCTTGTCTCGTGACATAACTAGATTATAAGGAGATATGAAGAAAAAGTTGGCTCTTACATTAATTGGGTAGACTGATGTGACAGGGATAAATAGTGATAAGTGTCTGAATACGTATATAGGCAGACAGATTGTAGATCTGATGAAGTGATAGATTTTGCAGTCTAACATATCTTATTAGGGATGTCATCGAAAACTACTTTTTTCCGATACGATTATCGGCAAAAACTTTTCCAATGCATCGAATGTATCGATACTTTTTCACATACCCGATACCAGAGAAAAGGAAAAAATCCAACTTTATTGTTGAGTTTTTGGAAAAAAACTGCAAGAATCCCAAATTTGCGTCACCCACGTCCTCCATATTGAATCTCGCGGTCTCGTTCTCGAGATTTCAGACGAGAACAGAGCAATGATGGCGCGGTTTTGACGTAAACAAGGTGAATTCTGCTGGATTTCTCGCAATATTTCGCAATAAATACGATAAATGCAGTGAAAATATTGTAGCGTTACGTTATCGATTCGGAAAACTTTTCCGATGCATCGATTTCGGCCGTATCGATGACAGTCCTATATCTTATTAGATAAATGTTAATGTATGGGATACGGGGGCAGATCCAGAAAAAGTCGAATCGGGGGTTTACAAATGACAATGTACTAAAAATATCTCGATGTCAAGGGGGGGGTTTGAACCCCCTTAACCCCCCCCCCCTCTGGATTCGCTACTGAGATAGCCTATAGCGTAGGTGGATCAGTTGACAGATAGCCAGACAGACAGATAAATAGATAGAAAGAACTCAGAAGGGTTAGCAGATAGAGATTAATCTGATACATGCCGAAAATGTAGATACTAGAAAGTAGATCCTGTGTGGTTTTTAAAACTTATTTATTTAGAAATATAAACAAATGGGAAAAAAAAAGAATTTTCAGATTTTGTTCTACCTGGATTATCTTGTGTGATTTAATGAATATTTGCCATCTTTGATCAGTTGATAAGTTTATCATTTAGAATCAGGCTGCAAATTGATCAGTCAAGGAAATTACCATCTGCTCATGACAACCAATGTCTTCAGCTCCACATGACACTCAACCCAGCACTGTCATCTCTCTCCCATGATCTACTCAAAGTGTCATGGCCCAGCCATGACTTAAGCAGTGCTCAAAATCATCTTTGACAGGCTATTTAAAAATAACTGGTGCTACAATCACTTCCAAACTTGGCATAAAGTTGTATCATAGTATCAACTAACTCTATAAATTTTGGCAGGCTTATCCATTACATAATGAGGAAAAGAACCCGAAGGCTCCAGAGAAATTAGGAAATTGTCATCAGCTGCTGATGACTTCGCGGGTACCTTGCGAAATGGGATATAATATGTCCCGCTACTGTCATGCTGCTGTGTGATGAGGATGGGTGCACAGAAATCAGACTTCCTTTTGATACCCAACTGATCAACCCCACAGGGCCCACACACTCAATCATCCTGTCAGGGCCAGGACTTAGCTATAATTGCAATTGTCATCACGTGATGGTAATTTCCCCGACTGTTGATCAATGTTATAGTGTATCTCTGTTCGCTGTGGACAGTATGGTTGCATTAATAATGTATTGCATCAGCGATCTGGCAAATCTTTGATATTCAGATTTCAACAAAAACTTGGAATTAGGTTATTTGATGTAATCAAATTGATGTCGTTAAAAGGATGGTTGCATCACAATAACATAATTTGCATGGTTAATTGTGCAATATTGCCATCATTTGCTGTTCACATGAACTCACCAAAATTATGAATGAATGCAAACCTCAGAAAAATAGGTGAAATGTCGCCGAAACTTGTTATCTGGTGATTATGGAATCTCAGCATGTTCAAGCTCTACTTCCGTGCCCCTCTGAATTTGGAGGTATTCCGCAGATTTTTGCTTGATCAAGAAGTGATTTTGTTAGGCTGTGGCAGATTTGAAATTTGGAATGATGAGAGAGGATGAGGTGAGTACAGACAGTGCATACCATATGACTTGTTTAAAAACAGTGTTAAATGAGGAAATTAAAAAAGGGGAAGTAACAAATGTTGAACAAGATTCCAACTCTGAAAACTGTGACAATATGAGATAAATATTATGGCCTGGAATAAAACAGAATTAAACAAATACAGTTAAACATATTATAATGCATAACTATTAAACCTGCAGGACAGTGACCTTCATTATTTCAATACACCAGACATTCACCCTAGATGGACTTAGTGAGCATTTGAGTTACGACAATATCATGAAAATTTGCATTGGTTGTGAATTTGTTTTTTTTGACCAGTTGTGCTTGAAGTGGCCTTGTTCTTCAAACCATTTTAAATCAGTTCTTCATAGAATTTTACTGACCCCCACTCAACATGCTCAAGATATGAAATGACTGCCCATCACTGTGACGTGGGTTCCATTACCCCATTTGGTTCGGGTCACCTTATCATGTTATGCTGGACAGCTGTTTCAATCATCCTTTGCCTCATTGTTGTGTGAGCCTGTGTCCCTCTTCTCTCCTAATTAGCCTATCAAGTGCATAAGTATATGACGTAAAGCCCTAATCAGTCAACCATCCATGAATGTGCCAAACTACAAACAGCTTTAATACTTTTGTAAGCTTTGATTGCTTTGATCTTTTTGATTCAAGTTTGTCTCCGAAGAAAAATTCTGAAGTCCCCTCTGCACTCTGCTCAGTCCCCATGTACTTAAGACTATTGTGGTCCTGACACCCACTCCTACATAAAAACACATACACAAAGCAGAGCTGGGTTTTTACGTAAGCCTTGCTAAGACACTATAATGTGGTATTTTTAGCCAGCTGCAGGTTGCTGTGAGACTGTGAGTTGTAACTTTGCCAGACCTGCAGCTGATGCTAAGTTACGGGGCTTCTGTCGACTCTCAGACTCTGTATCACAGAGAAGTGTTAGTAAAGGTCAAAATTGTGTATTGTTTTATTTGTAAACACTATGACTGGCTACTAGTGGCTAGTTATTGTGAGTCTATGGTTTCATAGATGGCTGTGCTATTATAAATTGTCTATGATACCTTGCTTTTTGCTTGACTGACAAGCGAATCTACTGTTTGCAAGTATTGCCTGCTCCCTCCTGTCACAAAAGACTAGGCTTTTTCCCCACATTGATTAATGCCGCTAAATGCTTCGGCAAAGTTCCCAAACTCAACACTGGTCCTCAGATTTGAATGCTATGCTGTAACTTTTAACTTATCATTTTGGCTGTATGATAGATCCATCGCAGACCGTATAACTCTCGAACAGTATGCATTGTGTTAAAGGCTATGTGTGGTCAACCATTGTACCACTACATTTTGGAGGAATTTACAAATTATTTGTCTCATTGTTCACATTGCATTTCGTCAAAAACTCAAAATAGGCTAATGTTCAGTTTAATGAGATTATTTCATAGATTTATGCCATTTAATCCATTGAGGCCGAGGCTGTATCATGAATGATAATAATCATTGATAATGACATTAATATGACAGCTATGTCAGGAACTCCAGTTGAAATGATTAAATTTCATTTTCCCCATTTCATGCATTCTCAAATCTTAACAATGTAAAACATAGTGCAGAATGATTGCAATATTAAGTCATCTGTGGTAGTTGTAATTTGAGACACTTTGTCCTTTGTAATCCCTTTCTAGGTCATTTTCATAGTTTCTAAAGTCATAATATCATGTTACTTGAATTCATTTCATTGTAAAATGTCTTTATGACTGCATCATGGTCTTCGTAAGTACATTTTTAAACAATTATTAAGGCGTAATTTGGATGTTATTTTCTTCTATTTCTTCCATGCAATGGATATCATGTATTTTGTGTGCTTTTGTGATATGTCTGTTTTTGGGTTGTTGCAATGATTACAGCTAATGTGAGGACTTAAATCGACTTGATGACATGGTTGTTTCATCAAATCAAAATGACATTGCACTGCAGCGTTTTCGTTTTGCTGATGTGACTTTGAACTAGGCAAGGTCACTGTTTCAGTTGTTGAATATTAAATGTGCTATCGCAACTTGAAATTGAATGTGCATTTCAAAATTTAATTTGTGATAATTATCAGATTATGGATGCAAGGCAATATAGATTGTAGAGTATAACTGTATAGACATTGATTTGCAGAAAAATATTGATAGTTTTGCAATGAAAGATAGATATATTGTCAATAGATGGATAGTAGATGGATTTGCAGAAAAAGACAGATCTATAGTATAGGGATAGATAGATGGATATTGGACATAATTGGTGATGTATTTGCAGAGAAATATGGGGAGATTATTGCAGTATAGCTCTATGGTGGATAGATAGTAATTATTAAAAAGATACAGGTGGATAGATTTTTTAAAATTAGTTTTATGGCTAGATAGCAAACTTAGCTTGTTCTTATGTTCCTTTGACTTTTCTAAAGTCATTACTTCACCTTCTTATTCTGACCTTAATCACGTTTTATTGGACATGTATTTTTTTCATTTTCACATTAGCACATGGGGTTGGAGTTTGGCTCGGTAGCTCTTTGGGCTTCCAATTGCTGGGTCCCCATCTCTATTCAGCTTTTATATATTTCTAACGTTAACCTTGCAATCCTTGCTATCTGACATACATCAAAAATCTACCTCTATAATATATTCAAGGTTTATGCTTGTAAAGAAATTCAGTTCTAAGGATTTAATAGAGAATTTATTCATGAGATCTTTATGGCTAGTAAAACGTTGCCATGGGAACAAAGCTCTATTCGCCCTCATTCGAACCAATTACGTCGCCCCAAGTTGTTTTGAAAAATGTTTTCAACTGGTGACATGACATTGTTTAAGTGCCCGTCACCTTGGTAACCCTAAAGTGAGGCTCATTTTTCAAAATAAATATGGTATAGAACCAAGAGAAGCAAGAAACAATGTCAAAACTAATGTCACACCCTAATTATAGCAATTATGCTGTAATTACATGATATATCCTGTCCATAATTTTAGTCACTTTTAAACAAATTTGTGAATAAAAATGTGATAAAACTTGTTATTAATTAGTTCAGAATTTCCAGTATACAATTTACCTGTATGATAAGATACATAAACTTGTGAAGGTGTGTATAATACATTGTACTGTGCAGCCTACGACCACAGTTTAATAAAGTGGAAATTGGAAAGATATACATTCATATGATGAGCAATCAAATGAGAAGGTTATCATTGTGAGTCGATACATGTGGAACAGTAGGACAACCGATTATATTTCAACTTCACCGTTCAGCGGGGGAGGGATATGGGCAAAGCAGAGGTTTTTTTCAACCAATTTTAGCGCCCTTGCCAAATCTGATGGATATGGCGCTTCCAGATGAACTGGTACTGAGATAGTGCAATGTCGTCCAATATTGAGAGTTATATCATTATGTCTATTCGTGTATAGCCCTTGTGTGGAAGAACTGAGGTACAGCCAAGATACATGGCTATACAGGCATTGATGGTAGAAGCCGGTAGAGTGATAGCTTGCCTCCAAATATATGGCTGCGGGCTGCATACTGCTTGGATATTTGAGATTTGAGAAAGGCCGATGCTTGAACATCCCAAGAAATGTTCTGTGAATTATAGATTTTTGGGCCCTTGAAATGCACATAATTCTGCCAGTCTGGTCTCATTGATGTGTTTTAGGCACCATACTATTATGTATCTCACAAATCACTAATACTGAAAATGTAATAAATAGTCTAATGAATGACATCACATATGCATACTTAATATGCATACCTCCACATTTATAAATTTTATATGTCATCCTATCTGATCAGTGCTCATCCGATGTCCCCCAATGTCAAAAGGCTACGATATTATCGTTATAATGACCTCCCAAGTTCATCCAAAGCCACATAGCTAAGTCAGTAGGTTACAGAAATGGAGTGGGCCTTCTGCCAGCACAAAAAGATCACAGCATAATCACATGTAAAGTTATACATCAACGGAAATGACTGAAACACAGCACAGTGGCCACTGCCCTACTTACTAGCACTTGGCAAGTGGTATGCTTAGATTTCACTAAAGTATAACCTTCAAATCTCATTTCATTTCAATTGACAGTTTGGTCAGGCTAAATATGATTTGAGGAAATTCATTGCGAAGTGCATATCAATGTCTATGGGATTGAACTGCCTGAGTGAATGAAATTGTGAATATGATGCATGGATGATGGCTGGATAGTATTTAGGGGATTTACCATGTTCAATTGTTTTCATCCTCTCTGTTGTCCGTAGGTTAATGATACTTTGCTGATTAATGATTACGTCAGGACTCAGGAGGACGACACAGCAAAGATGCAAAAGATGATTGAAACAATTGTCTAACTCAGGTCAATATTACCCAGTGAGCCTAAGCTGGAATTGAAACCGGTATCTAGTGCAAAAAGTGTTAATAGAGAACCTTCAAAATTGGATTGTGACCATATACAGTGCTGCCTGTAAGTAAGTGAAATGCACGAAATGGTGCCATTGCATCAATGCTAAACGTCCTTAGCAAAACTGCTTGTGGAAGCATGAATTGTCATCCGATGAGAGGAAAAATAATGGGTCATATAGGCCAATATGTGAGGCATGTGCAATATTAATGGCAGCCAATTTTCTTCACTTTAGTTAGAGTTAGGTATGGTTGAAAGTCATTGATAAGTAAGTGAACCACTCTTCCCTATGAAATAACATTGGGCCAGTGTTTCACTTACTCATCAAAGACTTTGACCCTTGCCTAACTCCGTCTACAGCAAAGAACATTGGCTGCCTTTGTTATCCCACATGCCTCACATATCGGCCTATATTACCCAATATGTTTTCCTCTCGTTGGATGAGAATTCATGCTTCCACAAGCAGTTTGGTGGAGGATGTCTAGCATTGATGCAATGGCACATTTCATGCATGTCACTTACTTATAGGCGGCACTGTATATGTCTTGCGAGGTTTCAATGTGTCAATACCGCTTACCCACTTCAGCAGAGCCTTCGCTGCTTGACCACTTCAGCAGAGCCTTCACCGCTTGACCACTTCAGCAGAGCCTTCAGTGATTTAGTCAGACATTCCCTAAAACAGACCTATAAACAGCCTTTCAAGCATGTTATGCAAATGAGGCCAGTTTTGCCGTTTCACAGACTTAGGTGAATCGTAGAGATGAGATTCTTATGGCATCAGATATGTCTCTCCGTGACCTTTAAAATGATGGGTATTACGTCTCTGAGGACATGATACTTTTTACGCAAGTTGTTGTTAAACAGTTGGAAGTGGAGACAAATACTGCATGCCAATTGGCTGTGATGCAAAATCTTAAAATAATATGTGACGATAGAGAGATTCGTCTAGGATAGATTCTCTGGGTGCGCTTACCATGCAGGTTGGACCTAGCTCAGCGGCAGTAGCTGTTTGGGTTGCTAAACTGTTGGACTTGGATATTTTTGATTTTCATTAATTCTGTAGACATACATATTTAGAAGATTTGGCTAAAATTTGCATGTGCAGCTTATAACTGGTGACACTATTGTATTGCTTGTACAAATAATGGCTGCATTGCTTTTACCTGAAGTTGACAACATTACATTATATAAACAGTGCGACAGAGCACTGCAATTTTAAAAATGTTTCAGTTTCATTTTGCATCTGAACGAAAGTAGGTCAAATGGTCAAGGGCACCTGTTGTGAATTTTTGGTGAGCTTTTCTTGATATTTTGTGTTTTTTTAACGGCCTACTTTTTACCTGGTTGCCTTTATGAACTGCAGCTGTGTATCCTGTGTTGCTATCATAGTATATTTTTGACTGGAAAATTTCTGTTTATGTACCTGAAGCATGTGTGGTTTATCTTGTATACCTTCAATAAAAAAAGACAAAAAAGATCAATACAAATATATGTATCGTGTTACAATGGTTAAAAATACTCTCGCCAGTAGATGCTTAACTTGATCATGTTTAATTGTTTATGGTATCTTGCATTGCCCCTTGCATTCAGTGTTGTATACAGGGACAACTGGAAGACCCTGCACATCCCTGAATGGATACTTTCAAAGTTTGAACAGGGTATACATGTGCCAGACTCGCGAGTCTTCTCATCACTCATTATTCGACAATCACAAACACTAGTCACTACAGTGGCGGATCCAGACTGGGTAATTTGGGGGGGGGCGGTCGTGTTTCGGCATTCGCGGGTCCGCGTATGCACGTATTTTCTTCATCATACTATTATTAATCTCAGTGGTCTAGGGGGGGGCCCCGGCCTCCTAGGCCCCCTGTATCCGCCACGGCGCTGGCAGGTGCTCAGGCATGGGAACCTTGGAGATGTTCCCTTAAAAAATCCTCTGTCAAGCCGCGGGTAAATGTGTAACATGTTGTGGACTTCCACTCTCTCAAACATCAGTAAACCCTAATTCATGAGTGTCCTGAACTGTCATTAGACTGCAGACTGAGACTGCCCTTCATAAGCTGCTTACCTGGCTACCTATAGTCCTATACTATAGGTCTAAACATATATGATGAACATGATAAGACCACCAAGAGGTTTAGAACTTTATTTGCCGTACAAATTGGCTTAATTCAGACAATTGTTCATACATAATATTATGTATGTAAACTTAGACTACAAGAGGGGAAAAAAGATATCAGTGCAAAAAACAAAAGCACAAGAAAGATGTAATAGGTGCCTGTAAACAAGTGCTGAATTTCAAGCTGTGGTATGCTATGGCCGAGAGGATTCTCTTGTCTGCGTCCTGTGTGAACTTAAAACAAAGGTTTTGACTCAACAGGATAATGCCTAAAGACCGATGTTATCAGATAAGCTTCATAATCTCTGCTGCGGACAATGAATGCAATGATGTTGCAGCTGTTACTTGTCATAATCTGAAGCTTCTTCTAGACCAGTCTGCTTGAATTTTTGAGAGGGGGACCGGTGAGTTTGGTTGGTAGAGGTCTTGGCAATTGCTGAGTGCCAGGCTCGATTCCTGCTCGGGTTGGAGAGCAGTTTCTATCATCCTTCGCCTCGTTGTTGTGTCCTCCTCCTGTCCTAATTAACTTACCAAGTGCATAAATACAGGGAGACATAAAGCCTCAATCATCCATGTATCCATTCATTCTTGAGATGCATCATCAAATGCGTAGTCAAATCTGAAGTTGTCGGTGTCTTTGGTGTCAGTGAGTCCAAAATCTTCCAATTGGCATTCCATGGATTCTTATAAGTATATTTTCGACCGTCTGAAATTGACAACACCATGTTTTAAAAAGTGGTGGCTCAAATTGGTCTATGCACGGACCACGGTTAGTTTTGCAAGAAAATCGGCCTAAATTATATTTTGAAGCGTAATAAATTGCGCAACTATGGTAGTATAAGGAGACAAGTACCCTGGTACTCAATGGCTTTTTCTTATGTTTTTAAGCCATCATAGGATGAAAAGTGACTTTTTCTTGGCAAATTGTTGCTGTTTTGACAAATTTATGACTAACCAAGTTAGTTCAGCACATGAAACTGGAAAAAAAAAAGACCCAAGTATCATCTGGTTGGCCCCAAAGAGTTAACTAAGAATAAATAACGTTTCACTATGTACTGTACAGTATAAGTTCAGATTCTACTATGTCTACCGTATGGAACAATGTTAACAGCTTGGTTATAACTCATTCTTGTATCTCCGCCATTTTCCGACCTTTGTCTACATTTTTTCTTGCAAGATATTTTCTCAGCCTTTTAGTTTAATCTCGGGTAATAGCAGCTGTCGATGATCTAGTAGCAAATATTGTTGTTGGAAAGTTGTAGCACTTAATGTCTCTGTTGATTTATTTAGGTGCAGAGAGGTTAGATAAGATAGATAGATAGATAAATGAGGTAATTGGTCGATAATAGATCTGATAGATTATCGGATCGAGATGTTGACAGATCTGTGTTATTCATGTTATTCGGACAAGTGAGGGCTATTATACGGATTGTCAGAGAGAATTATGTAGTAGATAGACAGGATAGATAGATGGATCAAAAGATAGATAAAAGAATGATCAATTGATAGGTTAGTGGATCAATAGTTGGACAGCTAGACAGACAGATAGACATTCATTGATATAAATGCAGTGATGTACCCAGACACAGTCTAGGTCACCTGGACCTGTTTCAGCATTTGGTTGCTTGTTTTTGTTGTGTAGGCCTAATATATTGGCCATGGTTTACAAATTTAGCAAGAATGTGACCCCTGGATATATGCTTGATATGTGAGACATATTTTGGTGTACCCTAAATCTGTTTTATACTAATTGCTAGTGAAAAGGGTGATATACTGCGCTGGTGTGTACTTCTGGAGTGTAGGGGAGACCGGGACACATTGGACCTCGGGGCATGTTGGACCATTAGCCAATATTTTTTTTATAAAACATGTGCAGTTATCCGAATCCCCGATGAAGAGACCTCAAGTGGTATGCCTTTTAGCCAATAAATTTCATGAGAATTTAAGGAAAAGTGTAAGTTCTATTTCAGGATTTCTGATTTTCGGCCTAAAAAGTGACTTTTTCCAAGTCTCAATGGCTAGGTTACCCTTCTTAAAATATGGGGGATCTAGTCCGACAAGTCCCATAAATTGAAACTATCACCACTTATTAAATATTCCGATATAATCATTCTGCAATGACACACAAGTGTGTGTTGTGATCTGTGAGAATAAAATGTGGTGTTTGCTCACTTTCTTCTTCTTTCCAAGACTTTTATTCCGTGGTCCAACATGCCCCACATGGCGTTCCCGGGGCACGTTGGACCACAAAAAAAAAATTTTCAAACTTATTTTTCTCCACAACTATACAACTATAGAAGGTAGATCAACTTGGTCTGGCATAAGGGTAGTGTAGATGTTTAGAAGTCAGTAAGTAAAAATATTTTTCAAATATTTAGAGAAGTTTTTGATTGAGAGCCAAAAAATTAAAACGCGGACCAACGTGCCCCGGTCTCCCCTACATGAATGTGCTATATTTTTGTCACTGGCAATTTGCAGTACACGAGTAAGTTACTTGAGTAGGAAAAAGTTTCCGAAAACCACTGTGACCTGGGCTTAATTTCAGTCCCATGTTAGACAGATATTTCATCCTTAATCAGGACTTGCTTAGGAGTGCACTTAACATCATCATCAATTTTTGTGGTCACCGCATATATCATAAAGCCCTCTCAGTGCAAAAATACACAGTGTAAAACCCTATCACACACCCATCTGTGAAGTAAATATTTATTAGCTGATACTAATTAGTTGTTTTGACACAGCTTACAAATACTAGATGGTTGTATGCTAATACTCATTACTCATCATGTTATGAGTTCACAATTTATATATTTGATATTTTAAATTTGTTTAAAGTTGCAATATTAGGTGGTGTTTGATAATTTACATGTGTATTAAATGATTGTCATTGAAAAGATTCACAATTAACCAGTTTATCCTATTGACATACATGTAAGGTTTAATGGGTCACATTTTGCACAGATGGTATCAGTATGATAATTTTGGGAAAGTTTCAATTTTAATGGGTATAGACCATGTATACGCTAGATAAATCATCATTTGTGTTCACTCTGTACTTTAAGCTGAATTTTAGCCTTGTGTAGCAGAAGCAGAGCTGTGGCGTACAGTTGCATTGAAGTCAATCTCTTAAATAAAACTTTTGAAGGCTTGTCATAAAAGACTGTCATTTGATAGATTGGACATATATGAGAAAGCTAGGCATGGGTAGTTAGATAGACAGATAGATGGATAGAAAGATTGATAGAGATAGATAGATAGATAGATAGATGCTTGTTTTCATGTTCCTCCTACTAGACACTCTAGCTGAGTCTAGGCAATAAAAAAATGTAAAATTCAACACAAATGCTGCAAAACTTCCTTTTTGCTGTGTTTATTGTCCGTTTTCTGCTATTTGGTTATTCCGATAACTGGCAGATGGTATTGCCGGATTAGCCGGTATCTGGCTATTTTCTCTATTCTCGCATCACTAAATACTGCAGTGCTAAGTGCAGGAGTGAAATTAGGCAAGTTGATCTTAAAACCCAGGGACCACTGAATAAGTATATGTGATGCCGTGTCTGTGTTTAAAACTAATAACTGATTAATTCAACATTTTTGTATGTAATTTGTAATAATATACATATGCTTTTATGTATTTTTGGTGATATATTGACCTACTGCACCATGTATACTTGATTCTGTATGTGAAACATGTACACAAATGCCTGAATGCCACATTACACGGTTATTGACCTATTTCCATTGTCAGAAAGTGACCTATATTTTGGGGAGCTAAGATATGGTTTACAAGCATTTATAAATACCCCAAAAATTGGCACACATTACCCTGAAGTACATAGGATCACCCTTGCTCCAGGTCTGTGGGGTGACTTATGTTGCAGACAAAAAAAAAATCTAGGTTACTGCAAACTAGTTTAGATGTATTGGGATTGTAGCCTATATATTCCTTGCAAAGGCTTCTAAAAGCTTCTAAGCACAAGGATTAGCCTCTTTGAACTCATGTTATGAATTCTACTTAAATTCTTGTAATGATTTGAAAAATTGATTTAATAATCCATAGGGGTTTTCATAATATTATATATATCTAATCATTCATAATATGTCCAAGGATATAGAGGTTAGCTACCTTTCTTGTAGACTCCAGCAGAGTTGTAAACATACAGTGAAGTTATTAAAGTATTAGTAATATAAGAGGTTGGAAGTATAATATTCAAGTAAAAATCTGATTAATTCTAAAGGTTATGAAAGATTGAAATTAAAAAATGAGCATATGTCCTTGATTGAGGTGTGCCACAAATTTAATTATCATAACAATGCATTTGGAATTGTAGGCAACATCAGTTAATTATGCATTTATTGGTAACATTGTAACAATCAGTAAAAAAATGTAATTTAACTCAAATGCACTCAGAATGTTTCTTACTTTTTTTTATAATCGTAGACAGGGTGCCCAGTCTGTTCTAGTTCTTGACATTGTTGTACATCGGATCCTGTGTTTTCAAAGTCATCCTTCTGCTGTTTGGGAGAAAATCTTGTGGGGGGGGGGTGTGGTCTCTCAAGGGGAGTCTATCGTGGGGGATCGGTCTCTTGTCACAGGTGTAGTCTCTTAAGTGGTGTGACCTCTTGTGGGGTTGTGGTGTCTCGTTGCGTTGCGGTCTCACGTGGGGGTGTGATCTCTCATTGAGGGTGTGGTCTGTTGTGAGGGTGCAGTCTCCATTGGGGGATGTGCTCTCTTGTGGGGATGTGCTCTCTTGTTGGGGTGCAGTCTCCAGTGGGGCTGTGCTGTCTTGCTGGGTGTTCTCTCTTTTGGGGGTGTGGTCTCTAATAGGCGTGTCGACTGTTGTTGGGATGCAGTCTCTCGTTAGAGTGTACTCTCTCATGAGGTTGTGGTATCTTGTGGGGGTTTTGCTGGTCGCTCGTTGGGGTGCTGTCTCGTAGGGGTGTGTCTCTTGTGGGGGGTTGTTATCTCTTGTGAGGTTGTGGTGGTGTAGTGGTCAAGGTTCCTGCCTGCTCCGCTGAAGGTCTTTGCCTGCATGGGTTCGACTCCCGGTTGGGGAACCCGAAATTTTCAGTGTACCTTTATGAGCAAAATCCCAGCTGGATGTCGTTCGGATGAGACGTTAAATTGGCGGCCCCTTGTATTAGTGTCTGTGCTGGGCAAGTAAAAGATCCCTCACATGGGGTAAATGTGTAACATGTTGAGGACTCCCGCTCTCTCTCTCATCTCATCAATCAACCTTCGTGAGCGCCCAGTACTGGGCTTAGAGGGCTGCACTTACCATATCTATCTATCTATCTATCTATCGTGGGTGTTTGGTGGTGTCCCGGTGGGGTGCGGTTTCTCATTGGGACATGGACAGGCAGTCACTTTTATAAGGCAAGTTGGTCTTATAACAAGGGCTCTCATAATGCAGGGATCACTATTAGTCTGTATTCTGTGGGATTTGAGAAACACTTTTTGTCCCTAACCCCTTGAATATATTGTCTGAGGTAAGTGCAACTCCATTGCTCTTCTCCAGTAAAATATGTTCCTCTATATATTCGTCTGAAGAAGTCAAACTGTTCTGCTTTTTGACTATAGAAGAGCAATATTTCAGTTTTAAATTTTCCATAGGTTTGACCTTTTCGTACCTTTTTACTCAAATTTCTATTTTGACTTGTGTGCAAAGAAATATTTAATTTTGAAGATTTTATATTTGGTCCAGTAACAACATTTTTTCGTTATAGTGTCATTTTATACTTCCGCTTTACCAGTTTTATTGGACTCAATTAAAATTTGCGAAGTGTAACCATATCCAGGATCCTGCTCTACTTTAGTTTTAAAAGCAAAGGAATGTGTGTGTATAACATTTTGACGTTTTGTTTTGCTAACAATTATAGTTCAAATTTTGCACTAAAATTTAGTGAAAATGTACTTGAGATTGAGATCCAGTACCACCTGTACTGTCCTCTCATCCTCTGCAGTATCAGACCGCATCCAGATGGTTTAAAAGAAAAACAGGTACTAATAATGTTGTCAGTACCTGTACGGATCAGTACAACTGAAAATAGGTGAAGAAGCCTTAAAAAGGGTTCTCACTTGTTCACAGTTCTATTTATCATTATAAATGTGATGAATAAATATTTTAAAATTATTATTTTCTTTTCCAGTCTAAAAATGAGCATGTTATGCGGAGCCGGAGGAGGCGGCGCCACTCGAGCGGTGACAGAGACACCTGGAGTCGGAAGTTTGAATATTTCTTTGCCAGTTTAGGATACGCTGTTGGTCTCGGCAACATCTGGAGGTTCCCATATCTGTGCTACAGGAATGGAGGAGGTGCGTTCGCTTCTTATTATCAGCGACTATAATGTGATAGATTTTATGAAATTATAATAGTGAACTACAAAATTTAATGTCTGGGGAGGGGGCAGCTATGTGGTAGTGCCCTTGGCTGCTAACTTCTGGTCTCAGTTTCGGGACACCGGCTGTATTGTTGCTTAGATTCGATATGATACATATATTATCGATACAGTCTCGATTATCGATACAGTCTCGATTATCGATACAGTCTCGATTATCGATACATTACATATCATCAATGTCATAAATCTCATAATGAGGCTTTAAAATGAGCTAAAAAGGTGCACTGACTGCTGTTTGAAAGTTCTGATAGGCGTCAAGTCTACTATTAATTTTCAGCCCTCTAATCAGTAATCTTTTCTGTTACTGTGCTGTTCCAGGGGCGTTTCTCATCCCATACATCATTGCCCTGCTTGGCGTGGGCTTCCCCATCATGTTCTTGGAGATGGCGTTCGGCCAGTTCGCTTCCCTCGGAACTATCACCATCTGGAGGGTATGTCCTCTCTTCAAAGGTAAGCTGAAAATTTGTTAAATTAATGTTAAAAGTTTTCTAGAAAACCAGAAATTATTTCATGTTGAAGATTTTATACGCTTACTCACAAAATTAAGTGTTCAAAAGCTTTCAGAACTCATCCGAGCTCCTTCATCAGTTCTGTTGATTTGAGCGGTCATGTGACAGACATTATTTCGTTATTCTATTTGGATTTCTCGATTTACTTCAAATACTTCAAAGTGTTGATCTTTTTGGCTGGGGACTGCCCAGCCAGTATAATGAGTAAATGGATCAGACCGGTATTTTGGGACGTGTCTTCTGCATTTGATAGGGGGTATTGGTACATGTAATTTATGTGGTAATGCTACATTTCCTCTTAACTGGGCCGCTGGACATGCATGATGCTGTACGACGTCGTTTTGTGCTGTATCGGACATGGGCGAAAATAACTACGATTTTGTGCAAATTCGCCATCATGGCATGCATCATCATCTTTCAGACAGCATGTTTAGCAAGTATTCCCAAGAAAATAAAGCATAAAAACGCTTCAAAATTAGTCTGTACTGACCTGTATCGGCGACTACTATAATCTGCAAAATAAATTCAGTTGAATAGATAGCTTTATTAACAAGTTTAAGGCCAAAAACGTCCATATGATTGTGTGAAATTGACAACAAATTGTCAAGAAAAATAGACAGTGCAGGCCCGCACCCTTGCATGGATTTTGGCTGTCTCTGATTGGTCCAGAAGCAGAAAATAAGACTGCCTAGTGGCGTCCTCTGTCAACAGTGCAGCTCTAGAAGGACACTCATTCTGGGCATACCCAAAGATTATGTACCAGTGAATGACTCGTGGGAGTAGTTCAGTCTCTATGAGATTGCTGTACTTTTTGTGGCAATGTAGTCATTGCATGGCAATCTCAAGGAATTTGTTATTCAAATGAGCAGAACTTGGGGGGGGGGAAAGTATTATAGGTGAAAGAAAACAAGACAATTGCAGATAGATAGATAGAATGGACGAATAGAATGGACAGACAGATGGATAAATAGATGCAGATATTACATAGATGGAAAGATAATGGGCGGATGGATAAATATCAATATCTTTATATTATTTATTTTGGCATTCAGTTTAACATATTTTTCACCAGTCCCTCCTGGCTGGTGAGTGCCCCTGGACTCTGCATTACTTTCGGTCATTCCTCTCAAAATTCTTCAATTATTAAGCTTGAGAATTACATAGATCTACATTTTATTTTGAAAAATAAAATAATAATAATAATAATATTAATTACTTATATAGCGCCAATTCCAGTAAACTGCTCATTGGCGCTTGGTTAGATTAGTTGAGAGTTCTGTAGTATTTTGCAAAAAGATAAGTTTTCAATCGTTTCTTGAAGTTATCCAGTGTACTCGATTTTCTCACATTTTCTGGTAAGCCATTCCAAAGTGTTGGTGACGAAAAGGAGAAGGCTCTATCTTCGAGCTTGTTTTGATATTGTGTGGCAGGTATCTGTAAGAGCAGTTTGCCATTGCTGCGGAGATTAAGGTCATTTTCAGGTTTCAGTTGAATGAGACTTTTGAGGTACTGAGGTGCTTGATTATTCACAGCTTTCCATGTGGATGTCATAAGTTTGAATTGAATCCTTGCAGGGATCGGAAGCCAGTGTAACTCTTTCCTGTGATGACTGACCTTATCATGTCTTTTTAGTTCTTCAATCAGTCGTACAGCAGAATTTTTGAGCCACCTGAAGTTTATTTATTGTTTGTTTGGATGAACCATAAAGCAAACCATTTCCATAGTCCAAGTGAGGAGTGACTAATGCATTGACAGCTGTTTTGATTGACTCTTTGCTCAGAGACTTACGGAGTTTTGAGATGTTTCGAAGGTTATAATAAGCATTTTGACACATTTTGTTCACTTGTTTGTGCATTGACATGTGTTTATCAAAGGACACACCTAAATTTCTGGCATGCTCTGTTGCCTTGATTTCAACATTATCCATGCTGATTTTTGACATGCGAAGTTTCTTGAGTTGAAATGGTGTGCCAATGAGGATTAACTCTGTCTTTTCGCCATTGTTGCAGAGCTTGTTTTTATGAAGAAAATTGCGTATGTCTGTGATGCACTTTTGCATTTTCTTTGTTGCATTTTCCTCTTCAAGAAAAGTTGGCTTGAAGGATAGGATTACTGGATTAGTTGTTCATCATCAGCGTACTTTTGATCATCAACTTTATTTTGTTCAGCCACCTGACTTCTTGGAGAAATATAGGAATTGAACAAGATTGGGCCAAGTTTTGATCCTTGAGGAACACCGTATAAAAGAACATGTCTCTCATTTCAGTCATATAGTTTTATTTTATGAAATTCAGTAATAACAAAATGATTTCGTTACGCCATATCACTAGATTGATTTCACTCAAGCAGCTGGGTGGCTGAGTGCTTAAGGTACCCATCTGCTCTGCTGAAGGTCTTTGCCCGTTTGCCTGTGTTGTTTCGAAACCATGTCAGGGAACTCAAAATTTTCAGTGAACCTTCATGAGCTAAATCCCAGTTGGATTTCCTTTCAAATGAGATGTTGAATTGACGCCCCCTAGCTTGTGTCTCCGTATCTATGTTGAACAGTATGTTGGGCACAGGGGCAGGGGCGTAGATCCTGGGGGGGATGGGGGGGGTGCATCCCCCCCTAGGATGAACCGGGGGGGGTGATAATATGATTATCCCCCCCTAGAATTTCAAATTATTAATACTTGGTGTTGGCAATTATCTGTCGTATTTAGCAATTTTCCATGATCCCAGTTGCATGTTGTGAAAAAAGTCTCATAACTAACCTTCAATAATCTGTAATATATTGGCTTTTGGACCCTAGAGTGGCCCTTGAAATCTGGGCCACATGCGAAGTTTGCGATCCCCGAAATCATCCCCCCTACAAAAATTAAAAATCTACGCCCCTGCACAGGGGCATATCTAGGAATGGCCTGAGGGGGGGGGGTCATTACATGGGGTCAATACGAGGTCCTCCGCGGCTTTTCCTATCTCTTCCATGTTAATTTTGGGCCTGAGGGGGGCCATGGCCCAATGGCCCTCCTTAAATATGCCACTGGAACTTGGTCAAGTAAAAGATCGCTCACATGTTGAGAATTCCTGCTCCCTCTCCCTTCTCATCAATCAACCCTCGTGAGTGCCCACAACTGGGCGTAGAGGACTGCACTTACCATATCTATCTATCAATTCTATGCTTCCCTCAATGCAATCCAGCTAGTCCCCAGGCACTGAATCCATGGATTCTTGTTAAATGTTATCGCCATTTCTACTGTTTCAAATGTCCTGCCATTGTCAAGTTGATTTATACATAATTAATCTAAAATGTTTCTGTATACCTTCAAGTGCCATATTAACGTGGCTTGGTGACGCTCACATGAGACATTAAATTAGTGCCCCCTTTCATCAGAATTTTGAGCTTGGCAGGTAAAAGATCATTCTTAGAGTCTATGCAGAGTCTTATCTATGACTATGATGTCATACAGTGCCACTGCAGCGCCTCTTGTGGATACTTGCGACACTGATACTGGCAGCTTGCTTGTGTAATGTTTTAAAAGTTTAAATCTGCTGCAATTGATGACATTTTTCAGGAATTGGTTTTGCCATTGTCATAGTCTTGGTGCTGGTCAACACGTACTACAACGTCCTCATCGCGTACGCCCTGTACTACTTGTTTGCGTCCATAACCAACGTCCTGCCGTGGGCGTCCTGCGGGAACGAGTGGAACACAGAAAACTGCACTACAGAGGTCATTCAAAGAGGTATAAGTGATGCTAGAGCAGGAATCGGTGAATTGATAGGTATGTGTAGTGCTCACCTTGAAATAAGGAATAGGACGTCGCTAAATTGTCCGTTCAAAGGCAGTGTTCGATTGTTCATAACATGTCCGTAAGTTGGAGATCAATAAGGTCTTGAACTTCAACTGGCCTAAATTTTCTGACTGCGACAACTTCAGTCGTAGTTGTAAGTACTGATTGCCTCATAAGACAATTCAGCACAAATGTCGAACACTGTTTAAAGGGCTCAGTCACTCACGTTGGATAATCAGAATCCTATTGCAATTGATGAATGCAGACTGTAGAGGCCAAACTGTCAACTGGGAGCTAGATAGTACATGTACTTCAAAGTCATTTATCTTGTGAACCAACTCCCGACTCTACATGTAGATTCCATTGGTTTCCTGAAAAACAACTCTTGACTCCTCTGACTCCTTAGGTCTCCTGAATTCGGAATACAAGGACAACAATAGTACAATATCACATGGTTAACAAGAAAATAAAAGATTTAGTTCCAAAATTTTTCCGAAGGATTTTACACATATTTTATACTGAAAGAGCCAGAGAATCACGGAATGAATAGGGTGTGTGCAAGACTCAAGTGCAGGTCCCTTAAAAAAAGGAGGATTAGCTGAGAAGCTAATGTAAGTTTTGTGGAGTCAGGAGTCACCAACCAGTTTCATTCTCAACTTCCAACTCCACCTGAAAACCTAACTTCGACTCAGACAGACACACAACTAGTCTGACAGACTGACAGATACACACTAGTGAATGCATTAGTTCCATTTGCAACAACAAACAAAACAAGACCAACAGACAAAACAATCAGACAAATGAATCGGACAAAAGAAACAGAAGCAAAATTTATAGTTGATTTGAGTGATTGGGCCCGGGGCTTAGCACGTCGCCTACTTCTCTTATTTCGATTACTAATATATATTCTACTAACCTTTTAATGGATCTTTATTTTAGTAATCGGTAGTAGCCTCGATACTACTTGTGTGGTAATGGTTCAAGTAATTTTATAAGAATATTTTTACACTCTTAGATTTTAATACTAAACTTCCATGCACTTTTTAATTTATTTGGTATAATATATCTTTGTACATATTATCCTTTCCATACTTTTATGCACACATACATTTATCTATGTCTATTCTATCTATCTATCTACCTACCTATTTATTTATCTATCCATATTTCTACACATTTCTTTCAATCTATCTGTTGAACTCTTTATATAAATATAGATCTATACCTGTAGATACTATTTTATTTGTATATAATATTATGTTAACTACCTTTTTCTATTAACTTATAAACTATTTTATTACCTCTTCGATATTTTTTACCTGTAGATGTATATAGTTGGTGTGAAGTGATTTTAGAATTAACCATGGTCAGGTCTTCAATTATGAATTTGTTTTAAAATTATATTTGGCATGATGTCAGAAGAACATTGTTGAAAATTAAATCTCAATTTTATTCTCCAGGCCTTGTCAATGGCACTAATAGTACAGTGATTCCCTTTGATGACGCAGCCAGACAATATCTTAAAACGCCTACGGAGGAATACTTCGAGTGAGTTAAATATATGAAATTCTGTCAAAACTTATGGTGAATTAAATTGTGACCCAAATTCACATCCCTCATCTCGCAGTCAAAGAGTTACAGTTGACAAAAAACAAGTGCTTACAGAAAAGCTGTTGGTGGCCATCAATGACCTCACAACATGCCCAATCAAATACATTGAAATAAGCTGTCAACTTGTCATTAAGCAACTTGTGACTTCACTTATACTCAGTTTGTCACTAGTTTTGATGGCATTGGAAGTATAGGCTATGACCTCATGAATTTCTTATGATTCATAGATGATAACATTGCATGGATAGGGCTATGACCTCACAAGGAACATTTCAGTCCAATTCTGTAAGCACTTATTTTTCGTCTACTGTAACTTGTGGGAGTAGATTTTTGCATTGATAGTATGGTTGGTATAGCCATCTGACATTTTGGATTGGGATTTTTTGAATTGGAATAGAAACTATACAATTTAATGGTAAAACAACATCATGTTTCCTAAATTCCGGCCGGTGCTGATGGGGCGTAAAACACAAACTAACTCCTAAATTCCGGCTGGCAGTATATTTTAGATATACACACACGGAGCTTGCAAATTAAGTGACTTTAAAACATTCTCTGAACTTCGGTGAAGGTAAATTTTCTGTTGTGTCAAATGACTATATAAATTTTGTTCCATTCCACAGGCGCCATCTGTTGAACAGATCTGCAGGTATCCATGAGCTTGGGAGCTTCCAGTGGCCGTTGATTGTTTGTCTCGGAGTCTCCTGGTTCACCTGTTTCATATGCTTGTTCAAAGGCATCAAATCTATGGGAAAGGTAATGAGTTTGCCAATATTCTAACTTTGTTCAGAGGCTCAAACCTGTTACTATAGTCTAGCACTTGTCTCTAGTAGCATGTTCAAAGGTAGCCCTCACTGAGCCTGCCGACTTCTTCTGGACAGAATGACAGACCTGTCACTTTGTTTCTCAGCTTATGAGAGAAGTCCAACAAAGTTCACCTCTATTTCGTTCATCTCACAGACCTGCAAGGTTTAATAAAATCTTACATGTTATTAGAGCACCTTTCTCCTTTTCGCTAACTGTCGGCTGAGAGAATTACGATTATCACTCACAGAGATAAATCCTGACCACCGGAGGGGGGAGGATTGCCAAGTTTAATAGTGATCTATTTTCTGTCCAGAAGAACTCAGCACGCTCAGTGAGAGTATGGTACCTTTGAATATACTAGAGACAAGTAACATGACGTAAACTATGTAAAGCCCCTATCTTCCATCATCTTCTACTCCCTGTATAAATGGTGTCTGGGGCTCTGGGCTTGAACCCACAACTCTCAGAGGATCATATTGACATGATGTCTTGTTTTGATTTGCAGGCTGTGATCTTCACCACTGTGTTCTCCTACCTTGTGCTCACTGTCCTACTCATCCGAGGGGTCACTCTACCAGGCGCCAAGGACGGAATCATCTACTACCTCAAACCTGACTTCAGCAAGTTGAGAAATTTGCAGGTATGTTGTTAAAGACAATTAGAAAATTAAACAAACTTACTTGTTAAACAAAGTTTAACCAGAATTCCATCGATGATCGGGTGGTGTCAGGGGAGCCTTGTTAAAGATGATTACCATGGAATGGTCTTCATTGCCAAATGGAGAAAACGTAAATTCCAAGGTATTGGTGGTCCTGAAACTGCTTGTTTCAGTATTCTTTGAGTGTAATAATGCAAAAAATTATTTAAATAACATCAATTACAGAAGGTTCCTGGTTTTCTTCTGGTTTCGTATGTCTGTGGTGAAGAAATAAACCAATTTTACTGTAGATTCTCTAAATTCTCGCCTCCGCAGCCCACTGTGACAGTAGAATACTTAATTAAATCCTATGGGTCCAAGTATTGGATGATATGTTTTCCGCCCTTGCTTCTTTCTGATTGGTTCAACTTATATATAATAGGCTATACATGTGCATCTGAACTGGAGTATTGTCAGTACATTTTAATGTAACTTTCAGGCTTCGTATCTCTGATTTATGCAGATCCAATTTTGAAAGTTGAATTTTAGGATTTAAATACAATGTTCTTAAATATTGAATTTCTGAGATGTTTTTTGGGGCCACTCAGCACACTCTGAAGAAAGTCTTTTAAAAATCATTATATTCACCATCAAGAAAGTCGTTGGGCGAATTCAAATTAAAGATTGACATTTAACAGTCAATATTTTTCTAATATTTACTTACCTTTTCTCCTGTAGGTGTGGGGTGAGGCATTCTCTCAAGCCATCTTCTCTCTGACCATTGGAGGAGGCGGTTGGATCACTCTGTCGTCTTATAACAAGTTCAGCAACAAGTGCCACAGGTCAGTATGCTTGGACAGCTTGGTTCCAACGACTCTAGAAATTTCAAAAGTCCTTTTACAGGGTATCCACTGGGCAGGGAAAGCAAGCAAGTGGTAAAAAAAAAAATCCCCGTAGGGAAAACGCAGGATATTTGAAATTTGGCTTTAATTCAGGGAAAACTCAGGGAATTTTGTTTTGCCTGAAATAATATGTGAAAAAACCCTGTTTTCAGCCAGAATCTGTAAAATACTTTTCAGATTCTGAATTCAGGGGCGTAGGTCCTGGGGGGGATGGGGGGATGCATCCCCCCCAAGGATGAACCTGGGGGGGATGATCATATGATTATCCCCCCCTAGAATTTCAAATTATTACCACAAGGTGTTGACAATTATCTGTCATATTTAGTAATTTTCCATGATGCCAGTAGCATGTTGTGTGAAAAGAAGTCTCAAAACTAACCTTCAATAGGCCTAATCTATAATATATTGGCATTTGGGCCCTTGAGTGGCCCTTGAAATCTACCGCTACACGACTATCGGCCCGTTGGGCCACGCGTTAAGTTTGCGATCCCCGAAATCATCCCCCCCCCCCCACAAAAATGAAAAATCTACGCCTCTGATTCTGATAATGCATTGATAAACTGGAGTAAGGTCAGGGAATTGGTCAGGTAAAGCATTTATAATAATGTATGGGTAGCCAGAGCATGGGAAGTCTAATTTTGAATTTTGACCAGCTAGATATCATTGTGTAAACGTAGCAATGCAATCAGCCAATTGAGCTGGAGCCTGGGAGGCAGCAGTCCCCAAATTATGTTAGATGGATAGGTGCAGCCCTCTAAGCCCAGTTCTTACACTGCTAGACCAATGTTCTACCACTTCTCCTTATAATGGATTTGAGTCTTCTTTCTTTGGTCAGTTATTTACTAGGAAACTTGTATCTTGCTGTGTTTATAATTTTAACCAAAAATATTTTTCTTTTCTTATTTTCTTCAGAGATGCAGTTTTGGTAGGATTTGGAAATTGTCTGACGAGTTTGTACTCAGGATTTGTGATATTCAGCGTCCTGGGTTACATGGCATATGTCAAGGGAGTACCAGTTGACCACGTCACTAATAGAGGTAAACAAAATGTGTTGAAATTGATTACAAGATTTGTGATACTTGTACTTCAGTGCCAGTTTGGGTTCAATTTTTGTGAGGTCCTTTTTAAGATCCTGGAGTGCTTTTTCTGCAGGCAGTACTGGATTTCCTTGAATAGAAGCCTGGTCTCAAATAGAAGTCTGTCTCGTTTAGGGGCCGGGGTAGGGGCCTACGCTAAAATAATGAAAGCCTGGCTCAAATTAGTGATGGAACGATTCGCCGATTGTCGGCGACGATCGTCGGCCGCACTTACGATCCGCCGATGTCGCCAGGGCACTGATAAAATCGATTCTAGCCGATTCCATAGTTCCCAGTCTCTTCACTTGGTCCTAACAGCAAAGACAAGGCTGTTGCAATCAAGCAGCAGTTGCTTATCTCTGTCAACCAATTGAACTGTTCAATTGGATTGGCAAATGTGTTTGATACTTCTTTGACACTACTCCACTGTCACAACAGTGCACAAAGACCAATTAGCAATTAATAGCAATTAGCACTTCTGTGCCCTTCTGCTGAAGACATAGAACTACTGACTGTAATTACAATCAAGAGCTTTGAGCCTCTATGCATCAAACAGCCTTTCTTTGTTGATGACAATTGCTCTGAAAGAGACAGGCTATCTAAGTAAGCTTCTTCTCTTCTTCTTCTGTGTGCATCCCTGGATCAGCCAGGTTGCTCACCCAGTGTTAGTGGGGAGCAGCACTTTTGTGTTTTTCCATAATTGATTCAATCTTCTTGGCTGTTTTTCTCAGTGTAGCCGGATTTTCTTCAAAAATATCTTCTTTTTTGACTTTCAGCCTCGCACTGTTGCCATGGATTTCCTGGCATCTTTCCAAGATGTGTTCTTGTGTTTCTATTTCTATTCTGCAGTTTCTGCATTGGGTGTCCTCGTACTTGTTTCTGAAGTTCTCCTTTACGTCCAGCATTCTTGTCCTCGCTTTGAAGATTATGCTTGCAACTGCCCTTGTGCATTCTTGCATGTACTTTGCACATGACCCCAGGCTTTCCGGTGCTTTGTTCTGTATGTAGAACTTGGCCTTGCTTTTATCCATGCACTCTTCTTTCAGTTCCTGTACCATTTTTTTCCTGATTGCTTGGTCCACTATCCGTTTTCTTGAGCGTGTTCCTACGTCTTCCAGGTGTATGGGTCCCAGGGTGTCTTCTTTCATTCTTTGGGCAGATTTCCACCATCCTTGTTCATCCGGCTCTTCTCTGATCGCTTGCAGAAGCTTATTCTTACTGCCCTTTATCTTCTCCATATACAGGATTTTATTGCGGTTTATAAGGTATCTGATGTCTTGGAGTCCTGTTTCAAGGTACAGGGGTTCACCAGGGGTTGTTCTTGGTGTCGCTATTATCATCTTGATGAGGTTGTCTATAATTTTCTTCAGGTCTTCTTTCTCTTTTTTTGTTCCCACTGTACCTTCCCATCCATAGGTAGCGATTGGGAGTATACAGGACTTCACCAGCTGCCAAATAGCTTTCATTTCGATGCCCTTCAAATCTGGGTTCCCCGCGAGTGCCATGATGGTATTGTATGCCGCCTGTACCTTCTTCTTTACTTCTTTCAGTTGTTCATCCCTTTTTCCACTTTTTGCTATCATGAAGCCGAGGTACTTGTACTTCTCACATTCTTGGAGTTTTAGTTGTCCCAGGGAGAATTCCACTTTCGGGATCTTCTTTCCAATTCTTAGTATTTTACTCTTCTCTTCTCCAAACTTTATTCTATACTTGATGCTAATTGCGTTCGCAATATCAAGCATTCTCTGTAATTCTTCTTTTTTTGTGGCCACAAAGGCCACATCGTCCATCCACAGGAGACATCCAATTTTCTCCCTTCCGAGCAAGATCCCCAGGTTTTCTCTTTTCACTTCTTTGGCAATTTCATCCATTAGCACTGCATACATGATGACTGATAGAACTCCTCCTTGTCGTATGTTGTCCTTCATCTTAATTTTTCTTGTGGTTCCATGCATTGTTTCAACTTGGGCCGTCAGGTCTTCATTTAGCTTCTTTATCAACTCCCACGTCTTATCTTTTACGCCTTGCTCGTACAGTACATGGAGGATTCCTGCTGCCCAAGCTTTGTCGTAGGCCTTGGTTACATCAAGGAAGGCGATGTAGACATTTTTTCCCTTCCTTGCCATCTCCATTACTGCTGTTATATGGTCGACCGTCTGGGCTCCTTTTTTTCCGCCTCCTTGCATGTCGCTAATGTTGACCCTTTCCTTGGCTCGGTTATTGATTATTCTCTCAAAGAATTTCCCCACGTTACTGCCTATGTTTATTCCTCTCTCGTTTGAGCATTTTCCTCTCATGCCTTTTCCCTTGTATAGAGTGATTATTCTTCCATTCTTCCAGTCTTCCGGGATCTTTTCTCCTGTCATTATTCCATCTAGGATTTTCCCTATTTTCGTCATATTCTCCTTGTCTGCGAATATCAGGGCCTCATTTGGGATCTGGTCAGGTCCGCAGCTTTTTTTCTTTTTTAGCTTCTTTCTGACAGCTTCAATTTCCTCTTGTGAGATGCATCTTGGGTTCTCATCTTGTTCCATGGCTTCCCCTCTCTTGGTATTTTCGTGAAGAATCATTTCTGTCCATATTTTCCCATCTTCTTCCACGTCACGTGCTCTGTATAATTGTTCAAAGTAGCTAGCTATATGTTCCTTCGCTGCATCTGGGTCTTCTATTTTTTCTCCATTCTCGTCAATGGTTTCAAAGTCTTGTTTTTTCTTACCCAGGAGTCTCTTCCTTATTTCCCATATAGTATTTGGGTCGTTGCTCTTTATGATTCTGTCTAAGGTATTCCTTAGTCTTTCTTTTTCCATTCTTGTTGCTGCCTCCCTCAGGTCTTGTTGTGCTTTGTAGTAGGCTGCAAGTTTCTCTCTTTTCTTTCTTGGTGATGCTTCCTCCATTTCCTTCTTTTTTGTTTTCTTCACCTCCCTCAGTTGTTTCATTTCCAGTGATTCTTTTCTCTTCCCTCCTACGGAGATCGTTTTTTGGCCGACTGCTTTTTTCATTGCCAACATTATTTTCTCCGCCATTTCTTCATATGTGGTCGCCCTATGCCCAAGGTTATCAGCAAGTTCTCTGTTGTACTTCTTCCAATCCGTGTCCAAGTTTATATTCCATTTGGTTATGCGTTTCCTCTGGTGCTTCACCGTTGTTCTGACTTTGAATGTGATGGTGTTGTGGTCTGTTTCCTTCCCCTGGTTCTTCAGTCTTTTGGCTCCACTTTCGTCAATTTCCACATCCCATATTTTCTGCGCACCTATGTTGTTGGTGGTGATGTAGTCTATTACAGATTTCTCGTCCGGATTGTGTCTGTTTACTCTCGTCCATCTTCCTGTTTTTGACATGTGGTTGACTGTGTGGAGTCCTGTGTCCTCCAGGAGTTGGTGTAGTATTTTCCCGTTCCTTGAGACGTTTTGGTTCATCTCACCGTCCCTTATTTCTAGTTTCGCATTGAAGTCTCCTGCCAGTATGACTGTTCCCTTTGTGTTTAGTACTGTTATCTGGGATGTCAGTTCTTCATAAATAGCTTCTACTTCTTCCTTTCGGATATTCTCTTGAGGGCCATAGAAGTTAGCTATGAATATCTTCTCCCTCCTTGGTGTCGTTAGTTCCAGCCAGATAATTTCTGCCTCTGTATCCTTCTCAGCAGTTTCTACCTGGGACACCTTGACTCCAATAGTATCCTTTACCGCTATGGCTACACCTCCTCCTTTTTTCCTCTTCCTCAGTTTTGAGTACCATGTGAAGCCCTCCAGGATTGGCGGTTGACCTTTTGTCTCCGTAATCAGTGCTATGTCGGACTGTTCTGTCTCCAGCAGTGACTTCAGGCTGAGGATTTTCCCCCTAACGCCATTTATGTTGCAGTATAGGATATTGATGTTTGTTTTTTTGTTTTTTTCTTTTTCTTTTCCTCCTCTCCTTGTTTCCGTTTTACGTTGGGGGAGGCTGGGTATGAGGTATGTGGTGGTTATGTTATCATCATCCGGGAAGGTGACCCTCTTCAGGTCCCCTTCCCTTATAATCTAATCATGTGACTTGATGATAACTCTTCTCTCTGGACTGTGGTACCTATCCCTTCCCCTTTCTCCGCTTCTATCAGTGTTGCTTCTTCCCGCGCTCCTATTCCTTTGGAAGCTTCTTCCTTCATTGGAGAATTTACTGGTCCTCTCTTGGCTTCTTCCTCTCTCATTGTTGTAACTTCTCGTCACTTCTGGGCTCCTGCTTACTATTCCCCTTCTCTCTGTGCTTCTGTCATTTCCCCCGCTCTGTCTCCTCCCTTCTCGTGGGGGGTCGTGTCTGAAGGGGCAACTTGATCCTCTGTTGCAGTTATTACTGGCATAGAACCAGCAGGCTGTGGTGACCTTCTCTTCCCTGCGTTTTGTTGTCTGTACTGCTTTTCTTTCCTGTTCTAGGAGCCTGTCTGCTATTTCCTGTTCGGCTTTCTTTGCTTCCTCCGGGTGCCCTCTTACATATATCGCCTTGGGGTCAGCCATCGAGGTCCATATGCGGACATTATGCCTTCTGCCGATATCCTTGGTGTTTCTTTGCTCTTTCCCGACGATTTCTCTGATGTCTGCAGGTTTTCCTGTGACCCTGATAGTTTCCACTCTATCTTCATCCCCCTTGTGCTCCAATATGGTGCTGGTGATTTTCTCAGCAAGCTTTCTAGCGTGATCCGGGTTGAGGTGGAGGTCGTCTGTCAGGGTCTTTCTCAGCTCTTCCCTCTCCGTTTCTGGTGGCGTCGTTATGGTTTTCAAGTCCGTTTTTGCGGTCAGCTTTTCCAGGGTGGCATTGAAGATTTTCCTCTCAACTATTGCTCCCCTCCTGTCGATTGGCGGGATCTCGCAGATGTACTTCTGCTTGCAGAAGTTGATGTTGGTCACTGTCTCAATTAGTTTTTTCGCTTCTTTGTTGCCATCACTGCCTTGCTGTTTTATGTTGTTGGTGCCCATCAGGATGATGCACTTGTCGTAATCTTTGTCTGGTTTGACTTTAGCTATGTCCTCGATCACAAAGGTTTCTTCGGTGACATCCCACTTTACAGAGTCATCCAGGTACGGTGTGATTCTTTTTGTGTTGGAATCCCCGATGAGTATGACTGTGCTTCTTTCTGCTTCTTGTTTTTGTTGTTCTTTGGTGTGTAGTTCTTCCCTCATCTCTCTCTCTTTCGTGATCTCGTCCACCAGGTCTCTGTTGAGCACTTCACCTTCTTCCAGTCTTTTCTTCATTGAGTCCAGTTCTCTTTTGCACGTCTCTAGTTCTATATGATGTTGATGTCGCATGTTTTCGCTGAAGTACCAGTTATTTATTAGAGGGCAAAGGTGAGCTGCCAGAGCTATCAGCAGGTCTGCAAGAATTTGGCAATGTGCCAGAATAGTTATGTTAAACATATAGGCTGGAACATTTGTGTTTATTTACAGTCCTTGTCATACTTACGTGGAATCTCAAGTTTTTTTTCTATGCTGTCGAACTGTGATGTCAGAGATGACTCTATTCTAGCATTGCAATATATGTAAATTAATTACCAGCTGTGAGGTCATTTCAGACTGGGTCAGATTCCCCAGCTTCCAGCCAATGTTGATCCTACTGAACTGAGCATCACAGTTTCAACACAGTGTCAGAGTAAGAGTTTTATCAGGGATAACCCCTACAACTACGTCATCAAAACTTGATAGCCAATGCGCTGACCGTAAACTACGTCATCACAGTTCAAACATTGATATATTTAAGGAAGCATAACATTTTTGATCCCAATGATTTATCACAGTATCACCAGTCTAATCCTACCAAATGGCAGCTTTGTGAGCATTCACAGTAGACAACTGTAATGATCCCCACAGAGTTGTTTGATAAATCTACAAACTTGCTAACTTAGAACTTTAAACTTTGATGGAAGTTGGTATAAACAGAAGGCTTTGACAACTTGTTTGTAAACACATGGCTTATGTTATGTATATTTGTTCTGGCAGCCCATTGGCTGAGAGGCTGTGATGTCAAACTTGCATGGGTTTTTCCGAGACCCAATTTTAACTCTGACACTGAGTTGAAACTGTGATGCTCAGTTTGGTGGATTCGCATTGGTTAGAAGCTGGGGAATCTGACCCAGTTTGAAATGACATCACAGCTTGTAGTTAATTTACATATATTGCAATGCTAAAATAGAGTCATCTCTGACATCACAGTTCAACAGCATAGAAAAAAAACTTGAGATTCCACATAAGTATGACAAGGACTGTAAACAAAAGCTATTTCATGCTTGATATAGTTTGATAGAACTAAATAAATGTACATGTATGTATTTTTGTTGCAATGCAAAGTTGCTGTTGGCAGCACCATGCAGATAGCAGAGTGCTTGTCCACAGAAGTGGCAGGTTGTTAGTTACACTTACAAGTGTTAGGTATATTGTCAGAATCACTGAAATTGTCCCTAATCAACAAGTTATTTGAGCTGTTCATAAAATCGATTTAAAATCGATTATCGAATCGGAAGCCCAACCGATTAATCGATTTCAGTGTAGAGTCCGATTTTCCATCACTAGCTCAAATATGCGCTGGTTCAGCAACTCTATACTACCCTAATTGACTGCAAGGTTTACTTGCGTGGGTATCACTGCCTACCCTTTCATACCCAGATATTAGCAGCTGGGTGGCCAAGTGGCTTAGGTGCCCGCCTGCTCCGCTGAAGGTCTTTGCCTGCATGGGTTCGAACCCCGGGTGGGGAACCCAAAATTTTCAGTGTATCTTCATGAGCAAAGTCCCAGCTGGATGTTGTTCGGATGAGACGTTAAATTGGCGGCCCCTTGTATCAGTGTCTATGCTGGGCAAGTAAAAGATCCCTCACATGGGGTAAATGTGTAACATGTTGAGGACTCCCGCTCTCTCTCCCATCTCATCAATCAACCCTCGTGAGCGCCCAGAACCGGGCTTAGAGGGCTGCACTTACCATATATCTATCTCGCTATCTGTTACGTGATTGCTATCTTGTTTAAAACAATAAACGCCGGTCTCAAATAGGCCCTGTAAAACAATTAATGCCCTGGCTTTTAATCAAGGAAATACAGTACTCCATTGTACACATGTGTATCCGTAGAGGCGTAGACCTTGATGGCTAATGTCGTTTGTGTCGTTAATATTTTTCAGGACCAGGATTAGCATTTGTGGCGTATCCGGAGGGTCTTGCCTTGATCCCTGGCGCCCCCTTCTGGGCAATCTGCTTCTTCTTCATGATGTTCACGGTCGGCCTCGACAGCTTGGTAAGTTCAGTCTCGAAGTAGACTACGTTTGGATTCATAGATCTATAGATATGTTATTATAGCCCTCTAACACCAATACTAGCCGGTTTTAAGGGTTGATTGAAAAGATGGGAGAGTGGCAGTCCTCAGCTTGTTACTTAATTTCAAGAATATACAGGATGAAATGGCAGTTAGAAATTAAGTTGCGAGTCTCACAATTTACGTTGGGTTGTCAAAGTTGTTTATAATGTCATCTCTTGGCAAGAAGTTAACTTTGTCCACCATAATCATAAGATTGTAACTAAAAGTAAGTTTCGGCTTATTTTGTACATTTCAGTTTGGTCAAGTGGAGACGATTGCGGCAGGTATCACAGATGAATATCCAGAATTCCTCAGACCCAGAAGAAGAGAGTTCACCCTGCTCCTCTGTATCTTCATGTTCCTCCTGGGATTGCCCATGTTGACGCAGGTGAGATATCTACTGTAGAAATGTAATACACAAGAAACAATACAATACAAATGTACCAATGTCTCCGAGTGTAGGTCTGCTTCCTTCTGCTGCCAGGCTTGTTCTGCCAGCCGTTTGGGCTGATGGATAGGTCTGGATACTCAGGTCTGGGCCATCGCCATCTTTCCTTGGGTGAAATAACAGAATCTTCAGGGCATGGTTTTGGGTTGATTTGAGGCTTTGAAAAATCTAAAAAAAATGGAAACATCTAGATTTTACCATTAGAAAACATGTTGAATAGTTGAAATATTTTTATCAGGCCGATTTTTTGAGAAATGCCAGGAAAAAGAACATGTCAACGAAAGTTCGGACATTGACTTCGTGTGCTTCGGACGTACTTTTGACATAGAAAGAATGACCGTACAGAGCCGAAACTTAGCTCAAAATGTAGGAAATTAAATTTCCTAAACATTGGTACCAGTTAGAAGGTGTTGCGCCCGATATTAAGCCCCCCAGAGCGTGCTGCGTCATTGACGCAGCAATTGCAAACGGAAAGGTTGGATGGATACTGAGCTCTGCTCTGCTGATCTAGCTGATGGAGGGAGCAGTAGCAGAGCCCATGCTGGCAACTACAGCACCAGTGGCCAGCACAAGAACCAGGCCACATCTGCCACACTTCTATTATCTAGGCACTAGTAAACAGCGGACATACGGGCAGAAAGTCGCACAGCTACACAGCTGTGTTGCAATTGAAAGGATATTGGTCTGAGCGTTGCTGTACGTCTGTTTGAGTTCAGCATGAAATAAATTAGAAAGAAATGTTGCATAATGCTCAAGATTTTCACGGTTTTGAATTCCCGTCTTTCCGCAAGATCACGTTGAAGTAAAATACCCAAGGATGAGATGAAATAAATTCGAAAGAAGGATTAGCTCAGTTAATTGGGAGTGCTCTGAGTGTATTGACATAAGACTAATCAATCAATCCAGGATAAAAAAGGAATGAACTTCTATAGAATTTTTCTTTGCATATTTCAGGGTGGCATCTACATAGTGACTCTTCTCGACTGGTACACCCTCCTCTTCTCCTTCTCTATCATCTGTTTGTTTGAAATTATCGTCATCATTTACATCTATGGTAAGATTGTCTTGTTTTGAAAACATCATTAATCTCAATAATCTGCCATTTATTACTTTGAGATTTTTCTAATGCTCATAGGGCTGTTGTGCTTAACACTAGATTCTGCATGCATAGCTGAATTTTTAAAAAGTTTGCTGAAGGATTTGTCTTGATTTTTGGCTGGAGAATTCTCCAGCCTTTTTAATAATGGGTTTTGGGGGTGTGGTCGATATTTGGAGGTGTGGCGCATAATGACAGGTATGCATTTTTGGCCATCATGCGTTGAGTTTGTGTTTGTGGTAATTGCTGGTTAGAAGCAATCTAAGTTGGCTAATTTGACAGCATTAGACAAGGTGTAATGGGTTGACAGTTGTTCGGTTGAAACTGTGGCATTGCTTGAAAATTTTTACTTTTTGGGGCTGTGGCCATTTAGAGCCAATGAGAATGAGGGACTTGGTGGGATGGGCCATTTCAGCCAATAGGGAGACATACATGTAGTATGCAAGGCCTGGGAGGGGGGAGGACACATCCAGGGGGGTACTTGCAGAAATTAAATTGTTTTTTTCTGCTAAGCATAGGCCTATTGCTAGGCTTGGGTCACCTGGGGAGGTATTAAATTTTTTATTCTATACAAGGCGTGGGGTGGGGGGTCATAGCCGGGGGGGTACTTGCAGAAATTTTTATTTTTGCTAGTTATATTTCTAGGCTGGGGGTCACCTCGGAGGGAGGTAAGTTTAAAATTTTGGATTTTACAAGTCTATGCTAGGCCCAAGGGGGGAGGACATTTCCGGGGGGTACTTGAAGGAATTTTTTTTTTTATAGTTATTCTAGGCTAGGGGTCACCTCTGAGGGAGGTAATTTTAAAATTTTAAATTTCACAAGTCCCGAGGGGTGTCACCTCAGGGGGGGTACTCGCAAAAAAAAAATTAGTTCTTTTCGGCTAGTTATATTGCCAAGCATGGGTCACCTCGGGGACGTTATTAAATTTTATATTCTATGCTAGGCCCGAGGGGGGGAGGACATTGCCGGGGGTAAATTATTTTTTTTGTTAGTTATTCTAGGCTAGGGGTCACCTCTGAGGGCGGTCATCTCCACGGGGTACTTGCAAAAAAAAAGTTTTTTCTGCTAGTTATAATGCCAGGCTTGGGTCACCTCGGGGGAGGTATTAAATTTTATATTCTATGTAAGGCCCGAGGAGGGGGAGGACATTTCCAGGGGGGTACTTGCAGATAATATTTTTTTGCCCTGGGTGATTCACCCAGGGTACTTTTTTTTAAAAACCAGTCTGAGAGGTTTTCTGAGAAGTGTTGTCCTGGCATGAATAGGGGTGTGGGTACAGCCAATATGGCCACTTCATTTTCTAATGATGTTATAGTAAAATGTGTTTCAGGTTTGGGTTGAGTTGGGTTGAGTTGATTTTTTATTTTTTTTTTTAATTGAAAAAAAAAAAAAAATTTTTTATTAAAATTTTTTTTTTTTACAGTTTGTTGATAGATTGTTTGAGTCTTGAGGGACTGTTTTCAACCTGACTTTGCATTATAATATCGCCCACACGACAATCGTCCATGCGTTTCAAGGAAGGCCAATAATGCATTTAGCATTTGCTTTTTGCAGTGCATCTATTCTCAAAGCAGTCTAACAATGCTAATTGCAATTCTGCAAGTTCTAAAGCCTATTTTCATCCTCAGTTTACCAAATTGCCATTGAGGAACAGCACTTGAAGGCAATCTGGCAGGTGTCAAAGCTGATTGCACTTCGCAGTGCAGTGCTACTTTGATGTTATTATTATTTATTATTTATTCGTTTCAACTCCCATAAATGGGAAAATATAGAAAGATACAATGTACAGATCGAAATATATAAAAATGTACAATATCAATATAAAATTTCAGCGTAAAATATAAACAGGTTAAAAGCAATTAAAAACAACATGTGGGGAAAGTCTGACTAGAAGGCTTTAAGCAGTAAAGTGGCCAATAAATGTTCATTGGATTTAGGCCGTATATAGTTATCATGAAATAGCATGTATTTTAAAGAGTCAATAATACCATCACTGTCATATGTTACATGCTTTTGGGGTCTTGAGAAGGCAATTTTCATTGGAGAAACACCCATCGCTACTATTCTGTCAACAAGAGTACCTTAAATAGTTTCTCCATGGATCTTATGCTTAGGCCTATTAATTACTCATTCCCAACAGAACCCAGGGTTTGAATCCTCGGATTCTTGTTTGCTAGTTATATTTCTAGGGGTCACCTCGGAGGGAGGTAATTTTAAAATTTTAGATTTTACAAGTCCCAAGGGGGTCACCTCAGACGGGGGTACTCGCAAAAAAAAGATAGTTTTTTCTGCTAGTTATATTGCTAGGCTGGGGTCACCTCGGGGGAAGTATTAATTTGATATTCTATACAAGGCCCGGGGGGGGGGGTCACATCCAGGGGGGTGCTTGCAGAAATTTTGTTTTTGCTGTTTTATTTCTAGGCTTGTGGTCACCTCGGAGGGAGGTAATTTTAAAATTTTAGTATACAAGTGTCGAGGGGGGGGGGGTACTCGCAGAAATTGGTTTGTTTTTAGCTAGTTATATTTCTAGGCTGGGGGTCACCTCTTAGGGATGTAATTTTAAAATTTTGGATTTTACAAGTCCCGAGGGGGGTCACCTCAGGGGGGGTACTCGCATAAAAAAATTTTTTAATTTCTGCTAGATAGGCTTGGGTCACCTGGGGGGAGATATTAAATTTTATATTCTGTGTAAGGCCCGAGGAGGGGAAGGACATTTCCAGGGGGGTACTTGCAGAAAATATTTTTTTTGCTAGTTATATTTCTAGGGGTCACCTCGGAAGGAGGTAATTTTAAAATATTAGATTTTACAAGTCCCGAGGGGGTCACTGCTAGTTATATTGCTAGGCTGGGGTCACCTCGGGGGAAGTATTAATTTGATATTCTATACAAGGCCCGGGGGAGTCACATCCAGGGGGGTGCTTGCAGAAATTTTGTTTTTGCTGGTGTTATATTGCTAGGCTGGGGTCACCTTGGGGGAGTTTTTAATTTTATATTCTATACAAGGCCCGGGGGGGGGGGTCACATCCGGGGGGAGCTTGCAGAAATTTTTTTATTTTTGCTAGTTATATTTACCTCGGAGGGAGGTAATTTTAATTTTAAAATTATGGATTTTACAAGTCCCGAGGGGGTCACCTCAGGGGTGGTACTCGCATAAATTTTTTTTAAATTTCTGCTAGATAGCTTGGGTCACCTGGGGGGAGATATTAAATTTTGTATACTATACAAGGCCCGGGGGGTCACATCTGGGGGGGGGGTACTTCCAGAAATTTTTATTTTTGCTAGTTATATTTCTAGGCTGGGGGTCACCTCGGAAGGAGGTAATTTTAAAATTTTAGATTTTACAAGTCCTGGGGGGGTCATCTGGGGGGTGTCCTCGCAAATAAATTTTTTTGTCGGCCTATATGTACATATAGGACCGACTCTGTGGTGAGGCTGTCACGTTGTAGATCATAGATTTTGTCCAGCCATTTCTGTCAAAGTGGCATTGCTTACTTCACCTAATGTCATATAAGTTTCATAGATGTAGCCTAACTTAGGTTCCTGTACCTACTTGCATACGTTTGCAAAGTATTTTCCCTCTTATTTTGCATTTATTTCACAAATTCACCCCCCTCTTCGCTTCATGTCCACATAGCAAGCCCACCGCTTGCCGACTGAAGAGTTCTCGGTAAACATGGAGAAATATTGGCGCTTGACTCTATGAGCAGCCACATCATGGCTAGCCATCTGGTGGATTGTATGTGAACTACAGCAATGACCACTGGTTGGATAGAAGTGGGTTGATAGAAGTTGGATAGATAGAAGTTGGATGGATAGAAGTTGGGTGGATAGAAGTTGGGTGGGAGTTGGTGAAGAGGAGTAGGGGGTGGATGGGATTCGGGGGTGGACATCAACGACACTGGTTGGATAGAAGTGGTTGGATAGATGTTGGGATAGAATTGGGTGGATGAAAGTTGGTGGATGGGAGTTGGTGGAAAGGATTCGGGGTGGATAGGAGTGGGGGGTGGATAGGAGTCGGGGGATAGGAGTCGGGGCGGATGGAAGTTGGGGGATGGGAGTCGGGGCGGATAGGAGTCGGGGCGGATAGGAGTCTGGGGTGGATAGGAGTCTGGGGTGGATAGGAGTCGGGAGCGGATAGGAGTCTGGGGTGTATAGATGTCGGGAGTGGAGAGGAGTCGGGAGCGGATAGGAGTCTGGGGCGGATAGGAGTCAGGAGTGGATAGGAGTCGGGAGTGGATAGGAGTCAGGAGCGGATAGGAGTCTGGGGCTGATAGGAGTCTAGGGCGGATAGGAGTCTGGGGTGGATAGGAGTCTGGGGTGGATAGGAGTCGGGAGCGGATAGGAGTCTGGGGTGGATAGGAGTCGGGAGTGGATAGGAGTCGGGAGCAGATAGGAGTCTGGGGCGGATAGGAGTCTCGGGAAGATAGGAGTCTGGGGCGGATAGGAGTCTAGGGAAGATAGGAGTCTGGGGTGGATAGGAGTCTGGGGTGGATAGGAGTCGGGAGCGGATAGGAGTCTGGGGCGGATAGGAGTCGGGAGTGGATAGGAGTCGGGAGGGATAGGAGTCTGGGGTGGATAGGAGTCGGGAGTGGATAGGAGTCGGGAGTGGATAGGAGTCTGGGGGGACAGGAGTCAAGGGCGGATTGGAGTCTGGGGTGGATAGGAGTCGGGAGTGGATAGGAGTCGGAGCGGATAGGAGTCTTGGGCTAATAGGAGTCGGGAGTGGATAGGAGTCGGGAGTGGATAGGAGTTTGGGGTGGATAGGAGTCGGGAGTGGATAGGAGTCTGGGGGGATAGGAGTCTAGGGCGGATTGGAGTCTTGGGTAGATCGGAGTCAGGAGTTGATAGGAGTCGGGAGTTGATAGGAGTCTGGGGTGGATGGGAGTCGGGAGTGGATAGGAGTCTGGGGGATAGGAGTCTAGGGCGGATTGGAGTCTGGGGTGGATAGGAGTCGAGAGAGGATAGGAGTCTGGGGTGGATAGGAGTCGGGGGCGGATAGGAGTCGGGAGCGGATAGGAGGCGGGAGCGGATAGGAGGCGGGAGTGGGTAGGAGTCTAGGGCGGATAGGAGTCTGGAGTGGATAGGAGTCGGGAGTGGATAAGAGTCGGGAGCGGATAGGAGTCTGGGGTGGATAGGAGTCGGGAGTGGTTAAGAGTCGGGAGTGGATAGGAGTCTGGGGTGGATAGGAGTCGGGGTGGATAGGAGTCGGGGGTAGATAGGAGTCTGGGGCGGATAGGAGTCGGGAGTGGATAGGAGTGTGGGGCGCACAGGAGTCGGGGGTGGATAGGAGTCAGGGGCGGATAGGAGTTGGGGTTTGATAGGAGTCGGGAGTGAATGGGAGTCGGGTGTGGATAGGAGTCTGGGGTGGATAGGAGTCGGGGGTGGATAGGAGTTGGGGTGGATAGGAGTCGCGGCGGATAGGAGTCTGGGGCGGATAGGATTCGGGAGTGGATAGGAGTAGGGAGTGGATAGGAGTCTGGGGCGGATAGGAGTCGGGAGTCGATAGGAGTCTGGGCGGATAGGAGTCGGGAGTGAATAGGAGTCGGGTGTGGATAGGAGTCGGGGGTGGATAGGAGTCGGGAGTGGATAGGAGTTGGGGGTGGATAGGAGTTGGGGGTGGATAGGAGTCGGGGTGGATAGGAGTTGGGGCGGATAGGAGTCTGGGGTGGATAGGAGTCGGGAGTGGATAGGAGTCTGGGGCGGATAGGAGTCTGGGGCGCATAGGAGTCGGGGGTGGATAGGAGTCGGGGTGGATAGGAGTCAGGGGTGGATAGGAGTGGATAGGAGTCTGGGGCGGATAGGAGTCGGGAGTCGATAGGAGTCTGGGCGGATAGGAGTCGGGAGTGAATAGGAGTCGGGTGTGGATAGGAGTCGGGGGTTGATAGGAGTCGGGGGTGGATAGGAGTTGGGGGTGGATAGGAGTCTGGGGTGGATAGGAGTTGGGAGTGAATAGGAGTCGGGTGTGGATAGGAGTCGGGGATGAATAGGAGTCAGAGGTGGATAGGAGTCGGGGGTGGATAGGAGTCGGGGGAGGATAGGAGTCGGGGTGAATAGGAGTCAGGGGTGGATAGGAATGGATAGGAGTCAGGGGCGGATAGGAGTCGGGAGTGAATAGGAGTCGGGTGTGGATAGGAGTCGGGGATGGATAGGAAATGGGGGTGGATAGGAGTCAGAGGTGGATAGGAGTCGGGGTGGATAGGAGTCGGGGGTGGATAGGAGTTGGGAATGGATAGAAGTTGGGAATGGATAGAAGTTGGGGATGGATAGGAGTCGGGGGATTGGAGTCAGGGGATGGGAGTCTGGGGGGATGGACAGGAGTGGGGGGATAGGAGTTGGGGGTGGATAGGAGTTGGGTGGATAGGAGTCGGGTTGGATAGGAGTCGGGGATGGTTAGGAGTCAGGGATGGTTAGGAGTCGGGGATGGTTAGGAGTCAGGGTGGATAGGAGTCGGAGGCCAGTCAGGGGATAGGAGTCGGGTAGGTAGGAGTCAGGGTTGGATAGGAGTCAGGGTTGGATAGGAGTCTGTACATTTCACTTCACATATTTGGCCGACATTTCGTCCCTGTGGGACAGCATTCCATGCACCAGACAGTCCCTCATCATATGCTTCATCTAGTTTTCCTAGTTATATGCTAGGGGGTGAAGGCAGAAGAATGACCAGTTAGGTGTGCACCTGCTGTAACTAGTAAAAAAAATATTTTCTTGAGTAGCCTACCTGTCGAGACAACTGAGATAGCGGGCATTTTAGCAGCCATCTTTCTTCATTCCTGGACAGCCAAATGTGACCTTAATATTTCACTAAAGAGTTATAAAATTTGGTTCATGTCACTACTATATATATAGTACCCTGGTCCCCCTTTGACCTTTCCGAACTTTATATAATATAGTAGTCATGTCTACGCCTGTAGGTACTGATTGGGAACATGACAATAAATTCAAGATGTAGGCCATTTTGGCAGCCATCTTTCGTCATTCTTGAACTGTCCTTTTGTGACCTTAATATTCCGCTTATTTTAGAGTTATGAAATTTGGTACAAGTATTCCACATTATGAATTAGTCGGCCTATAGCTCTATATGGGCAGCGACTCTGTTAGACACTAGTGTCTGCTGTCACGCTCTACTCAAACACTTGCGCAATGCTCACTGCAGCTAGTTGCACCTATACTTCATTGCTATACCCTCACGTCAAGAGAACCTAGTTCGCGCAGACATCACCCTACTATACCTCAAGCTACAGTTCCACTGTTCCTACACTCATATTTTTTGCCTCAGACGCTCTCCCATGCTGCAAATCACACCTTCTACTTTCCCATAGGATTAACCAGCCATTGTATCCGAGGATGCTTGTTGAAAAATTTGGTCTGTGAAAGCCTGGAAAATCCTGGAATTTGGTTTCTCTAAAGCCGCAGACAACCTGTTACTGTATTGTCTCTTTGTTAATTACAATTTAAGAAATTTTTTATCTCTTTTAGGATACAGACAATTCGCGGGAGACATTGAGATCATGTTGGGAACCAAACCTCACTTGTACTACGCTGTGTGTTGGCTCTTTGTGTCTCCTGCTCTCCTAGTTGTAAGTAAATAATTAGATACAAAACAGATTTGTACATTTAGTTTAAACCTGAAGAAGGATGACTTGGATCTTTGTTTCACCTATATTGGTTGGCAGTTTCATCCTTTGCCTCATTGGGCACTGTGTCTTCCTTCTGTTTTAGAGTGCTGATGGGGCATAAAACACGAACTCACTCACTTCTGTTCTAGAGTACCGAAGTGGGTTTTAAGTTGCTGACAGTAAATTCGGGGGTAGGGTTGGTCTAGTGGTAGCGTGCTGGACTGCCAATCGCTGGGTCCAGGGTTCGAATCCAGCTCTTGCCGGGTCACCTGGGCCTATGTTGGACGGCTGTTTCAATCATCCTTCGCCTCATTGCCGTGTCCTCCTCCTGTCCTAATTAGCCTACCAAGTGCAAAAATACAGGATGTAAAGCCCCAATCATCCATCCATCCATCCTTCCTTCCATCTTGTGGGTTTTAAGTTGCTGGTATTAAATTCACCTACAAAGGGTCCATAGTTTTCAGAGGGGCATCAATACAATGTAAATTGATAAGGTCCAGATTGTAAAGGAATAATGGTCAATAAATTTGAATTTACATTTTGATTGATTGTAAGTGTAGCTTCAATTTGTCGAATTTAGAGATTAAAACCAATTTCATCTGATTAGAAATGAAAACTGTTCTTGTTGTATGTTTCAGTGCGTAATAGCCTTCCTGGCCAGCTACTACGTGCCTGCATACTACGGCTCGTACCCCTTCCCCAAATGGGCAGAGGACATTGGTTGGTGTATTGCCCTCCTTCCTGTGGCCGTCATTCCATTAACCATGATCGTCATGTTCTTCTACAAAGTCGGCAACTGCACCGTAAGATTATCTATCTATCTATCTATATCAAAGAATTAGAGGTCAACAATTAGGACAAGACGACTCTGTCTGCTTAATCAATGTGTTGTCATATTCCCTGACCAGCGTGTTGCATGCGCGATGGAATCCATGTCTGCAAAACTGAATAATAAACAATCCCGTCGTTTATTATTCAGTTTGGGGAGGTTATTCCATATTTTTGAGCCGAAAATTGTAGACATAATAATTATTTTTACCAGAATGTTGTTCGTCTGCAAACATCTGACACCGTAATGTTTCCATTTTCGCCTCCTCTACTGCAAACATAGCCCTATCTGATAGTGTCTCAAAGTTTGAAAGTCCATTGCATTGACGTACCATATGAACAATGTTGAGACGTGATGTCAGCGCCGCCAAAGCTGCAAAAGTGTCCGATCTGTACTACTGACTTAATGGAATGGTCCAACGTTAGTTTTGCTCTTTTTTCAGAGACTGGTTGGCCTGTTCAATGAGCCAACCATCCAACAAGACATCCTGGATCAGCTGATCCGTCCTGATCCTGACTGGGGTCCTGCATTGCCAGAAATCCGCAGGAAGTACTCCTACGATCTTCGGCTGGGCAATTCCCCTGATGATGGTATGTATCATCCGTTTTGATTCGATTTTAATCCGATTGTTATAATGAATTGTTTTAATGAATATTGGGGGAGGGTTGGTCTGGTGGTAGCGTGCTGGACTGCCAATCGTTGGGTCCAGGGTTCGAATCCAGCTCTTGCTAGGTCACCTGAGCCTATGTTGGACGGCTGTTTCAATCATCCTTCTCCTATTGCCGTGTCATCATCCTGTCCTAATAAGCCAACCAAGTGCATAAATACAGTATGTAAAGCCCCACTCATCCATCCATCCGTTATAATGAATTTTAGTCTATAGACCCGTCCTCCAACAGGTATCCTGCAAAAATGATGCAGCTGCCAGCCTATTTCAAGTAAAAGATCCCTCACATGGGGTAAATGTGTAACATGTTGAGGACTCCTGCTCTCTCTCTCATCTCATCAATCAACCCTCGTGAGCGCCCAGAACTGGGCTTAGAGGGCTGCACTTACATATCTATCTATCTACAGTTAAAAACCCCTTGCTTTTATTAGGTGAAAGCATGCCCTGATTTAGCAGGGTCACTATACGGGAGGGTGCGTAGACTCTACGCCGTAGAGTAGACTGTACGTTTCTGATTTTGAAATATTTCCATTTTTGTTGACTGCTCAGATGTTGCAAGCTTAACTGGTATGTATTAATATTAGAGTTGTCACGGTTACTGGTATTCACGATTATCGCGGTATTAAAACGTGGCAATATACTTTACCGTGGTCATTCCCAAGACCGGTATATCGTAAACTGGTGGTTTTTATGAAAAAATACATACATTTTGGGTGTATTTGCTTGATTTTGATGTGTTCTTGGTGAAGTTGTTGAAATCCTGTGGGCGCGGAAGTAGTGGACACTAGTGGTGTATGGTTTTCCCGGATTCTGGAGCCAAAATTTTGGCCCCAGCAGTTTGCGGACTTTGACACAGAAATGGTCGGATCGCAAAATTGTGTTTTTAATGCAGGTGCGCATGCGCAACTGCATTATACCAGTCACTTACCATATAATGGGTTTTGTGGATTAGAACATGCACCCCGATATTGCTATCAAATAGTGAATTTTCGTGTTCGAAAATCAGATTTTCCGTTAGTGGAGAACCCCTCCTTTTGTGCGCAGAAGCATTTTGGATTATGTATGGGTTATTTTTATAAAGAAAATCATATTTGTGACAATATGGGGTAAAATGATGCATATATGCCGATCAAAAAAGTTATATATAATTTTTTCTAATCCCCAAATCTAAGAATCAAGAAAAACGTATGTTGAATATATATCAGGCAATCTGTATACTAATTTTCGCTTTAAAAAATCCAGTGGTTATTGCTCTAGGCCTGTTGACAGATTGTTTCTGTAGAAAAATGGGTTTTGTGGATTGGGACGAACTCCATGATCTTGCCATCTAAATAGCATTATCTTATTGGAAAGTCACATTTTCACATATGGAGAACATCTACAGTGGTGTTTAGGAGCATTTTGGATTATAAATAGGGTATTAAGAGACAGATGTTCTCATTTATAGCCAAAATTACAACAGCGTTTTTATGATGGTCCGGAAAAAGTAAGATTTCTTTTTTCCTGTTTTCCTTATGTGTAATAAATAAAAAAAATACATTTGAGATGTACTTGAGACATTCTATATACCTGTTTTTGCTTACAAACGTGTTCAGTGCTCCATATTTGGTTGCAGATTGTTTTCGTAGATGAGTTTGTGGATTGGACGGAGCACCTTGATCTTGCCATTTGAATGTCATTTTCAGATTTTCACTGATGGAGAACATCTGCAATGGCGTGTATGAGCATTATGGGATGTGTATAGGGTATTAAGAGACAGGATTTTCTCATTTATTGATATTAACAAAATGATGCCCTTCTGACAGCTGAAAAATAAGACCAGAAACAGTTGTTTTTTACCAAGGCCTGAAGTTTCAGAACTCATATGCATATGAAAATCCAAGTTTTGAAAATATTGTGTCAAACGCAACCCTACAGTAGAAAATTCCACCTGCATTATGCAACCCGCGGGTTCTTGTTTTTCTTAGCGAGCACGCATATTTTTACTGCAGTAATACTGTTATCATGATACAAAAAGCTACGGTTATCGTGATATAAAAAAATTTTGTTGTATCTTGAAAAACTTACTATCTTTTATTTTTGGCACAGCACTCCTTGGTTTAGTTGTAAATTATGTAATAAGGTACCCACAGTCCGGCTCAAGTTAAGAATCCAACAAGTAGTGACCCACCCCAACTGAATAAATGGCAGGATTGGTTGAAAAAGTGTGAACAACTGTGAATAAGCCAATCCTGTGGCTCATTCAGTCCAGGGAGGTCACTAATAGTTTTATACTTAACTTGAGCCGTCCTTAAAATATGCAAAACATCAGATGGTCCGGGCATCCTAGTCATCTGCAGAAAAAAGTCCCGGGAAATCCCTTGATGTATGGATATCAAGTCATCTCAAATGTACAGCCAAAGTTCTCAAAACAACCGGCATTAAGTTTGTGTGAGAAAATGTTTTCAAAAATGCTGCTAAAATTCCTTGAAACTTAAACATTCATCGTGAAAAAGTCCTGAAAAGTACTTGAATTTATGTTCAAAGTTAAGTGGCAACACTGATTTAACTCTTCGTCAGGCTAGGCAACATGTTGGCTGAACTTATTCAAGACGGTTTCTTCTCAATTCCAGTCGGAGCTGAGTTGGTTGGAATGAGGCCTTACGGAGATGACTCGGAACAACTCGATCCAGATCCAGATAAGACAACAAAAGTCACATTCAAAGATGAGCAGCCGGAGCCAAAGTAATTTTTACAATTTACTTGTATTGTTTTTCTTGATCATGTTTGTAATTACTCTTAAGTCATGCACTGCAATGCAGGTACAAAATTTGTGGTGAACCTTCCACAATGATACAGCTCAGGGCAGCCATAGAACAGTGCCCATGGGCAGAGACGAGAGGAACATGCCCAAGGTTCCAATGCTGTAGCATTCTCCAGTGTTGGTGACTGCCGTGTGATGATGAGTGATGAGAAGACTAGAAGTAGTTCCAGCACAAAACGCTTAATACAACCCACCTTCATTCAATTTCCCAAGGGCTCGGACCAAATTAAGTGGGAGTCGAACCCACGATCTCACAGCCAGACTGGTAGCACAAACAAGCGCCTTAAACCTTCAGGGTTCAATTCCTGGGTTCAATTCCTCTTGCCACGTCACCTTGACCTATATTGGAAATCAGTTTCATCACTTTTCAATCATCCCTTGCATCAATACTGTGTCCAGACTCCTTTTCAGGTCTTAATTAGCCTATCCGAATGCAATAGGACATTATTATCAGGGTTGGCAATTTTTTTTACGACAAAGGAATATTTTTATCTAGGTGGTATTTACCGGTAAAAAGCACCTTACAAAAAAATTAGTTTAAAATTAGTTTTACTACGCCGATTTAATTTGTCACTACGGTATCCCATGAGATGATGTCACATCTACCCAGAATTCTGGCAGTTTTCTGCTGTTAACTCTCTAAAACCCCAAATTTAAATCAAGTTGCCATATTTGCTTAGTGTTATTTGAATAATTTTAAATCGATCAAATATTGTTTACAACTAAAATGTATAGATGTTTTCACTCCTGACAAGGCATATCTACCTCTTTTTGGGTTAGTTGATGTAGCAAATTCAGGCTGATTTGGGGTAAATGGAATTCAGGCAAAAAAAGAAGGTATTTGACACTTAAAGGCAACATAAGGCAAATGCCGTGCTTCAAACGGTTAACTACTGCCTTTTTGCCAACCCTGGACATGATGCCCTAAACATCCATCCATCTATCCTCCTGCAATTAAGATAGGGAGTCTGACTGATATATGAACTAATTTTGCAGAGAGAACGGAGGCCCGGAGAATGACACAAATGAAGCCAAGAGTGAAGTTATCGCTGATAATGTCTGAAAATTGACAAAAATTGTTGAAGATTTACTGAATTGCGGAGCTCGATACTACTGGGAAATCTGGCACAATTGTATGCTGTGTACAAATACTGTACATGAAGAAGCTGGATTTGTATTTTGTATCCATTCAAAACAGCGGACAAGGGATCTTTAAGTGATGTACAGAACCGTGCTATGGAAGTGAAAAGATCTGTATAAGTGTATTACTCCTTTACTGAGGTTATACAATAGATAATAATAATTGTATTAATGTGTTAACTTAGATCTGAACCGAAAAGTATTGAATTGGGAGTTATAGATATTGAATTAAAGAGTTTGTCATAGTATTACAATATTATTACATACTTAACGAACAAGGATGGCCACTAATACGCACATGAGTAAAATGTGAGTTAGATCAAGATGATCACGTGACTGATCATTTGACTGGATGTATTAAATTGTCAATATTAATCAATGAGGTTATGAGATGTATACCATTGTATAGCGTTGTATACATTATACACTATATAAAGGTGTTGTTACTGTTGTATAATATTTTTGTTACATTGGTTCTCTTTGACATCACAATTGCATATCATTAATGATCTGATGTTAGTGATGTAATATTTTATTTTAAGAATTTAAGAATTTTTAACATTTTATTAACATTTTGTTTAACATTCGTGAAATTAAGATAACCTTGACTAATTGTAGATGTTTCTTTTATTTTACTAATTGCTTACTTGAAAGTGCCATAAACTATTTTCAGTGCTTAATTAAAATCAAAACAACAAGATGCCTCAAGAAGGTGCTATTTGACATCAATTTCACATAAGTTTACTTTACATCAAGTTAATTGTACATCAAGTTAATTGTACATCCAGTTAATTGTACATCCAGTTAATAATTATTGTACATCAAGTTAACTATAAGTCAAGTTAAATTCATCAAATTACCTTAAGTTTTGTACTACTGCAGCCAGAGTTATTTTTAGTTAAGGGAGTATTTGTTTTTTACGCCAAAGGAGTAATTGTTTGAATTTGCCCAGTGATTGGTCATAGTCTATTAGCCTATAGTTTACTGCTGTGAATAATAAACATTATCATGTGTTGACAACTTGACATCAAATATAATCCGCTACAACAGTATTTCTTTCTTAATAATTTTAAAACTATCTTACATTTTTGGTCTAAATTCTAATATTAATTAATTCACTAATCGGTTAGCTCCAAAATTACAAAATTACTGAATTATGTCCAAATGCTTTTATTTATAGTGTTTTTTTTTTGTTATAATAGAAAATCAGTTATGTGTTTTTAACGACCACCAGCATTTATGAATGAATGAATGACAAGTTTGTTACATGAACTTATTGCATTAAATTGTACACAAGCAAGATTGCGTAATTACACTGTGTGATTGTTAGATTTTGTATAATTAGGCCACACATAACTGATCTTTAGCTTCTCGGATTCCTCTCAAGGCCCTTTTCCGAGGGTCGGTCGGTAGGACAAGAAAAAAAAGGTGAAAAAAAAAAATTTTATTATGTAAAAAAAAAACAACTTTTTTTTTTCCAATTTTTTTTTTCCATCGGCAGTAAATCTATCGTGTCGGCGGGTCCGCGAAGCTAAGAATCAATAATGTGTGGCCTTATGTAGTGCAATGAACGTTGAAGTGTGAATTGTATTAATTTTTTATAATGCAAATAATTTTTAAGACCAAATGAAAATGTTGTAGAAAATGTGGAGTAAAAAGGTATTTTTGAAGTATTTTTTAAATTATTTCAAATATTTTTTGGATTACCGTGAAATGTTTAGGACATTTAGTTCTTTCAATTAATTGGTAATAGCCCACATCTGATCAACCAGTGAAAACAATCTTATATTTAAGATACATGTATGAAATTTTGGCATCTTTTTAAAAATATTTCCGTGAATATTCTGATATTGGCACCTTTGAAAAAGTTTAGTTTACTAATGGAATAAAAGCTTTGTATTCTGTATGAAAGTTAATTTAGATACAGTATTACAAAATACAATTCATGATGATATATATAAATATATATAAATGTTGTACATTGAATTTATTACACTGACACTATGATAAATATACAAGTGTGCTTTGTAATTGCTATAATGATAATGCTATAATAACAATGCTATAATGATGCTGTAATGATAACAGTGCTATAAAATTCTATATATGAGAAGGTGTAGAAATAATCCTATTGCTATTTTAAGTTTAAAGCACATGTTAACATGATGGTATAACTTTTTGTATAGCTACAGGATGAATGATAACCGGATATGAAGATTTTGAATTTATATATTAATGCTAATATAAATGTGTTATATATATAATCAATGACTTTCAATGTGTATGATACATTTTAAGATATGCTATTTTTGTGTGTGCTTATATATATTGTGAATAATGCTTGAATTGACAGACTTGAATTTAAGATAATCATTGAATGGATTAAATGAATTTTGCATTAAGTGTAATTTGATTTGAAGCCCTGGTGCCTACTACACAGTGATAACAGTAGTGTAAGGTTGTGATTGTTAATGTGAATTAAACTGCCGATAAGAATAGAGAATTTAGAGCTCTAAGACCACACAAAATTAATTCTGTGGATTACTGCCTGACTCGGTTCCATACGAAATTAATTCTGTACATGAAAAGCTTCCCTTTCATGGATAGTTAACGAAAAAATGTTTTACTTATTTGTTATTATCATTTATTTTATAGATTTTTGGATCAGTCACAAATTAACTTGCTTCCTTTAAGGAAAAAAAATCCATTTTCAATTTAATTTGGTGTGGCCTTTTATACACATATAATCAAATATAGTTGAAATATTGAAATATTTTTATATAGAAATGCTAATGTTAAAAAGTTTTCACATAGTCAGACACATTTCCAGTATTGTAAAAACAATTTATACTCGTCAAGAGTTTAATCGAATCACATACGTAAAGGAAAAGCACTCCCTGTTGAAGTCTTGCTGATTGTACATAACTGTTATTCATACAAACAAATATCCGTTTTCTTTTGGCATTGACATGCAAATGGGCTTAGTTAACTCTACTGTTTAGAGACTAGATATAATAATTGTTACGGACAAAAGTGGTGCGAGAATAAGGGCATTAAAGAATTGTTGAATTAAATGAGTGCTTTGTTTCAGTGTATGCATATATTTCAAATATATTATTACGAAATATGTGATATGTGAATTTGCTGCTGTTGTAAAGATACTGATCTATGTATTGTGAATAGCTTAATGGAAAATTTAATAAAATACTCTATTCAGAGGAACAATTGGCTTTACTTATATTTTTTAAGTAGAAATAAATTATGCCCAATGCTACTGTCCATCCCATTTGTATGAATGGGCGGCCATCATCGAGAATTGGGCAAAAATGTGTCAAACAAATTACAAATTTGCTCATATACCCATGAGTATGGGTCTTTCTGCTGTGTGACTTGTAGATGCTGAGCAATGGGGCCAAAAATCAGTTTGCATGTTGACTGGACAAAGTGCAGTTGTGGCCAGTTGCGCTGTATTTATCCAGCAAGAGCCTCAAAACTGTTTGACATTTGTGAAATGCTGCGGCAGCTATAATAATTTTATTTTTGTAGCTGTCTGTTCTGAGAAAATAGCCTTTTTAAGACCTTTGGTCTAATATTTGTCACAAAGATGTGAAAAATTCCAGAAAATATTTGATGGATTAAATTTAACACTAGGGGGCTGAAGGGTGGTGCCCTCTGGTGAAGTTAGTCAGAGGTCACAGATGGCATGGTGAAGAAGGGAGTGCTGAGGTTATTAGCTTGTTCAGCTTGTTTATCTCCTTAGATTGTGGTCAAGACTGGAGATAAGATAGCTATGGGATTGCATAATAGGTTGATAAGCTGATCAGGCATTGTTATTCTGCCGCTGCACTTTGCAAGTAGAAGATACACAGTTCACACTGGGTGATAATACAGGGAGATGGGGCTACTGCACAGAAATGTGTTGACATCTGTCAAGATCCTGACAAGGAGGGCTGCACTCAAAGGATCCAGGTGTTTTTCTGCATCTGCCATAAAATTATCTGATGACAAGGACAGTAAGAGACAGCCAGGTGTTTATGATACCAAGGATATTGGCAAGCTTTTTAAGGATGAGTGGAAAAGGTAGGTTATTTCTCTCCCCCCCCCCCCCACCATTTTCTTTTCTTTTCTTTTCTTTTCTTTTCTTGATCCTTTTTACTCGCAAGAAAATTTAATTTAAAGGCGATTGTATTTTGTGTCATTTACATTATTTAATTTACAATAACCGGTAATTTACAATTGCCACTGAAGTGACTGAACTTAATTGTAAAGCGCATAATTAGACCCCGAAGTCGACTACAGAAAGTCGACTAGTCAAGTCAAAGCTAACTTTCTAAGCAGCGAGTTGAAGTTAAATCAAGTCAAGTCAGACTTGAGTCAGCTAAAGTCAAGTCATTGTTGCATAACTTAACCAATTTTTACCTCACAAAAATGGTTTTGGTATCATTTTAAAAAGCATAAAGAGCACAACACATATTTTATACTCTTTTGAAACTTTCTAAAGTCTATGCATTATGAACAAATCCCTAAAAATCTCTCACATTTGCTAACTGCAAAATTCTCCGAGTGCACAAATTTTGAAAATTGCGAAATTATAATGTACTATTAAAGAATATTTAGCAAAAGCCACAAATAAATATCATTAAGATATTGAAGTTAGCTGAAGTCAGTCGAAGTCAAGTGAAGTCAGAGTTTAACAACTTAGCTGACTAGTCAGTTGAAGTTCTTGCCAAGCAAGTCAGAGTTTTAGCTCTGACTGACTTCGGGGTCTAGGCATAATAGGCCTACCTAAGGTATACAATGGCTACAGCTATAATTATTGGAAGCGTTGGGTGATTTAAAACTTGATATAAATCATGACTTTTATTATAAAAATCATACATGTAGATTTATTATATTCAAATCTTATTTAAGTACCTGGTAATTTGATTTTTCAGTAAAATTCACAACCCTGATTCTTGGTGAAAGTTTTCTTGTCATTCCAGAATGACAACAGATCATACCAACCCCGGTAGTCGACCCCTTGGCCCAGTCGTCCCTCGAGAGACGGATATTGCCATTATCGGAGGAGGGGCGATGGGTTCAGCTGTTGCCTATTGGCTTACGCATCGCTTGGCAGGGTTGTTGAAGGTCCATGTGATCGAGAGAGACCACTGTGTAAGTTGATTGTTGCGCAAACGGTTTTGATGATTTCAACTTTTATTTCTATGGTTGTATGGCAGTCTGGTGAAACTGAGAACTGCATGCTGCTGCCACCTGGCGCAAAAGTCGATTTAGTATGCTACATAACATCATTGCTATCCCAAGAAATAGTTCCAATTTCATTGCACTTTCACAAAATTTCTATTCAACATTGATGTATACCAGAGTCAGACTCTGCAATCAGCCAATCACATTCTCTATGGAAGTAGACGAGGCCATCAGCACACTCAGAAACAGCCCTGGTGTCTTCCAGACAAAATTGTGTGTGTTCCTCTGGTCGAAATGATGTGGAGCACGCGGAATAGCATACTAGTCACTAGGTGGTAACACAAGACAGCATATGTTCTGATCTGTGGCAATGCAAGAGCAGTCCACTTGTAGACAGGTTGTATGGGTAGGCCTTAATGGCTATTGCTTTTAACTAAAAGACTATGTATAGGCAGCGTAGCAGGTATCAAAACCAACACTGCCAAGTGAATGCTACATAAAAACAGGATACAACTGTGGGCGGGGGAAGAGTTAAAAACTAAAACATTACATTAATAGTACATAATTATATACCACATACAGACTTGTAGTTAAGGTAATATAAATTGTTTGTTACAATGGTCAGTGGCAAATCAAAATCGGGTAGTCTTCAGTCGTGGCAATTATTTAAATAACCATGCAACTTTTTCCTTTTTTTTTCTTTGCAGTACACCAGGGCCGCCACAGTATTATCTTGCGGAGGGTTAAGACAACAATTTTCGATGCCAGAAAACATCGAGATGTCGTTATTCACTGCTGACTTCTTCAGGAATATCAACAACTACTTGGGTATTGAAGGTATGCTGACTGACTCTGCTTGAAAGAATATTAACCGAGAGTTGGTCTAGTGGTAGCGTGCTAGGCGGCCAATCGCTTGGTCCAGGGTTCAAATCCAGCTCTTGCCGGGTCACCTGGGCCTATGATGGATGGTTGTTTCAATCATCCTTCGCCTGATTACCGTTTCCTTCTCCTGGCCTAACTAGCCTTCCAAGTGCATGTATGCAGGATGCAAAACCCCAATCATCAATCAATCCATCTCACTCAATGTATTGGACCATATACCTGACTCAGCGGCACCTTGTAGTGGCTTTATGTCGGATGCAAAAGACAAAATAAAGTTTCAGGTATGCACTAAAAAGTGGCAACTTGGAGGAAACTCAGTGGCGGATTTGGACAAGGTGGACTAGGGAGGGTATATCCGTGTTAAAATTGACGTTTGCGATCGAGCGAGAAGCGAGTCGCCTTTTCTTTTTTTCAAAATGATACTTTTCGTCTCAGTGGTTTAGGGTGAGCCTTGCCCCCCTGGGACTCCCCCCGCCCCCTGGATCCGCCACTGTGAAACACAGAGATGTTTCTCTTAAACTTCTTTTTACGTTTATACTTACAGGTGAAGACCCTCCAGATTTGCAGTTCAACCCAAATGGCTACTTGTTCATGGCGACAGACAAAGGAAAGGACACTCTAATAAGCAACCATGCTGTTCAACAGTGAGTGATACAACAATACAACATAAATTATATATGATTCGAGATTTTTTTACACATATGTTAGGAAATGATATGAGCCCAAACTGACAAAAAGCTTGAGCGGATGGATAAAAATCAAGGAAGTCACTACTGTTACACAGTGTAATATATGTTGACCGTATGTTTTGTCATAAATAAATACATGAATTTATATAATTTGAGGAAAAAATTATTGACAATTTTTGTTCACTTCACCTTGTATTGCTGTAGTAAGTAACGCTTCATTATATGTTTAAAGATTGTAATTTCCAGATTGCTCCTTTATGCAAGGTGATATACGATGTATAATGTGAAGTGCTTTTGCATTGTACTTCATTGAAGTGCCGCTTAATAAAAACAAAGATAGTTTTGTTATTGCATTTTCGGTTATCTAAACCATTCAGATAATCTGACCTGATAAGCAGTGTTACTAAGTACTAATTCATTTATTGCTTTGTTTACATCATCTTGGTGACAAAATATCTTCATACAGGTGCAAAAACGCAGGTGATAGGACAATAAATAGTGACGTAAATACTAAGTGACGTAAAAAAGGACATATCGTGACAAAGTTATACTCGTAATCAATATGAAGTAGAACCAAGGCACAATAAACATTGATAAATCCATTGTGAAATAATATTGCAAAATAGTATAATTGATTTTATTCAGTTATGTAGCTGTTCTGTGTTGATGTGATTAATATGACGTCAAAACATCCTTCGCTGACCTGAAAATCAATGCTAAAAAATACAAAAAAACTTATTTTAATTGAGTAAAACTGACAACACTGACTAATACATTTGACATTCAATGATTCAAATTAGTGAAATGTTTCTCAATGGTCTAAAATTTGAAGACAAAGTGTCCTAAATCGTCTACAATGCAAAAATGCTGGTAGTACAGTCCTGAGAAATATTTTTCACCTATTATGATAATTTTAAAACAAATTTCTTTTTGCAACATTTTAGGAGACTAGGGGCAAAAGTGGATCTCATGAACCGGGAGAAACTGCAACAGGAATTTCCTTGGTTGAATGCAAGTGATATTGAACTGGCAAGTTATGGTTAGTACAATCTTTCCTAATACAATGTACATAAGGCCACACATAATTGATCTTTAGCTTCTCGGATTCCTCTCAAGGCACTTTTTCTAGGGTCGGTCGGTAGGACAAAAAAAAAAAAAGGTGAAAAAAAAAAATTTTATAATGTCAAAAAAAAAAAATTTTTTTTTTCCATCGGCAGGAAATCCATTGTGTCGGCGGGTCCGCGAAGCTAAGAATCAATTATGTGTGGCCTAATTTATTGAATGAAAAAGGCTGAGGTCCCCTGGCACTGACCAGAGACTAGAAGCCCTGAAATTATTGTTTTTTTATTGATTCATATGCATAAATATTTATATGGAAGTTCAGTTTATGAATTTAGCAATATACAATGATTCTAAACCTCTTTCTTAACACAGGGTTCTCACTAAGTCTTACGATGGGTATTCAATGACTTTTCCATGACTTTCTATGACCACTATTCTTGCCACGACTTTCCCCGACTTTCCATGACTGTGGGAACCCTGTTAACATGACAATCAAAAGCCAGTACCCATAACACGTACAGCCTATTTGACAAGATTCAGAAAGGCTGATTTTTTACACAGCAAACTCCGCTCATATCTTTAGTGCAACTTGATTGTTTCAGGCCTGCAAAATGAAGGCTACTTTGACCCCTGGGCCCTGCTCTGTGCGATGAGAAAGAAAGCGCAATCTTTGGGTGCAGTCTTCGTCAAGGGAGAGGCTGTGGGCTTCCACTACAAAGATGGCGCTTATGAGTTCAAGTAAGGGAGACACAAAACATTTATTGTCAAAGTATTTTTTGTTAAATTGCCGAAGTTTAAGTTGCTGTTGTAGTTGGCAAGGTTCCCATATGTAGTAATGTAAGTCTGGGTGATGGAAAAATTGTAATGAAAAATTCTTAAGTCATGGAAGTCAAATTTTCACCACAATTCACACCAAAACATTTAACATGTTTTCAGAAAATAATAAGTAGTAATATTGAACATTCTACTTAGTCCTTAGATATGATAAAGTTCATAAAGAATGTGCTGCCTTGAAATTGTAATCGAAGGTATTTTTTGACACATACCAGTGGGATATTTCTTTTCTTTCATTGTTTAATTAGATAGATAGATAGATATGGTAAGTGCAGCCCTCTAAGCCCAGTTCTGGGCGCTCACACGGGTTGATAGATGAGATGGGAAAGAGAGCGGGAGTCCTCAACATGTTACACATTTACCCCATATGAGGGGTCTTTTACCTGCCCAGCACAGACACTGATACAAATGTATGAATAATCAAATTTTGACATTCTATTAACAGGGATGGCAAGACAACCCGTCGCCAAATCCTGGACTCTGTTGATGTTAAAGCAGACGATGGCCTCATTTACCCCATGAAGTTTTCTGCGGTGGTCAATTGCGCTGGACCATGGGCGGGAGAAGTTGCACGATTGGCTGGAATTGGAGACAAGGACAGGAGAGATGCTAATTATATGCCACTGCCCGTCGAGCCAAGGTATGTGAAGCCAAGCTCAGTAATAAACTTCAAATCTAATGGTTGTTCCAAGAATTCAGGACCAGAAATGTGAATTATAGTAAAAAAATTACAGTAACCAGACATTCTTTAAAGAGCTACCTAACAGACGTCTGGTTTAAATAAAAATAGACTTCATGCAGACGTCTACATGGTCTTCAATTGAAAGTATCCTGACAGTCTGTAGAGATCGATAAATTTTATCCAGAAGACGTCTGCTCAAGTCAAAAATAGACCTTTTGCAGACAACTGCATGGTCTGTAAATCTCAAAATTGTATCCATTATTTTGCACAGAATTCTTATGTCTCCAGTTTTCATAATTTAGACCCCTTCTCTGTCGGTACCCTCATTGCTCACATTTGATTGTTATAAAATCCCAGGGCTGCAGATTCGTTGTCAGATTTTGGGCATGCACGTACCGAGTGACCAGCTTGTCATATCATTGTAAAATACTGCCAAATGCTTGTTGTAAGTTCCAAAATCTGGCCGTCTCGGGCGACAGGACGACCGGAAATCTGGGACCGTGAAATATTTATATGATATGCTGTACTTAAATTTCCAGAAAGCGTTACGTGTTTGTGTTCCACTGCCCGGATGGCCCTGGCCTGGATATGCCCATGATGATTGACCCATCGGGAACGTACGTCAGGAGGGAAGGCCTCGGGGGTCATTACATCTGCGGGGTGTCCCCTACGCCAGTAAGTAAATGGGTCAATGCTTTAAATTTTTGTGGACTTTTCGATTTGAATTTGTCGAGTAAGAAATTAAGGATCATAAGTGTCTAATGTAGACCAGAAATGAATTCAATAATGGTAGTGCTGGAGCTCGTATTTTGCTTCAAATGAGACCAAAATCACTTTGATCAGAAGCAAATACTCAAAAAGTTATGCTCCTTTGCATTCTCCCTGAATAAATTGAATAAAGTCATGGTTCATGTGAACCGTGCTATGTTCTGAAAAGGACGGAAGAGCGTTACAGAAGAAGAAGGAGTAGGCGCGTGTCTTGAAGAGTGAACAGATCGACATTTTGCCGATTATTTTGTCGTTTTCTTTATAAAGTTAGATATTATACGATAACCGAAACACTCGGTTTTTAGACCGAACCTAATTTACGGGAACCGGCACAACACTAAAAATACTCAAGTGTTGTGCCCTGATGATTTTTGGGTGACTTTATTTGTAAAATATATTTAATTATCTATGTTTATTCTAATGCCTTGCACAATTTAAAATGTAGGCCTGTGACATATTTAGACATTTTGTACATAATTATTATGATTTTTAAAAGAAACTAATGTCTGAATCTTTATTGATATGAAATATTCATTTCATATTGAATTATGACAATGAATATTGTTTGAAAACTTTAATTAGTAAATTTTTAACTGATTATTTCCTTGATTTTTTGTCTTTCAGCCTCCCCACCAGGTTAATGTTATTTAATTGTCTTTTGTTCTGTCTTAACTAATTACTATCCACTAACCCTACCAACACTAATATTTTCATGCTGCTTGTTTCAATGACATTAAAAAAAAAATTGCATGTTTTATACTTTGTCATCTGCACTTCAACTTTAATATTTTGTTTCATCAAATGTTCTTTCCTGTGTTCCGGGATTGGAGTTATTATTTTCATTCTGGTTGCTTCTGATCTTTTTGGCCTAACACAGTATTTATTTTTTGTTCTTATGCAAGGTTTTGTGAGTGAAAAATTACTAGTGGAATTGAACTAAATAAATATAAACATGTCAACTCAGTTTCTAAATACATATTTTAATAATGTGTTATATTAATTTTATCTCTGAATTAAAATTCCATAGAAATAATCTGTAAAAGTAATATTTTGTTTTTTTTTTCGATGATTATTCATGAAACATGTACCCACTCTTCACAATTATTAAATTTTCTATGCCATTTTTGGAGAATGATCACTTCAATTAATTCATGTGTTAATATTTATAAAACCATCTGTTTTCAGGAGCAAGAACCAGATACAACGGATCTCAGTGTTGATTATGAATTCTTCACGGAACACGTCTGGCCGATTTTGGCAAACAGAGTGCCTGCCTTCGAATGTCTCAAGGTTTGTGAGATATTGTTTGTGTTGGATTCGCGTTGTTCAACCCTGCCCCCTTCCCCCTCGAACACAACAATAATCATGTTTTCCAACTCATTTCTGATATTTGAAAATTATCTGCGAAAATTTTTTTCACCCTGTTTCCAACGGTTGAAAATTCCGGTAATTTCCACTGACAAAATCTGTTAAAGCGTTTTCAGAAACGTTATACTAGTAACTCTGGTGACATGGGTAACGAACATTTGTTTTCCGAACACGGCAGACTTAACCCTCGCGTTTCCCGGAACCGGAACAGGAGAGCTTCACTCGAGCAGGAACCAGTTATTGTCCATCCTCCCCACGCAAGCCCTGCTAAAATGGACAGGGCTTTCTGCTATTTCCAACCTCTTCTGTGATTGGCTGCTTATTTAGGTCATAAGCATTTTGCAAGCAGATTTAGTCGATTATGGATACTTAGAGGATTACTGGCAACTGAGAAAAACAGTGTAAAACAAGCAAACTTTCAAACAGTTTAATTTCAGAACTGTGAAAATACATAATTCAATGGAATTTTCGGAACTGTGATAGCACCTTTCAACAATACACAATTTCTCCATTTGTAACTGTGAAACAGAAGCAACAATTTCAAACTGTGATGTAGCAGTCTCTGATTGGCTGAGCCAAAACTGGGTCAGCTAATTAAGTATTCATGAATTAGCAAAGGTTATGGGCCATTTTGTCACGGTATGACTTGGGATGATGGTTATTGTCATGTAGTACAAACCACATATGGGGGAGTAGCCGGAAACACTACACTCGAGAATTGACGTTGGCACTTCCCGGAAACACGAGGCTCGAGTCTGGCGTGTTCGGAAACAAATCCTCGTTACCCATGTCACCCGAGTTACTAGTGGAACCTTTCCGAAAATGCCCTAAGATTACCTTCAACTAAGCTAAAATATTAGGCCTACATGTGTATTGAAGTACCACGAAGGAAAGTAATTTCGATTTAAAAACCAATCATTGAATAATCATGAATAAACGGGGACAGTGGTGTATGGATATGTAATGAATGATGGTTGTGCCTTGTTAAATGTTCTGCTTGGACATGGCCTTTTCAAAATTCTTGATTGGTCTAATTTTAGTGTTCATTAAAATGTTCCATTTTCTTGCAGCTTAAGAGTGCCTGGGCCGGTTACTATGACTACAACTACTACGATCAAAACCTCATCATTGGCAACCATCCGTATTATAATAATATGTTAATGGCCGTTGGCTCAAGTGGACACGGAATACAACACTCTCCTGCTATTGGTCGAGCAATTAGCGAACTTGTCGTTGACGACGAATATAAAACCATCGATCTCAGTCGGTTTAGTTTCGACAGAGTGTTGGATGACGAGCCTGTCTACGAACATAATATCGTCTGAGGTTATTCCTGCGAGGATTTGACTTTGAGTAATCCTGGAAGATTTCCTTCCACTCCCCATAAACTGTTAACAATTTGGGGTTCTTATTAAATCATCAGTACAATACAGGGATTATATTAAGTGCATTGACTGAACTGTTGGACATAATTTTATGTGACCTTGAAGAATTTGTTGTTACCTTAAGGTGGCTCGCTACTCTTGCAAAGTGGTAGTTAGCGCACATTCACGCGCAGCCAGGCAGGCCCTATCTATGGTAACGTCACCATTGCAGCTGATACTATTTCAGCATCTTTTTAAATTCTGATAATTTCATACATCGGCGGCTTCGTTTGCAATTTGCGCCACTTCTACTGGGGTTAGAGACTTCTCGTTTGGAGCATGCGCCATGAAGAGTACTATATACAGCCGGAGATTCAACTTGATACTCAAAACAGAAAATTTTTACTGGCGATTTTCGTCAAGCAGGTCTAATTTCTCAAAAATGACTTTGTGATATAAATTAATGTTTATATCAATTTCAAGTGTGGTATGAAGGCTGGTCTATATCATCATATTGTTCCTAACTATTTTTGGAAAAAAATGACAAAGAAATGAAAAATCCGATCTCGTCAATTTTTTTTAGCGCCATGGTTTATAAAAAAAGTTAAAATTGTCAAAATTTAAACTTATAATCCGAGCCCCTTGGAAAGTCCTTTAAACTAAAATATATCTCTTTGAAATTTTAATCGCCTTTTCCATGAAAGTGTCTTCTTTAATTTCATCCTTCATTGTAAGAAAAATAAGAAAAAAATTCAGTTTTTCAGGTTTGTGTGGACTGACTTTCTGGTACATAACCCCAAATATTTTTTTAAAAAGGCTGGCAGCGACCACTTTTGTTTACATATCCTTGCTATAAACTATATTTTGGATCATTCTAAACTGTTTTTAAGAAATCCTATCTTTGAAAGTTCACGAGTATCGAACCACCTTAAAGAATGTCATGTGATCTTAGAGAATGTCAAGTGACCTTAAAGGATGAAATTTGACCATGAAGAATGTCATGTGACCATGAAGCATGTCATGTGACCATAAGAATGTCATGTGACCATGAAGAATGTCATGTCACCATGAAGCATGTCATGTGACCATGAAGAATGTCTCGGGACCTTAAATAATATCATTTGACCTTAAATAATGTCTTGTGAAAATAGGAGGGCTTGCCCAGCTGTAGTTGAACTTAAAATGTTGTGTCAAGTTGGTCCTTGTATGTTATGTTTAATGATTGCGAGAGTGCTAAGTTATTTTTTTTTGCACTAAATAAGTATTTAAGTTGTTTGTTGAGTTTCGACATTTTTTAAAGTCTACAATTGTCTTATGTTGATGCTATATCTCCAGTGTGTTGAAATTCAATGTATGTAAATCATGTAAATGTGAGAACAATATACAAACTCATACTGTATAAAAATTTACTATCTATTTATTTGAATGAAAACTTATCTATACCAGTATTTTTATTATTGTAAATATGTACAATGGAGACCAGAATAAAGCATATAGTTTTTATTGAAGATTAAAAATTTTTATTTTTATTGCTTGGAAATAATGATTGGCAATTAATGCAGTTAACCTTTGTGAAGGGCACCATAAACCTACTTTTTGCGAAATTCTGTGGAATATGCCATTATTAGACTATGAATTGAAAAAATAAGCGCAATATGTGGATATAGTTTGAGTGACAGCATAAAATGGGTGGGTAAAGTTAGTCTCAGAAAGGGGATACCCTCTAGGCCTCCACGTGTGGGCACCACTGTACCACAACACAGTACACATTGTCAGCAATTGGTGAGTTAGAGTAACATTTTCCACTGTGTGTCAGCACTAGTCCATTGAGGATAAAAATTCTGTTATTAGTATCTTTGATTCATGCATGTATGCCTGCAGTGGCTGCCACCTGAATTACATTTTACCATACTTGTTGCATAACTTGTCAACCAAATAATTTCATTAACCATTAAGGGCTATAAAGTTAATTAGTTGACTCCCGAATTGTCCTGATATGGACATTCATTGATTTGTATGTGACATGTGTCAAATGTCACAGTGACCGTAGTGCAAGCCCACACAATGGGGTTAATTATTGAAATATGTCATCCTGACCTCTATTTTCATGCATGTGCCTGAGCTGAGCTGCATTTGGACTAATAATCTGCTCATGACTGCGGCTCAATCTTACATAAGTGAGAGCCAATATATATCCTTCCTGACAATTATATTTATGTAAGACTGCGATTGGATATCTGAAGTTCTGTATACTAGACATTTTAGTAAACTCGAGCAGATTATATCGTTTCTACTTCTTTTCGATGAACATGATGAAATAAGTCATTTAAATAGAAATTAAATTTATACACATGTATAACTAAATTTCTATTTGAATAAGTTTTGTATTTACTATTTAGAAAAAGGATAAAGATATGATTTTCAGTATTTATGGTATTTATTCAGGACAACAGTATATCAACAGAAATATGTAACGGTGACAATATTAACAAATTACAACTCTGTACAATTCCATCCACATGTAAATTTTCACCGAATCTTACAGGAATGGCACTTTATAAATATCTTGTATTTACAACTTGTATTTACAACATTCAAAAGAACTCAAAAAGACTTGAGTACGATGGCTGAACAATCATGGATTTGATAAGGCAGTTCTTTAACATATATATCTGTAAATATCACTGAATATCCGCAGACAGTCATCAACATTTTCAAAGCTATCTCTGATGGCCGAATTTGAAAATTAATATTTTTTTCATATTTGAAGATACTAACTCTTAAGTTGACAGTAGCTTTAAATATTTTAACACCCAATTTAGCCTGGTTTTTACATTAATTCATTTACATTTTAGCATTTAATCATACGAAACAATATAATTACCCTGTATTTTGTATAATACATTAAAGAGACATTCTTAGCTCAGAAAAAGTACAATTCATCCATATTGGCATGTGCTATGAAAAGGCCTGACACTCATAATCTTGAAAACTTGTATGACTACACTTAAACAATTCATCAGTTCATTTTATGAACAAAGTTGAAAACTGACAAATACTTAATTCAACACAAACAAACAATATTGTTCCACAACAACAAACAAATAATATAAATATAACTTTTCATAATGTTATGTACAAATAAAATTGGACTTGCAAAAATTTCACCGACTTCATACACTCTCACTTCAAGTGGAACCTTACATTTTAACACATTTTCACAGGGCACAAACATACGGATATATTATCCATTCTTTTCTATCAATTTATAAAACATCACATGTTCCATCACATATCAGTATCTGCAAAGTATCTCATCACTTACATTTGAGAAAACGCGAGTAAAAAAATGAAAATATTGTAATTTTTTCTATCACCGAGTTAGAAATACTGGGAATGATATACTGATGACAAAAAAGTTTATTTAAATATATTAGGGAACTTCTTGTTCTTTTCATTGTAACGTTTTGGGACTGCATTCAAATCATCTAAATGCCGAAATGTCTCATAAGTAACTTTCTTTTACAATTAGAGACTTAAATATTGACTCACAAATTTTTACTATACTGTGCAACTCAATTGGTTTAACATGTTTTAAAGCTCTCATGTACTCTTAATCATGTATACTCGATCCGGCAAGCATACAATTTCTTATTTGTTTTGATTATACTAATATTTTCTGAATCAAACAAGTTATTTCACCAGGAGAGACATCACTCATCGAACATGCAAAGTGACAACCAAAATAAACGCTATTTTTGCAGAGAGACATCACAATTATTCTTAAAATTCTCGTAGAACAGCTCAGTTCCGAGAAATACAAATCTGCCAGTTGAACGATGAATTATGAATGTCAGAAGTCACGAATCTCAAATTTCAAATAATTTCAATTTAAAAATTTCGCTACAACCTTCACATTTAAACACTTGTTGTGCAGGATGTTGCTCTTAACTTAAATTGTCAAAATATTCTGATACTATTTCCCACCGGTAAAGTGTCGACCTTTTCTTTTCATATTTTGAAATATCGAATCACAAACCAAAATCATGAAAAAAAAATTTGCCGTAAAATTCCCTCTAGTTGAACTTATCATTAAAATAGAAAGTCTTTTTTTGCGCTGTTTTTATATAGTATTTTGTTATGAAAGAAAAATTTTGAATTCTATCTGGATACAGAATGAATCTTCGTTTAAAATACTGAAAAGACAATGGCTTTCTTTGATAATTAGCCATTTTCACTGGTATTAAAGTCACGTTTTTTTCTGCAGATATAGACTTAACATGTCTACATCTATCCATATTCCATAGAGCTATCATAACATCACAGACATCAAAATGATACAAATTCTTGAAAAAATTTCAATAATTTAGGACAGTAACAATAACATTTACGCGTTAAATTTGCAGTCTCTTTTTTTCTCATAAATTGAAAACTTGTATACAATCATCCATCACAATTCATAACTTTTCACCAGGCTCATGGGGACATGTACATAAGCAACAGTATTTGGTCAGTCTATAATTTGACTCTTATCTACCGGTATATGACAATATATGCCGATATATATACGTAAGAGTCAGCGCTGGCAGCCATCGTGAATGCTGCTAAAAAGTTCCATCTCAAAATGCTGTAAGTTTGAATCAATCTTCATGTTTTAACAACTGTCTTGATATTGTTACGAGTCATATTGCGACTGTCTTTCGAGTTGTTGTGTTCACTTATTTTTACAGATTGCTAAGAGTATGACAAATGCAATTTTGTAACTCTGTAGACTCCAATGTTGAGAAAATTAATGCAGATTTAAGTTGTTGTTTTTCTATTTGGATCCTTGATCAGCAAGTCCTTAGCTGCAGTTCACAGCTACAGTTGAAGCAACTGTTCAGAAATATTCTCCAACGCTACAGTTTAGAAGGCTGCAGTCTCCTCGCTCAAATGAACATCTTACCCAGGAGCAAGATTATTAACTTTTGAGTCGACAGTTGCAAAATACAATGCTAATTTATTTATTCCAGAATCAGAATCCATCGCTGTTCCTTTCGGAATTTGTGACCTTATTTACACTTCAGCAATCAGCATTGTTGTTCGCATTATTTGCACTGTCCAACAACATTGTTCACAGTGATCGACATTGTTGACAATCTAACAACATTTTTTGCACTGTACTGTCCAGTTATTCACTTATCACATTATTGTCGTCAACATTGTTTACACTGCTCAACAACATTGTTTACACTGCTCCACAACATTGTTTGCAGTGTTCAACAATGTTCCTCACAGCATTCAACATTCTTCACACTGTTCAACAACATTGTTTGCAGTGTTCAACAACATTCTTCGCAGCATTCCACATTTTTCGCAGTGTTTAATGAGACAAGTTGTTGTTGAGTAGGAAAGGCACGTAGATCATACGATTCTTTAAAAGGTGAGCGGCTACGGAACTGATCTGTGGTATCAAGAGAAGCAGTTGGCCCAGACGACTCCACTGGCGAGGGTAGCGTTGATTGATGAAGTGATCTAACGACGCCAAGTACAAGTCTTGGATCTCCATAAGAGAAGCGTTCGTCTCTCCTTCTCCTGAAAAGACATAATTAAACGCAAATTGAGTAATGCAATTAGGTTATAACTTAATTAGATAACACGCAGGTGTACTGTGGAGTGCTTTTGAGCAGTTTCCCAGAAAATACCCTATATGTATATTAATAACAACTAGTTTTTATAACTTTGTGAGACATTAGTCTAATAGGTATACTGTATACTATGTATAGCGCTTCTGAGCAGTTTACTGCAAAATACGCTCAACACATAGATAGGTACTATTATTAGGTTGATATGTAAAAATTCTTCGAAGCACAAGAGATTGTGTTATGGCCACTATGGGAAGATGGATGGATGACAGGGGCTTTACGTCTTGTATTCATGCACTGTGGTAGGCCAAATAAGACAGGGAGAGGCTAAGATCTGAACAAATTATTCCAATTTGCTTTTAAAACAGACATGATTTGCAAAATACAAACAATCTTTTAAATTAAATTAATATCATTTATGAAATCACAGTAATGCACATGTTCGTAGAAATCTGCACCGTAAAAACCCAATCAATTTTGTCTGACAAATTGAGTGATGAATAAATAATTACAATTGCGCAAAAACTGGGCCATAAAAAAAATTATGTTTCCTGTTATTCTGTGTGAAGCATTAAATTTTATGCTTTTCTTGCCATTTAAAGTAAAATATTGCAAGCTACTTTTATTAGTTATCACTTTTATACTACCAATTAACCTAAATTGACAACTTTCGTACACTTTTATTGCCTTCACGTGAAGGGTGGAAATTTCACAACCATAAAAATATGACATAGAATTATTAGGCTCATCAGTTAAATAAAAATATGTAACTGAGAACTGAGAAGCAGTTTTAGTGAGCTTGTTAAATTGTTTTATGAAGTTGAAACTCATATGATTTTTTGCTGACAAAAAAGTTAAGCCACAATTTCAGTTGACTGATCGATTAAAAAAAAGATATTACAGCAATTTTTTGTAAATTTTTACCATGAACTGACCTCAGAAAAATAACCTAAAGAAGATCTGAAAAGCAAAAAAAAATATTATATTTTGCCTTACAATGAAAATTTGTGTGACCTTACCTTGAGAAAGTAGAACGAGGACCTTGAGACAGACGTACTCCTCTTGGGAAACCCCTAATTTCTGCAGGATAGATAGAATGAAAGTCATTTTGTTGATCACCTCTCCGATCTCTTCTTTCAACTCGTCGAAGGTGATGGATTTCTGGAGCATATTTCTCATGAAGTGGTGAATTCTCTCGAGATAAGAGTTAGCCGTCTCTTTGACGAACTCATTCTGATTGGACGGAGTAGAATGTGGTTGATTACGGCTGATGTGTACGACCATCGACAGGACGACCAGCTCGTGCCATTTGGTCGTTAAGAGCTCCGTGTGGAGGGGTAAAGGCAGGCGGTCGTAATAGGGTAACTTCTGAGTCCAATCGACCAACTGGGAGACTATATCGTCTCCCAATTGGGCGAGTACTTGGGCTACGTTATCTTGGCCGTTAAGGCTGAAGTTCAAGTTGCCAATGTTCTGCTTGGCTTCGCATTCTAACAATTTCTGGACGACCCTGGCGCTTTCCGCCAGTTCCTCCACCTTCTCGCTGACCTCCTGCTTCTCCCCTTCTCCTATAGAGGGCAGCATGCTGTTGCGGCAGTTCAAACGGAGCGTTTCCTCCAGAGGATTAGACTTCAGTTTTGCTGGTGTGGGTGACGTTGGTCCCTGGTTACTACTCTGACTGTTCTGACAGCTACTGTTACTGCTACTACTGCTACTACTGAACCCGACTGGACCCAAAGGACCTTGCGCTGGTAGACTGTACCTCCTTTTGCGTTTGTATTTCACCTGCAACAAAAAAAACATTCAATTAATTCACATGAATTGATATACTATTAGATACATTATTGGTAAATTGGCTAAATTCCATCTCAGATCTTCAGCGCCAGGCATATAAACTCCTCTGCCAAAGCCAGATCATCAATAAAATAATAGGAATCCAGGTCAAACTTCATTTCAAAGTAAGTTTGTTCAATCTCCCAGTTAAATGTCCCGGTTAAATCCTAAAAGACAATGCCAGGGATGTACTCCTGTTGTGGTCAAAACTTATTTCATAACATGAACATGAACTGACAAACTATTTGATTAAATGTATCCCTTCTTGCTGTTAAATTTAACCAAATCATTGAGAAAAAAATTGCCATTACACAAATCAATTAAATTGTACTTGTAAGTCACACCTTCTATACATAATCCAAGGTACGGCCATTTTGTGGTTCGCTGCCTTTATATCCTACATTGCCTACATCATGTACACTTGTCCGAGTCAGACTAAGTACATTTGAGTTCATGGCCACCCTCAGCCATTCATGATGTGTATTCAGAGGCGGAGGGACTCTACAGCCCAAGGTTAAATCGAAAGAAACCAAGGGTATGGCAAAAAGTAGGAAATTTCCCAGCTCTATCATCTAATAACAAAAGGTAGACTGCTAGACTTCATTGATAACGCTAAGAAAAGTCTAATAGCGGGTCTCATTTTAACCCAACTTACTTATTTTTCTTTCTTACTTTTACATCAAATTCTACATCATAGAAATTGGAAAAATAAACTTAATTTTAGTCTATAGATAGCTATTAAAATTATAGTCATAATGACACCCAGAGAATCTACCCTAGACGAATCTCTCAGGACCGCTGCATTATCATAGATTTGCGTCACGAGCGTCTTGACCAATCAGCGTGCAGCATTTCTCTCCACTTCGAAAGTTTACCGGCAATTTGCGAAGCAACTATTGACTCCTCAGAGACGTATGATACATCATTTTAAAGGTCTCAGAGAGATCTATCTACTCATATAAGAATCACACCCGTAACCTTACCGGAAAGTGCATAATAGAGAAATCGGCCTCATTCGCATAACATGCTTGAGGGTCTGTTCATTGGTCAGCTTTGTGGGTGTGTCTGACTTAATCACTGAAGGCTTTGCTGAAGTGCATAATGATGACACTTATTAAAATATTTTACACTTCCAATAATACTTACTCTGTATATATTTCTGTACATGGACCCATTATTTCGACCTCCTGGCATACGATCTTCCCGAACAGCTGAAAATAAAGAGAAAACAATTAAATCGAATGAAATAATCACTTTTTAAAATTATTGAAAAATTACATTCACCTTGTTTATGTCAGATCAACTCAGGGAAGTAGACTCATGGACGAAATGCTAAAAAATGTTTAGACCCCAATATTAAAATCTCCTAGACAATATTAAATGCTCGTATTCAAACTTAAGCCAGGGGATTAAAAGACCCCTCACAAGCCGTTAACATGCAACATGTTAAGGACTCCCGCTCACTATCTCCCATTTCTTGAGAGGCAAAAACTAGCTTCAGAGGGCTGCACTAACCCTATCCATGCCGAATTTTCACAAAAATTTACTTAATATATAAATCCACAAAGCATTCACTAGTTCACTATTTAATATCTAGATAAATTTGCAGTATTTCTCGAAATTATTAAATTACTAATTCAAAATTCTCACTCTACCATTTTTCAAAATTTATAGTGGAAGTTAAATCCATCTATCCCATATCCTACTAAATAATGCAAGAGATTTTTAACACCGTAGCATCCTCAAAACACTTAATGCCAGACTTTATATAAACACCCTGTTTCATTGACCTTCCATTTTTAGCTATTTTTCTGAACCATTTTCCCTTTTATTTTCGTGTTTTTTAAACTCGACATAGCACTGAGGCGCAGTGGGAAAGTCAATACTCCAACATACGACTATTCACAATAAAATATATATACGACATAATGAATTGCATACTGAATATATTTGATATGTGTGTGTTTGATCAAACTTTTGATGTGTGTTGAATATATAATTTCATCCTCTTTTTTTCTTCTTTTTTTCTTAATTTCGAAGTATGTTTTTTTTTTTCTTTTTTTTTGATAGTATAGATCAGCATTAATAGCACATTTACAATTTTGTCATAAGATTAAGCTTAATTTAGTCCAAAACAATTTTTTCATATGTATGAATATTCAAGCACATGCGTATGTGATATTTTTAACTCTGTTTACCCAACTAAATATAGCTGAAGCTCTAGGCTAAACAAAGAGTGCATAGTTTTTTGTGCACCCTGATTTTTTTATGGCAATCTCCAGACAGCCCTCATTCATCCTAGACATCTTATTTTGCTGACTGGATGGATTTAGATGGATGATTGGAGCTTTACATCCTGTATTCATGCACTTTGTAGGCTAATTAGGACAGGAGGAGGACAGAGCAATAAGGCAAAGGATGAATGAAACTGCTGTCCAACATAAGTCAAGGTGACCCAGCCAGAGTGGGAATCGAACCTGGGACCAGTAACTAGCAACTAAAGAATATAATTTTCAAAGCCAGTCAAGGATGTTCAATAGTTTTGATCAACACTGCAACTGTGAATATATATAGATATACATGTATATCAAATATTGTCATAAACGGATTACTTATGAACCTTTGGTATTACATAATGATGATCAATCACGATCAGTGGCGGATCCTGACAAGGCTATTGGGGGGGAGGGGTTATTTTAAAAAGTTAGGTGGGCCATGGTTTCTTTTTTAACTAAATGACTTTATTCATTTAGCTGCATAATCAATTCTATAATTTTCATTCACTGACTTAAAAGGCTAAATAAATTTTATTTGATTATTTTAAACTGCTGGGCCTAATATTAACACTATAAATTTAACAAGTTTGGATATGACCCTTAGCAAAATGTAGGTCTGTATAGTCATATATAATCATTGATTTCTCATTCTGAACTTAGGACTACCACAACGTGACTCCTGTCACTATCTTTATTTCTTTTTTTGGGCGAACTCGATTTTCTGTCACATGGCAGAACCACGCGACCAGGCAGTTGGTCCAGGTACACGTGCCTGACCCATTTAACAGAGCGCCACCAGTGGTGACTTGGGCAACTGAATGGAATGCCCACAAGTGAACTGAGTGGGGCAGCAGACGATCCTTTGGATCCCCCCCCCCCCTTTCCTATTTTTGGAGGCCAATGGAGGGAAAAGAAAAATTGGCCAGGTTCACCAGAAATTGATTTAACATGACATTGAGACAAGTAGATCCATATCACTATATTATTAATGCTTTCATCTCATGCAAAGTTTTCCATGAAAAGGTTTACTGTATACCAACCGGTAATGATTGAATACCAGGGTTTACTCTGCATGTATTTAACCATTAATAAGTTACATTTAATAAACAGTTTTACTCAATTTCTGCAGTATTTATGAATGAGGCATGAGGTTCATAGTAAAAACTATAGGCCTATGTATTTCCAAGTGCTGGGTTCTAAGAAATTACTGTAAGAAAGCTTGGTCCTTGGCTCCTTGCTGCATGTAGTTAGAAAAGTAAAAATACAGAACGTAAAGCCTCTGCAGTTAAATCGTTTATCCTTCTTGAAAATCTCACAGATCCCCAAATATCAATCTAGGGCACAAGACAGCCTGCAGCCCCTGCAGTTTTCTCCAGGTCATCCAAAAATGCAGGATGAGCTAAAAATAGACCACTGCAGCGGCCAATGACCTTGCTGAGCAAATGGCACAGTTGTCCTTGACCCGTTTGCAGTAACACTGCCCTTGAGCATGTGAGCTCGTGCTGAGGGGACCATTTCACATACAAACCAAGTGATTTGGCCAGTTTCTTTTTCAATGTAACTGCATGTAAATGGATTTATAATTGTATGATGATGGCTCTATGACATATAATTTATGTATACTTGACAAGCCTAAATACATTTTTCTCGTATCTCTTTATTTCTTTAGATAGTTATTTTCTTTTCATCACATTTTAGCATTCAGCTAAAGGCAGTGGCGGATCCAGGGGGGGGGGGCTAAGAACGCCCCCCCCCCCAACTCTACGCTGTCTGGATCCGCCACTGTAAGGCCTTTTGGAATTTGATTTGCAATGTCCTCATGTCCAACTGACTATGGCCTTCATTTAAAAAAAAAGATCCATTCCTCAATTAAAAATTGCTTACAATTGCTTAGGGGTGACCATTTAATTTTTTAATTTCCAGGGAGGGCTTGGAGTTTTCCTTGGCGGGAAACTACTATAGTATTTATTTCACGGTTACCGCGGCAGTATTTATTTATTTCAACTGCGCGAAGTCCCTGAATATTCATTCCTAAATCAAGCAACTCCTTATTAGGAAACACCCAAACCAGAAATTATTTATGTCAAGACTGCCCGAAAATTATTCATTTCATCAAAACTGAGCAAGAAATTCATTAATAAAGAACTCTAAGCCCCCCCCCCCCCAATACTAAATGGTCATCCCCTTATTCATGTGAACCATGTGACTGGTGACAAAAAGTTAGCTTTTTGGTGAAAAATTAAATTGCTTGCCAATGGTAAAATCTATTGAGACCAGAAGACCTTGTACATTTCAATAAGCCAGTCTCATCCAGACGATAAATTACATGTGTGGTGAAAATTGCATGCTCAGTACCTGGTGTTTTCAGTCACGTTGTACAGCCATGTGCACAGTGCGAAGATAAAAATAGGAAATAATATATGTGACACAAAAATAAGAAACACACAAAAATTGTTATAAACTTCAAAGTGTATTTGTTCAATAAAATTGTTGTCAAAGATTCAAGGTCAAGTTTAATTTATCAAGACATACTTCATATTTTCCTGAATGGCAACTTAAATGTCGATTTGATTTCTTTTTTCTCTTTCAAGCCGGCTCTCCGGCATTTACTTAGGGTGGAAATCGACACATACCACTTTTACACCTTCTTTTTTTTAGAGCGCATACTTTAGTGAGGCTTTAAGAAACAAGAAAATTTTTTCAAAAAAAAATAGAGGCGATTATTAAAGCAAATTCAGCTTTTTCAGCAAATTAGACCACATCTGCATGTTTTTTACGCCGATCCCGCAAAAAGCGTCCCGTCCCGCACCTGCCCATCCGCGTTTTATTACGAAATCCCGCGTCCCGCCGTTCCGCAGATTTGGTCCGCATTTTATGCACGACGCTACCCCCGTTCTGCTGACGTATATTCACACGCTGATTCTTGAATCTTAGGAAAAGCCTCCTGTCGGGAGGCCTGTGGCCATCTATACAGAGGCGAGTGGCTATATATAGAATCACTAAGACTATATCGGCGATGGGCTGATGCATCGCCTCTAAAAAATATCTAGACTACAGCGCGTTCATAAGAAACAGGGAAAGAGGAAAATTTTGCATTGAAATTTGTGTTTTAGTGTGTCATGATGCTGATGATGTGTCATGAACAACACACTGGTTTCAATGTTACTTTACTTTGAGAAGACCATTGTCCATTGATGCCATTAAGTGAAGACTCACAAGGAAAATGTTACAGTATCTGATTATCAGTAGTCAATAGTCATCAACCTTTGGTATAAGCATTTATTAGTAGTAATTACTCTAAAATTAGTTACGACACATGAAAAGGCCGGTTCTTGATCTAGACTCATCAAACAGGTTCTATGATGATGGATGGACAATTGGGGCTTTACGTCCTGTTTTGATGCTTGGTAGGGTAATTAGGACAGGAAGAGGACACGGCAAAGGATGATTGAAACAGCCGTCCAACATAGGCCCAGGTGACCCGGCAACAGCTGGATTCGAACCCTGAACCCAGCGATTGGCTGCCCAGCACACTACCACTAGACAAGAGCTGGATTTGAACCAAAGACCCAGTGATTGGCAGCCCGGCACACTACCACAAGACCAACCCTCCCCCAAATAGCATATATAATTTGTCCCCTGAACATTACTCTCAAACATTGTCAAAATAAGACAGGAAACAAACAGCAACGTAGAGGGCCCCTCAATAACCCTAGCTGTTGACATTTCACTTTCAATTTTTAATTCATATTCTATTCCAAGAAATATAATGATCTTATTTCCTTCTTTTCTTCATCCAAGTGCATTTCTCACGTGGATTGAAAACGTGAAGACAGAGAAATAAAATTATTCATGACGTCATCATATCTCCTTTAAGAAACCAAAAATGTCAAATACATCTCCAACAAAATGACAGTAATTGGTATAAATTAATTGCTTTTAGTGTGCGGAAATAACTCAAAATCCACACACACATATAGGAAATTCTAGGCCTAAATTATATATGAGAAAGAATGGCATACCAATTAGGCCAACTGAGCAAACGTTTTGGGTTTCAGAGCTATTTCGCAGCAAAACTTGCGGTTTTCTTAAACAAGCTAATGTTAAAATTGTCACTCATGACAGATCAATTTAAACCAATTATTTCAATGCATTAGTATTATGATTTATTGATTTAAATTAGATTTTCTTAAAAATTTTAATCCGTGCTCAACATTTTATTATTATTTTTTTTAAGCAAACTTTTGCAGATCCTGGCTTCGTAGTTGAGAAAAAAATTCATGTACTGCGCAGTGGTAACTTGCAACTAAACAGCACTGGCGACTACAGCAAGTCACAATAGGAATTGTGATGTGAATGGTATCAAATTAATCTCGATAGGCCTAACTATTATTCTTGATGGATGAATGGGCTTCATTTCCTGTATTTATATACAAAGTTAACCAATTAGGACAGGAGGACACGGCAATGAAGGGAATGATGATCGAAACAGCCATCCAACAAAGGCCAGGTGACCCTGCAAGAGCTGGATTTGGACCCGGGACCAGCAATTAGCAGCCCAATACAACACCGCTGAGCTAACCCTCAACTTTTTTCTAATTGTGTACAATCAAGAGTGATGATTAAAATTACATGTTAGGGGGTTGGTTATGGCTTTAGGTCCTGTATTTATGAGGCAGGGTGCACTCTTGGTACAGGACGAAACATCCATCTAACATGGGATGCCCAGAGCAGGAATCGAACCCAGGTCCAAGGGGTTAGCCGCCCAGGACCCTACCACTGAGCTAATGAGCAGGAATAACATGATAAGTATAGGAATATCACTACGCCCTAAGGAGTTGCATACTATATTAGCATATCCAGTCCAGAGTCTATTTCCCTGAGAGTTCACTGTCAAACTGTACATTAAACAAATATTAAAATGTAACATATTGACAATGCAATGACACTTACAAGGGAAGATCTGCTAACAACACGAACAAGGGACAGTCCAAACTTACAACAGGGTTCCCACAAAATTTTTTCGATCAAAATTTGATGAATCTCCACTACAAAATTTGAGCAATTTAAGATTTTCAATGACTTATCAAAGTCGAGACGCACCAAGAAGCAAATTTCCGAGATGACTTCCCTATCCCTCTCGCAAAATGTATAACCAACTAAAGCCAGAATTTTGAGAATTTCTGCTTCAAATTCAAGAACTCTTTCTGAACTTTCCAGGACTTTAATTATCAAATTTCTAGGACTTTTAGGGAATTGTTTTGGAAAAATCTTACTTTAATGCCTTTTTTTTTAACATCGCCTGGGCATTCAACATAACTTGACATTGTCACATTCATGCAACAGCAGATTTTCAAGGAGTTTTGTCGACAGATAATGAGGATTCCAGAACTCCAGGTCCACCTGACTTTCTCTAGTTTTTAAGGAGTTTTCCGTGACTTTCCAGGACCACTTGTTTTTGAAGGACCGTGGCAACATGACCACAATTTTTTCTATGACTTTCCAATCCATTACTTTACTCTGGGAACCCTGTTTTAACAAAAAAATTAGTAAATGAAAAAGACAAAAGAGCAACTCACCAGCTAGTATCATTCCCTTTTGTATGCATTTCTTGAACCTGCAGAACTGGCATCTATTCCTCAAAGCCTTGGTGACCTCACACCTCTCCTCTCCTATACAGGTGTAGATCCTTTTGTTTTGGACAGTTCTCTTGAAGAACCCCTTGCATCTGAAAAACACCATGAAATAATAAAGAATTTTGTTCCACATACATTGTATACATATATAGATAATGTAAAAATTTGTCCTACTTGTTTTTATAGAGGATCACTTGGCTGGCTTCAGCCATTAACTTACATCTGCTGATCTGTGACTTTGTCATTATTTTAAGAGAAATGTAGGTAAAAAAAAATATTTTAAAATATATCTTTAAAAAGATTTTTAGTAAAGTGCAGGTAAAAATAAATTGTAAACAATTTAAATAAATACACACGAAAGTACTTTCTGTGGTATTTTTAAATTGTCTGCATAGTTATTAGTTAGATAATTTATAAATGTACCCATTGAGCATGTCACAAACTGTCACATGCACAAGTCTAGTTATGTTAAATGACCTTCAAGGATATGTACAGTCTACTGTGTCCAATCCTCCAACAGAAATGATGTCGGATGATGCTGTGTCCTGATCCTGCCCTAATTAGCCTACCGAATGAGTAAGTTCAGGACGTAAAGTCCCAATCATACTTGTATCAATGTGTCAGACTTCTATCTATCTCACTTATAGTCAATCATCATACAGAAGTCTATTTTTTGACTCACCTAGGAGATTTGTTGTCTATTTATCTATCTAATTATTCTATTTATCTATTTATCTATTTATCTATTTATTCTATCTATCTATCTATCTATCTATCCATCCATCCATCCCAGAATCTCACCTTATCTATTTATCTATCCATCTATCTATCTATCTACCTATCTACCTACCTACCTACATACCTACCTATCTATCTATCTATCTATCTATCTATCTATCTATCTATCTATCTATCTATCTATCTATCTATCTATCTATCCATCTATCTATCTATCATTGCCTTTGGCTTACCATCTATATAATTATATCTTAGTTTTTTGGAAAACATGTCCTTTTTAAGGAATTTTGAAATTTAACCTTTAGAAAGATTCACTTCACATCAGATTGACATTTTGTCAATTCATTTGGTTGCCATGGAAATCGTGATGCCACAGAGTTAGTCACGTGGACTGACGTGGGTGTTACCAAGGCAACTATGGATGAGACCAAGGCTGGCAGGTCTTGTAATTGGTAAAGCTTGATTATAAAATATAAATCAAATGGTTCATGATTCAATGATTTACTCAATCAATGAATGATGCACTCAACGATGCACTTATCAATCAATCAATCAATCAGATGCACTGCTGCAATCTGTCTTCGGACAAATTATGATCAATCAATAAATCAATCAATCAGATGTACTGCTGGCCTGCTGCTATCTGTTTTTGGACAAATTATGATCAACCAATCAATCAATCTACCTACCTATATGTATTGGTCTATCTATCTATATAGGCCTATTTATCTATCTATATAATACATATTGGGGCCACTACTTTTTTGGCAATATAGGCCCATCTGTCTTTCTACTAATCGGCTTATCTATCCCAATCACTAACTCATGATCATTGCATCAATAATAATCTGATCACATGACATTTCACTTATCTGTCCTCATATAGTACCCTCAAAGCCATGTACCAGCCCTCAGGATGTGTATTAGCCCCCCTAATGCCATGTGATAACATGTATATTACGTTATCACAAGGCATTACACGTATCATTAAATGTATCGGCCCTTGTGTTGTGCCCCACATCGGCCTTATGGCTCACATACCAGCACAACAACAGTGAGGGCAGGTAGGAGTTCCGAAGGGCCGACAGCGGTCTCAAGGGCACAATATCAGGGCCGATGCATACAATGTAAAATGCATGTGATACTTTTACTGCGACAGCGCTGATAAACACTGTATCTGACATGCGATAGTCATATTTTTAACAAATCAGTTCCCTTGTATAACGTATTGGCCCTGTATATCATGACCTTGTCAGATCACCTATCGATCCTCAGGGCCTATACAAGGCTCCCGGGGCACTTTGTTAATTATCACATGGCATTTTAGGGATCTGCCCTCATATTCTCTCAAAGCCATGTATCAGACCTTGAATCACACAATGACCCTCGGGTCCCTCCCTATGGCTGGTATTTGACTCACAGGACATGATTAGGCCTATGATGACATTAGGGCCAATAAATATTATGTAATACTCCAAGCATTTTTTTTATCAAATACAATATATAGGACCTACCATAACACCTATCAATAGGGAAGTCACTCTAACTCATTCAAGGGCAATATCATATCCCTCATACATATTATAGGCCTACTCATACTTAATAATATTTTCCAAGCTATATACAATACCAATTAAATTGAATTTACTAATATCTTCTGAAGTTCTTATAATTATGATAATTTTAAACTTGCATACAAAACGAAAGATTTTAAAAGCAATATATCAGCATGGTTATAAAGACAAAATGTTGAAAATATCACCGATTCATGAAGAAAATATGAAGCTTCCTCAAATATAGAATCCAGATAAATGTTATAAATATAACGAATCCAGCTTTTCTTGAGAAAAAGTCTATTTGACGCCACTACAGGTACGCCAACTAGTGTTACAAACAATACTTCTGAGTTCTGAGCAGCGAGACTGCCAGCTACATGGAAGATTGTATTCCAAGGTAAGGATAGTAAATGATTCTACTAGTGGTGTAAAAGATGTCAACACATGAATGGACTGATTGTAACTAGTTCTTGGGAAGGACGATTGGCCAAAACAACAAATACACAAGCCCATGCTGTTGTAATGTTTATTTTCCTGCAATGCCACTGCCAAGTTCAATGTGACCACGTGATAAGGGCACGTGCGCCATGGCCACGTGATCAACAACGTGCGTTATGGAAGGTTTTGGCAACAGCAGCAGACGATCGATATAGCACAGATCAAACGACACAGCCTCCCAGGTTGGGCCTATGTAATATTGTGCAATGCAGGCGGAGCCGCCAAGGTCCTTGCTTACTATGTTTACCTTGCTAAATGTGTAGGATTGTATTTATGTATTTACATAGTCTGCTCTAAATATATAAGCCTCCCAATTTCCATGAAACAATTTGTAAGGTCCCAAAGGTCCATAAACATCAAATAATGAATCTACTAAAACCATACTCCTGTGGTCATTCCCAAATTTTCTACCAAGAATATAACCACCCATTTCAGTACACATAGACCAAAAATATCATTTTTCTAGGGCAATATTTACACTTCATACATGGTTTTTGACCCACTGTATGGTCATAATTAATGACTCTCTCAGAAATATATATCTACTTCTAAATGCAATGTACTCTTACGAATATGTCTGCATGTTTCATGTATATTGATAAATCATTAATGGCTCAAATTTCAGAGCTAATTATTCTACACCAGCCAAGGTGAGGCAAACAAAAATCATATTTGTGGGAAAACAATACTATTGAATACTGTGTAAGTCTGGAGGCCAAGGTGACTTAGCTGTCAAAATAAGATCAATAATTAATTCGGTATCAAAGGTGTTTCAGTGCACTGTGGCTACCTTGGATACATCATCATGTACATTGGACCTGTTGATCACGTTTTTTTGCAAACGTGTTGCACCTAATAAAAGCAAAGTGTCCTAATCTTCTGAATAACAGATTTAGGCCTACCAAGCACAGCCCAGGAAGTAAGGGGCGACCATTTAATAACCGGGGGTGGGGGGCTTGGGAGTTTTTAAAAAATATATTATTTTTTGCTCAATTTTGGAGGCTTTTTACTTGAGGGGATTTCTTTAATTAATTTTTTTTTTTCTCAGTTTTGGTAAAACACAAATTTTTTTGGTAGTCTCGAAGGGAATAATTTCTGCTAGAGGTATTTCTTTACAAGGTGTTGTTTGTTTGAATGAGCCATTTAGGAATGAATATTTGGGGACTTGATAATTAAATGGTCCCTAAGTGCTTACATTTAGCTGTTTGAGGACGTTGCTGATCATAACAGGCCCTATCTTTCACATTAAATTGTATTGTCATTGGATATCTTGAGACATGATTTTGACCGACACCATGGCAAGTATAGGAAACAGTGTATGACCTGGCTAACTATATAATATGAGTCATTAAGAATAACATGGCAAGTATAAGGATACGACCTTTCAAGAAATATATTGCATGTCTGTAAGCATTCATAATTCCTTGAGTGTAGCATAAATTTCGGTCCAGAAATAATGATAAACAGAAAATCAAATAGGCAAATACCCAAGTACACTTGCAACCTGCAAGTTCAGCCAAGGTGACAAAAATCTATAAAGCCGCAAAATTTTTAAGCCGATGACGTCTTCTGTGGGAGACTGCAGACTCTGCAGTCAACATCATTAAAATATTGATAAGGGACAAATTGATTTAACTTTATACAGGAAATTACCAGATTCTCTGGCCTCTGTGTGGAAATTACATGTGCACTTGTTTGTAAACTTATTATACTCATCAATTAGATTGCCCTGGCTCAAAGAGTCACAGAGCATATTGCGTTGTGTCTGTTCGCAAGTTTGTCCGTGTAGCTGTGTGTATGTGCAAGAAAGGCAGAAGTTTAACTACTCATAGAAAATTTCTTCTTATTTCTATTCATAACGGCTGTCAGCCAATTAGGAAGTTTAACTTTATTTAGTATTCCAACTCTTCCTGGAGAATTAACTTGCCAAATCTGATATAACATCCATAGATCTACTATCTCTCTACTATACATTTATTTCTCAATCAAACCATGGATCTACTTACCCAAAATTTACATGTAGGCCTATGTATGTAAACTGCCCATCAATCTATCTAATATCTGGTATTAAAACTCTCTTCATATAAAAAAATGTGCATACAATAAGTTATAACTTATCTATTGCGTCTTTCCTATTCCCCAGTGCCTGAGTTTGCCTATATACCCATTTTTTCATTCACCTATATATACCCATTTTTGCATTCACAAGCAAAAAGCATAGGTAACCAATACCCGGGTATTTACCAAGTCCACATTCATGACCCACTTCCGAGTGGCCTTGGTGTTGGTTGCAGTTGCACAAGTGAGGTCAAGGGCACCCCAGTGCAGAAAGGTCATTGGCGGTCATTGACCCTGAATCAATAACTGAGGACATTGTGGTCACGTGACCATTGACCATGCATTGACCACTGACCATTTGTTGTGGGCTAAGAATTCCCAGTCAGGTTGGTGCATGAATGAAGCTTTTAAGGGCAACCATTAGCTTTTTTTTGGGGGGGGGGGGCGGTTAGAGAACTTCAAAATTATTTATTGCTAAGAACAAATTTAATTTATTTCAACAAAACTGGCAATAAATAATTTATTAGAAAAAAAAGCCTCCCCTGCCCTCATAATTTGGAGTAAGTGTGCTAATTATTCATTATGGTTGCTTGCTTGTGTAAGTTGTTATTTTCCATATCATGACTTCCTCATGCCTCATCAGCAAAATAAATCCTCACAAAAATGTATGTGCTAAGGCCGGAGCTGGAGTTGTGTTATAAATAAATTATTATATTAGCCATTCTTTTCTGTTTAGGGGAATTTCTTAACAGTACACTTTTTTTTCACCAGAAAGAGTTGTTTTTTTAAGGATTATTATCATAGTGCGAAATAAATCATACCCGGTGTTTCAATGATATTACTTCCCGCAAAGGAAAACTTCATATCTCGAATATCTAAAGGGCACCAAACCCTATAACAGTTCCTTTTATTATGCTATTACAGTGTTGTAACATCCAAACCTAAGAATATCCAGTGGATATTCTTAGTCCAAACCCAAAATCAAAGGAAATCCAACTTTCATGGTTGACCCATTTTTTGCCCACGTGTCTGACATTGTTTATTTGACTGTGACCCAGTTTTGGAAGTTGACCCAGTTTTTTTTCTGTTTTCTGTACTAAAGACTTAACATTGGCCTGGCCACTTCCCCAATGTCAGTTGTAGTGCAGGGGCACTGTGCAGGCATTTGCCCATGTTGTTGATGGCATGACTATGCAGCTACGACTTAAAAAGTGAAATAAAAACGTTGTTTATTTGATTGGGTTTATGCTTATGGCCTACATGTGGACGTCATGGTTGAACCCCAAAAGGAAGAACATATCTTTAGTGATAAATACCTATTTTTCTGGTTTATTTTTAACTTTCAGATATTCTGAGAAAGAAACAGGGTCTTTTAAAAAATAACTTAGCCTACATTTTCTTGACAGAAATTAATGAGGGATGAAGCTCAGAGGTACAGCTGCTAGCCTGCTAAATTCTACGCCTCTGGGACCCGGGTTCAAATCCCAGTCTTGGCAATTCATGTTAGACAGATCTATGCTTCATCTTGTGCCAAGAGGGGAGAGCTAAAGCCATTGAACCACTTGTATGCCTAATATTTGCCATAAATGTAACTTAACAAGTACACCAAACAGTGCTAAAGATCCCACATTCAAATCTGGTTTCGTCCCATGGTTTTCATCCGCAGAAAGGTATTATATCATATTTAAATGGCAGTATAGACCTGTATTTTCAGTACCTGAAGCAAATAATTAAAAGACCCCACCCATGCTAATTAATAGCAATGCCATATTTGTCTGATTGAAAGTCCACTGTTAACAAATTTGACAAAACTGCAAAAATTGCCTGCAGATGAATTTTGAAAGCGCTCATCAGATTCGAACCCGGGACTTGCTGATAAGCGCCCAGAATGCAAACAACTGAGCTACAGGTCTACTTTAATATTTCTGATTAGTTGAAAAATATTTTAGAAGCCTATCAAAATGTACATAAATAAAACTATATTTAGCACATCAAATCGACTTGTTTCTAAGCCTTCACTATTAATCATTTCTGCCTTGTTGCACAACCAAAATAACACAATAAATCCTATGATTAAAAAATAATTTTTGTTCCAATTTAATCAAAAACAGCCTTCCATGGTTCACAAATACTTGAATTAATCATGTTCACGTTTCGCGTACACGTGAGCCAAATAAAAATAAAATACAAAATAAATAAAATCTCCATGACAGCGCGAGGTCATATTTCTCGCCACACAGAATACGCAAAAAATAAATATCTTTTACATTTTTAATTCTTTATTTTTGACTCCTATATCGCCTCCATGGATCAATTAACATACAACTGACGAAGGTCATAATTGAAAAGAAGAAAAGAAAGAAAAAGGACTATCTATTAATAATAAATCACTGCAACCAATACAACCGTATTTTCTTGATGACAGACCGCGGTGCATAAGTTTGCAACTGATTCAGCCGCAGCGCCTATTCGCTATTTTGATGGCAATTTAAACGTGTAGAAGCAGATTACTTTAGTGAATTAAATTGAATTTTTCAATTTTCCAAACCTTCAATAATTTTAAACTCCAACCAGGACTAGTAACACTCATGTAAAAGGGTGTAGGTGGATGATCGTACTTTACTTCCCGTATTTATACTGATTTATGCAGTGTCTACGAGTTTCCAGGCTTAACGGGACAGACAGAGCTTGCCGACAACGGCAACGAGGCAAGATGCACTTTTGGCACAAGATAAAACATCCGTCCATCACGAGTTGCCCAGACCGTGAATCGAACATCGGTCCAAAAGGTTAGCAGCCCATCGTACTACCAGTCTACCACCGAGTTAGGACCCAGGCCTCACTTAATTGAGAGGCCACAAACTGCATGGACCCACATAAAAAATTATAGGAAATAAAATATTGTGTGATTTCCTCAAACAATAAAAAAAAATTGTGCAGAAAAAAATTTGAAAAAAATTCTTGTAACAAGCAAAACAATGACCTTTAACACAAACATACAGAAAAGACACACTTCCTGTCTACATGGTCTATGGACCAATCAGAGAGCAGGATTTGGGCTACTTTACTCTATGAGTCTCAAAAAAACCTCAATATCTATTGTAACACATGAACATATGATAAAATGGAACCATTACCTTTTCAATGTAGGACCGATATCAAGCGTCACGTAACTATGGTGTTAACTGTGTAAAAGTACTTCAACAATGTGCAAGCGCCAAGATAATATCTATGAACTATATTATCCACAAGCAGGTACGGCCTATAGATATGATGTGTCAGCAATTTTGCTTTATTTTTAATCATACAAGTTAATGAAACTAATTAATTCCTCTATTTTTTCCCCATTAATCTGCATCATTAGCCTAAATGATTAATTTTCTGTGGAATTTTCTTTCTACTACGTATGACCAGGTAAAAACAGATCATCTCTACAAAATATGGCAACAGTGGCGGATCCAGACAGGGTCATCTAGGGGGGGCCCGGGCGTGTTTCGGCATTCGCGGGCCCGCGTCGCGGCAAAATTTCTTCAAGATACTATTATTAATCTCAGTGGTCTAGGGGGGGCCCGTGCCCCGTAGGCCCCCCACCTGTATCCGCCACTGGGCAATCACTTAACATTAATTAACCGAGATACAAAAATTTCTTTCAAATTTTCTGGAATTCTAGCTGGGGGGGGTGGCAATTTCCGCCAGTTTGGTCTAGTGGTAGCGTCCCAGACTGCTAATAGCCCAATCGCTGGGTCCGTGGTTCGAATCCAGCACTTGCAGAAGTGCATAGAACGCAGAGCCCTAATCACCTACCCATCTTATAACTTTAGAGACTTTTATTTTATCTTCTTGATAGCACAGATCTTATAAAAAGAGTCCGTACAAAAAATTGTAAACCTATAAAAAAAGAAAAAGGCATTATCAGTTGCTACTTTTTTTGTGAAGGTTGAATGTCCAGTATCAATGCCAAGTTCATATTATTGTAACAAGGCAATTGTTGGTGATTGTTTTAATCATATGTTAATAGGGTTGTGCAATGAGCCAACAAGAAGTGAATGATGCTGTATCATAACCTCTATGAACTATCTTTTTTCACTTCAAGTTCCTTGCTATTTATTATAGACATAATGATAGAGGGACAGTTGGATGAGTCGGTAGCATACTGGGCTACCAATCGCTGGGTCCAGGGTCAGTACTCGCTCTAGAGAGGTCACCTGGATTTGCGTTGGGGTTGGACAGCAATTTCAATCATCCTTCACCTCATTGCTGTATCCTCCTGCTGTCCTGATTAGCATACCAAGTGCTAAGTGCATAAATACAGGACGTAAAGCCCCAATTATTCCTGCGTCCTTGCCTTGATAGCTCAGTGGTAGCTTGTTGGGTTGCTAGCCTGCTAACCTCTGGGACCTGAGTACGATTCCTGGTCAAGACCGAAGACAACCAGGTTAGATTTGCAGCCCTGACGACCCGTAAATTTACTGGACGGATATTTCAACAGACGGCATTTTGAAAAAATATGGGACGTGAAGCCTTGTCGCAGTCAACTTATGGCATTGGATCCATTTGGTATACATGTATCGTCAAGTCATGTTTTTTTTGTCAAAATCCATCAATATTTCAACATGTATAAACTAACTATATTTAGTAATCTGTTCAACATTGTGACATTGACACTGTACATGGCGTACAATAAACCGACGAAGGACACACTGAACATGCTGAATGAGCGATCAATTATTGCAGCCTTCTGCTGAAGGACCCTGATAATGCAAAAGAAATAAAAAAGCAATAATCAGGGGGGTGCCTTTGTGCCCTTGTCTTTAGGCTGACATTGGCCTTGGCGAAGACCAAGTGCAACACTGCAGTCAGTATGGTTTTTTTTTTTTTTTCTGTATTGAAGTCTCATTTCGTGCATTTTTACATTTTTCGTCTTCTGTAACAGTTTAATAGCTCTTCTTCCTTGTGTTATTTTTGTGCTTGTTTTTTTTGTCTTCGGTATTCGTATTGATTACTATTTCCTTGAGGTCAAGGTCCCTTGGCTGCCTCAGATGTAAAATAATTCTTACAGTTCCTCCTCAACCGTATCAAGCTAGAATCCGAGAAAATAAAAAAATAATTGAAAAAAAAAGGTTGTGGATGGAAGGATGATTACTGTATTTATGCACTTGGTAGGCTAATTAGGACAGGAGGAGGACATGGCAATGAGGCAAGAGATGGTTGAAACAGCCATCCAGTTGTACAACCCTCATGAGTGGTACTGCAACAAGAACCTGCCTTCGAGGGACGCACTACCAGTACCAGCTAAACACAGGTAGACTTCTCCAAGTTATCATGATTATGTCAGAGAAAGAAGTCATAGAAAAATAATCTCCAAAAGCTGGATGATAATACAACAAAAATGGGTCAGCAAAAAACCTCCTAGTTACATCACAAGTCAACCTCCCATGAGGATTACACAATACATGTGACAAGAAAAGAAAAGAGAAACCGAGAGAGATAAAAAATAAAAATCTCAGATGTTTGCGCAGATGATTCTATAAAAGGATGACTTCATAAGAATCAGGTAGACCTACACAAAATCAGAAAATTGCAAAGTACCTCCACTCGGGTAATTGATCATTACAAAGTTTTCTGAAAAGAAAACTTTGACGATTTTTTATCGAGAACCGCCAGACAGTTCTTGCCACTTCTCGGAATATCAAGATGTTTCTGAAGATTCTAAAGAAAAGTTCCGAAGGTTCAAATGGTTCTGTTCAAATTTTCAAAAGATCTCATTCATATGATTCATATATTCAAAAAGTTCCATTCAAGTATTCCGAAGGTTCCACTCAAAGGTTCAAAAAGTTCCATTAATTTATTCTAAAAGTTCAATTCAAATATTTCAAAAGGTTCCATCCAGATACTCAGAAGGCCCCATTCCTAATTCAGAAGGTTCCATTAAATTATTTAACATGTTTAAAGTCGAAAAATGTTAGAAAAAATGCTTCTTTTCATATTTTTAGACATTACTTCCTTGGAACTACTTCCTTCCTTCAAACCATTCAGTAAACATGGTAAAGGACATTCCAAGAGATGGAATTCATTCTTGTTCCAAATTTACCAGTTAGTCCTTTAACCATGTTAAACATGTTAAATGATTGAATGTGACATTTCTGTGTCAGCAGTAAGGGAAATTATCACCAGCTGATGACAATCTATGTCCTCAGCCCCACATGACAATCACCCTAGCACTGTCATCACCCTCCCATGACACTCTCACGGTGTCGTGGCCTAGCCATGACTTTGGCAGTGCTCAAAATCCTCTTTGACTGGCTATTTAAAAAGAACTACTGCTACTATCACTTCCAAACTTGGTATAAAGTTGTATCACAGTGTCAATTAACTCTATGAATTTTGGCAGACCTATCCATTACATAATGAGGAAAAGAACCCGAAGGCTCCAGAGAAATTAGGAAATTGTCATCAGCTGCTGATGACTTTGCAGTATTTCGTGAAATTGGATAGAATTAAGTCCCGCAACTGACATGCTGTTGTGTGGTGAGGATGGCTGCAAAGAGATCAGACTTTCTTCTGAGACCCAACTGATCAACCCCACACGCTCAATCATCCTGTCAGGGCCAGGACTTGACTGGAATTGCAATTGTCCTCATATGCTGGTAATTTCCCTGACTGGTCAGGGACTGCTCAGGGTTGGTTTGTGTCTGACGAATAAATCCAACTTGATTTGCTAATAAAATTCCCAAGGCCACATGCAACATGTGCAATAATGTAACCAATTTAGTAACAACATTTAGCACAGCAAGGCCATCTGCTATCACAGAGTTGAAACCAACCAAGTTAAACAAGTTAAATAACATGACTAGTGGTGAATAAACTGAATATTAAGAATTGGCACTATGCAAGAAATTGTACAATAATATTTCAATGCTAAAACCACAAGGTCAATTATCAATTATCATGATTATTGAGAATGGATGGATGGATGATTGGGGCTTTACATCCTGTACTTATGCACTTGGTAGGCCAATTAGGACAGCAGGAGGACAAGGTAATGAGGTGAAGGATGATTGAAGCAGCCGTCCAATATAGGCCCAGGTGACCTGGCAAGAGCTGGATTCGAACCCTGGACCCAGCAGTTGGCAGTCCAGCACGCTACCACTAGACCAACTCTCCCCCCTCAATTAACCTCAGAAAAGTAAGAAAATAACAACATAGGGCCTTTCCCCTGAAGAGACAGATAAGTGACAAATTGCGATAAGGCGATAACAATGATAATTCTCAACGTGGTCTATTGGTTGAATTAGGTTAATCATTCCAAATTTGGGTGTGGTAAAATAAGCCTGTGAATCTGTAATCGGGGTTTCTCATAACATGCCACTCATTCTGTGACTCATTTGCATGGAGATTAATGTAATGTTTGTCGGGCACTGCTCACCAGATTTATAAGTGGATGATCCAAAGCTATCCTAGTATCAGGTCATGATCAGATGAGCAATGATTAATTAAGGGAGTTATTTGTCCAACCAATGCCAAGGGACTTGTGTTTTCATTCATGCATGTCTGTCAGTCCATCTGTCTGTCTGTCTGTGACTCTGAAGTCAAGCCTCCCCTACCTATCTGCCTAACTATCTGCCTATCTATCCAGCTGGCTAACTGAATTTGAGCCCGATTCTCACTTTTTCCTTGTATATACTATACTCTGCAGGGAACTGCTTCCTGCTTTCCAGTTTTCCATGTTCTGTGGATGCCCTGCAACTGCAAAGATACATGGAAAATACGGTAAAAAAAGTGAAAAGTCAACTCACCCTTCGCAAGTGACAATGCCATAGTGGAGTCCTGTCGCCCGGTCCTCGCAAATTTCGCAAATCATATTGATGTCAAATTTCTGCTGGGCTTGTTGTTGGGTCATCCAGTGTTGGAGTTCCTCCTGTTGCTCGTTAGTTTTGATGAGACTCGCCAGGGGGTACATTGGTCGGGGAGAGTGAGAAAGGGGTATATACCCCGGAGCTTTGTTAGCCATGTCGACCGGGATGTGCGACGGGGCTCCAGCAGCTATATCGATAGCTTTCTTAAAGACAGGAGGCACTATCTCGCTGTACAAGAGACCCGGAGGAGGCTTGCCAGTCCATGTTGATGTGGTCGTAGGCATGATTTGGTGTGCCATCGACTGATAGCATTGTACGGGACGGTAAGGCCAGTTCAAAACGGGAAAGGTCACCATCGGAGCTACTGATGTTGCAGTAGATGACGCTGTGGTAGATGCGCTAGTAGGGCCTACAGCTTGCCCTAAGATGGGAACCATATTGAGGTTGATTGAAGCAGTGTTGAAATTGTTCATACCACTTAGGGTGGCACTAGAACTGCTAGAGGGTGCGCTCTTACCGTCGTTAGGTTGAGGGACTTTCAAGACAGAAGGCGTATAAGGGCTCATTACGGGGATGCCATTCACCGACTGCATGTTCAGTTTGGTCGCCTGTTGGCGTAAAGTCTCCGCGAACTCATTGAAATGTTGTTCATCGCCAGGAGGTCCAGTCTCTGTACTGTAATTGGAACAAGAGTCATCGACGTCAACCGCCATCAAGGCATCTTTAAGCTGGTGGGGTAAATCTTGATCGTCTGATTCCGACGTGCAGTAAACCCCTTCATCTAGGTCATCGCGACCTGATTCTCGCTCCTTGAGCCTAACGCCCCCTAACCTCCCTTGTGGGCTGCCTTTCTGACTGGATTTTTCACTTCTCTGTCTTTCTTGATTGGCCAAATCCGGGGGCGAATCTTGTTCGTACTCCGATGACCCAATTCCAGAACTGATCCCTTCTTCGTCCTCCCATTCCTCGCCATCCTTGGCACTGTTAAAGCGCCCTCTCTTGAGTTTCAGGTCCCAGAAGAGGCTGCGAGGGACCTTGATTGGCTCTAGATGGGACTCCATTTTTCTGAAAATTACAAACAAACAATTTTATTAATATGCAAAAATTAAAAATTTATCCCCAAAAAAAAATCAATAAATTTGATAGCGTGGAGAGTCTTCTCTGCTGCCAGAAGACACTTATGACTGTCCTTCTTATTTTTAACTATTAGTCAAGTTGACCAATATTAAACTTTAGGGGTTAATTATTCCCATAACCTTTAAAAATAACCACTTACAATGTCAATATCAATTGTGAAGCAAAAAATATTCAGCCTTTAAATCCATGTGTATAGTAAATTATCTCTGATCGGAGTCTGATGACCAACAACCAAAATATGCTTATCTATTATCTATGATCTGAACTCGGCACCACGCCATGCCGCACATGGTTATTGCCATGTGAGGTCAACCATTGATAAACAATATCCCATCGATTTTTTTTTTTAGAGTCTGACCGGTCATCCTCCCTTTCGACCTCTGTAACTTACAAAGGTAAAAAATCCCAATGGGCATCAAATAATAAACACTGTACAGACACTTAGAATACATTTCCTAGCCAAAAAAAATATATAAATGTGAAAATGCCTACCACTTTTTATATACTTTCTTTTATAAATAGTTGAAATTTACCAAAATTTGAAATCTATATGGGCCCATACGTCATGAAGCCTTTCCTAACTAAACCTTTGAAAATTTAAGTGACCATTCATTGCTACCTATGCCTAAGGATGGATGGATAAATGATTGAAGCTTTACATCCCAATTTATGCACTTGGTAGGTAGGTACCTGTCCCTAAGAAACTGACATAGATCTACCCACAATAAAATACATTTAAAATGTCAACAAAATTTCACAGCTGAATAGAAGTTAAAATACTGGAATTGGTTATCAAAATTTTTTAATTTGGCTACAGTGTTCACTGGCCTACATCAGTACATGGACCCAACCTTTTAAAGACAATGATGTCATGATGTGATTTTGTAACACCTAGAAAATGTCATTAAGAATATTAATTAAAACAAATTAACCCGATGTCCCGAACCTTTGGTGAAATTAACAGGACAATCACTCTGCCCACACAGATTGTCAGAGTGATGAATTTATTATATAATTTAATCCTAGAGATGATTCCTAGAAATAGCCTACACCACTAAAACATATATATTGGAATACCTGATGCCATGGGCCAAGGGGCCAAGGCCATTTTACTTGATCCCCATGTCATTCAACCTGACCAAGTTCAAGCCATTATATAACCAAGCTATCACAAGCTGAGTGTTACATTTATTTACAGTAACTGGCCCAGCAAAAGATAACAGTCATAACACCAAACAAAGGTATAGGCCTATCATTTCCACAATTAAAGATACTTACATGAAAAAAATTATTTTGGAGGGGGGGGGGGGAGATTTTGAAAAAAATGAAATTATCAAATCATTTAGAGCATTACAGAGACTATTATTATTAGAGGCCACAAAATGTAAAATTACAATATATACATATCATGCATATATTCAGCATTTAATACAGATTAACCATAGCAAAATCAAAAGGACCAGCCATTTGAGACAGATTAATTTCACACATTTTTAGATATTTAGGACAATGATCAAAGCAGTGGCGGAGCCCCCCCCCCCCCTCCCTCCCCATTGCAAAAACCTGGATCCGTCACTGTTGAAATAAAGTGATGCAAACATCTTCTTACTCTTTCTTAAACACTATCAATTCTAATAACTTTTTAAATAGTACATAGACAATACACATTGCCAATGATCAAACAACTCAGTGAACTCACCTAACAGAATGTAATACACGATCGGGAACGTCAAGAACTGCACGTAAAGCCGTTCCAAATCGAACGTTTTACGTTGCGATCGTCTGCTTGGAACGTTTTCTTCAATAAAATCTTCGATTAAACCTGGAGAAGATTAGTCAAGTGTCTGCGAGATCATCCCATGGTAGAATATCGCCATTGAGAGCAAAAAAAGGCGTGTATTCCAGAGCAGTGTTGATAATGACGGACAACATAAGCCAGTATTCTGTCAGTGTGTTTCTACACGTGACTCGTGTTTTTGCTGATCCAGGGGGGCCACTCCAAGAAATAAATCGTGGTTGTTGGCCTGCATATATTACAATCGAAAGAGGTCGCTCATGTTCTAACAGGCACGTGAGAAGAGTATATATTGAAATCCAGGGTTTTTGTTGACAGATATAGACATATATATGGTTCAATACATTGTACACTCCATCTATGCATGCAAATGGAAAGTGGTCAACAAAAAAAAAAAAAAAATACAAAAGGGTCAACATGATTTTTAATCATTTTCTAAATATACCTTTAAAATGCTGCTGCAAAAAAAGCTAAATATATCAATGATCAAATCTAACAACAGGCTTTCTAAAGAATGATCAAGCTGTCTTACAAAATTTGAAAGTCTTCTAAGTTTTCTTTTTTTTTTTAATAAAGATTAATTTCTCTTTTCACTATTTGTATAATATTTTCAGGCATTTTAGATAAGCTATTATTCAAATTATTTAATTTACACAAAAAAAAATACTGGGATTTATGTACTCGCATGCACTTGGCCAGTTGCGTTATAAATATCGTCCTATCTATCTCCTGACTGTTATAGATCTACATCACAAATTTTGATATTGATTCAGTAATTTCTTTTTTTTTGTTCTTTTTTTTTTTTTTTAGGGAGAGGGGGGGGTTCATTTAGTGCTCTGCTCTTGCCCACGTGCGACCCAGACCCTACCTTGCTATGACCTTTCATTTGTTATTTGTTGTTTGACAACTGCAAGTCATTCCACTGACATGAATAATTAAACTCAAATGTCATTGAAGTTCAGAACCATCCTATATAGCATTGAATCTATATATTTTACGTTCTTCAAACAAATATAATAATCTCATAACTGAGGATGGATGATTGGAGCTTTGCGACCTGTATTTTATAAGCACGAAGTAGGAAACTTAATTAGGACACAGCAAAGTGGCAAAGGATGACAGAAAATGTCAAACATAAATTTTAAGTCCAGGTGACCCAGCCAGAGCGGGAATCGAAACCTGGACCAAGCAATCGACAGGCCAAAACAAGTTATTTGTTTAATTTTGAGAGAGGTAACTAAAAAACCAATTAAAATGGATAAATTATCATCATAAATCCACGAATTAAATTTGAGAGTAGGAGGAGGGAGGGGCATCTAAACTATGATTGTTATGAATCAAAAATAATAAATCTTCATGAAATACTGAAATAGTACAGATTTGTCACAAATCCACAAATTGATCTGTGCCAAATCCAAATTCGAAGATCTCATGGGCGGATCCAGAAAATGTCGAACGGGGGAGTTCACAAAGGAATATGTACTAAATTTATTTGTGAAAATATTATTTCGTTTAAATCTACCCGGGGAGGGGGGTTAAACCCCCCCCCCTCCTGTTATGGATCCTTTACTGGATCTATACATCATGATCATCCCATTCTATTAATAACTGAATTAGTGTAGGCCGTTCTAAGCTATTCATGAAGCTGTAAAAAAGATTTTATCACGTGTACAGGCCTATCTGTCAAATTCACGTGGCTAAGCAACACTACAAGCAGCCAACTGCAGCAGTGAGTTCAGTGCAGCCGCCAGTGAAAGATCTAAGTGGGTGGATCCTTGCCAATTTACTGAGAGTGACCCCCCTAGCGGCAGAAATCGGGCAGCCTCACGTGTAGTTGCCATGTGCAAGCAAATGAGTTCGAGGAATGGAAGTATGGAACGCGTGTAGGCACAATTTCATTAAACCAACACCAATCCATGCATAATGTCGTCTGCTCAACCTATGCTGCTCAGATATCACCCCAAAATTGAAGAAAATCCCATGGAAATTGATCAAACTGCCTTTATTCAGCCGAAATCCACGGGGTCAGTGGCCCGACAGCTTCCAACCTTGACCCTGGGTAGCATTGAACCTGCCAGCTTCATGATACGGACCTTGCACCCGCCAAATTTACACCAGCCAAGGTCAGGTAAAAAATACCTGCAAGCTGCTGCCCTCTGCCGATTTTCTCATCAACTACAGTTCTTAATAAAGGCAATTTACACAGGCTGCAGGGTTCTGCAAGTCCTTTAGAGAACTATCTAATTCACAGATGGATGGATGATTGGGGCTTTACCTCGGTATTTATGTACTTGGTAGGCTAATCATGACAGGAGGATGAACATGACCATTAGGCGAAGGATGATTGAAACTGCCGTTCAACATAGGCCCAGGTGACCCGGAGCTGGATTCGAACCATGGACCCAGCGATTGACAGCCTAGCACACTACCACTAGCCTGACTCTCCCCCACTCTACTTGCCAGATTTTATGAGTAATTTTTATTTAAAAAAAAAACAGAACCATCAACGAACATAACTGAATTCAAAACAGTAAAAACAACATTAATTCAACAAATCAAATTACTTATTAACAATTTATTAAAAACATACCAAAATCACATTCATCAAGATTTCTTCAAAGGCTTAGGTGTATAAGGGGGTTGTTCAATGTTCATTTCTTTTCTAAATTCATCCATAGGTTGCTCCCAATGATGTTCGTAATAAATGTTCATCAGAAATTTGGCATTTTTTCCAACTCTGAGAGCCCACGGTAGGTGTGTGCTGTGGTACATTTCCCTTTGCCTGAAAAAGATGTACATGTATTTTATTTTAAACTGCAGAATTAATTAGAAGAATGTGGCATACAATAATATGCCCCTGCCCCTGGTTTCTACTCCTATACATGAGAGAAGAGTAAAAATGTGTTAGCATAATAACGTCTAGTGATAATTTTTCAACAAACTTCAATTTGCTACTGTAGGCTACCACTCTTTTGCTCATCAGTCAGTCAGTCAGTCAGGGAGAGCACTGCAAATTGTTTAGTGACATTGTGAACACTGATTATATAAGCCTTCTTTTTTTTAACCAAATTTGCCTTTTTTTTTTAATTTCCCAAAAAAAAATTTCAATTTTATTTTTCCAAAATTTTTAGAATCTTTTTTTCAATATATATCTTTCCAAACTGCTTGTTTTTTTCAATGCTAAAAAAAAGTGTTTCCATTATTTTGGCTCGCAGTATAAATTAACATCATGACATAATAATATCAAGATCAAAATTAATGTACTCTAACAAAATCAGAAGAGAATATATGCTAAAGAGAAAAAAAAGAAGCCACAGAAACAAAAAAAAATTAAATACCAATTATCATGATTATTTTAGATGTCTAAATATTTTAACAAACCACATAATAGTTTCTTCAATATTTCCCGACAAAAAATTCTTATTATTTTTAAGAACTTGTGGTATTCCATAATTATTCCGGTTTTATAATAAAATTGAATTTTTGTTCTAGCAAAAACTTTCACTTGCGTCACTACAAGTTGTTAACTTAAGCTGTGGTAAACCAAACTAAAATGTCAATGGAAATTGTTAAAATTGTAGAGCACTGCCTCAGGAGAAATAACTTGTAGGTACTACGCAGGTAGATATACTGTAGATGGATGGATGTTTGAGGCTTTACAGCCTGTATTTATGCACTTGATAGACTAACTAGGAAAGGAGGAGGACATGGCAATGAAGCGAAGGATGAGCGAAACAGCCGTCAAACATAGGCCCAGGTGACCTGGCAAGAGTTGGATTCGAACCCTGGACCCAGCAATTGGCAGCCTAGCACACTACCACTAGACCAACCCTCAGAGATACCATAGAAGAGAGTATAGTAGGTAAATACAAATAGGGCAGGTTCACAGTGAGTTTGATACCGGTGTTATCACTGTTTTTTGTCTTTTAATAAAGTTTTAACATTGGGATAATAGCATTGACAATTGACAATTAATTTTACTGGAACTTCAACAATGCTTAAGTGGAAAATTCAAGCTGGATGTAATTCGGATGTCACGATGAGATGTTAAATTGGTGGCCCCTTCTACCAGTGTCTACACTGTTTGTGCTTGGTAAATATAAGATTTCTCACATGGGGTAAATGTGTAAAATGTTAGGAAGGACTTCAGCTTGTCTCCTTTCTCTCCCACCTCATCAATCAACACTGGTGAGCACCCAGAACTCTATAATTCAAAGATAACGACTTGTGGTGCCACCTATACTTTGAATATTAGCTACATGTGGTGGCATCTACACTTAGGGCGTTTTCGGAAAGGTTACACGAATAACTCGAGTGACATGAGTCACGAGGGTTTGTTTCCGAACACCAAAACTCAACCCTCGTGTTTCCGGGAGGTGCCAACTTCGATCCTCGAGTGTAGTGTTTCCGGCTACTCCCCGATATTGGGTGAGTACTGGGGTCTCAAAAGAGTTTGTACCACGTGACAAACTGGTTCCTGCTCGAGTGAAGCTCTCCTCTTCTGGTTCCGGGCTACCCTTGTGCATGTTTGGAAACAAACACCAGTCACTCCGCAGTCACCCGAGCTACCCGTGTTACTAGTGCGATGCTTTCCGAAAACGCCCCAAGAAAGTTAGCTACTTGTGGTGCCACCTATACTTTACATGTTAGCTACATGTGGTACCATATATTTTTGTACTTGAATGTAAGGCACTTGTGGTGCATTTTACACTTTGAATATTAGCTACATGTGCCATCTATACTCTGAAAGTTAGCTACCTGTGGTGCGACTGGTGCCATCTATACTTTCAATATCAGCTACTTGTAACTTGTGGTGCCATCTATACTTAAAAGTGAACAAGCATGGAATATAATCACACTCACTTAGGCAGCAAACGCACAGCTCCAAACAGTCCTCCAGTAATCCCTAGGGGCAGCCTCAATTGTAATCCTTCGATCCACTTGACACACACCTCTCCTAACATTGTAGTAGGCATACCCACGACTGTATGAACCAGATCATGAACTTCTCTGTAACGTTGCATGACATATGCCAACTCTGGGTCATCCACGAAAGTTACTGGTCGACGCAAATCCGGGGTAATATTCTGAAATGTTAGAGAAAAAAAACATTGATAAAGTTGTTACATACTAGACAGCGCATGGAATGCGCACCTCCAGGGCTAGATAATTGACAAGGAAATATATATGTGAGTGGAGTTGAGGAAAGGGTTAACAGGTTTTGAAGTAAGGCAGGTGAGATTGGGGCCTCCTGGCTATGATACATGACTAGGGAATTCATCATAAAGGGGGAGTTGATGAAGTGTTCAGTGAGGTCAGGTGCTAAGCGGATAACTTAGGGAGGAATATGGCTGTTTGGTGGTGCCGCAGTTTAAGTTGTGCCAATTTAGTCCCAATTTCCAGCTACAAACTGAGCCAACCCACTCCTCAAACCTTAGTCATGGAGGTAACATGATAAATGTACTCTATGGACAACTGTAAAACTCTTAATTTACCATAGTTGCACCAAAAAGATACATATTTTTTGTATACAGGCCTCTTTTAGATGTACCAGGTATACAATTAAGTTTCCCCAAAGACAGAAAAGGTTAGGCTGAGCTACATCATAAATCTGTAGAGGATCACATGGAAGTCTGAAGAACATGAGAAATGTCTTAGGCCTATCAGCACTTAATGAATACTTTAAAGTTGATGAAAGCTAAGACACCATGGAAGCAATCAGATGTTCTTTAAATCAATGGTTTGATGGGAATTGAAAGGACTTGAGAAGACAATCACACACAAAACCCACTTGATAGTCGTACAGATATGAGAAAACAACAATTATATTGAAGATAGCAGCATCAGAGGCTTCAGATTGAGATTTTATGAAATTCACATGCGTTATATAGCATTTTGACACAATGTACTTCCAAAACTATCAATGTTGGCGACCTTGGATGAGATTCAAATGCCTCAAGATTAGCAATTTCAATTGTTATTCAATAAACTGTCAGCGATATGAACACTTGGAGGCCAATAATTTAACCTTCAGGCCGTTAGGCTTGTAAAGTATAGTGGGCATATCACCCATTAGATCATGGCAATTATATCAGTGGCGGCATATTCAAAAAGTGGTGGGGCATTGACAACTTTTTGAAATTTTTTGCATGAGCACAGCGGAAGTACGAAATCTCTGAATTTTGTTACCCTTTTTTTTTTGCAAAAAAGTGGTGGGGCATCTGCCCCACCAGCCCCATTGGAACTGACGCCACAAACATTTTCTTTAATTACCTTTTATTGAAAGACCAGTCACTCACAAACATTTTTTCTTTAATTACCTTTTATTGAAAGACCAGTCACTCAGCAGCGTTACTGGCAAGTATAAATATACATGTATGTAGCAATATAGAGCAGATCTGTCATTAATAGAGACCATTCAAAAGCTATCCTTTCATATTACAGCTAAACACTGTGATGTAGAATTAGAGTGGACTGTGGTACTGTGAAAATGGCACTCGTGACTCATGATAGCCAAAGAAGTGTCATCTTCTCTACTTTCAACTTGGGAAACATAGAGGCCGTTTGATTAGTCATGATCAAGAGAAAGCCATTTGACTTCTCATAACGGATTTTAGAGTGAAAATCAGATGCATAATCCTTTCGTTTGGCGGTCACCAACAATTGGGATAAGTCTCCTTCAATCAAAAATTTTAACATTGAAAGTATTGGGTTTGATCATGACAAATCATCAGCATGATGACACACGAAGTGCCATTTTCACTGTGTCACAATCCACTCTAATTCTATATCAAAGTGTTTGGCTGTAATGAACAAATACGGAGCCATATACATGATGAGTAGGTCTTAAAATCACTTATCGGCCAATTCATCGAAATATCAGGAAGTCACATGCAATGCGAGCCTGAAGACAAACGGCGTATATCACAACTACTGCCAATCTTCTTTTGTCCAAATATGCTGTAATGTCATCTCTATTGCAGAAAATTTAATGATGGATGGCCGATCAGGAGTCCATCACGAAGACATATTTGACAAAGAAACAACAAAAACTTATGATTGGCTACAGAACAGAGAAGCATGGCAATCATTAATACAATACAATATAAATATTACAAGGTTGGATTTGACACATATCTGTGGATACAGTGGTTGCATTCATATTGCTGTTTATTTATTGTTCACCTTCACAATATTTATATAATTGTTATACAAATACGGCATGATATGAGTGCAATATGAAAATTTATTTGCACGAGGAAATTCATATTGAACGAGGGCGCAGCCCGAGTTCAATATGAATTTACGAGTGCAAATAAATTTTCATATTGCACGATAATAAGTGCCGTATTTGTTTTATTACATGACCACTATGCTTCCAATATAATGTTCCATTCCGAAAAAAAAAAAAAAAAGTTGGAATGTTGTTTTTTTTTTTTCAGTCAAAAAACAAAAATGAACAAAACATTTTTTTTGGAATTTTTTTTTTTTTCTAATAAAAACTCATATTGCACTCTAACCATGCAATATGAAAAAATCTGAAAAAAAAAAAAATTAAAAAAAAATTTTTTTTTGGAAAAATCTCATATTGCAACCGAACCATGCAATATGAGTTTTTATGATGTCGTCATGTGACTGATTTAGGCCAATCAGCATCGCTCTAGCATAGTGGTCATGTAATAATAGTATTTATGGAGGAAGAAATAGGGGAATTTGAATATCCAACGTCAGTCCACCAGCATGCAGATTCTCTGCTACGACCTGAAACAGAAAAGGGAAATTTTCATCTAAATGATCTAATATGTAGTGAATGGCACCTGAAAACGAGTTTAAAATAAAAAACCACACATCGATCGTGTTTGTGTTGTCAATATATTACGGTTTTGTGAATTGACACACTTTTATTTATGCAATGAATCATTTAATTAAGGCACCTGTGACAATGCCCTGCAAGAAATTGACCAGTCTAGCAAAAAACTTTCTCTGTTACTACGGGGGCCTGGTCCCGGGACCACCATTCAATCTTAACTTTTTGTAAATAAATGATTTCTTGTTCAGTTTTGGTGAAATAAATTCTTTTCGGGCAATTTTGAAATAAATAATTTCTAGAGGGGGTATTTCTGAATAAGGCGTTGCTTGATTTGGGAATGAATATTAAGGGACTTTGCGTGCTTGAAATAAATAATTATAGGTGCTGTTTTTGTGAAATAAATAATTTCCTGCCGAGGAAAACTCCAAGCCCCCACTGATTATTAAATGGTCGCCCCCTAAAGTAGACCTACAGCATATTATCTGCCATGTGAAGACTGCATACAGTATGTATTGTATGCATGTATGTAACTCAATGGAGGATTTATATGAGCACCAATCAATTCGGAATTACTAAACTTGTTTATTGTTACGAAGTGCCGTCAACACATCCATGGTACAGGATCAATATGCACTGCAGCTTGTGTGGTGACGTAATCAGCAAGTTGCTCCTGGCTTATATAAAACTCAACAAAGCAATAATAAAAATATAACATACATGTAGAAGCGGAGATACAAAATTTTCCAGTTGACATCATGACACTTTATGCTTGTGTTAGTCCTTATTCAGAAAGAATGCAAAACTTTTTATTAAATAAAAGTTTGGCTTGTGAATCAAATGATTTCCAAATATAATTTTTGGGTGCAATATCTTGCAATAATCCATAAATATTCTAACTTACAGAGTTCCTAATTTAGAGCAATAGGGCGTGTTCAGAGGAAAACCCCATCATTCTATGACCAATACAGCAGCCAGAGGTGTCAAAATTTCTCATTTTCTAAATCAAATCAAATCAAATTATTTTATTTTAAGTCAGTTTTGTCAAAATACAACACTAGCTGCAAAGCTAATATCACCGACTAGTCACAAAAGGTGACAAACATAACACATGTAGGGGTAAAATATAGGGTAAAATATAAAATCAAGTCTTTGAAATATAATGACACAAGAAAATATTAAAATGATTGGCAAGAAGCAGAATTTGTCACTTTTCACAGAACAGGCTGGTGAAAGATCAAGGGCTCTGATGAGACCTGCTGGCCTTGCCTTGTGGAAGTTGTGCAGTAGTTGTGCAATGTGCACTACAGTAACTGTTGTCATGGTCAAATGAAAAGTTCTGCAGTCAGCAGAAAGTCAAAATGTTAGAACCACTATGAACATCAAGGAAAAGATTCACCTCCGGGATAGGGCTGTGTGCAGGTGGAGTGTGTATTTAGCAACTGAATAACATTGTTTTTTTAGTGGTTGAATTAGGGGCTGCACAACCCCCCCCCCCCCCCAATCTTCTGGCCACGGCATTTCATAGGCCTATACCAGTAGGGGCACCTACCCAAAAACGGAGAATTTCCCCCAAACAGGAGAAATTCTCCAGATCGGGAGAATTCTGAGAAATGTAGATCTCCCTAAAAGGAGAATTTCTCCCAATCTGGAGATACTCTCATCATACTAATGAGTAGTGATGACAGAGAACAACAACAAAATCTGAGGTCTTATAGGCCAGGATATAGGCAATTGAGCTCGATTAGCAGTGCTGGAGTATTTCATAGATGACTAAAATTCCTCATAGATTAATATTTTAAGGTTGTAATTCCATTAATCAACTTTTTTGTTGTGTTTTGCACCAGGATCTAGTATAAATACACGATGAATTTTCTTGCAAATTCGGTAAACTAGGGCTAAAATTTAGCAAGGAATCGCCCCCTGGTGTCGAAAATTTGCGCCAATTGACGTGCTCTTGCTCCCAGCATGTTTCTCAATAATTTCTCCCAATTAGGAGAAATTTTTCTCCCGATTTGGAGAATTTCTCCCGATTTGGAGAACTTCTCCGTTTTTGGATAGGTGCCCTTACTGTATACCTGCTGGCAGAATAGGCGATTTGTAAAGTTTGTCACAACTTAAAATGTAGCAAGAGACAGTGAGCTCTCCACTAATGAAGACAGAAAAAAATAGTGACGTCAACTGTCAACTGTTGTGACGTCATAGGCTAGCAATTGTTTGTTAAATTGTAGCGTCAAGAAATCACTTCAGACGTAAACAAAGCAAGTGGAAACTTTGTCAAATTAATCAGGAAATCTGCCACGATTGAATTTTGTTTCTGCTGTGACAAGTTGACATACATCATCAAACACTTCTCCTCTGCTTTATTAGCCTTTAGTCTTTACCCCTTACTGGACTGAAGGGACATTTATGTGCATCCCCAGCTTTCTGCCTGTTGGCCATTTATGTCAATTTATGTCCCTGCAGGCTGCTATGACGTCACAAGCACACAATTGTTTTTTTAGGAATGCTCATACCAGTAACTGTTACGTGACAAACTGGCATCAAATTTTCATGATGTTTTGGAGATGTTTTTTGACGACGTTTTTAATATGGCATGGCACTCGGCTGTCCTTTCTTTACTTGTTGACAGCCCTGAAGCAAGTAAACTGACAGGCGTCTTTTAGGTAGCCAGATCACAGCAGCTTTGAACTGCCTGTACAACAACAACAATCTTTTAGTGCACTCAGCTGCACTGACAGTTTTGCATGCACGAGTGACTTGTTCAGTTGTTGCATCGTGAAAATAATATCGTAGTCATTTTGTTGATAGCACCATGAATGTACTGGTCAGGTAAACATCTAGCAGACAGGTAATCATGAGCTATACATTTTGCAGCCATAAGATATCACCATTCCACTGTTCCAAATATGGTGACACTGACAACCCACTGAAGTGAATTATGTCCCAACTGTCTGTTGTATTATTAGTATGTTATTTAAAACACTTACCTTGGCAAATGAGGCTGGAATTCCTATACATCCTTCAGCTAATGCAGAAACACATCCTCCCACCACCATGGCCAGTGGCCAACTGACTGCCAGGCCTTGGGTTGCATAGCAACCTATATTAGGTGTCGGCAATCTCCGGCATAAAATCCGATGATGGCCGAAGTCGCCGAATTTGACACATCACAAAAAACGTTTTTTAGTGATTTTCTTGACACTTGGATGCAAATTTGCAGTGACTGCACATGCATCATGAGTGGATCTATCAATAGACCATATTTGAGTGGCTGGGAAGCCATACAGAGAAAGAAAAGTACAAAACCAATTTTTACTTAATTGTCTTTATTGGGCTACCCTACGCAAATCCGGAAATCACGGGCCACGGCGGAAAATGGCTGTCGCAAAACAGACCTCCAGCGCCAGCTGGCCCTGGAGGAATAAATATTTCACACTTCAGCAAAGCCTTCAGTGAATCAGTGAGACACAACCCTAAAGCTGGCCAGAGATATAGACCTTCACACGCTACGCAAATAAGACCGATTTCGCGCGATTCACGCACTTCTATATATACATGTATTTGGAGTAGATACTGGATAGATCTCTCCAAGAGCTTTAAAATGACTGGTTATAGAACACTGAGGAGTAAATAGTTTTGAAATAAGTTTTTTTGTCATTTATTAAAATTACTTCATTACACAACTATCAAAGAAGACAAAATATATCAGATTGGCAATTTAATTTCTATTGCACTATAAAGCCTTTTAGTGCGTCATAGACAACTAACAAGTTTACTCAGTGTCTCAGTCCATGTAACAAATATATAATTATGCAAAATTTCACTTCTTATTCACCTTTAAGGTGGCTCGATACTCGTGAACTTTCCAAGATAGGATTTCTTAAAAATAGTTTAAAATGATCCAAAATATAATTTATAGCAAGGATATATAAACGAAAGTGGTCGCTACCAGCCTTTCTTTCAAAATATTTGAGGTTATGTAAAAGAAAGTCAGTCCACCCAAACCTGAAAAACTCAATTTTTTTCTTAATTTTTTTGCTGTGAAGTTTTCCCTGCCATTCACTGGCCATTCATCCTATGTTATTAAATGAAGCATGGAATTAAAGAGGACAGTTTTATGGAAAAGCTGATTAAAATTCCAGAATGATATATTTAGTTTAAAGAACTTTTCTGGGGGTTCGGATTAAAAGTTATGATTTTGAAAATTTAATTTTTTTTATGAACAATAGCGCTAAAAAAAAATGACGGGACAGGATTTCTTATTTCTTTGTCATTTGCTCCCAAATGAAGTAAGGAACAAAATTATGATACAGACATACGGCCCTACGGGCCTGGAAATTGATATAAACATTTATTTGTGCAACAAAGTCATTTTTGAGAAACTAGACATGCTTGCCGAAAATCGCCAACAAAAATTATGTACTAAGAGTAGAGAGCTGAAATTCTGGCAGGTTATAGTCATCTTCATAGCGCACCTTATGCTCTAAACGAGAAGTCTCTAACCCCAACAGAAGTGGCGCAAGTGGCAAACGAAGTGGCCGACGCACGGAATTATCAGAATTAAAAAAAATGTTGATGCTGTGTCAGTAGAGCTCTGCTGCTGTGGTGACGTTACCATAGATAGGGCCTGCCTGGCTGCGCGTGAATGTGCGCTAACTACCATTTCACATGAGTAGCGAGCCACCTTAACAAATATAAACCCTCTTTGAAACCATGTTGAAACATTCTGAATTTCTGAATAATATTAAAATTATACTATCATGCAAAAAATTACATGTCCTCACATTTTCCTCTAAGAATGTGATGTACTCATGTCCAAAAGTCCCCTCAGGCAACGTCTTCAAGTACTTTAAGTCAACAGTTCTTGAATTAATCCTTGGCCTTTCCCTAAAAATAAAAAATTATTTAAATGAAAATGTATGAGGTCCAACTGTGAGTTGGCAAGGTTCCAGTTCAATTAATCAGAAGATTAACAATTAATAAATAACATAAGTGCCATAAATAAATGCAATTCTTCTATACAAGTCAATATCAAATTTTCCTCACTGATTAAATTATAAATGCAACAAGTTCAAGAATGGCTTTTTTTACCTTACAATTTTGACGATTACTTATCGACTTAAAACAAGCTAATTGATTCAAACTGTGACAAATATGTTTGACTCATCAAAAAATCAATTGCTATAAATCAGAAATGATCACCTTAATATCTGCCGTCCAGTAGGATCACTGACCATCCTAGAATGCATGTACTTTATTGATTGCAACCCAGTCACTTCGCCCATGGTGGCTATCATGTCTGAAAATAAAGTTTTGTTATTGAAATGCATACAACATTAATTAGCCCCCCACCCCTCCACAGCAAAGAAAATGTAGTTGATTATTTACCAGCTCTCCATGGTGAAGCAAGGGATAAAGCTGAAGACCCAACTGCAAGTAGCATTTTCTGAAAAGTAGATGTGGGGATATGTTCAGGGTAGAGTCTCTTTTGAAGCAAATCTTCATCACCATCGATTCCATCTTGATCGTCAGACTCTAAATTTCTTTCCTCTCTGTTCTTGGAATCTGTTGAAAGCTCCCTTGCCCCTGGAACAAACAAATCCCATGCAGAATTTCAGGCGAGAAGTAAAGTAACTTTGTAAGTAACTTTGGAAGTTATAAGTGACCATTACATAATTATTTCATTCCAATTCAAGACTACATTGAAAGACTTCAATTTCATCCAAAAATGTTTTTTAAGCCAAGAAATCATCTTTTTATCTGGACCACCCCCCCCCCCCCCCTGAAGACTCTTTTGCCATCTTCTAAAACTTTATAATGGTTGGCAGTCCCCCCCACCCCCGCCCCCCTTACTTTATCATTTTATCAAAGGCGCTCAGCTGGCTATTAACAGATTAAAGAACTGTTTCACTTATAATCTGCAAGAAAGTGTACCACACGATGTCCACAATCACATCATATCCACTATCCTCTTCCGTTGTTATCCCCCCCCCCCCATGACCAACAATCACCATGTGGATTGGATTTTTTTTAGGCATGACACATTTTCAAACGCTGCTCAAGACCAACAAACTAGTTGTCAACTCAATTACCTCTAGCCAATACTTACTTAAGAATGTTGGGGACGTTTTCCTACCAATTTGCAACATTTTACGTCCGTGTGGACAGAGAATTACTTTAGAAAACATCGTTTCAGCATGACATTCGACTGGCAAACATGGCTGACTGAATTCCCATGTTGGCTGGTTGGTGATTTCGTATTTATATAAAAATATCACAGAGTCGTCCGTGTTTCCAAAATGTGGTTGCTAAATTCATATTTATGCTAAAAAATAATTACTTCATATTTTAAAAAGTTGTTTGTACCTTTAAATGCTTTATTATGATATTTTGTTTGTGGTGATTGGCCGGTTGGTAGTTTCGCACCATGGAGTTGACAGCATGATGACATTTGTACAAATATGACGTTTGCAGCTGTCAACCATGTTTTCATTGAGAAGGATCCTTGTTGGGACTAGCACTTTACATTTTAAAAAGTCTAAACATCTATTTGAACTTTCTGACAGTGTTTATAACAATGGATTTAAACAGTTATCGACATTGTGCCAAAAAAAAGGTGGCAATGTGAAATACAATCTTGACAGTGCCTCAGTTCTTCCACTGAATAGACCAACAACATTTTCAACTGACATCAGATCTATTCATAGTTCATCAAATGCACTGTGTGAAAACACTTCTAAGACATTAGGAAAATTAGGTGATGACTTATCAGGGACATACTGTATTGTGTTCACATGTAAAGTTTGCAATAACCGAACATCAAAGACATTCTCCAAACAGGCTTATCACAAGGGCGTTGTTATTGTGCAATGCCCTTCCTGCGAAAACCGACATCTTATCGCTGATAATCTGGGATGGTTCCAGCAATTCAAGGAGAGGTATGACGAAATCCTTGGAATTTATTTGATAATTCTAAGAGTCGAATACTTATTTGATTTTTTGTTTTGTTTGTATCGTTTACACGTTTACATGTGTAATTTTCAAAACAAATTCCATGTATTACATGACAATAAATTCTTATCGTATCGTATCGCATCGTAATAGCTAGTCCCAGCCAGGGAGTCCCAGTTTGCATACCTGTAAAATTTGAATGCATACATACAGGGCTGGGACCCAAAATGCACTCCATGACTCAGTCCCACTGAACATGCAATTTCTGGTGCTGCTGTATCATAAAAACAATTTAAACAAACTGTATAATTCTGTTTGAAAAAAAATAAAACAGTTTTTTTTTAACACTTTGAATAATGTTTACTCATTTCTCTTTGCAGAAACATAGAAGAAATATTGGCAGCCAAGGGTGAACAAGTCATAAAAAGGTTATCAGATACTGATGACAGTTTTGAAGTGTTGCCAGATGATTCCATAGTGCCTTCTGATACTGACAAGAGATGATGTCACATAAAAAATTGAAAAAGAAAGAGTTTTTTAAAAATTGTATTTGATGTTGTATTGCTGCTATTATTCATGGGCAGTGATTTGTTTAAAAAATTGCAGCAATACCGAAAGTGCAGTGGTGTCCCTGTGGGGGGGCACGGGGGGGCACGTGCCCCATATTGGACCTGTGCCCCCCCCCGGGGGGGGTACTTCGCGGACTTTTATATACGGATGCGCCACGGCAATTCTGAAAACCGGAACCATTTTAATCCGGAACCAACGCCAAAACCACAAACCATTTTATTCCTTGAGAAAAAATTTAGGCAACCATTTTAATCTTTATGATTCTGATACCATTGGAATTGTCTTTTCAAGCCGATTCTATCCAGGCCCGTAGGCTGCTCTGTGGTTGGGGGGGTGACGACAGAGGCTAAAGCGGACCAAACTCGAGGCCGGGGGTGTGGGGGCCGCTCTAGGCCCCCAGAAGCCAACGGTTTTAAGATCGTCAGAGACAAATTCTGAGCAGTTTTGATGGTAAAAAATGATGCCATACGGAATAAAAATGTACATCAGTTTATTGTATTGCAGAGTCAAGGATGGTAAATCCGTCCAGGATGGTAAATCCGTCCAGCCCCTATTATATGGATATAAATATATCTGTTACAGTTGTGCGAGTTTTATAAAAAGAGAAAGTCGTTTTTCAACTACTTTTGCCGTTTTTTGGGTGTTTTTAGCAATTTAAATAATATTTCAGGTCTATTTAAAAACAAAGGATAAAATACAATCAAATCCTGTGACGTCATCACAGCCATTTTAAGCTTTTCAGAAGTTGGACTTATTAGTATTGTATGCCTATTTTTTGTTATCAAACAAATGAATTTAAGATAAAAATCAGTGAATGAGGTGCAAAATTCAATTGTTCTTGCAGGATTTGTAAAATTGTAAGTTACAATTTTACAAATCCTGCAAGAATAATTGAATTTTGCACCTCATTCACTGATTTTTATCCTAAATTCATTTGTTTTTACAATTTGTAACTCATTGAAAGGGAATACAATAAAAATAAAAGTGGACGGAATTACCATCAATATTTCAGAAGTGGCTTTATTTGGGGTTTGTAAATCCGTCCACCCACATAAAATCAACTTTTATAGTACTTTTATGACTTTAAATATTCATAAATGACTTTCCCCTGATTACAGAATTTAGATAGGAACAGTTATACCACTTTGCTTGGGTTAAAAGGTTATATAATGGTTAGCGAGGGGGTCAATTGAAATTACTCAAAGTGAACTTGACCTATATTATTTAATTCTTCCATGACAAATGGAATCAGTGAAAACATTATTCAAAAATTGACACAAAAACCTTTGTAAGACTTAAAAAATTGCAAAACTTTGAAAAATAACAAGATATGAGAGGTGAGGGCTGCACTATGGCCTGTGGACGGATTTACCATCCTTGCTGGACGGATTTACCAGCAGGGTGGACGGAATTAGGTGCCCTAACCTTCAGTGTTTGTTGCCATGGTTTCAGCAAAAATTATTTGAATATTTGACTTTCTTTACTGTTGACGATAGTATGGAATAAGCCCCTTCCAATGAACTAATTTTTATTTTTGTATCTATTACCATTTTCCTGGAAATATAGTTTTAGCCAAAAGTGGACGGATTTACCCTCCTTGACTCTAGGAGTTACACATTTGAAGGATAAATCAATCGATACTTTTATTTAGTAAAAGCAAGTATTACAAAGCACTAACCAATAAGGCTTGATAGTGGAACTCTCCTTTTTGCTGCTCTCTGACGTCCCAGTGCACATTAAAACTTTTTACAAAAACAAGCCGCCATGTTGCACCATTGCTGAGTCTATTGAGCTTGTATTCTGGGGTCCAAAACACACTTTAATCAGCCTGACAGCAGTGGACAAGCCCAACTGAGTCAACTTCTTGACCTAATTCATGGATTCCGCTTGTTTTACGATACATAGCTGTGGATTTAGAAGTGTTTTGAGCTTGGAAAACCCAACCCCATTGACAATTGACAACAGGCCGATGTTTCAAGACAATTTTTTGTTCGTAGGGACACCAAAGAGCTGGAAAAAAGAGAGTTCCACTATCATTGCCCATATGGCAGCAACCAACAGCATTTGGTTAAGGATTTAAGGTCAAGGTAGCGGAGGGCAGCATCTCTGAAATTCACAGGTGCCCCCTGCAGTGATCTTATCTGATCAGGACATTGCCACCAGGCTACGGTCTTTTCATGTTTGGTAATTTTGGTCCACTTTAGTCTGAATATTTGGCAACTGTCAGATGTCATCACAATCTTCAACAATGATGCCCGACCAATTTTTTCATTAGTGAATTAATATTTAACTTATTTATAGGCCGTGATAGTGGAACTCTCATTTTTGCAGCTCTCCTGCGTTGTCGAGCATAATAAAACTCTTTCAGGAAACATCGGCCTGGACATTACCAATGGGGCCGGGTTTTCCGAGGTCCATATCAGTCTAATCAGCCTGACAGTATTATACGTTGGCAATTCATGCAAAACATTCCATTTTGGACCCGGCAATGCAAATCCGTAGTGTTTTGAATGGATTCAAAGGGTTCCTGAGCCTGGAAGGCCAGCTCCACTGAATCGGCCATGGTACAAAATGTTGGGTTGTTTCCGGAAAATGTTTTTGTGCACGGCGATTCCAGAGAGCTGGAAAAAGGAGAGTTCTTCTCTCACAGCTTATTTATATACCAGGGCCGGACTTCAAACACCAGGGCCCGACTTCAAATACAGTGGCCAAACTTTGTTTCTTAATTTTTATTTTTTAGCTTGGGTGGAACTCCTTGGCCAGTGGGGGGGTGACCCATCACCCCCTTACCCCCCCTAGCCTACGGGCCTGACTATCGATACCAAATACGTAGGGGTGGCAAAACCAGGGACCAAATTAATCTGAATTGCCAAAAAACCAAAACCATTTTAATCCAAAAAGGCCAAAAAACCATTACCATCCAGCGGCGCCTCTATATACACCTTTTCATAGTAAGTACCCCCCCCGGGTGCCCCCCCAGGTGCCCCCCCATATGAACTTTCCAACTCTGGCTAAAATATACAGTTAGTATAGTTGGTGCCCCCCCCCCCAGAGAATCGCGTGCCCCCCAGGTGCCCCCCCGCTCGAGACCCCCCATTTACGCCACTGCGAAAGTGGTAGATACTTTAGAAAGTCTATGTCTGCATGTTTAAATGTTCAAACAATGTGGCCTAGTGGCTAAGGCACTTCGCACAAGTTTGCATGTGTGTATAATTTAAATCAAGGGAATTGATTGCTCACTTGATTCTCAGGGTGCTATTCACTGTTCAGCCTTGTTACTGGGCCTTGAGCCTGCTCAGTGGTAGCGTGATGCATGGCATTCTGGACTGCTTAGCTCAAAACATTGTTGAACCAAACAAATGCATTTTTTGCTTTTTCCTATGGCCTCTGGCCTGTAAGGCCCCAGTACTCAGGAAAAGTTTTCAAAACATTTTTCAAGTTCAAAACTCATTGTTCCACTGACCTTGTTGCACTCAGAAGTCGACGTGTTGCATTGGAATATTATAGCCATTTCAGCAGTAGCTGACATAATAATTGCAGAATAAAAGGAACCTCAAATTTTCTATGTAAATTCAGAGACCAATGACAAAATTTGTGCCAAAACTTCTGAAATCTTTAATGAAAATTGTACGCGAAGAACATAATTATTAAAAGTCAATAATGGCATTTTCTGATCAAGTCACACTCTCCACCAGAGAAAATATACACTTGGCACTGTAATTAATTGACATTATTAAGTGACTGCATTGATCTGCAGCAGAAAAGTTGGCGGGTACAGGCCCGGAAATTAATTATCCGCCGGACGCCCGGCCAAAATTTTACACCGAAGTGATTGCAATACATTCTTGATTTCTGTCGTTTTTTAAAATCCGTGGGGCTTTTCGAAATTTTTCTCTTAAATTTGATAGGAAAAAAACAGAAAAAGTCTAGTTGTTGTCTCCACATCATCACCACTGCCATTATTGCTGGTACAGTTGCTCAAAATCATAGAAATGTTATAAGAAATAGAGCCATTTTCACACGATCCCAGTTTCTGGGCACCTCTGCTTAGTAGTATTAAAAAATTTGAGGAAATAATTTTGTAATCAAAATATTTTACCAATTGTATGTTTTGGAACACCCCAAAGCTATTAGCTGCAAAACACATTGGTGCACCTCTTAGGAAGCGGTGCGTTTTTGGGCACTCCCCTAAGTGCACCAAATTTCATCCATGTACATCCAATCAGGGCCGAGTACTGGCCCGGAAACTAATTATCCGCCCGTCGGACGGACAAAATTTTAAACCGAAGTAATTGCAATACATTCTTCGAATTTTTTTCTGAAGGTAAAAATTATTAACAACATCCCTGGTATGAATATATCCTACCAGCTTCATGTCTAAAGACAGGGATTAATTAATTAATAATGGCCCCACTTCTCAGGAATGTGCCTATATCTGGGAATCAAAAGAACAAGCATTGCAAATTAGGATTCTTTATTCATTAAGCACGACAAAGACAACACACACAATTTAATATTACATAGAAAACATAGGCTGCGCAGCAGCAAACCTTCAGCGAAAGACATCTGTAAAGTCATAAAAGCGATGTTGACAAAATTGGTATAATGCAATGGTGGCCAAATCTTGGCTTGAAATTATCTATATACCCGCTGCCCTACCATCTGCCCGCCTGCCTGCCAGGGTATGTGAAACCATGGAAAGGCTGAACTAGACAAATTTACACATATTATGTTGCAGTCTCATACATGTACAGGGAATAGGTTATGAGCTGTGGGTCGAAAACCAATAAGTATATTGATTTATATTTTTAAATTTTTTTCTAAATATTTAAAAAGTGTTAAAACTACCTATCAATGAGACCAGTGAAAGATCTTTATAGGCAATATGTGGATGAATTTTTGTCAAGGTACATCCAAGAGAGGCTAAGTTTTGGACCAGAAACCAAAAATTATAATTTGCAATATATTTTGTCAATATTTCAAAAAGTATAGAATGACCATAAATCACACCATCAAAAGGCACAACAGCATCATATAGGTGATATGTGTATGAAATGTCATCCATGTACATGCAATACTGGGCAAGTTTTGGGCCAGAAATGAAAAAAAATTGGTTTTATTATTTTTTCTCAATATTTCAAAAACTATAGAATACCCATCAATCAGACCATCAAAAGGCACAATTGGACCACATAGGCTATATGTGTACCAAATTTCATCCATGTACATGCGATAGTGACCGAGTCTTGATCCGGAAATTAAAAAAAGAATTTTTTATCTTTTTGTTTAATATTTCAAAAAGTATGGATTATCCATCAATCAGACCATCAAAAGGCACAACCAGACCATATGGGCTATATGTGTACCAAATTTCATCTATGTACATGCAATAGGGCCCGAGTTCTGGCCCGGAAACTATCTATCCGCCCGCCGCCCGACCGCCCGCCCGGCGGACGGACAACATTTTACCAAAGTGATATCAATACCTTCTTCGAACTTCGTTCGCTGAAGGTAAAAATATGATAGAAGTTAGTTTGCATAACAATAAAATGTTGCTTTTATGGACTTTTGTGTCACCAAAATTATTTCTATCAGCAGATCTATAGGCTTACAAATATCAAATACAAAACCTTTCTCAATATTACACTCTTTTTTCAAATCTGATATTATATTAAATAACATTTGACAAGAGACAGGCAAAAAGTAAAGGGATGGCGCCAGATTGCCCAGTCAAAGATGCCACCCCTTCAGAACCACTACTTCGCCACTACTAAATACGACGTTAAATAAAATTTCTATACTATACTATACTTCAAAGGTTAGACAGACAATACACGAGGTAAATTACTTCTTCATGAAATTTTTTTTGAAGAATGTAATTCATTGCCCAAATTGTAGAATAATATCCCTGAGTCAGACTATATACAAAATTGCAGTTTCCTTAATTTCAAATTTCTCCGACCTTTTCTTTTGAAATCGTTTGATTCCCCCCCCCCCCCCAACGCAACCCTCAGTACGCTAATACAAGAATACAAGTAAGTGTGAACCACTCAACGAAGCTACATAATCATTAAGTTTTTCAATATAAATCAGCAGAGAAAGTATGAAGAAATTGGCCATAAACACATAAAATGACATCAACACACAAACTTGTTAGATGAGAAGTGACAGTTGAACCAGATAAATAACCTCACATTTTTTCTGCATTCTCTCCAGGGACGATTGCAGAGGGGGGGGGATGCATCCCCCTCCCACCACGACCAAACTTAATTTATTTTTACATGTTAATTTTATCAGCGCGCAGTCACGTTACGTCGCGAGCTATGCTTTCCGCGAAGCTGGATAGACCTCCCCACCGGAAACTTCTGGATCCCCCCCTGATTCTCTCACGAAAACCTACATGTTCATGGTGAATTTCAGGGCCCACACAGATTTTAGTACCCCAATAGCCTCCAGACATACAAAGTCAAAATATACATATTGTCACAAATGATTCATTGGCGGCTGTGCATGCAGATTCGCAGACTTTTGTGCACACAAAAATACAGATGATGAACTTACTACTAACCGATCAAACACATGCCAAAAGTTACCCACCCCCCCCCCCCCCAACCAACTTGGCATACGGCTAAGTTAAGAAAGGATTTGATGTCATATGGTTCAAAATATGTTTAGTAGACATATAAGTGCAAAATCCATGCTGAGACATATAAGTGCAAATCCATGCTGAATGTTGCTCGGATCATCCAATGGGACATCACATCGGCAGTCCCCTGTATGTATTGTGTATCAGTTTCTGTTATGGGCAAGTAAAGCATCCAACTAATGGGGAAAAATGTGTCATTGACAATCAACCCTTGCAATCAATAAATCTATAAGTATATCTATCTAGTATCTACCTTTCATGTTTTTCCCCCAAATTCTATTTTTATGAATTTTGGAACAATCTATTTTAACAACTACCCTCAAACCAAACAATCAGTATATATATGTATATATATATATATATGTAATATGTATAAATATATTCTTGTCACATAATGACAATGAAGACTTCCTTCACGACTAAATTTCCTGTGTCGTGCCAAAAATTTTCATGGACATTTAGGAGGAGAGAACAGCAATCGCCTCCCCCCTCCAAAACATTGGCGAAACCATATAAATCCTGGAAAGGTGGCTAATAATCAACGGTTCCAAACATTTCCCATTTGAAATGGTAAGGAAACTGCATCCGAGCAAATGTCCCTTTTCCCTCCATAAAAAACTGGCTCGCAGTTCGCCTATATATCATAGATCCCTTCATGATGCTTATGTTAGCTGCTGTGTGTTGCCATGTGGCGTACAGCCTGGTACTTCCAACGAAACCTTTGATCACAAAAAGAACATCCAAAGGGCTTCTCTCCAGTATGTGATCTTGTATGGCTCTTAAGTTCTTTTCTAACACTGAACTTCTTAGCACAAAATGAACATCCATACGGTTTCTTTCCACTGTGTCTTAAAAGGTGCGTTTGAAGATCTCCCTTTCGGGCGAACATTTTCCCGCAAATAGAACATCCGTACGGCCTCTCTCCACGGTGGGTTCTCAAGTGCGCACCAAGTTCTCCTTTTCCACTGAACTTCTTCCCGCAAACTGAACATCCATACGGCTTCTGTCCCAAGTGTCTTCTCATATGGTCATTGAGATAAATCTTGAGACGAAACCGTTTACCACAAATAGAACATCCAAACTTCGGCTCCTCCCCACTGTGGAGTAGTTTCATGTGTGTTTTGACATAGTCTTTTTTGCTGAACTTGCGACCGCAAATAGAACAACAGTATGGCTTCTCTCCAATGTGGCTTCTCATGTGGCGATCGGCATTAGGCTTCTGCCCGAACCTCCTACCACAAACAGAACATTTATACGGCTTGTGTCCACTGTGGGTTCTAAGGTGTACATTAAGACCACTCCTGTCAGCAAACGTCTTGGCACAAATAGAACATCCAAACGGCCGCTCTCCATGGTGTGTTGTCTTCATGTGCCCGTCAACATGTGCCTTTCGCCTGAACATTTTTCCACAAACAGAACATCCGAATGGTTTCTCTCCAATGTGGATTTTCAAATGCAGCTTCACATTTGCTTTATCACTAAACTTTTTACCACAAACAGAACATCCATATGGCTTCTCCCCACTGTGTGTTGTCCTCGTGTGTCTATCTAGATTTCCCTTTTGAGCAAACCTCGCACCACAGACAGTACAACAATATGGCCTCTCCTGGCTGTGGGTTCTCAAGTGTTGATTAAGAGTCCCTTTTATTCTAAACATTTTACCGCAAACAGGACATCCATATGGCGTTTCTCCTGTATGAGTTCTCCTGTGTAGATCAAGACCATGTTTAGTTGTCAATTTTAAACCACAAATGGAACATTCATACAGCTTCTCTCCACTGTGGCTTCTCATGTGTTTATCAAGACTTCTTTTCAAACTAAACCTTTTCCCGCAAACTGAACATCCATGCGGCCTTTCTAGTGTGTGCGTTAACATATGCTCCCTCAAATTGCCGCTTGTCCTAAACTTTGTCGCACAAACAGAACATTCATACGGTTTCTCTCCACTGTGGGTTCGCAAGTGTGAGTCAAGACCATGTTTTGTCGTTAACTTTTTACCACAAACAGAACATCCAAATGGCGTCTCTCCGCTATGTGTCCGCATGTGTGCAGCGAGCTGTCCCTTTTGACCAAACCTTGAACCACAAACGGTGCAAGCATATGGCCTCTCCTCGCTGTGGGTTCTCAAGTGGGATTTAAGAGATCCTTCTACACGAAACGTTTTCCCGCAAACAGAACATCCATACGGCTTCGCCCCCGTGTGAATTCTAACATGTTCATCAAGACCATGTTTAGTCGTTAACTTTTTACCACAAAAAGAACATCCATATTGCTTCTCTTCGCCGTGGGTTCTCGTGTGTGAAACAAGAGTACTTTTTAAACCAAACATTTTCCCACAAACAGAACATCCATAAGATTTTACTCCTGAGTGAGTTAACATATGCTGTCTCAGATGGCTGCTATCCCGGAAGTTTTTACTACAAACAGAACATCCATACGGCCTTTCTTCTGTGTGAGTTAACATATGCCGTCTAAGATGGCTGCTTGTCCGAAACTTTCTCCCACAAACGGAACATCCATACGGCTTCTCCCTCGTGTGAATTCTTAAGTGTTCATCAAGACCATGTTTAGTCGTTAACATTTTACCACAAATCGAACATTCATACGGCTTATCCTCGGTGTGTGTTCTCACATGTTCTATCAGATTGCAGTTTTCCTGAAACCTTTTACCACAAACAGTACATTTAAATCGTTTTTCAGTCATTTTCAAATTCCGACTTGCTGATTCTGTTAAGTCCATTTCGACTCGATCATTTGATTCTGCATCAGTTGATACGCTAGCAGAACATTCGTCATTGTCAATCTTTTTATTGTTTTCTTCTGGGTCACTTATTAGTAAATCCATTTCATGAGTTTGATCAGTTGGTCCAGCTTTCTGATTGTAATCAGTTCTGCTGTCGTCTTCTGATCCGTTTCGTAAATCCATTTTGTCAGTTTGATCTCAATTTAGTTCTATGTCAAGTACCATGCTAGAGGAACATTCCGCAACATAATGAGTCCTGACGTGGCCATCCAATCCACTGTGACTCTCCAGTTTTAGACCGCAAATATCACATCTGTGAAGTTTATTTGAAACCTCATGCTGCTGAATTTCATACAAGCCTTTGCTGAATCACAGCTGCTTGACAGGATTAATCACTCCAATTTAACATAAGCCAAAAGTGCTTACTGAAGTATAACATTTCTCAGTTAAACAAGGCATGGTATATAAAATATTCCGTTTTTGATATTTTACTCCATAAAGTTGGTTCTTCAATCCATTCTGTAAGAAAAGAAAAGACAAATGATTAACAATAACACTAATAATCAGCGCTAATTACAGTAAAAAAAACACATTCGAAATGACAAGAACCCACAGGTTGCCAACGATAAGATAACAACAAACATTGACTTGCAATAGATAGGAATACCATAACCATTCACTTGTAATAAATAGGGAACCACAAGCATTGACTTTAAATAGTTACCACTAGCATTGACTTGCAATAGATAAGGAACCACAAGCATTGGCTTGCAATAGATAGGGAACCACAAGCATTGACTTGCAATAAATAGGGAACCACAAGCATTGACTTGTAATAGATAGGGGAACCACAAGCATTGACTTGCAATAGAGAGGGGAACCACAAGCATTAACTTGTAATAGATAGGGGAACCACAAGCATTGACTTGCAATAGATAGGGAGACCACAAGCATTGACTTGCAATAGATAGGGAACCACAAGCATTGACTTGCAATAGATAGGGCGACCACAAGCATTGACTTGCAATAATAGGGGAACCACAAGCATTGACTTGCAATAGATAGGGCAACCACAAGCATTGACTTGCAATAGATAGGGAACCACAAGCATTGACTTGCAATAAATAGGGAACCACAAGCATTGACTTGCAATAGATAGGGAACCACAAGCATTGACTTGCAATAGATAGGGAACCACAAGCATTGACTTGCAATAGATAGGGAGCCACAAGCATTGACTTGCAATAGATAGGGTACCGCACGCATTGTCTTTTGTCTTGCAGTAGATAGGGGAACCAAAAGCATTGACTTGCAATAGATAGGGGAACCACAAGCATTGTCTTGAAATAGATAGGGGAACCACAAGCATTGACTTGCAATAGATAGGGGAACCACAAGCATTGACTTGCAATAGATAGGGGAACAACAAGCATTGACTTGCAATAGATAGGGGAACCACAAGCATTAACTTGTAATAGATAGGGGAACCACAAGCATTGACTTGCAATAGATAGGGAGACCACAAGCATTGACTTGAAATAGATAGGGCAACAACAAGCATTGACTTGCAATAGATAGGGGAACCACAAGCATTGACTTGCAATAGATAGGGAGACCACAAGCATTGACTTATAATAGATAGGGCAACAACAAGCATTGACTTGCAATAGATAGGGGAACCACAAGCATTGACTTGCAATAGATAGGGGAACCACAAGCATTGACTTGCAATAGATAGGGGAACCACAAGCTTTGACTTTCAATAGATAGGGGAACCACAAGCATTGACTTGCAATAGATAGGGGAAACACAAGCATTGACTTGCAATAGATAGGGTGACCACAAGCATTGACTTGCAATAGATCATGTAGATAGGGGAACCACAATCATTGACTTGTAATAGATAGGGGAACCACAAGCATTGACTTGCAATAGATAGGGGAACCACAATCATTGACTTGCAACAGATAGGGGAACAACAAGCATTAACTTGCAATAGATAGGGGAACCACAAGCATTGACTTGCAATAGATAGGGAACCGCAAGTATTGACTTGCAATAGATATGGGAACCACAAGCTTTGACTTTCAATAGATAGGGGAACCACAAGCATTGACTTGCAATAGATAGGGGAAACACAAGCATTGACTTGCAATAGATAGGGTGACCACAAGCATTGACTTGCAATAGATAGGGGAACCACAAGCAACATGAGAACAAATCTGAGCCCCAGTGAAAGTATGTCACAATGGTTACTTCAAACATTATGTTAAATTTTAATATTTATCTGTTTGAAATCCCGAAGCTAAGAATTTGTCTCAAAGTAGGCAGATAAGGCCACCCAAAATTAATTTCAGGGATAACAATTCTTTGCCTGCAAAACCAGTGAAACATTTTACTAATGCGTTTTTCATACCTTTTATTTGTGAAAATGTTTTGTTATCAAGCATGCGTGTAGAACTACTCCATAGAGGCTTGAGTTTATCTTGAAGTCCCAAGCAAAAGGTTTCAAAACGTTACAAATATACCTTCTAAAGATTAATCCAAACATCTTGCGTCAATAATTATTGAAAATGTACATGACATTTTAAATATACACTGCCGGCCAAAAGTTTGGAAACAGTACACCGGCCTGCTTGCCATTGCATTAGTGCTCCGATTCTTATTTGATCATGTTGAAATCGACCTGCATTATTGTGAAGAGGATTATGAGAGGTAAATCAGTGAAAATAGTGTTAAATTATCCACATTACTCTCAAAATTAGGGGTGTGTCAAAGTGAGTAAGCCTTAGCCACTGTCATGGAATAGAATGTTGTGTCCAGTTGTTCAGACCAATCTGTATTTTTCAAAGCGATAAACGAAATTGAGTGCCATTCACATGGAAAATACCTTCACAATCCCATTTCCTATTATGATATATTTTGTTCTGATCAGATAAGAATCCTTGCACCCACAAGCAGATTTGCATAACACTAATCCAATGGTGAGCAACCTACCTTCCAAACTTCTTGCCTACTGTACCAGAGAGCTAGCTTGTGTATACTTATTTGCGAGTTCACTCGCATTTGTGAGCAAACAGGGTTAAATAAGGGTAGTCAGAAATTTTGGATCGTTTGTGAGAGACAAGGGAGCACTTTTTAAAGTTTCTTTTTCATGAAATTAATGAAGAATTGGCTAACTTGAGGCGCCTTGCTCACATTTGTGTCTTTGGTGTCTTGTTTAATTACAATTTAAGTTTTTAGTTTCAACAAAATCACGGCAAAACAGGAAATAGAAATACTGTTGTTATTGTTTTACTGCCCTCTGATTGGCCGAAACAGTTGCGATCGTTTTTTGGACACTTCTAATGGGGCTAAAATTATAATTTTAGGCTCTTTAGAATCCCAAATCCTTGAACCATATGAATTCGTTTTTTTATGGAGATATCTTTATTCATTGCCGAGAATTCGTTGAAAAAAAATTAAAAAATATGCACAGTGTTGATGCAGGTGTGAATCTTTATAGGCTCATTTCAGCCACTTAGAATCATCAGATTTTCACCAAATTTTCACACAACGCAGTTTAGAACCTCCCTGAAGAAACAAAACCATCATTTCCTGTCCGACTATTCATTAAAACCCCTTATTTTCGCTCGTACGATAGCGTCTTTTTACCGCAAATCACTTCCTTCTTTTATCAAAATTTCAGATTTTTCACTCTCAACTTCTCTTCAACTTTTAAACCACTTGTAATCATCGTAGAAATCTCTAAGTAGGCTCATTGTCTTCGCAATTTAATTCTCTACAAGCTGGTGTTTTTTATTTTTCAAAACAATCCATAATAACTTCTATAAAACGTCCGTTTCACAACGTTGTTTCACCGCTACACTTAGTGTAGTATAGGCCTACATTCCAACAACCAATCAGATCTCTCAATTTCTAATTCCCCTTTACTCATCAACCTATTCCTCTCACGACCTCATCTATCCCCTCATAACATCCCTCTATCCTTCCTCTCTTCCCCAGTTCTTCCCTTTCTTCCTAGAATTACTATATACTTCAATTTTTCACTTCCTTCTCATACTGTCAGCCCATTGGCTGTCAATATAAACAGTGTATCCCATTTTCATAATCTAGCTTTTTGTAAACATTGTATCTCATTTTCACCATCCAGCATCACATCTTCATTTGTAAACATTGTATGCCATTTTCACCATCTAGGACCCAAACGTAAACATTGTATATGGTTTTCACCATCTAGAACCAAACTCTATTTTGTAAACAGTGTATAGCATTTTCACCATCTACATCACAACTCCCTTTTTCGTATAAATCCCTCACTTCCACTTCTCTCTCATCACCCCTTTCCCCTCACTTACCCCTCCCTTCCTATACATAACCCCACCCATCTCTACTTTACCCCCTCCTACCCCCACTTACCCCCACCTTCACTTTCACCCAAAACTTCACTTTTTCACTTTTCTCCCTGTACTTAAATTACTTCATTCACCCTCACTTACCCCCACTTACCCCCATTTACCCCCACCACCTTTACTCTCTCAACCTCTCTCTCTTTCTCCCCTTACATCCCATACTTAAATTTCTCATTTACCCTCATTTTACCCTCACTTACCCCCACCACTTTTTCCACCCAAATCCAACTCTTTCTCCCTCTACACCTTCAACACTTAAATCACTCCACTTACCCTCACTTAGCCCCACTTACCCCCATTTACCCCCACCACTTTTTCCACCCAAAACTCCTTTTTTCTTCTCTACTCACTTCCTCTACTTAAACTACCTCAATTACCCCCACTTACCCCCATTTACCCCCACCACCTTTTTCACTCTAAACTTCTTTTTTCTTACCTACACACTTCCCTTACCTAAATTACCTCAATTACCCCCACTTACCCCCATTTACCCCCAATTACCCCATTTACCCCCACCACCTTTTTCACTCTTAACTTCTCTCTTCTTACCTACTCACTTCCTTTACCTAAATTACCTCACTTACCCCCATTTACCCCCACTTACCCCCATCACCTTCCCCACATAACATATATATATCTTTCATCATTTCTCACCTCATCATCACTAGTTCTCAATATGAGCACCGACCCCAAAAAGTCTAATGTTTCCACACGATCGCGTAGCCGTTCCGAAACTCGAAAAGAATCAGGGTGTGCAGATTACTCTTTTTATGACGCTGTCAATGGTCCTTTTTAGGTTTTTGCGTTCCTTCTTCGTAGTGGTTACTGCTTCCCATGCATATGTGGCAATTGGTATTATGCAGGCCTTTACCACCTGCCACACCATTCTCATCTTAATACCTTTAAGGTGGCTCGATACTCATGAACTTTCTAAGATAGGATTTCTTTAAAATAGTTTAAAATGATCCAAAATATAGTTTATAGCAAGGATATGTAAACAAAAGTGGTCGCTACCAGCCTTTCTTTCAAAATATTTGAGGTTATGTAAAAGAAAGTCAGTCCACGCAAACCTGAAAAACTCAATTTTTTCTTAATTTTTTTTACTGTGAAGTTTTCTATGCCATTCAGTGGCCATTCATCCAATGTTATTAAATGAAGCATGGAATTAAAGAGGAAAGGTTGATGGAAAAGCTGACCCAAATTCCATAGAAATATATTTAGTTTAAAGAACTTTTCTAGGGGTTCGGAACTAAAGTTTCAATTTTGAAAATTAAATATTTTTTACGAACCATAGCGCAAAAAAAAAAAGACGAGTTAGAATTCTTTGTTTCTTTGTCATTTGCTTCCAAATAAAGTGAGGAACAATATAATGGTACTGACATATGGCCGAACGGGCCTGGATATTGCTACAAAAATGTATTTATGTCACAAGAGTCATTTTTAAGAAATTAGACATGCTTGACGAAAATCACATACAAAAATTTTCTATTAAAAGTAGAGAGCTGAAAGTCTGGCAGGTTATAGTCATCTTCATTGCGCATCTTATGCTTTAAACGAGAAGTCTCTAACCCCAACAGAAGTGGCGCAAATGGCAAACGAAGCGGCCGCCGCATAAAATTTGCAGAATTTAAAATGATGCTGAAAATGTCTCAGCAGAGCTGAGCTGCTGTGGTGACGTTACGATAGATAGGGCCTGCCTGGCTGCGCGGAAATATGTGCAGTTAACATAATTTCATGAGTAGCGAGCCACCTTAAGGTCTGGGCTTCCTGCTATAGCCATAATTGTGTTGTAAGCCGCTTGTACTTTCTTCTTTACTTCATTAAGTTGTTTATTCCATTTTTCCACTTTTTGCAACCATCAGTATCTGAAGTTCGGGGGGAACGGGAACTGCCCCCCCTGGTCATACCACTGCTAAGTTTATCGTCTGTTATATTTCTCCGATCATGTATGGAAATCTAGGCCCCAAATTCGACACCATTTTCCCAAGAATCAACACATCAAAGCAAAACAACATAAGCATGGTGAACTCGCATGTGTTCCGCTTGCGACACAAATTCTAGTTTATCCCATGTCTGGCCAACTTTTGTCCCTCATACTGAGCTTTTCCCTGGTCAATACAGATTGAGAGAGGGAAATACAACAGAAAGAAACAGGGATATATTTAGTTCAACCAATCAAATTCCTTTGGCTAATTAGCCAGCAGGGATATACTGAAAGATAATGAGATCAACAGGGATATTTTGGAACTGACCAATCAAAAGACAACAGTGCCCTATATATCATGCTTATTAGCATGTACGAGGGGCGTTCAGAAAGTTCACGGCTTTTTTTTATATGGACACTTATTTTCAATCTAGAACTATGAATTTTTTACAGGATAAAATTCAGCAGTTTTGAAATGGATTTCCAAAATTTTGGACAATTTGGACACTTTTATGTCATTCTGTGGTTACCATGGAAACAGAAAGTTTGGCTAGGTGGAGCAGGTAGTACGGAGATCAAGAAAATCAATGAATTGCGGCTGAAGGAGACCTCACTATGCCATTTGTATTAGTAAGTTTGACAATAATTAACACAAGAAATGTAATATTACCTTTTAAAAATACTCGCAAGTACTTCAAAAGCATTAATTCATACACCTGACGCGTTGAAATACATGTTCCTTGAAGCATTCATGGAAAAGTTTATGTGAAAGCATTTCAGTCATCCAAAGCCTTTTCTCCTCCATTGCCTGAAACTATTGCCCCCAGTGATAAAAGTAATGGAAAACCAGGTTTTATGTAAAGCTATATGTCAAAGGAAAAGCTGAGATGGATAATGCTGTCCGTTTAGGTCTCTTGCTCATACCAGTGAATCCATGCTTTGTCATAAGTCCTGATGTAGTTAAGGACTCAAATTCTGGCGCCTGAATCACTCTTGCCAAATCGGGCATGCGGGAGTGCTTTCCCACATTGGTTCGCTGTAAGAATATAAACATTTGGTGTGCTTGAAAGTATATTTAGAAGCTAATATCATACTTCTTATGTCAAATATTGTCAATCTTACTGATACAAGTGACAGAGAGAAGTCTCTCTCAGCCGCAATTCAAAGATTTTCTTGTTCTCCGTACTACCTGCTCCACCTAGCCAAACTTTCTGTTTCCATGGCAACCACAGAATGACTTAAAAATGTCCAAACGTTCCAAAATTTTGGAAACCCATTCCAAAACTGCTGAATTTTATCCTGTAAAAAATTCATAGTTCTAGATTGAAAATAAGTGTCCATATAAAAAAAAGCCGTGAACTTTCTGAACGCCCCTCGTAGATACCAGCATATTTGCTGATTGTTGTGATTTAAGGCAATTAAGTGCTGCCAATTAAGAGTATTGATTTTTTTTGTAGCACAGCTTCAACTATGTAAAACCCAGGGCACCAGAATATGTGCTTTTAAACTTACTAACCCAGGCATTTTAATGGTCACAATATCTTACATTTATATATACAGTGCCGCCTGTAAATAAGTGAAACGCATGATATTGTGCCATTGCATCAATGCTAAACATCCTTAACCAAACTGCTTCTGCAAGCATGAATTCTCATCCGATGAGAGGAAAACATATTGGGTCATAAAGGCCGATATGTGAGGCATGTGGGATAATGATGGCACCTAATTTTCTTTGCTGTAGTCAGAGTTAGGTATGGGTCAAAGCCTTTGATAAGTAAGTGAACCACCATTTCCCATGTTTTAACATTGGGCCTGCGTTTCAGTTACTTATCAAAGACTTTGACCCAGAGTCCACGAAAAGTACTTTTGACTCACAGGACATTCGGGCAGGTAGATTCTGCCCAAATGAAATCTTATCTGCCCGAAATTCCAATTTCAATAATTGCAAGTAGTTTTCTAGAGCTTCAAAAAGTTATTCCAATCTGCATGTTAATCATTTAAAGCCTAATGACCCATTGGTGAGTTTAGGCCTGCTATACATGTATTGCACAAATCTTGCATTGAACATAATTTTGTTGCTATTTTTTCGAGACCAAATAGGTATAATTTCCACTAAGGCCTATATATTCTTTATTTTCTAAGCCAAAAGATGCATCCTCAAAAACAAAAATTGATAAAATATTTTTAGAAGAACAGACAGTGATACCTATTCCCTTATGCTTTAACCATGCTTTATCCTTTTTTAAATTAAAATTAATTCCAAGCTGTAAAATTTGTGGTGTATTCCACTGCTATTACATAAAACCCGTCAGGACCCCTGCTAATAATTGCTAATCGTTGAGCCTAGTAGGGCCTCATATCGTTTGTAGAAACCATTGAACCAGAGTTCCAACACAGATCTATGAATATTGCTAATTGCAATTTGGTGAGATATTGACACTTGTGAAAGTCTAATTGCAATCCATTTGACACTTGTGAGTCCAATTTGAGTCATTGTGACTCATTGATGTTTGTTAATTGCACTGGGGATTTCAAAGGCATGTACTGATTGCATTGGCTGTTGTATCAACTATTTGACTCTCCAGCTTAACCATCGGACATCTGGGCAGGCAACCACTCTACTTCTGCCGGTCATACGCGATTTTTGCCGGTTTTGACCGGCAAACCGGCACTTTTCGCGGACTCTGCTTTGACCCATACCTAACTCCGATTGCAGCAAAGAAAATTGGCTGCCACTATTATCCCATATGTCTCACATATCGGCCTTTATGACCCAATATGTTTTCCACTCATCGGATAAGAATTCATGCTTCCCCAAGCAGTTTGGCTGAGGATGTTTAGCATTGATGCAATGGCACAGTGTCATGCGTTTCACTTATTTACAGGCGGCACTGTATATTATCTTTTATCATTATGTTTTCAGCCCATTGCTGTTATACATAAACCTTTTACCATGTTATCGCTATACTGACTGTGATATATGGTCATGTGTCATAATGTCGTACAATTTCAGAAATTTTGCATTTAAATGATGATTACATGTACTTTACAAATATCTATTATGCAATATTATACACCACTGGAAGGCCTGACTTCTTCTGTATCATATTAGGTTTCAAAAAGTCAACTTTATCACAAAATGAGGCTTCTAGCCATCAAAAACCTCAGGAAAACAAGTAATTTTTTTGTGTCCCACGTTACGTCAGATTTGTAAAAATCATTTAGAAAGTGAGTTTTCTTGCCAGCGAAAAAAGATATTTTAATATGGTTTTCTCTGCAGGAGTACCTGATTCCTACTAAAGATCTTGAAGCTTAAATTTTCTTTCCAACTGTTACAGTGCCTTCTGTAGATCCTTTAATGTGCAGCGACGTGAACCTGTCCCGCTGGCAAAAAAAATTCAACACATTTTCTTAGATTTAGTCTGTAGCTATTAATATTATAGCTAGGAAGTTCATATATATATCAATTAAATGCTCATAAGTTCTATTTTCAAATGCATTTATCAGATTTTGCTTGCAGGTAAAATTCTTCTTGTGCTGCTTGTCTGCTTTAGGCTGAACTTGTCGTAACACTTGCAAAAACCCGTAAAATTGGAGAGGGGTTCTAAGTTTAAACCACAAGAACTCAAAGTAGGTTAACCACACCCTGTGGATAAGGCTATTGCCTAAATGCTCATGAGCTATATCTTACTATGGTATAAAATATTGCAATGTTTTCAATCATTTTCTCACTTCTGTGATGCTCTGAACAAGGCTGAACCAAATGTAACACATACGTGCTTGAAGCGTACAATATTTTTTAGTGGACTTCCAAAAGGACAAAAAGGGCAGGCCATGTCATCAAATGAATAAATAACAATCACATTTGATAATCTTGCTCTCATATAGCCAAAAAAAGAGATACATATGGGTTAAATCCACTGATAGCTCCAGAATGGTATGCTCACATGAGATGTTGATTTCTCATGCACTAGAAAATAACTGATATAAGATATATTTGCAACATGTCATGTAAATATCTTATAATATGTTATTTGCAATATCAGAATTTGTTCTCAGGGGTCTTGGTAATGTTATAAAACATTTTACTTGAGATTTTGACAATAATCAGGCTTCTGGCACAGTTTTAAACATGATGCATGAGAAAGGTTTTTTCTCCGTCGCAGTAACATAAATTCATTGACATATATAAAGTATTTTTGAGAAGAGGAAATAATTTTTATTGCTTTGGTTAGTAGGACCATCTTATCAACTATCTTCAGTGAAAATTTCATGGGGATACAAGGAGTACTTTGTACTTTATAGTAACATTACTGAAATAAAGTCTTTTTTGAGAAAAATGGATTTAAAGTTTGAGCTTTACATTGATTTGTATGGTGAATAAAATCAAATAATAAGACGAACAGCCCTAATTTTTGTGAAATTATGAAGGTTTTTGGTTTGAATAGGATATTTAAGACCTAATTTAGATCTTTTTGATGAAAAAAATTTTTGGTCCAAAACCTCCGTGTAACGCAAATTGTACGACCTGGTGACACGCGACCATATATATGTCTTTTCCCCATCTCTGGGGGCTCAATAAAGAAATAAAATAAATAAATACCTGTATCACACCTGTATCACACCTGCATCCAGGGGTGGATCCAGAAAATGTCAGACGAGGGGGGGGTTTATGAATGAAAATGTAATTAAAATATCGCAATTAAATTTTTTTTTTTACATTCAAATTTACAGGCCAAAGGGAAACCCCCCCCCCTCCTGGATCCGATACTGGTATTAAAGACAATTATAGGCCTAAGATATGCTCCAGTGGCCACATGCCCTGCACTCCTAGAGGCTAGAAGCTAGCCTAGAACCCCCCCCCCCCCCTTGTCCCAACCCTTCACCCCCCCCCCCCCCTGTCCCAACCCTTCACTCAGTCGCTCCACTGCTCCACTGTTCTAGGCCTAAAATGATATAGATGTATATAATAGACAGATCAACAATATAATGGCAGCCTGAAGCTGGGCACTAAGAGCTGGGGTGGGAAAGCAGGATCAGAGACAATTTAAAGTGTCTATGACAGGTCCAGGCAGGATACCTGCAGGCTGTACCAATGGTGTGCAGTGGGTCCTGCTAGAGCTGCAGAACGTTTACCATCATATTATCATGATTATTGATTAGGCCTAGCTCCTGCCACATTACCAGTCTGGGGCTAACTATTGACTGATTGAAAATAACAGACAACCCCTAACTTAGCCTGTAGTCTGTGCTCTTTAGAAGTCTGTTCAATTCCACCAGATCAGAAACAGAAATACTGTCAAATAGTAGATACAACTATATATAGCAGCATAAAAAAGCTCAATAGCAGAATCCTTAAACAATCGCTCACCTTCAGAAGAACACCTGCATTTGCTTCGAACTTATTGATCTCCAAAAACAGCTGTGATTCCCAGAATGCTCCCAAGAGGGCCTTTTGGCTGGCCAAGGCAATACTGCCACCTGTACCAGATTGTATGAAAAATTATGGTTAACTCCTGTAACTTATCTTAATTCTAACCAGGTCACTGATAAAAATGTTGTCAATTTGTAACAGGAGTTATGTTAATGACTAGCTAACTCATGTCCAGCATTGACACAAAAGACTTAACCACTTTATATGACTGGCTTTCACCTTAGACCAATTCTTATATATCTTCTGTTCTGTTATAGGACGTCCATGGTTTTCACGGCACGTTACGCAGGTCTTTTGGTGTCAGCGGGCTGGGATTTCCAACTGCGCCCTCGCTGACGGTTTTTGCAGCCTCGCAGGTGGATATGATCTTGCCCCACAGATCTATGATCTTGCCCCGCAGACATATGATCTTGCCCCACCGATTTATGATCTTATTCCGCCGATTTATGATCTTGTTCCACCGATTTATGATCTTGTTCCGCCGTTATATGCCTCTAATTAATTATATAATCGTTGTGTGTTGCCGAGTTAGCCATTTTTCTCCTAGAAATCATCTTAAGCTGCCCCAAAGACGTAAAGAGTTCTCCGGTTCTCGCTGTGAGAATGGGTCATTAGGTTAACTCACGTTAAGCGTTCATATACAATCCGGTACTGGTTGATAACCTTGTGATGCTGTCCAGTCCCAGGAAAAGATCTGGCCATGAAATGTGCGTCAGTTCCAGATACGTCATTACAATAAAGTAGAAGGTCTTGTTTGAACAGATCTGGGTGTGTTGTAACATGACACAATTCTCCAAGCTGTGCTGGACTTCAGGAATGCCGCCTCAATAAGAGCCATGAAGTTTTAAGAGCAGCCAAAATGACAAATCGAGGAAAGTCAGGGTCAGCTGATCTTTATCAAACTTTTCACACCTTTTCGTTTTGATGAAAAATGACATTTGTAATGGTTTTTCGAAAGAAAATATTTTTGGTTGTCATGGAAACAGCATTGGTGAAAATTGGCCAATTTTGCCGTTTTTTGCATAACTTTGAGAGGGCGAAGAAATATGCATCACAAGGGAATTCCCTTGACAGCCAATCAGAACTCAAGAAATGGGGATGGCTCAATCCCATGCAGTTTGTTTGTTTGTGTTTTACGTGTCTGCAGCACCTTAGTGGGCTATATCGAGGCAGGTGATCGCCGTATGATGATGAGATGAGAAGACTGTGAGTCTGGCACATACCCTATTAATTCAGGGATGCCCAGGGTCTTTTAGTTGCCCCAGCATAGAATACTGGATACAACCCGCTCCATTTAATTCCCATGGGCTCGGACTAAAGTGAGTTCCCGGGGTGAGATTTGAGCCCACGCCCTCAAAGCCAGTTGACAAGCGCAGTTACCAATTAGGCCACGGGGGAACTAATCCCAAGCAGTTAAATGGGCAAATTGCACTCTGAAAAAAAGTTTTAAAAAGTTACCATCACAGAAATGGAAATTTTCACTCAATATCTTATAAACTTATCTAAGATTTATTTTCAACATTTCCAATACAATTAAAACTGTTTAGAACAAATTTACACAAATTAGCACTCTTTTTACCTCTCAGCACAAAAATAACCATCACATATATATTCATTTAATTTACCAGATCGTCTCAGAACTTTATAATGAAGTTGTTATTGTAAGAATTTGCATATATTAACATGATTTAACCAGCCTTGAACCTTGTTACACAATTTACAAGAAGTAGATCTATGTAGCTTTTATAAAATTAATCAAACATGTATTTCTTACATTTTAAACATTCACTTTTAAATCAATACCTGAAGAAATTGTGCCACAACATTTTTATGTATATTGTGTATGACAATATTTCTATGAATTTTTTTTTCTCATAATACTTGCCAACTTTCAAAATCTTAAAATGATTCTACAATCTACACCAAATGGCAGGCAATAGTCTTCAAATATTATTCATTTTTTGATTTGTACATTTAAGTGGGATTGAGCCCAATATCCAGCCAGGATAGGTTATAGGGATATTCCCATTTCTTGAGTTCTGATTGGCTGTCAAGGGCATTCCCATGTGATGTACATCTTTGCCCTCTCAAGTTTATGCCCTTGATTTCCAAAAGAGGATGCTTGACAATGTTGACATGCGGCCTGTGTTTTTTTTTCAAACTTTTATGAAGAGGACTTCAAGGAAGGTTTCGTTTAGTCCTTAAAAGGGTTTAAGAACAACAAACTCAACAATTTTTCCAACAAAAGGACTTTTTAGGCTTAAACAACAAACTCAACAATTTTTCCAACAAAAGGACTTTTTAGGCTCCAATTCAATAGATAAAAATAATAATTTTTATTTGCAGAACTCATATCCAGTGGCTTTTCTCAGTAGTAGCAGGCAAGACCACCTTTATTAAACAAGCAAAGTCAGCAGAATTTAATGTGACCGAGTTCAAGCTTTTTCTCTAAAACATGACTCTTTTCTTTTTTTATATATATTATTTGAACACAGGAGCTGTTTGTCATCTTAGTTTCATTGAGGAGATTCACACCGATAGGCCATTTTGGCACATGTAAAGATTTCTGGAAATACTACCATTCAGGGGTGCCGGAAGGAATCGCAGGCTACAGGGGCAGTCAGACAGAGAAGGGCAAATAATATTCGCACCAATTTCGCGTGACAAAATTTCAAAAGAGAGTCAATAATAATTTTGAATATACACTCACTAATTTTGCCTAAAATCTGTAAAATAAGGCCTAATAATATTGTTTTCTTTAAGATCTGAAGGGCACTCCTTGCCCCCCCCCCCTGCCCCCCCTTGGTCAAGGGCAGGAGGGGCAATTGCCCCCCCCCCTGTTCCGGCACCCCTGCTACTATTCCTTGTTTTTATGTCAAAGAAGGCGTTTCCATGACAACTGCATGTCAACTCTTCCAATCATATCCACCCAAATCAAACAATATGAGCAATAGTATACAAGTGTCATATTCGATCTGCAACCACAAATATATAATTTGTTATTTTAAAAAAGGCAACAAGACATGATACACTTGTATTCATTCTCAAGAGAATGCAGTACACTTAAATTTCTTCCTGCAGCTGCATATTCTGCAATAGAAACTGCAGAAAACTGCAGAATTCTGCAGTTCTGCAAAAAAATTCTGCAGTTCTGTAGGAAACTGCAGAATTCTGCAGAAAACTGCAGAATTCTGCAGTTCTGCAAAAAATTCTGCAGTTCTGAAGGAAACTGCAGAATTCTGCAGGAAGCTGCAGAATTCTGCAGGAAGCTGCAGGAAGCTGCAGAATTCTGCAGTTCTGCAATAAATTCTGCAGTTCTGTAGGAATCTGCAGAATTCTGCAGTTCTGCAGCTCCATTAATACCTATAGAAGAATGAGGACCGTGAGGAAACAAATGGGATCACAAAAATGTCATTTTACAAACTGCTGTATCAAAATAAAATTCCATGGACGTTTTGCCTCTCTGCTCGGTCAATTCTCATTCAGAAAAATGTTTCAGGTACCCGGCAACCAGGTCTATTGACTACACTAGTCAGTCTTTGTCCGTCGTTGTTTTTTTTTCGCCGTACGACCCGTTTTTCGACGATCGGTCAGCTCGTAAAAATGTCATTTTATAAACTACTGACAGTGCTCTATCAAAATAAACTTCAATGGACGTTTTACGTCTCTGCTCGGTTAATTCTCAACCAAATTTCATTCCGAAAAAAGTTTCAGATACTCTGCAACCAGGTCTATTTAATACAATAGTCAGTCTTTGTCCGTCGTTGTTTCTTTTTGCCGTACGACCCGTTTTTCGGCGATCGGTCAGCTCGCAAAAATGTCATTTTATAAACTACTGACAGTGCTATATCAAAATAAACTTCAATGGACGTTTTGCCTCTCTGCTCGGTTAATTCTCAACCAAATTTTATTCCGAAAAAAGTTTCAGATACTCTGCAACCAGGTCTATTTAATACAATAGTCAGTCTTTGTCCGTCGTTGTTTCTTTTTGCCGTACGACCCGTTTTTCGGCGATCGGTCAGCTCGCAAAAATGTCATTTAATAAACTGCTGACAGTGCTCTATCATAATGAACTTCCATGGACATTTTTCCTCTCTGCTCGGTCAATTCTCAACCAAATTTCATTCCGAAAAAAGTTTCAGGTACTCTCTAACCAGGTCTATTTAATACAGCAGTCAGTCTTTGTCCGTGGTTGTTTCTTTTTGCCGTACGGCACTTTTTTCGGCGATCTGTGTGCTCGCAAAAATGTCATTCCACAAACTGCTACCTGGTAGAACTGCAGAATTTGCTACAGAACTGCAGAATTCTGCAGCTTCCTGCAGAGTTTTTTTTGAAACCGCAGAATTCTGCAGTTTTCTGCAGAATTCTGCAGTTTTTTGCAGAACTGCATAAAACCTCCCAGGCTGCATATCTCCTACAGGATTACAGATTTTGCTGCAGAAACTTTTCAGAAATGCTGCAATGACAGAGGACTACCAAAACCCAGACCCCCCAAACCACAACCCCCCAAACCAACCCCCCAAATAAATGTTTCCTTGGTAGCGGCAAGCCCAATGTCAAAGAGGTCTGAACTGTACAGATGCAATACACTGGAGGAAGTAACTGAGGTTCAGAAATCATGCAGTTAGCTGCAGAATTCTGCAGCTTCCTGCAGAGTTTTTTTTGAAACTGCAGAATTCTGCAGATTTTTTTGGAACTGCAGAATTCTGCAGCTTCCTGCAGAATTCTGCAGCTTCCTGCAGAATTCTGCAGTTTCTTGCAGAATTCTGCAGTTTTTTGCAGAATTCTGCAGTTTTTTGCAGAACTGCATAAAACCTCCCAGGCTGCATATCTCCTACAGGATTACAGATTTTGCTGCAGAAACTTTTCAGAAATGCTGCAATGACAGAGGACTACCAAAACCTAGACCCCCCAAACCACAACCCCCCAAACCAACCCCCCAAATAAATGTTTCCTTGGTAGCGGCAAGCCCAATGTCAAAGAGGTCTGAACTGTACAGATGCAATAAACTGGAGGAAGTAACAGAGGTTCAGAAATCATGCAGCTAGCTGCAGAATTCTGCAGCTTCCTGCAGAGTTTTTTTTTAAACTGCAGAATTCTGCAGATTTTTTTGGAACTGCAGAATTCTGCAGCTTCCTGCAGAATTCTGCAGTTTCCTGCAGAATTCTGCAGTTTTTTGCAGAACTGCATAAAACCTCCCAGGCTGCATATCTCCTACAGGATTACAGATTTTGCTGCAGAAACTTTTCAGAAACGCTGCAGTGACAGAGGACTAACAAAAACCCTGATCCCTCATACAACAATCCCCCAAACCACGTTTCCTTGGTAGCGGCAAGCCCCATGTCAGAGAGGTCTGAACTTTGAAGATGCATTGCAATAAACTGCAAGAAGTAACAGAGGTTCAGAAATCATGCAGGGAGCTGCAGAACTGCAGAATTCTGCAGCTTCCTGCAGAGTTTTTTTTGAAACTGCAGAATTTTTTTTGGAACTGCAGAATTCTGCAGTTTTTTTTTTAGAACTGCAGAATTCTGCAGTTTCCTACAGAATTCTGCAGTTTTTTGCAGAATTCTGCAGTTTTTTGCAGAACTGCAGAATTCTGCAGTTTTTTGCAGAACTGCAGGAAGAAATTATATACTCCTCAGAGAATGGGTAATATTTCTGACCTCTTCAACCCTGTGTATCAAATAAATCCAATTTGTAAAACCCAGGCTATCTTCTTGTTCTCAGGTTGAAACTATTGTCATTGAGGTAAATTTGCGTAAAGAAAAGATGTTTTATATACTTGCATACAAACCTCCCAGTGGCGTCCCTATGGGGGGGGGGGCACGGGGGGGGGGGGCACAGGCCCACCCATATTGGACCTGTGCCCCCCCCCATGTGCCCCTCCATATGAACTTTCCAACTTCGGCTAAAATATACAATTAGTATAGTGGGTTTCCCCCCCAGAGAATCGCGTGCCCCCCCAGATGCCCCCCCGCTTGAGACTCCCCCAGTTACACCACTGAAACCTCCAAGAATTCAAAATGATATTTTTATTGAATGTATGAGCTCAATTCTAGATAAATGCTTAGTTGAATGCAAAAGTGTCTATACATCATTGTTGATGTCAATATAAATTTTCAAAGTTTACCAAATAATGTTAGCAATTTTATGAATATTTACAATCTTACTAACTTGGTCTGCGAACTAACATGTTTTAAGAGTATAAACAACCCATCTCTAATTGATGTGATTTTAACTAATACACCCTCCAGAGTAGCTTCACATCTTAACACCTGTGTTGGTATAAGCGATTTTCATAACCTTATATGTGCAGCCACCAAGATGTTTGCTCCGAAAAGTTATAAACATAAAATAATATATATAGATCCTATAAGAAGTTTGATAATGATTCATTTGTCAAGGATCTTATATAGTAATGTTCCTTTTGATATCTGTAATGTTTTTGATGAAGTCGATGATTCTATGTGGGCTTATAATGTTCTCCTAAGTGATGTTATTAATCTTCATGCTCCTGTAAAATCTAAGATCTTACGTAAACCACCTTATATGAATGGTGAACTTCGTAAAGCAGTAAATGTTAAGGCTATGTTACTTAGGAAGTTTAACAAATACAAAAGTATTCATGCTTGGTCATTGTATAAAAAACAACGTAACCTTAAACGAAAATCACTTAATCAATATTTTTTTTAATGTCAGGTGTAACTCCAATGTTAATTCAAAACAGTTTTGGAATACTGTGAAACCATTTTTCAACAATAACAGTTGTGGTGTAAGTTATATCACAGAAATGATAAGCTTGTGTCAAATGTCACTGATGTCTGTAATATCTTCAATAACTATTTTGTCAATATCGCAAAAGATCATAGCGAGTCTGACAATGTATTAGGTAAATTTGTTGACTATGTCTTAAATCATTATAAAGATCATTGTTCAGTGCCTAATATTAGATCTTTGTCCATTGATACCAATTTTAGTTTCTCTAAAGTTACAATTGATAATGTTATGAAGAAGATTAAGAAATTAAAAGTAAACTAATCTTGTGGTTATGATGGTATACCTGCTTGTATTTTAAAAGCAGGCAGTGATGTGTTAGGTTCATCTCTAACAAATATTGTTAATAGACGTATTAAAGATTGTATATTTCCTGATACTTTTAAACATGCTGAGGTCACACCTTTATATAAAAAGAATAACAACCTCGACAAATGAAATTATCGTCCTGTTAGTCTTTGTCAAAAATTTTAGAAGGTTTGATGTGCGATCAGATTATGTGTTATTTCAAAAATATTATGTCTCAGTCTCTGTCAGCATATAGGAAATCATATAGTACTAATAATGTAATACTAAAATGTTTAGAAGATTGAAGGTTAGCTTTGGATGATAGAAAAGCCATTGGTTGTGTAGCTATTGATTTATCCAGGGCTTTCGACTCGATACCTCACGGCCTACTAATTGCTAAACTTGATGTATACGGTTCTACTTTTGATGCTTGTAAATTAATTTATAGTTACTTATCCTGTAGAAAACAAAGAGTCAAAATTAAGGAATATAATAGTGATTGGTCTTACATTGTAAGAGGCGTTCCTCAAGGAAGTATTTTAGGACCTGTTCTTTCTAATATGTACAGTTTAAATGATCTAATTATGTACTCGAACAAGAATGTGTTGTATATAATTATGCCGATGACAATGTTGTCATTTGTACATAGTGATCCAAATGTTGTTAAATATACTCTTGAAAAATCTTGTAACATAGCTATTTCATGGTTTCATACCAATTACATGAAAGCAAATCCTGACAAGTTTCAATTTATGCTGCTTCACTGTGATGAAGTTTTCTCTCTAAATGTAACAGGTATTATGATCCTGTCAATACTATTAAAAATTGTTTATTGATAAGAGTCTATGTTTTGGTGAACATGTTGATTATATTGTATCAAAAGGTGCTAAACAAGTGAATGTAGTTGGACGTCTGTCTTGTAAACTCAGTGAACCATGTAAATTGAAGATTTCAGATGCTTTTATTTCACCAAATTTTTATTATTGTAGTTTAGCATACCGTTATTGTAGAATGATTGATCCTTGTAAATTAGAACTTTTATTTAAAAGAGCTTTTATGTTATGTATATCTAGATTTTAACTCTTCTGATAGTGATTTATTAGAAAAAGCAAAAAAGAGACTATTATATGTGCAGAGAAATAGGTTAATTCTAAATTCTAGAGGCAGTTCATAAAATTATATTAAATAACAATTATCCACCGATAGAACCAACTTTTTATGAAAAAAGTAATGTTGAAACTATGTATAATCTACGAAATATTAATGTACTAGTTCAACCTAAATGTAACTCGTTAAATATGGTTTTAAATCGTTAAGATATGAAGGTTCTGTTTTATGTTTTTTTTGCACAAATCAGAAACTTGGTACATTGAGATTCATAAATTTATGAGATTTCCAGGGTCGTAGCCTGGGCTGAATCCTATGGGGGGGGGGGGCAGAGTCTGATCCAGAAGCATGCGCACCCCAGAAAACCGCAGAAATTTTTGTATGTTATAAAAAAAATTCTGCCAAATTCTAGGGGGGGGGGGCAGCTGCCCCCTACCCCAATGCAGGCTATACGGCCCTGATTTCAGTTAACGGTGTGATGTGTAATAATGGGTGTATAAAATGTGTCCGATTTGTCTTTTCGTTTTTTTTGCCAATACAGATTTATGTGAGCTTAGCAGTGCATTCAGCTCACTTAGCCCAATGACAGGTAAATTTGTTACCATGAAAATTGCAGTGCTCATGTCTACTAGTGAATGCCTGAACAGGAAGTGCCTGCATAATCTAACCAAATGGAACTAGAAGTTACAGTTACGGTCTTGTTTAGTATTTAGTTTGAATACATTGAGATATCATCCAAAAGCATTCATTCTTGTCCTATAAGAACTTCCAACAATATAATAAAGACAACAGTCTTTCTTAGAACTGGCAAAGCAGTTTTGGCTCCTGTGAAGTTGTTTTTCAAAAAAAGTTTTATTTGCCTAACTCACATTCAGTGGCTTTTCTCAGTAGGGGAGGCGGGGGTCAGAAGTCACAAAATTCAGAAAAAGCCCCAGAACAGAGCAGGTGTTTGTTAGATCTGAATAACCTTTGGCACAATTATGCAGTATTTAGTTGACTATAGTTGTATCACATGATAGCTGCTTTGCTGTAAATAGGCTTTAGTCAGTTCCGAGTTATTTAAGGCAAAGTCCGCTGTGACTTTTTACCCCATGTCAGGGTCAAGAAGTCACAACCATGGGGTAACAAGTCACATGCAATTGTTGTGAACATACAACACTATATGAGGTAATATTCAGACCTAGACTTGATAGTCATCCTTGTGCATGAAATTTATTGTGAGCCTTCCAAAGCTATCAGCATGCAATGACAATGCACCATCAGCAAAGCCGGCATCAGAATTTGCCCAAAGTTCTCGAAATGAAATTTTGCAGCAATGCTCTCTCATCAGTAATATGTAAATGACACTGCCATGAAATTCGCGCAGCATTTTCATAGAACTACTGCATTATCTTCAAAATTCCATGCAGAAGGCCAACATATCTTTTTAAAGGACTGGGCAAATGGGCAGATAGATAAGATTAGATAGATAAGATCCGATCTATAGATAAGATTAGATAGATAGATAGATAGATAGATAGATAGATAGATAGATAGATAGATAGATAGATAGATAGATAGATAGATAGATAGATAGATAGATAGATAGATAGATAATTAGATAAATAGACAGATTGCACTAAATTGTTGATGTTACATAACTGAGATCAATAAAACCATAGCTATTCAGAGGTGACTGTTTACTATTAGACTGTTACATAATTTGTTGATAGCTAATAAAGATTATGTAACCTGAAGTGTTGTTATGATTTCTCACTTGGTGATCTATTTAAGTCATTAACATTTCTATTGATTTTTTATTTTTGTTCACTTCTTGCCATCAGGTGGTATGGAAATAATTATTTCCAATGTTGATAAACATGTTGATTTGTATCCCTGAAATATGTCATTGGAGGTTGTTATAGGACAAGACTGAAATTTTAAATCTATTTTGGAATTTATTTAACATATTTAAATTATTTACCAAACTAAACTCTGACTAAACTACTAGCTCCAATTTTATGGCAACTACAGGCACTTCCTGTTCAGGCAGTCACTGTAGACAGGAGCACCACACAGAATGAGCTGTCCTTGTGCTAAGTGAGCTTTGCTCATGGCTGCCTTCGGCAGCCATGAGCTGCGCTCATATTATTGATGATGGATGATGATAAGATCGTAAGCTAAAAGCTTCTAGTGTGGAATATTTTGCTTTCCTTAGCAGAGAATACTGACTTCCCGTATCCTATGGTAAAATATCACAGTGCTGGGGTGAAATGTCACAGTGTAACATTTCACCCCTCAGCTGTTTTTTAAATTCAACGCATGATCATGGCAACCTGGTGACCAAATGGCCAAAAATGGGTTCACAGCATGAAAGACAATTATCCAAAAGACCTTGAAACACTAGCACAACTTCCTATGTCACAGTGACCAGACATTGATAGAGAAAGTTCAGAATCAATAAAACCTGTTTGGGACACCAAAAATGCATGAGGTGCGTAAAAACCCACTTTGCACAATGAGTATAATTTTCATATTCCCTGCAGACCATCTTCTCATGAAAGTGTCCAAAGTTATGATTTAAGCTTAAGAATTAGGTCACTGCAAGTTGGTCAAAAAGGCCTGTGACTTTTTACCCCTGTGACTTTTCACCCCCTCTTCGTTCTCTGCCTTTGTCAAATAAGTCAGCAGAATTTGATTTTACTTTTGAACTTTTGTCTCTTAAACTCTACTCTGTCATATTTATTTGAATACACTGGAGGCATTTGCCACCTCAGTTTCAAAATCAATTTGGGGGCAGTCACAGATATTGGCCATTATGGCCAAATGCAGAATTCCAGAAATATACTGTCTTGTTGCAATGTGGAAGTCCCACGAGGAAGGCGTTTCCATGACAACTATATGCCAACCCTTCCTATGGTATCCACCCAAATCAAACAATATGAGCAAGAAAAAGTTCTTTAGCAAATACTCAAGTGTCACATTTGATCGACAACTTTGTTCGTTTGTTGAAAATAAAATGAAGCACTTCTCCATGAAATGTGAAATGTTTCTGAGCTTAGTGCATATGGCTCACTTAGCCCAATGATAGGTAAATTTGTTACAATGATAATTGCTGTGCTCATGTCTGAAGTGGATATGCCTGAACAGGGAGTTCCTGCATAATTTAACCAAATGGAGCTAAGAGTCACAGTATACTGATTGTATATTTTGGCCAGAGTTGGAAAGTTCATATGGGGGGCACCTAGGGGGAGGCACAGGTCCAATATGGGGGGGGGCACGGGGGCACATGACGCCACTGGTTTAGTATTTTTGATACCTTGAGGTATCATCCAAAATCACTTGAATATTTCAGCCTGTCTTATAACAACCTCCAATGACATATTTCTAGGATTTAGCCTACAGTGTATTTATTTTCCATTTGTGATTCTGAAGGTAAACTTGTCAGAAAACCCCATCTCCCACTTCCACCTAAAGTGGGATTATAGAATACAATCACAGCCAAGACCTGCTGTCACCATGAGGCATGCCAATCTTACACTTCATTACAGTATGTAATCACAATACTGGGTTTTATAGTCATTGTGTCAATCTTCAGCATTTTCATAGCCTCTGTCCTATGAAGATTTTCATTTCTTATGCATTGCACATACATGTCATACATAGACATATAGACATACTTCCTTATAATTCGATTTATTAAGTTATTCTTATCCATTCTTTGCCTGGAGCATGAGCTCTTACACATAATCTTCACACATGTATGCATTGTTACAGCTCCTATTTTGGTCAGCATTCACAGAAATTGATAATAGGGCAACTTTCACTGAAGTGCAAATTGAAAGCATGCAGTATTGGGAAACTCAAAACAGATTCACAGTGCAGTGTAAAAATGTTATGCACACATAACATATTCACACAAATGATAACAATATCCAAGGCACAAAGAGAAATACACCAATCAATGCCATACCTGCTTGTGGAGGATTTCACAGATATGGAAACACTGAAACACTGATGAATTTAAAGCAATGAATTTAAATTCCAAATAACTTAATCAAATAAAAGTATATGAAACTGCATATTTGAGGGCACCGTACGCTTAAAACAAACAATTACTGGCTGTCACCATAACCGTGAAATAAATTTCCCACCAAGGAAAACCCAAGCCCCCCCCCTCCCTTAGAGCTCTTTGCAGATTGGCAGTCAACAAGAAAAAAATGTTTTTTTTATTTTATTTTACAAACTGGCTTTGCCACATCATTTACAGTTTTCTGTTGTTCTCCCAATCTTCCAATTTAATGAAGTAGGCCTACCTTAAGTGATTTATTAAAATAATTAGTTTGTTTATTGTCACCTATGCTGCAAGATATGATAAGCACTGAATCAACTGATTAACCATAACTGCCGCAAACAAAACATTTTTAAGCCAGTTACATCACACGACCAAGTTGAAAGTTAATTTTGAAACTGTTTGGACCGTCAATCTGCAAACAGCTATAATATCTAATGGCCACCCCCGAAGCAAAATAATGGTTCATTGCTGAACATTTAAATTGAGCTCAATTCTACTCAATACTGCACATCAAAATACGAAATCATACTCTCCAGGTGTGAATATACAAGACAAGACCAATTGAGAGCAAGTATTATGTGATAGCGAAACATTACATTATACTTTTTTTCTATTGTTAAGTTAAGTATAACAGTAAATTAACAATTTAATGCAACTTTTAATTGAATATTTTGCACACTGCACAGTGGATTTTGCAAGTTTCAGTCTTCATGTATCTTCTATTACAACATTTTTTTCGCACAAAAGGAACTCCAACATATTTAAACGTACAATTTATTAACAAATGTATGATCAATAGACAAATTGAAAAAAGAAAAAAGAAAAAGAAGCAGAAATATACATATAATTTTCATGTTCACAGCTGGTAGACGACCATTAGCATTGAAAAGCTGCACATGGGTAATTAGATAATTGCATAGGGTAATTATCATTGCCAGTTCTGAATAATTACTTTCTTCTGGGTCAGGAAAAAGGTGTTAGATCTTAAATTGGTTGACAACCAGCTCTGTAAAAATTAGCAGTTTTTTGCTGCAAAAAAGTAGCCAATGAGTGTGCACACATATTGGCTAATTTGGGCAGCCAAAAACTGCACATTGTGTGCTTTAAAATACCTTGATGTACATTTAATACACCTTATAAGGGGATTTCAGCTTCCTTCCTGGCATATTGAACAAAATAGAATTTTTTTTAAAGTCACTAAACTTCTGGAAGAGCTGGGTTTGAACCCAGGGCCCAGCAATTGGAAGTCAACCATCTGGCCCTGTGTTGGAAATTTTCTTTCATCTTTAATCGCATTGCGGTGTCCTCCTCCGAACAGTATTAGATTACCGAGAGCACAAAAACACTGCGCTGTAAAGCCCCCATTAATCCACCCATCATCAGTTTGCTTGATTATAAAATTTTGTAGAGTAGAATTTCAGTAATTATTTCTACAGTGTTTAGGAAGAGGGTTTTTTCAATAATCATAATATGCTAATGTTGACCTGGGTTCAGTTCATGAGCAGTGAAGTGTGTCACCATTAAACCAAACAGACATTTTGATTGTCAGTCTGCAAAGCTTATGGTATAGGTGGTGCAGGCATGGCAATGTGTCCTGCAGGCCTTGCTGACTTGGAAAATGCAAATTTGAGAGTTGGAAAAAAATCTCTATTGTAAATACACATATGCATGATGGGAAAAAAGTTGACAGTCACAAGAGATTTCAACACAGGAGCACAGAGTCAGTTTTTAAGCTTCTTGGAGTCAAGAAATAAGGAATTACAAGGCAAAAGACATTAATCATGGATTGGAGTACTTTTATCACAGCTTTATTAGCAGTTGGTAAGTGATTTTCATTTGATATTGGATAATTAATTGATTAATTGGGTTATTGATAGACCAACAAAGAGTGAAAAGGGAAGGCAAAGCAATAGCATTTTGAGTATAATTTTACAATAAGTATTATCTTTAATTCAGTGAAACTTAATGCTGTTGTATGAATTAGTAGAAAGATGGAATTTTCATATGGAAGGATTTGGTTGATTGATATTTATGGAGACTAAACAGTCTCTTGAAAAAGGTAAAGGAATGAAGGAAACAATGGAATATTTCTCAGAAGGGAAGCAAATCTCAGATAGGTAAAAGTTTCACTTGGGAATAAAGCTGAAAGATGATTGTGAAAATTCCTTAGTTGTATTCATTACGTCTCACATAAAAAAAAAAATATATATATATATTGGTAGGCCTAATAATAAGTAACACACCAACAAATAGTTGTTTTTGGAAAAGTTAAACTTGTTGTTTTTAAAACTTTTGTCTTTTTGAAGTAATATTAGTTCTACTCTCATTTATATATTTTTTCTTAAAGTTTAAGCCAGAAATTTGTTTTAATTAATGGTTCATTTTCTCACCCAGCAGTACACACAATAGAAACAAACCTAATTATTGATTTTGTAAATATTATAGTGAGTAAAATATCATATTGAGCTGATGCACCATACATTTGACTTGGTTCTAATACATGATCACATGTAGAGTGCTCAAACACTGAAATCAGTAATGTTAATTTTGCACATTAAAATCAAGCAGCAGCTGTTCAAATGAAAAAGTTCAAATTTCACTATGAGAGATATCATTACATCAATAGATTATTGAACAGCAAGTGAAAGATTTGTAATCCTGTTAACTAAACAGCAAAAATCAGGTTAGGCCTATAGCATTGATTTTTTAAAGAGATGAGTTTTTTTTAAAAAGTGATGATTTCAGTAGTACAAAATCACTGACTTTACCAGAGTATTAGACATCCACTGTCATCCAGCTGACTATATATATACAGATGATCATGTCAGATTTCAAAGACACAAAAGAAAGAAAAAGTTGACAATTAAAGTTATCAATTTTATATATATTGCTGGAGTGCCTCATATTCATGAGCAAGCTGGGGTATATGATGTAAAAGTATGTACATTGTATGTTTTAAACCTTTTCATGGGATGCATGTATATGGTTGTTTGTCAATAGCCAGATTGCTTAGATACATCTCAGATACATAAATATTGAAGTCTTACATTTGACAATTATGATTACATTCACTAGCACAATTAAAATCAGAAAATGGTTGCAAACTATACACTGAATTCATGCTTTTGTTCAACAAAGTTGTTCAGATATAATATACATGTTGTGGTATTGTTTGCTCTCAATTAACATAGCATGTGTGGCATGTGGTAAAATTATTTCTATGACATGTATAATTGCATTCTTGAGTATTAATTACACCAGTTATACATATATGCTTGAGCCTAACAACAAAAGTAGAGTTATCAAAAACACCACCAAAAATGTGTCATGTTTTTTTTTCTCGATAGAAAATATTCTTTTGTCTCTTTAATTTCTACTGTCGTTTGGTGCTGTTTGCCCTGAAAGTTTGTGACATCACCTAAAAAGCCTCTAGCTTCAATCCTATCAATAAGAAAACGCACCAAAAATGTAAGTTTAGATATAACCCTGGGGGGAGGCTCTTGGGGGGGGGGGCTCTCACCTAACCCGGGCTTCTTGCCTCGACCTACTCTAGTGGCAATGTGGCCTGAGCTTCATAAGCCCTTATTTGCCAATTTTTATTTACGGTCGGGAGGTTTTTTTGTTATGCCTAGACCACACGGAGACGTAACAGAGGGTTCTTGTCGCGTCGCTTCTTGCTTTTCCAGGAAAGAGGGAGGTTTTTTACCTACATTCAACAATTCGGCGACGATATTTTCGTCTACGGCGCTTCTTAAACTTCCTCGCCAAAAGTTCCTAGAAGTCACATGACCTTATAGTGAAGCAAGAACTTGCTTCACGAAAGATTCAACCTGTTGAATCTTTACGAAGGAAGAAGCCACGATGCAAAAGACCTGAAAGACCCCCAAAATGATTGGGCGAAGTTAGAGACAGCTTGGGCGAAGTTAGAGGCAGGTTGGGCGAAGTTAGAGACAGGTTGGGCGAGGCTACTTATCATTGAGTCAATGGAACTTTGGCGAAAAAAGACAACCACTCGCCGACACAAACAGGCTGTTGAAACGCCGAAACAGCTACTTGCTTGGCCGTAACAGGTATTTGCTTGGGCGTAATTGAACATTAGGACGAAGTAAGAGGATGCTAGGGCGAAGAAAGAGCATGCTAGGGCGAAGAAAGCACGGGTGGATTCGCCTGTATATATATGGGCTATCATACCTATATAGAACAGAGTCTGAAACAAGTCCATTAAAAAAAGTAAACAAAAGAACTTCTGGGGACTGAACATGATGTTTTAACCATGTTTTGCACACTACCTGCAGTGTTTCATGATCCTTGCAGTCATCTCTCACCATCTAGCACACTTGTTGGAGCTGACACATCAGTAGTTCCATAAAATCCATGAATTTGTACAGGTATTGCATTATCTCTATAGTGATGGGCCTCAGAACTCAGACTCACTGGGTGTGAACAGGGTCAAGGCCTGGACATGTAACCATCAAGTTGAAATTACCAGAGAGGGCAGCGCCTGTCAGCTGCCTGACAAGAAAATCATAGGACTCATGCCATTGAGATTACCAATGAACTGAAGAGTACTGGGCAGTGCTGCCCTCTTTGGCAATTTCAACTTGATGATCACATGTCAAGTCTAAGGCATTGACCCTGAAAAATTGGTTAAATCACTGTTAAATATAGTGGTCAATCCCCCAAGGCCTTTTGTTTACATTCCTAGTTTCACACTCTTCTAATTATGTACCATTACAGGCCAATTTCTATCAGTGACTTCACTCGTGGAAGAAAGAGACTCCTTGGGCGAATCTAGTTTAACATTGAAGCAATGGAACTGCGTCGAGGCTCCTGACAACTCGCCGACACAAGTCTCTTCTTGCATCGTCCGTAATTACGAGCGATTCGGCGTAAAAAACGAGTGCCTCGTCGTCCTAGGATCAATCTACGACGACGAATAATCTTTAATTGATTATATAATTGTCCAAAAATGGCTTGAAACGCCGAAATTTGGCGAAAATGAAGTTCCTTGCACCTCTACAACTTCGCCGTCACTTAACCACTCTCGTGAGACACTGGCATTATACCCACAAAAAAGGGTGCATTCGATTGCATCTCCTGCAAATACTACGGTTGTACAATAACCACTGGGCCTACAGAAATAGCAGACCACATTTCTAAAATGGAGACAATTAATTCTTATTGCTTGGCAGAGACAGGAAGTAAGCTAATTTTTTTGGTATGAATAGTTGCTAAATGATAGGACACTAACGTTTGGAGCACAATTACTTGAAAATCTAACTTTCTTATAGTCTTTCCTCTTGCAATGTTGATTTTGCATAATTTCTTCAGACACCAAAATATTTGACTACGTGGCATAACTCAACTTTGCCGGAACGAAACTTGATGAAAGTCACATGGAATATTTTTCAGCCCAATCCGATGAGTATGTGAAAAGGATACAACGATAGGCCCAAATGTTTTTGTACTACTGCGAAAGAACCTACTTGTGCAATTTCGTCAGACGCGGTTGTATGTAACACAAAACACCTATGAACCAAGTTGTCAAACCATCTATGATCTAGTATTATAAGTGTATTTATCTCAAATATGATGTGTATTAAAGTTCTGTTTATTTCAGGTTACTTCTAACATGCAACTTTCAAAAACTAATAACATTATGCTGTGAGAGCTTGTCCATGAAAAGTGCAATGCAGAGGGAAAATGTTCTGGTCTTATTGTAATATAGAAAAGATAAATAGATACAATCTGATACATAGACGTAAAGAAATAGATATTTTACTCATCTTTTTGTTGATATTTTTTTCAAATTCTCTTTTTCTGCAGCTTCCATTCCAACATGTCAAGGAGGGTTCATTACAAAACCTCGGAATGTGGCAGCAGTGCGCGGATCCACAGTGACTCTAATCTGCAGGGGAGAGAGTTCGGACGCTGTCTTATTTTGGCAAAAGTCTTCACCTGCTCTCCCAAAATCTTTCGTTAATGTGGCTCTTAACCAAGAAGTTTACTTATATCCGGAGAGATACAAACTCAATTTTGACTACACGACGTTCACATCAACTTTAACTATCAACAACGTTCAACAAGTTGATTCAGGAACCTTCGTATGTAATCTTCTCATCAATTCACTCAAGTCCTATGCTCAGCTAGTTGTCTTAGGTAAGCTGCATTAAAAGAAACACATTATTTATCATCTTTCAGACGATTTTATAATAACTTTTATTGTTGACATTTAGCCAGAATTTGTTTTTCCCCTGGACATGTATTCTAGGCCTATAGGGAAAAGTGGAATAAAAAACTTATGACATCATTCTGCCCGATAGAATAACATGTCCTTGAAAAAAATTGGCTGTAAAGGAGCAATTGCACTAACCTCATGAAATTGCAACTAAAATTGCAGCCATTTCTGTGATGTACTGGTAGTCCGCAAAGGTCCAGTGTCACACAGTCCATTAAATTATAGTGAGCCTTCTGCAATGGTGCAGCTAAGGGCCTGCAAAGGATGTTTTTTTAAATTAAATGGGAGAGTTAAACTGAAATGATTTGTGTCAGGGATGCTCCGGTATCACTTTTTTTACTTCCGATCCAGTACCGATGCTACTTGTGCTAGGATTTTGTTGCTGTCACAGTTACCATCGATACCAATACCATTCCGATACCGATACCACTGGTTATGAACAGCAGTGCTTCGGATCTGATACCGATACAGTCTTTAGTGCCAGATTGGCATTGATATTGCTACTTGGTATCGGATCGGAACATCCCCAATCTATGTGATGAATCTATTCAATATTTCTGTAATTTTCAATTTTCTTTTTCAAGACTCCCAACCTTCCTGCAGTTCGCCTGTGCCCATAGAACAGGCCATGGTTGGGGACACATTGGCGATGGCATGCAAAGTTGGGTATTCAGCAGGATTTGCTTACGCCCCAACAATGGCATGGGCTCTGGCTGGTAAAAGCATTATTCCTTCAGTCCAATCCACTGCAAATGAAGCCCTCACAACTCACAACATTGCAGTTACTCAGGCACTCATTGGGCAACAGTTTCAGGTGAGAAGAATTGTCTTTCATACCTTCACATGGTGCAGTGAAAAAGGACATGGAATTAAAGTATTATCACATTCTCTTGCGATGATTATTAAGTTTCCTCATGATCATCGCATTCCCTCATGATCATCGTGTTCCCTTGCAATCATTGCATTCCCTCGCGATCATTGCATTCCCTCACAATCATTGCATTGCCTCACAATCATTGCATTCCCTCACGGTCATGCCTTAGCAGAAAACCCTTACGATAATCTACCTGGTTATATCATCACAGAGATGATTACCAGCCAATGCAATAATCTTTGTGAGAGAAAGCGATAATCTTTGTGAGGGATCACAAAAGATTGTGAGGGATCGCAAAAGATTGTGAGGGAACACATAATTATCACGAGGGAATGCAAAACATTATGAGTTCATGCGATGATCACAAGAGAACATGAAAGATTGAAGGGATAGCGAAAGGTCATGAGAGAATGCGATAATCATCGCAAGGGAGCTATTTAAATGCTGAGGTACTGTAACTCCAAAATTACAAATAGGGCACAAGAAAAGGCACTGACAATTCACGGGGAGAGGCAACATTCTCCCATTATCAAATATTCGTTACAAAATCGACCACTTTTCTTATTCTTTTTCTTCTTCAATTTTTCAGGTAGTGACAACTTTTCCAGCTGTAAACAGGGCCAGCTTGCCTGATTCTTCTTGGGACCATGATTTGACTCCACCAACCTACAGGCATACTTACACATCTGCTGTATTCAGCTCTCCTAGTCAGTTAAATATTTTCTTTATACTTTAAGAAACTACAAGTTATTCCCTTTCTAGTCACACCAAAATAAGAACCTAAATTATTATCCAACAGTATGTTTTTCGAGATTCAGAAAGAGCTATATAGTACAAACTCTGTATTTATTAAACTGATTTTTCAAATTATTAATTCATTTTAAATTCATATCATTATCAGGTAGTAAATAGTTTATATGTGTAAATAATGGAGCTCCGCTTTCCATACTCCTCTAAAAAATGTTCTTTCAGCATTCATAAGACCTTGCCAAAAGTTCAAGCCAAGAGGTCTAATACATATTTTTGAAACATCTCAATTTTGTCAATTTAAATCTTGCAGGACAGGTGACACAAGTTACATTTTCACCACAAAAGGCAACATTTTACATTGGAGAGACCATCACATGTCAATCTGATGGCAATCCACCTACAACGAAACGATGGACGAATGGAGCCTCGACGTTATACGGAGACTCTCTGTCAATCACGGACTCTATGAGCGGTGAGAATAGATGGACCTGCATTGCCTCCCATGATATCAGAGGAACGCCTTACAGCATGGAGAAATCTCTGTCATTTATGGTCATGAGTAAGTATACAGTCGGAGACCTGGGCAGGTTGTCACAGGGGCAGGTTGTCACAGGGGCAGGTTGTCACAGGAGCAGGTTGTCACAATGGCAGGTTGTCACAGGGGCAGGTTGTCACAGCGGCAGGTTGTCACAGCGGCAGGTTGTCACAGCGGCAGATTGTTACAGGTAACACAAAATCTTAACAATTTGCCTATAACAAAGTATAACTCCTCACTGTGACAACCTGCCCAAGCATTGTTACAGCCTGCCAAGCGAGTTGTATCCAGTATTCCAGTATTCCATGCTGGGGCAACTGAAAGACCCTAGTCATCCCCGAATCAATATGGCATGTGCCAGACTCCCAGTCTTCTCGTCTTATACACGGCAGTCACCAAAAATGAAAGTGTGCAGCTCCCTCCACAAAGATAGAGGTTGAGCTGCCACAGTTAATACGGGGTATACCAGCACAACTAAAGTCAATCAGTAGGCCCTAAGTCAAGCCAGCCCCTGAGACAAGCTGGGTGACAATCAGGCCCAGTCTCCCCTAATTTTATAAAATATGCACCAATGACTGTCATTTATGATTTAGTATAAGTAAAATGTTCGAAAAGGCTCATAGAAGCAAGCGACCAAACTCAACTTTGAGACCGAAATTTTTCTCTGCACAACAAAATCCAAGATGGTGACAATAGTGTGCATGTGACAACATTTCGGTGATATTTTATTCCAAAACTTGACAAAATAATTATTTATTTATGTTTTCGGACAAAGTAATGAGCCAGAGGTGTCGAATTAAACCATAATTCTATTTCGGTAATCGAACCGAGAGAAAGAACTGACTGAACTCGTCTATCATGAACTGTCCTTCCTTATTTGTTTATTGTGTTCCATTTGTGATTGATGCATTTTTGGTCATATTCTTTTTCAGATTCCTTCGTGTCGTCCGCTACCTTGTTACACTTTTCCCACCTGATGAGCTTCATCTGCATTAGCACCGCAATGCTTCTTGTATAAATATCATATCAGGAGACATTGAAGTGGATATCACTTTATCTCGCATTTACTCTTGAACCTGCCTTTTTAGTTTGATACATGTATTTTACATACAGTGATGTATATATATATTATCCAGTGAAAAATGTTCCAATAAACTCCTTTTTTAAAACAATGTTTTCCTTTAATTTTCATTCGAGAAAATTCATTTGAACTGAAACTCAAGTAATATCATAATTATTGGTGAAGGCCTATATATATTATGATTCATCCATTTTGGTAATCCGAATTGTGTAAAATTGTAAATTGTTACTGGACGTCATGCAATCAATGATCCAGTAACAATTTACAATTTTACACAATTTTATATCATAATTGTTCACAAGAGGGCAGTTAATATCAGAGTTGAGTCAGTTGCAGTGCAATCCAGTTCATTTTCCTATCAGATGCTCTTACTTGCATGGCCCAACAGGTACAAGAAGCACCTAATTTAGCCAAAATAATTGACAATTACAGCAAGATTTGCAAATAATTCTGTGCAAGATTTGCAAATAATTCTATGCAAGTTTGCCAATAATTCTATGCAAGATTTGCAAATAATTCTATGCAAGATTTGCAAATAATCCTATGCAAGCTTCACAAATAATTCTGTGCAAGATTTGCAAATAATTCTATGCAAGATTTGCAAATAATTCTATGCAAGATTGCAAATAATTCTATGTAAGATTGCAAATAATTCTATGTAAGATTTGCAAATAATTCTGTGCAAGATTTGCAAATAATTCTATGCAAGATTTGCAAATAATTCAATGCAAGACTTGCGAATAATTCTATGCAAGATTTGCCTATGATTCTGTGCAAGATTTGCAAATAATTCTGTGCAAGATTTGCAAATAGTTCTATGCAAGATTGGTAAATAATTCAGGGCAAGATTTTCAAATAATTCCATGCAATATTTACAAATAATTCTATGCAAGATTCACAAATAATTCTGTGCAAGATTAGTAAATAATTCAGGGCAAGATTTTCAAATAATTCCATGCAATATTTACAAATAATTCTATGCAAGATTCACAAATAATTCTGTGCAAGATTAGTAAATAATTCAGGGCAAGATTTTCAAATAATTCCATGCAAGCTTTGCAGATAATTCCATGTGCGATTTGCCAATGATTCTATGTGAGATTTGCAAATAATTCTATGCAAGACTTGCAAATAATGCTATCCAAGACTTGCAAATAATTCTGTGCAAGGTTTGCAAATAATTCTGTGTAAGATTTGTAAATAATTCTATGCAAGGCTTGCAAATAATTCTATGCAAGATTTGCAAATAATTCTATGCAAGATTTGCAAATAATTCAATGCAAGATTTGCAAATAATTCTATGTTAGATTTGCAAATAATTCTATGCAAGATTTGCAAATAATTCTACGCAAGATTTTCAAATAATTCTATGTAAGATTGCAAATAATTCTATGCAGGATTTGCAAATAATTCAGGGCAAGATTTGCAAATAATTCCATGCAAGATTTGCAAATAATTCTATGCAAGATTTGCAAATAATTCTATGCAAGATTTGCAAATAATTCTATGTAAGATTGCAAACAATTCTATGCAACATTTGCAAATAATTCTATGTAAGATTGCAAATAATTCTATGTAAGATTTGCAAATAATTCTGTGTAAGATTTGCAAATAATTCTATGCAAGATTTGCAAATAATTCTATGCAAGATTTGCAGATAATTCCTTGTGAGATTTGCAAATAATCCTATGCAAGCTTCACAAATAATTCTGTGCAAGATTTGCAAATAATTCTATGCAAGATTTGCAAATAATTCTATGCAAGATTGCAAATAATTCTATGCAAGATTTGCAAATAATTCTATGTAAGATTGCAAATAATTCTAAGCAAGATTTGCAGATAATTCCATGTGAGATTTGCAAATAATTCTGTGTAAGATTGCAAATAATTCTATGTAAGAATGCAAATAATTCTATGCAAGATTTGCAGATAATTCTGTGCGAGATTTGCAAATAATTCTTTGCAGGATTTGCAAATAATTCTGTGCAAGATTTGCAAATAGTTCTGTGCAAGATTAGTAAATAATTCTATGTAAGATTTGCAAATAATACTATGTTAGATTTGCAAATAATTCTATGCAAGATTGCACATAATTCTATGTAAGATTTGCAAACAATTCTATGCAAGATTAGCAAATAATTCTATGTAAGATTTGCAAATAAATCTAAACAAGATTTGCAGATAATTCTAAGCAAGATTTGCAGATAATTCCATGTGAGATTTGCAAATGATTCTATGCAAGATTCGCATATAATTCTGTGCGAGATTTGCAAATAATTCTATGCAGGATTTGCAAATAATTCTGTGCAAGATTTGCAAATAGTTCTGTGCAAGATTAGTAAATAATTCTATGTAAGATTTGCAAATAATACTATGTTAGATTTGCAAATAATTCTATGCAAGATTGCACATAATTCTATGTAAGATTTGCAAACAATTCTATGCAAGATTAGCAACTAATTCTATGTAAGATTTGCAAATAAATCTAAACAAGATTTGCAGATAATTCTATGTGAGATTTGCAAATAATTCAATACAAGATTTGCAGGTAATTCTATGTGAGATTTGCAAATAATTCTATGCAAGATTTGCAAATAATTCTATGCAAGATTGCAAATAATTCTATGCAAGATTGCACATGATTCTATGTAAGATTTGCAAATAATTTTATGTGAGATTTGCAAATAATTCTATGCAAGATTGCACATAATTCTATGCAAGATTTGCAAATAATTCTATGCACGATTTGCAAATAATTCTATGTAAGATTGCAAATAATTCTAAGCAAGATTTGCTGATAATTCCATGTGAGATTTGCAAATAATTCTGTGTAAGATTGCAAATAATTCTATGTAAGAATGCAAATAATTCTATGCAAGATTTGCAGATAATTCTGTGCGAGATTTGCAAATGATTCTACATTATATGCAAGATTTGCAAATAATTCTACGCAAGATAATTCTGTGCAAGATTGCAAATAATTCTATGCAAGATTGCACACAGTTCTATGTAGGATTTGCAAATAATTCTATGTGAGATTTGCAAATAATTCTATGCAAGATTGCACATAATTCTATGTAAGATTGCAAATAATTCTATGCAAGATTTGCAGATAATTCTGTGCGAGATTTGCAAATGATTCTATGCAAGATTTGCAAATAATTCTATGCAAGATAATTCTGTGCAAGATTGCGAATAATTCTATGAAAGATTGCACATAATTCTATGTAGGATTTGCAAATAATTCTATGCAAGATTTGCAGATAATTCTGTGCGAGATTTGCAATGATTCTATGCAAGATTTGCAAATAATTCTATGCAAGATTGCACATAATTCTATGAAAGATTTGCAAATAATTCTATGCAAGATTGCAAATAATTCTATGCAAGATTGCACATAATTCTATGTAAGATTTGCAAATAATTTTATGTGAGATTTGCAAATAATTCTATGCAAGATTGCACATAATTCTATGCAAGATTTGCAAATAATTTTATGTGAGATTTGCAAATAATTCTATGCAAGATTGCACATAATTCTATGTAAGATTTGCAAATAATTTTATGTGAGATTTGCAAATAATTCTATGCAAGATTGCACATAATTCTATGCAAGATTGCAAATAATTCTATGCAAGATTGCACATAATTCTATGTAAGATTTGCATATAATTCTATGTGAGATTTGCAAATAATTCTATGCAAGATTGCACATAATTCTATGCAAGATTTGCAAATAATTTTATGTGAGATTTGCAAATAATTCTATGCAAGATTGCTCATAATTCTATGCAAGATTTGCAAATAATTCTATGCAAGATTGCACATAATTCTATGCAACATTTGCAAATAATTCTGTGCAAGATTGCAAATAATTCTATGCAAGATTGCACATAATTCTATGTAAGATTTGCATATAATTCTATCTGAGATTTGCAAATAATTCTATGCAAGATTGCACATAATTCTATGCAAGATTTGCAAATAATTCTGAGTGAGATTTGCAAATAATTCTATGCAAGATTGCACATAATTCTATGCAAGATTTGCAAATAATTCTATGCAAGATTGCACATAATTCTATGCAAGATTTGCAAATAATTCTATGCAAGATTGCAAATAATTCTATGCAAGATTGCACATAATTCTATGTAAGATTTGCAAATAATTTTATGTGAGATTTGCAAATAATTCTATGCAAGATTGCACATAATTCTATGCAAGATTTGCAAATAATTCTATGCAAGATTGCACATAATTCTATGCAAGATTTGCAAATAATTTTATGTGATATTTGCAAATAATTCTATGCAAGATTGCACATAATTCTATGCAAGATTTGCAAATAATTCTATGTCTCTTTTGGACTGTGGTTAGGAGGGCGGAAACTTCATAGGCCCAAATGATCTATAACTGGCAATCATCAGTCTGATCCTACCAAATGGCAGCTTTGTGAGCATTCACAGTAGAAACAGGTATAATCCCAACAGAGTTGTTTGATTAATCTACAAACTTACTAATTAACAATTTTAAACTTTGACAGAACTTGCTATAAACAAAAGGCTTTGACTTTTTTTTTTGTAAAACATGGATTATGTGATGCATATTTGTTCTTGCTGCCCATTGGCTGGGAGGCTGTGATGTCGAACTTGCATGGGTTTTCCCAGACCCACTTTTCACTCTGACATTGGGTTGAAACTGTGATGCTCAGTTCAGGCGAATTCACATTGGCTGGAAGCCAGGGAATCTGACTAAGTTTAAAATGACATCACAGCTTGTAGTTAATTTACATGCTAGAATAGAGTTATCTCTGACATCACAGTTCAACAGCATTGAAAAAAAACTTGAGATTCCATGTAAATTACATTTTGTTTAATATACATTTATATGCTTTAAGGAATTTCGAAAGAGGAAGAAAAATAAAGAAAATCCACAAGAAAATTAAGATTTCAAGAAGAAACTTTTCAACTATGATACATACTACATATGTTATGAAAGCATTGAGACAATCTAAGATCAGAGTAAATATGCAAATTGAAAAAGAACAAGCTCTAAAAAATAAAAAAAGTAAATAGATACTGTAATATAATGGTATTAAGGAAGGTTGCACAAGGTATGGAAGACTGTCATGAGGTATATGACACCAAGGAACAACAAAATGAATTCATTGACACTACTTTTTCTCCTCTTTGGAACAGGTGAGTTTTAATTATGCTATCAATTTATTTACATTTGACATTTATTATCCATCCAATTCCAATGACTATGTCCTTCAAATTTTCTTGATTGACTGATATGAGAGCATGATGTCATGCTGAGGCTGGTTGTGGATCATCCTTGTGTTTGGAAATTCTAAGTCTCATGAACTAATGTGACTTCCATAACATGTAGGCCTACAGGCTTAAAATAATTGTTTGTGATTGGATGTATATAGCATAATACTCTTGTGCATGTCAAGTGATCTTTAGGCGCAAAACACCAAAATTATCTATGACCGGCCTCAGCATGACATCACTTTTGGGCGAAGGCGGCAAAGTTGAAGGATGCATGCATACATGTTATTGGACAGACAAAATAATCCAGTTATTTTCATAATCCGGAAAACACAGACTGCAGAGGTGTCCACAGTTTCCAATGAATATTATTTATGAACCTATATATCAGACTGTGTAAATTTTTCATTTCAAGCTTCTTTCTGCATGATATCAGGCTGAAATTATTTTTTGGATCTTCAACTGATATATGGTGTATTGTGCAATTTCTCCCAAGTGCCTTGCTAGTGAACACTAAAGGAGCACAATTGAATTAAACAAAAAAAGATTGATTGAAAAATGAAAATTTGTCTGAAAATTCAGTTAGACCTCACCAAGACATTTTTAATTGTTAAAAGCTGACAGTTAACTAACAGCTTTGCATGTTTTAAAACACCCTGCAACAAACAGTGTATTAAATAAGCCTAAGCCCTAAAGAGTTATAAACGGACATTTCATAGTATTTTTTGAAAAATTACAACAAGAAGACAAAAATAAAGAAGCCACTTAGAAGCGCATGCAGTTTAAGTTAGATAGACACCTCCTTTTTGGGTTCATACATGCATTTTGGTTGGTTAGATCCCTCCCTCATGGTATGTCAAAACTGCATATTAGAACCCCCTCTGGTCTGGATGCAATGATAAAAATGCATGTTAGAACCCTGAAAATCAATGTCCAACTAAATAAATATGAAACCTCGCTTGTTTTCCAGTATCCCTCACAAACAGTGCTTACCTTGTGCGGCCGGTGAATGAAGCAGTTGTTCTGGGCGGAACGGTGTCTTTCACTTGTCAAAGAGAAGAGAGCGATTCTTTCTTATTCTGGGCAAAATCAACTGTAGCCAGCCCTAGCAGTTTCACAAATCTTGGCCAAGATGACAGTAGTTTTATATCGGACACAAGGTATACTTTTACGTCAACCACTTCGTTCACGTCCACCCTGACGATTACTGGTGTTACTACTGCCGATGCTGGGATATTCAACTGTCAGCTGCCGATGACTACTTCAAATTCATACTGCGAACTCATCGTACTTGGTATCTTTTCCTTCTCTTTTTCATTTTTCTACAAACATTTGCTTATTACATAAAAGGTGTACATCAAAATAACACGTGATTAATTTTGCTGATTGCCAAATTTAACACAATTGCATTATTCTAAGTGTTATAGCCATTTTCGAAACAGAACCTTCACAGTTTCAAGTCTCAACATTTTCTGGATAGAACAGGACCAGTTAGGATAGGATAAGTTAGTTTTCCAAACATGTCAAGATGTTAAGGCCTAGGATGTTTCTTCCCTATAGTTTTGGTGAAATAATAAAAATGAAATTAATATAGAAAATCAATCCATCAAAGATGTTATTCATAATTGTCTCAATAGAAGCTGAACCATCCTGTACTCCCAGTGAAACAGTGACATCCATAGTGGAAGGGACAACACTCAACATCACTTGCAAAGTCACCACATCTGCTGCCATCAACTGGTATCCACAAATGACTTGGTCAATTTCGGACGGGACCACAACAACTTCTTTAATGGCATCTGAAGATTTCACTGGAAGTTTGGTCCAGACGTCTTACAGTGAAGCTGTTTCAAAGTCAAGAAACGACTCAACTTTTCAGGCAAGTTCCATATTAGCTACCAGGCCTTCTGGAAAGTGACTCACATGCCATAGCAAAAGAATATTTACTGACATGTTAGCCTACAGGAATTACTTGTAGGCCTACAGTGTAAAATTGATAGTCAATTAGTCATACCTCGTAAATTCTATAAAACCCTGTCGAAACGATGGTATTAAATTTGTAGTGAAAAGACGGTTACAAATGATTTCATAATTGTAGACTTTGAGACTGAATGTGAATTTTTTTCTAGGACATGTTATTCTACAGGGAAAAGTGATGTCATAAATCTTTTGATGTCTTTTCCCTATTGGCCTAATAAAAATGTCCTAGAAAAAAATTCACATTCAATCTCAGGGTCTACAAATATGAAATCATCTGTAAAAAGAAATCACTGTTTTTAGTGTTAGTATTAGTTATTTTGTGACCGTTAAGAGCAAAAATATTTTTTTTTAAATTTAGATCTAAAAATTTAGTGCTCATCCCAAGAGAGCGGGCAAACCTATGAGAGCCCAAAATCAAAAATGGCCGCCATGGTTGGTTATTTTCAAGAATAAAATTTGCAATGGTTTGAGCTACAGTGCTGTTCAATACATGGATTCTGGGGTTCTTTTCGGCTAGCAATTCAAATATTATGTTATTTAATGATTCGATCCAGTTATATCTTCTAAAGGACACGTAACGGGTGCACAGAGAAACAATGATCCAAGGAATTGTAATGGAATTACTAAAAATGTCTCCCCTACAGTATAAAATGAATACCAACCTTGTTAATTTTATTTCCAACAGGTTTCAACAACATTTCCCGCCCTGGACACCAGCCTTATTCCATCAACTCTGACTTCAGATCACTCCACTGACGCCATCTCTTATTCTTTCAGTTACGAATCTTCTGACTTGAATGTACTGTGTAAGTATCATGAATTATAAGGCTCACCGAAGTGGCCTAACTTTTATCTTCAGAACCCACGAAAGCCAAAAGTTAATGATTATGTTGCTGCCCATTCATGATCTGTACACAATAGGCAAATGGTATGCTTCGTGTTCCTTTGTCTGTGACCCAGTCATCCTCACTTCTCAGTGTAAGCAATGGGAGGATGAACGCAGTGCCTGTTTATATTACACTTCTTCTTCTTTATTAAATCCTGCCTCCTAGTAGGCAAACCTTCTGATGGAGTTATAAGACATAAAATAAGTGTTCATCGATTATTGAGTTGCTATGTGGCTTAATCTGTCAACTTTAGCCGAGTTGTCGTAACACAAAAGCAGATCAATTTGTAAATTAACCATATTTTATTGTCTTCTTTGCTATGCTGTCTTTTGGATCTAGTATTTTTGGGCCAAATTTTAGGAAGAGCTTTGACCTCAATTTGTAAACATTACCTTGCTTATATCGGCTTGTTTCAGACCAGCGCAGTACTGCATGTTAGGCCTATTACATGGATAAGATATTATGGTTTACACATTGCATTGTCATTAATGTCGGTGAATTAATGTAATTTTTTATTTCAAACCGACGTTGAATAAAATTTGTCAAATGTTGTCATTGTCATTATCATTGATACACTTCAGACCCCGTTACAACAATCACACTCACCCAAGAAAAGTCATCTTATGGGATTAACGAATCTGTCACCTGTTCTTCGGATGGCAATCCTGAGACGACTAAATCTTGGGCGGACGTGAATAGTGCGGATGTTGTTGCTGGCGCTGACCTTCTCATCACTGCCTCAATGGTCGGTCAAAATAACAGCTGGACTTGCACAGCAAGTCATACTGTTAGTGGAACGTTGTATTCTCAACAGAAGAATCTGGCTTTTCAAGCAACGGGTAAAAATATTTCATCACTTTCTCTATAATTTTTTTTCTTTTCACACTAGCTAGATCACAGGTCTGAACTTACTAATAGGCCGCCTATATTTGTCAGTTTTAGTCATTCCTCCCTTCGATGTGGTGTCCTCCTCCTGTTCTAGTTACTATTACCAAGTACGCATATATATACAAAACAAATCATCCATCCAGCTTTAACTTCCAAAAAGTCCTTTCATTAAAATTTAATCCAACTCCATGTACACTGTAAAATTTGAAATTTTGAGACAGCTCAAGGCAAGGGATTGAGTGAGATGGTTGCACAATTTGTTTGAGCTAACATAGCTTGTTGTTGTTAGAATAATCTTTCTGTTACCATAACTTTCAACAAGCTATGTTAGCTCAAAGGAATTGTGCAACCATTTCACTTAATCATTTAAGCTGTCAGACTCAAAATTCTAGTTTTACAGTGTACCGACATTTGCATTTTATCTAAAATTGTATTACTATTTTTGCTAGTTTTTATAAGCAGCAAAACTTTTTGTTCAAACACAATCATGACAGCATTGAGAGAAATTGTCAATCAATAAATAACTAGGCCTATAACTATTCATATGTATTGGCTTATAGATATGTACAAAATTAATAAATACTTTACAAATTGAAGAATTAGATATTTCATTTTAATATTGTTTCCATTTTCTTCCAGTCGAAATAACAGTCAGCTCCTGTACCTTGATGTACGCGTCAGTCACTTCGATTTTACCTCTTTCATTTTTGTTTCTTTTGAATTTACTTCGAGAATAAATACCATTGAAGGAAATATAAATATTTATAAATCTGCAATACCAAGTAACTAGTAACTTAAAATAATTATTAATCATAGATTTTTGTAACAACTCCTCAATCCTCATACCATGCAAGTCACTTTGTATATATATATATATATTACATATATTGAAGTCACTGATACCTATTATATTACCGATTAAAGTTGAGCTCAAATGATGTGTCGGTATTTTTAATCCAAGTCAACATTTTCAGTCAGGTAAGAATAACTCACTTTCACTTTTCTCACATTACATCATTGAAAAGTCTGAGCACCCTAAACTTCATAAGCATTGGCGAAAAGAAATGCACCTTGAAGTTAAAATGGTCTGAATTAACTCCTCAAGTAGGCCTAAAAAAGTCCTAAAGGTCATTTTGCCCAACCGGTGCCACTACTCGGGCAAGAAGGCCCACTTTTATTGTCCAATGGTAAATTTTTTTAAACCACATTCAATTATTTTTAAAATTGCTTATAGCCAATGAGAATCCACCCCAACTGAGCATCAGATATATATATAGTTTCAACTCAGAGTGAAAATTAGTTCTGGAGTAGCCCCTGCAAGTGCCACATCACAGCCTGTCAGCCAATGGGCAGTCAGAATAGACATTGTCCACCAATCTTGCAAGCCGATACCCTGAACAGAAAATGCTTTCAAAATAGGTCACAGTACAAAATACCCTTCAGCAAAATATTGAATGCATTCAAGTTGTTAAAAAAAGATGGCGCCAACGCAAATCCATCCATTTGAAATATTTTGAAATTTAAGACATTACATATTCTTCAGTAGCTTCTGCCTGCCACTTATGATGCAGCACATTCTTAAAGTCACCCATTTGCATGTATTGGCATAATGCTTAAGGCCAGCCATTATTGATTTTTAGCTTTTGGGATTGACTGACCCAATATATTTTCTGCCGGCCAAAAAAAACAAACTTACCCACGATTTTAGGCCTATATAATTTATTGAAAACATAAGAAAATGGATTTCAGCTTTTTTCCCCTGCAGTCTAGACTGAATGTTCATAGTTAATGTGCTCTGAGAAGTTAAAATCAATTATGCCTGGCCTAAATGTTACTAAAATTTGATCAAAGACTTACAGATGATTTCATATTTGTAGACATTTGAGGTAGAAAATACATCATTTTTCTTGCAATTTTCATTGGTCGAGAGAAGGTAGGACACCACTCTCTCCTGAAAAGTGACATAGCGTTTTACTTGGGTGACCATGGCATTTTGATCTCCTAACAGGGACTGACTTTAGCAGTTTCAAGTGAGAGTTTCAGTTTGTGTTTCACACATTTTCAGTACATACATTCTGCAAGTCCAATGTTGGGCATTCAGATGATTAGGATCAGGTGATCCATTCATGGATTGTTTATACTGAAAATAAACACATATAATTGTGAATGTAACAATTTCTCAGAGGAGGGGCTCAGCTCAGGCAGCAGGACAATGGGCTACCAATAGCGGGGTCCTTGATCTGATTCCCACTTGGATTTTCTTATGAATATTGACCACATCACTGGGCTACCATCCTGTCCTGAGGGACCATTCAGAATTTGTGACTTTGAGGAGTTTTGCTGGAACTTTCTATGAAAAATGTATACCCTCTTTGGCTTCATGCTTATTTGTACCTCTCATACATTCCATGTGGCTTTTTAGTATGCTCCTTTTCTTTTATTAAAATTTCATAGCCCACTTAAGCATGTTGTGAGTAATCAGCACCCCCCCTTGAAACATGAGTGAACAAATGGTGCATGATAATTTAGTGTAAATAGATGTGAAGCCATTCAGAGTCAGCTTGAAACTGCTGTAATATCAATTGAACAAATCAACAGTTGTACACAGGAGTGTGAAATACAACTGTTCATGAAGAAGTGAAAGAGTTCATGTAGATTGCGATTTGACATGTGTGAACAACTGCCACAATACCAAGTTGGCCTTTGCTGTATACTATTGGTCAAAATTATGACATTATTTTGTCAGCAAACATCACTTGCTTTAAGCAAGCTGAAAAAAGTGACACGCAATGGGCATCTTGACCAATCACCTGGCAGGATTTTCTGATGTCAGACCAGAAATTTTGCTAAATATTTTGTTATTTGAGAAAAGTCTACAAATATGAAATCATCTGTAAAGAAATGTTCATAACACACGGCTCCAGGAGATTGTTTGACAACCACTCCTAGATTAGACTTTTTGGAGTGGAGCTCACCAAAACACTCAATTTTGAAAAATTAAAAGATCCAATAAAAGAAGAACTTGAAAAAGAAATGTCAATATAAAAGAATGAATTAGAGTTTTTAATAAAGCAAAGCACGAAACTTGGGGCTCACTCCGTGACAGTCACCCTTCTCCAAATATGACGGTTACAGCCCAACTTCTCCTGCTTTTCAATCTGGGTAAGAAAGTTGTTTTTCTTTAATCATTTAATCAAATCGAATTTGTTGTTGATGATTTTATTTTGCAATCTCCATTCTCCAAACAATATGAGGAAAAAAAGTGGGACATACATATAATTTAGGACAAACAAACCAATCTGTCACCATCCTCAGCAATGACTGATTATTGGTGCACAGATATATAATTTATTTTTCAGTCATTGCTGACGAAGGTGGCAGATTGGTCACCGAAACTGTCCAGGTATGAAAATATTTTGGATGTGTTATAATAATATGAAGTAAAAATCTTTGGACTAACCATCCTGATGAACTTTATAAGGAACAATTTATGGAGTGTTTATCACAAATGGCATTTAAGGTAGTTTGTGTATTATCTTTCTTTCTTTGGTATCTAGGCCCCCGCGGCTGGGGGTACTCCCCAACTTTTACATATGGATGTGCCAAGGAAATTTTGAAAACCCGAACCATTTTAATCCCGAAACCAACGCCAAAACCGCGAACCATTTTAATCCTCCATTAAAAATGTTAGCAACCAATTTAATCTTCATGCATTTTAAACCATTTTAATTGTCTTTTCAAACCGATTTTAACAATACCAGCATGTTGAAGTCGCAAACCCAAACTAATCAGAATTGCCAAAAAACCAAAACCATTTCAATCCAGGAAGGCCAAAAAACCTAAACCATCCAGCGGAGTCTCTATATTCACTCTTTCATATTGAGTACCCCCCCCCCCCCGCGGGGCTAGGCCTGATTTAGGTCGTCCATTGGAATGAATAGATTCATACAAATACATATATATCTAAATGTTTGTGACAAAGGTAAAAATAAAACCTGCAAATAGTACCATGGCATCTGTTGTCATTTCTGTCTACATTTGAGGATGTCAATAAATTTGTCTGGTCTCTAGTTTTTTACTACAGTGTCAGTGTACATGTACCTCGAGTGAGATTTGATGATATTAATAGTGACTGTGATTAAAATCAATCATATTGCACTATGAATATAAGGACGATAATAAGGTGCCGACGAATGTCACAATTATGACTAACATCTGATTTTTTCTAATTTTTTTTGCAAAATTTTAGTATAACTAAAAATCGTGACATTCGTCGCCAACACTGTGAAACGGCCGACTTCCGGCAATCTGACCAATCCGAGAGCTGTATTTTTGAAACATTAAACTGCTTGAAGGGTTGCAACGACGCAAACGGAACCCACTGATATTCATAGTGTATTGATTACCAAAGCTGGATCAACTGTGAAAATTCATCTGATTGCGATAATGGAATCAATTCGGGACCTCCATCGGAACAACATGCGAGACACTTCGAGTCTTCAGCCAGTTCCTTTCCTGACTTATATATATATATAGGAATGTAGGAGAGCCATCTGCAGTCACCATAGGCCTATTTCTTGTTTTACAATTCATGATTGGATGATTTGATCAGTGACCTTTTGGCAGTGCTTGATTAAGGTGTCATTCTGGACATTTCAAGACTAAAAGGTTCATGATTTGTTGAACTTGGTGGCAAATGGTTGCTTCTATGAGACAGCTTCTGTGGTATCTTAATTGGGATGCTGCTCAAGGTTGCTTACTGATGCTAGGCGCTCATCAACTGAAGGCTTCCTTGTGGAGGGTATGCAGGGACACACGCAGAAGTCATGAGGTCATTCAGGTTATGGAAATGTTTTTGTGGCAATTAGGCTCTGTGTATATAAAGCAGTAGTCAGCTGAATCCTACAGAACAAAAAACAACAGCACAGGAAGACATAACAGTACAGACACCAGAATGGCATCATCCAAATGTTTCTTGACCATTTTCATCAGTGTTTGCCTTGTGATCCAAGTCAGTTCAGAACCATTGGAGGATCAACTTCCTGACACTTCAGGTCTCTTCTTTGGCAAAAGAACAAGGTAAGAAAACTCATGTTTTTTTTAAACAAACAAAACATAAATTAGTTATGATTGTAGAGAACCTCTCCCAAATCCATGCAAAATGTTTTAAAAACGTTGGAATTTTGACACATGGAATATACATGAACTAGTATAGGCCTATGATTCCAGTTATATTAGATGAAATGTTGGAAGAGTGCTTACAATGTTGAACAGGTTAAGATCTTCATTCTGACAGACTCTGCTATGGTACGTTTCAATATACAGTGTATAAGAAAAAGTAAAATAGACTATAATTGGGGATGTGGATAAACCACAAAGAAATGCTTCCAGGCGTCCATAGCACTGTGTACCATTTGCTCTATGCGAAGCCACCTAGTTAATCATAAAATCTTAAATTTTGGACTATAGAAACCAATTCAATTACAATACAGCACAGCCAGTATGCTGTATAGATCTATGTTTTAGACATCCTAATGCGAAATTAAAAGCATTTATTATTCATCAATCAAAAGATTTGGCGATTCTCGTAAAAAATGCACTAAAATTTACTAAAACTGCTTAATCTCCCAGAAAACTTAACTAATTGATTCCAAATTATTTTTGTAATACTTTTACTATAAGACAGCATACTGGCTGTGTGGCAAAGTTTGTTGTTTTGTTCTAGATAGGTCATTTGGTGAGTACACAGTGATAGGCCTACTATAAATATGAGAGAGGTTCTGCAGGTTTTTCCTCCTCTTTCAGATCTCATCCCAACCAGAACAATCTTCTGTTTGGAAAGCGAAATCCAGCTGCGTCGCAAAATGCCCAAATTGTTTGTCGCGAAGTTCTGCAAAACTGTGCTGCTCTGGGACTATATTGAAGAAAACTATGAAAAACATAAAGACATCAAATAACTGTGCCATCTGAGATATTGAAATTTTGAAATATCTCAATTATTTGTGAAATCTCTCTTCATTCCATCTTGAATTTCTTAATCGGGAATAAAAGAAGGAAGAAAGTCAAGGATGTTGCTGAACAGTGGATGATAACTACTTTTGTTAAAGAACTTCAATAGTAGGCTCTATGTGAAAATAAAGTTTATTTTGTAATAAACATTGTGCTTGTCCTTTTTCCTGGATCCACCGTCTCATTAAGTCAGTCAATCCGTTTTCCAACTTCTTCTGTTTTGCGAAACATAAATATCCATCTATAAATCTGTACATTTTGTACAACATACACAAGGGTAAGGGGACTAGGGCCCTGCACGGGACTAGATTTTTGTCTCAGTCCCGCCCGTTCTTTCCAAATCTGCTCCCGGTCCCGTCCTGTTCTAGGCATTACAATGATAAAATTTTCAGAATTCTGACCCACTCCCGCCAAATTTTGTCAAGTTCAGTCCCGCTCCCGTCCCGTGCGGGGCCCTAAAGGGGACCACCATATCATCTTAAATGGAAATGATACAGTTCACGACCGTGCCCCTAGTGCTAATGAAAATTTGAGAAAATATGCCTTATTGTGAGCTATTATGCCACCAAACAAGCTAAAACAATCCAGTAAAAACCTTAGAAACTTAAAAATAAATGTAATTCTCAACTTGGTTTTGGAAATTTTTGACATAACAACCCCCCCATGCAACTGCATGTTCAATCGTATAATTACAGTGAAGAAACATATTAAAATGCACTTATTGAAAAATGAAAATTTGGTAATTAATCAAATCAGTTATCATATGCCCCATTGTTACATATTTCTGGTTGTTTTTTTAATTTGCTAACAAATTTCACTTAGTTAAAATTAAATGTTATGTTTGTTTTTCTAAGTACAAATTGCTCCCTCTAATTGGCCAAATGTAATGATAGTACTTAGTCAGTAGTATTATATATTGGTATCTGGATGTCATAAGCTTATGTTATATGGCCATTTTCTTTTCCATAAGCAATAAAATTAACTTGAACTTCAACTTAAACTATGGTGCATTTGCAACTGTTGTCAAGCTTTTCAGATTTAGAAAAAAGCCAGTAAGTCTACCCGAAAGATCATGAATGTGTTCGAAAAAGATTTGTAGAATTATTATATGCTTTTCATAATAAATTTTCTAGCATATGGCAATAAAAGACAATTGTATTCAAATGTAACCTGTACAAATTCTAATGAAATGGGCCAAGAAGCAGAACAGAAACTGTTAATATTTTTTCTCAAAATTATGTTGACAAACTTGTTGAAAAGTCACGGGTTAAGATTTATAACCATCCATTAAAACTTCATCCTACGTTACCCAAGCGCAAGATGTAATTCAAAATAATTATTAGGAAAAGTTTTGCGACACTGCGGTCAGTCAACTTTAAAGTTAGGAAGGAGGAGAACACAACTAAGATGGTGAGTATGATTTTGTTGTAAATATGGAGTTTTAATGTCATAGAGACATTGTTTAAGGCCTATCTAAAAAATAATGAAGCCACACAGCTGGTTTTAACTGAGGACAACAAATTTTGATAACGGCTGTATGCAACAACTTCATATTACAGTCTTGCCTTAAATACATTCTTATGCCAAAATCATGAAAATTTCATGGCAATACGTCAAAAGGTTATTGAGGTAGAGATGAAAGTACGTAGGAAAACATGCATTTTTTCACTAATTTAGCATGACATAGACTTTTTCACCTGATGAATTCTTTCAGTTATACAAATTTTGACATGTGCCATTGCTATTTCCTTATACTTTTTGGAATCTCCACATCCCCAGGCTTCATAAATTCATTGAAACAAGCACTTTTATCCACTTGTTTTGACATGACTGAGTTATTTGTGTTCAAAGGTTGACTTTGTAAAATTTAGTCAAATTTGAATGTTCCTGATCTGAAATGCTCTAGTATCCCTTTACAGCCGACGAACGACGAGTACTTACATTTGGCTGTTAGTTGACTTCAATGACCTCATAGCAGGCCTATATCCGTAGCATTGAAATAAGCTGTTAATGTGTCATTGAGTAACTTGTGACCTCATTGACACCTAGTTGGTCTCTAGATTTGATAACATTGCAAGTATAGGCTATGACTTCATAAATTCCTTATGACTCACTGGGATAACATGGCATGTATAGGGCTCTGACCTCACAAGGAACATTTCAGCTCAGATCTGTAAGCACTTGATGTTCGTCTACTGTAACATATTTCAGTTTAATCTTTTTGCCATTGAGATCTAGTATTAAATCTACTCAGTTGCTTTGGAGATAGCATTTTTATGATTGTGGAAAATCTGGTTGATGGAAAAATATGAAGGAATAGGTGGAAAGGTGAATATGTCGCACGCGTAACGCCAAGAGTACTTTCAAGTGATACAAATAAGCTATGAAAGCTCTGTTTTTAATCTGGATCGACTCAAAATATAGCAAATCTATGAAGCTTTGTATAGGTTATTCACCTAGGGAGAGGCAATATGTGATTTATCCAGCGAGGGCGTTAGCCCGAGCTGTGATAAACACATATTGCCGATCCCGCGGTGAATAACCGGCTTATACCATAAGACAAAGCTGAAAGTTGTCATTTGTTGCTGTGTTTTTTTCACAGCTTCACTTATTATTCTCCCATGGGAGGATAACTGGACAACAAAGAATATGGGTTTTATTGCAGTGAAATACTGGCTCATGATTGGCTGACAGAGGTGTCGAGTGGTATAAATTAATGTATGAACTAACCCAAGTTTTTGACTGGTTTCTGGTGATTAAATTCTAAAGTTATGTTTGTCGCACCCGTAACGCTCTGAAAAATTCTGATCATATTAAATTTTGTTGATGACAAGCAGTGAAGCGATCATTCTAGTATTACTTGGAGTGAAAATTAACAATTAATTTCAGTAGTTGGAGAACGTTTCATTGCCTAATTACAAAAAATATAACATTTATGGAGCATTCTTTAAAATTTGGGGCCAAATTGTCTAAAAAGGCAATAAACATTAACAAAATATTTTTTATTATGTAAATGTTTTTTTTTTCCCCGGTTAAGATTGATAATTAATATAAAATCGATTTGAGTCAAAACCAAAACATTTTTTGAAGATTCACATCACACCAGTACTTAAAATCAGCTTTTTATGTTGAAAAACGGGCCAAAAATCACAATTCTATCATCATTTGCTGAGCAGACATTCACTTCAGTGGCACTTATTTGGTATCAATTTGAAGCCCACATAGAGACGCATAACATAGGGCAGTTAAAATCATTTTAAACGAAAACATATGCTTCTGGGGTTAATATATGTAAGTTTTGAAAAGAAATTTCCGAAAAAAATTTGAAAAATTGGGTGTTTCTCAAAATATATTAAGTGTATTTGAATGACAATTGTCCAGAAGACTTTTAAAAATGTGCCAGTTGTTGTCAAATAAAGAAAATGAATTTAATTTCATGACAAATTACCATTCAGCCCAGTTATTTTTCACTGCCATGAAAAACAAACTTTGAAAAATTCTGTATTATTCAGCTGTTATCAATTATTTCCACTCATCAAAGCACAAAGGTAAATATAGTTTCTGTAACTTAAATATGTTCTTTACAATATGCTAAGGTCATTTCATACAAAAAGACATTTTAAAATTTTGTTGGTCATGTCACACTTTGGCTTCATTATTTTTGAGTAGGCCTAAAGCTGAAAATAAATATTAATTGCTTCTTCTTATATTTTTGGTCAGTTTGGAGGGAAAATGAACAATCTGAGGATGTTTTTAGAGCTAAATGTATCAATTATTTGTTGTCCTTTTTCTCTCCAATTTCTCCCCCAAGTTTATGTAACTCAAAATGGGAGATTGGAGAAGCAGAGCTATTTTGGAAATAACATACAGATAAGGTGTGCATGCAATAGTTGACACTGTACATCTTACTTATTTTAATAATATTGAGGCATGCAAGTAATTTCCCCTCTTCCAGTATTTACATATATTATATAATCATTTAAAATTAATAAATTTCTAGTGGGAGCCTATTGCAAAAATGACATGACAATTTGACAAATTCCAAGTGTAGGTAAGGTGGCACTGTTGTTGAACTTCCTGTTTGATCATAACAATGTCTTGAGAAAAGCACATGTCTAAAAAAAAGCCAAATTACTATAAATTTAATTGTTGTCAGCAACATAACACCATGTAGAACTGTCTATGTAGTCATTATTGGCTATATCTATGCAAAAGTACACCTTCAGATTTCTTTGTTACTGAATTAAAGGGTTTCAAAATTGCCAGGTGAATTGGCAAAGTTTTCTGTGTTGACATGGTTTTGGGAGAATTCCAATCTCTTACCTTGCATTTTATCATCTACGGGGCAATATGTTTAATTTGCCCTCTCCAGGTATATCCCTTGCAATGAAGGTTTAGTAAGTAGATAGTCCCATGTCAATAAATGGATGTTAAAATGTCAAATTAAGATTTTCTTTGGCAAAAAGTTCATGTCTCTGTCACATATTCTTATGTTTTGACAGTGTTTCAAGAGGCCCTGTTACAAAATAGCAGGCTGGATTATCTTGTTTAGCATTGTTTGGCATTGACTGTTTGTTATAATCACCTGTTTCGCACCTCAGGTCAACAGAGTTCACACTTGAAATGTGATTGCCAAAGCAATAGGTTGTGTGACCATGAAATTCCAACAAAGTTGAATCACAGGCAAAAACAATGTGATCCATGTATGCTTTGACTTGGTCAGTCCACTCCACTCATTATCTATAGGTAATAGGGCCCTGCACGGGACGGGAACGGGACTGAACTTGACAAAATTTGGCGGGAGTGGGTCAAAATTCGGAAAATTTTATCATTGTATTGCCTAGAACGGAACGGGAGCGGGAGCAGATTTGGAAAGAACGGGCGGGAGTGAGACAAAAATCTAGTCCCGTGCAGGGCCCTAATAGGTAATAACAAGGTATGACAGCTGAACTATGATTGCAGACGACCATGGGCTGAGTCAGAGGGATAATTCCTTTAAATTCATATTTAACACAAAGAGGTCACCCAAATATCGGTTTGATTGCTTTCTTTGGTATATTTTCTTAATATCAGACATGCTTGTTGGTGTTGACAGTTGTTAAAAATTGCTAAATTAGCAAAAACATAGTCTAAAATCTGAGTTCCACACTGAACTGGACGGAAGTTCAATTGGTGTGAAAACCACACCAACAATAATAAAAACATGTCAAATTAATTGTTGCATCCTAAATTTCAATTTCACCCTCAAAAGTTGCAGAACAAAAAGTTTATTGTGGTGCACAATTTTCAGCTTAAATTAATTAATGTAGCAGTGTATAGAAGAGATAGAAAAATCGAAGTGAGGGCATTCACGCATGTCAACATAAATAAGAAATATACAGATATCAGTACAATTCGGTTTAGGAAGACAAAAGAACAGCTGATTGACTCTTCTGCTATAATTATAAAGCTGCCAAAACAAACTTGAGGACTTTCCAAACTGCGGACAGCAAGTGAAATGTATCACAAAATTGTTATTATAAATCTGTCTGTTGTTCAATGTTTTATTATTTCTGCTTGTATTTTAATTGTTTTACAATCAAAAAGTGCTATGTGTATTGTGTAGCTATCATTATCAGCGAATTGTAAAAGATATGATCTGATTGGTTGCTTCTCAAGACAGTTTAGTGAACAACCCAACCCAGGAGTGAGTGACTTGGACCACATTTGACAAATTCAGATCGCATTTATACAGAATAAAGTTTGCAGGCCTTACTTCCCTGAAACATATCACAAATGGTGATGTACAATGTGAAGTGAATTACTGTTCAGATATTGCGCGATAGATATTAGAGAGATTTATATTAGAGAAATTTATATAGTAGAGACTTATATAGTAGAGATTTATATAGTAGAGATTTATATAGTAGAGATTTATATAGTAGAGATTTATATAGTAGATAGATAGATAGATAGATAGATAGATAGATAGATAGATGATAGACAGATAGATAGATGGATAGATAGATAGATAGATAGATAGATAGATAGATAGATAGATAGATAGATGGATAGATAGATCGATAGATTGATTGATTGATTGATTGATTGATTGATTGATTGATAGAAAGAAAACTCTGATAACCTCGACCATGTGAGACATTGTAGATTTATAATGTCCAGAGAAACAACCAATAAGGATTCAGGTACACCATGGAGTTAGAAGGGGTTAAGTTATAGATGCATGATCCCATTGTTTTCAATTCACAGCTGGGCCTGTTATGCTACTATTTATCGCAGTGGACAAGATAACAGTGCTGCTCAGTTTGTCATTCAATTTGTGCATTTAATTAGTGGATGAGAGGGGGAGGTCCACCTACATGGTCCGCTCTCACAATCTTTTGAATGCATTTTACAGTTACCTCTGTCGTCTGCTATAGTGACAACGTACCAGTTCGGCCTGGAAAGTTGGACCATTGCCAAGCAAGCTGTCATACCTTTTCTAATAGTAATACGTATCAGAGAGCCACCAGTTGAACATTCTCCCGTGGTCAGAGGCTCTCTGCGAACTGCTTGCGCAGTGAGCCTCTGACTTGTTTGACAGATTTTCCTGTGATTTTGATCCAGTTGAGAACTGCAATGCCCTCTGGTGGCTCAACCAATCAGCAGGCAGCTTTCATACCAATGTTTGAGCCTGCTTAAATTGATTGCAAGCAATGTGTGGTCGCATGTCATAAGGTCGTACAATTTGCGTTACATGGCAGTGTTGGGCCAAAAATTGTTTTCTTCAAAAATGACTAAAATAGACTAAGGGCAACCAATTAAAAGCAAAATTAACCACGATTATTCAATAATTAGGTCTGTATATGGCATAAACAAATTGTTTCACCACACAAATCAATGTAAAATCCAGATTTCAAATGCATTTTTCTCGAAAACTACTTCATTCCACAAAAGCTGCTGTAAAATACAAAGTACTCCATGTATCACAATGAAATTGTCACTGAAGTTGGCCAAGATGATGATCTTACTGATTTGAGCAGTAAAAGGAAGTGTCTCTTCTCCAAAACCTAATACATAGAACCACAAAGTTATGATACATGAACCCACAAAAAACGTTTTCAAGCATCATGTGTATAACTAAGCTAGAAGCCTAAGTTCGTCTTAAAATCTCAAGTAAAAGGTTTCAGAACGTTACCAATATACCTGAGAACTAGTTCAAACATCTTACTTCAATAATTATCAAAAATTCACATGACATCTCACATATATTTCCAGTCGCAATTTTTGTTCGGTGATAAAAAATCAATATCTCAAGGAGTTTGTAATTTCAGAGCAATCCTTATATTTTAAAAGAAATTCCTGCCCTTTTTCATGATATGAGGGCACAAAAGTAAACTAGAATTCACACTGCGAGCAGAATGTGAGGAGCTGCTGAGCCTACTGCTTGAGAATTAAATTGATTTTAGACAAGAAAAAGAAAACATTTGTGCAAAATATAGAGGGGTAGGTAGACAGATAGATAGATAGATAGATAGATAGATAGATAGATAGATAGATAGATAGATAGATAGATAGACAGAGAAATAGATAGATAGATAGATAGATAGATAGACAGAGAAATAGATAGATAGATAGATAGTCAGATAGATAGATAGATAAATAGATAGATAGATAGATAGATAGATAGATAGATAGATAGATAGAGAAATAGATAGATGGATAGGTCCATTTTTATGAAAGTGACTTGGATTAACTGACCAAATGCCTGTGCTATTGTTTAATAATATGAAATAGCACAATATTTTGATGGCATAACCCTGATTCATTTTGAATGTTATTAAACATGTTAAACTGCTATTCAAACACTGGCTATTGTCTTAATTGCTCCTGGTCTCCAGTTACTTATTGTGGAGGTGGTCCCACCTCCACCTTGTAATCGTACGAGCTGTCAAAATGCTGCACATCCAGGCTCCAAACTTTGGCTCAATTATTGAGTTTCCTGGACCAATTTAACCCTCACAAAATGTCGGCATTGGCCTCTTATTTAATTAAACGTCACATGTGGGTACTCACGATGTTGTCCTCGCATCCTAACTTGAGTAATCTTGCTTGCAAATATCCGCAAAAAGGACTCTCCAGATTCATTTTTGCATTGAAATTCGCGCTGTCAGGGACAACCTAAATCGCGGGACCTGGGCGCGGAACAGGACGCGATCGCGGGACGATCTAAACAGTCTTGACAAGTTGGCAATTATAACTGTGATATAACTACATGTATAATTGGTTCACTCTCTCTGTAATCAACTGATCATAAGAACCTGCCAAATAGAGACATAATGGTGAGATTGATTTAAGTGCACTTTAACCTTTGATCACACCTTCTGTCATTTAATGGCCATTAAAGGTGCCTCCATTAATTGCATTAATCCTGATTCAGTGAATTGCACTCTCTGTAATCCATTGATTACAGAACTGCTGGATAAAGACTAGATTGTCACATTGAATTTAATTGCACTTTAAATCAAGCCTTTGTTATTAAAATTTATGATTAAATGCCCTTTCATTTTATTTATCACGATGGGAATGTACACTAGTGTTTAACAAATGATTTACAGTTTTAAGAACTATGAATTGATTTTTATAAAATTTCATTTTTGCATGTTTATTCAATCTGCCAACAAGTTAGTATATTCAATTTCTCAGAGGAAACCCAAGCTTCATCCTTGTTGCTGAAATGGCTCAACCACAGTGATATTTTATTTGACTTTGACAATGTGGCAAGTTGAAACAGAATCCAAAAAGGTATATTTAGTTTATTTGTAACTGATCGGTTTTTTGGGCAACACAATTTGGCTTACTAAGGAAAATAATGCACTGTAAATGTGGACTCTAATCTAGAATGTCATCCAGTTGAAGGTGCCTTTATTAATTGCATTTTACCCATCATCAGTGAATGACACTCACTCTAGTCTATTCATTACAACACCCTGCCACACATGATTAAATTAAATTAATTGAACTTCAAATGTCATCTTTTCAATAACTGCCCTATGGTTTGTGACATTTGACACGCAATTTAGCCAATTATATACTCTGATGCCAATTACCAATCACAGAATTGCTGAAGTGCCAATTACTGAATTAGCACTTTCATTACAGAAGTTGTGTATTGTAGGTGGACTCTAATTCTTTTAATTTTCTCTTGCCTCAGATTGGTCCAGCCAAGGTGTCTCCAAGCTGAAGTATTTTTAGTGCATTTTGATGTGACTTCAAGCCTTTCCATTATTTCAGTTTAAATTTTGAAAGTTGTGTTTTTGGATTTAGAATGTATAAATCTCCTGTGTGTGAAAAGCATGCTAAGAATTGTTGAATTGCCAAAAAGTTCACAGCCAGAGGATGGAGTGCCATCCAAGTTGAAGGGCCACCTCCATTCATTCCGCTTTGCGATATGAAATCTAGTTGATATGTGCACTGCTTACGCCAGTAAGTGGCAGTAAGTGGCAGTTTAATTTTGGCCTTAAGAAAACCCAAATCTGTACCGTGGGGAAATGTCCATTAAAAGATCCTCCCACATTTACTCTAAATTCTAATGAAATTTCTATGCAACCAAATTTGGAGATACTTGGTGTCAAGTTTAACTCAGCTGGAAAATACACCTGCCATGGGAACAATAGGATAAGTGCTAATAGAAGGAGTATGTATAAGTTAGCATCAGTCGGGTTCCAATACCCGGGTCTACACACTTCTGTTAAATCCTATCTTTGGAAAAGCGTTTGTTGTCCAACAATGTTATATGCCATGGATTGTATTCCGCTTTCTCAGGCTGATATTTCTCTTTTAAAATCAGCTCAAGGTAGTATTATTAAAAATGTTATGGGTCTGAGTAAAAGGCACCACCACTCGCAGCTGTTGAATGCTCTTGAAATTCCTAATGTGGCTGATGTTATTAGAAAGAACTCTTCCAGTTTCTATAATAGAGCTCTTAATGTTGAGTCACCTGTACAGCAAATTCAGGCCAGATCTTTGGCGCATTATTTATTAACTAGTAAAACTATTAAAAATACATTATTAGATAAAATTATTTCACAAGGTCTCAGCCCGCTTGACTGTATGTATAAATATGAAAAAGTTAAATTTCAATTTGATTGTAATGGTGTGTCTGACTCTATTAAATATTTGGCATTACATGATAATTACATCAAGCCTTGGGCTCCAGAATATGTACTCTTAAATTTACTCACTCAGTCATTTTAGCAATCTAGCTGTGATCCTATTAATCTCTGATTTTAATATCCATGTGTACTATTTTTACTCGTTGTTTTTACCGTTATACACATTGTTATGTAATTGTATATTATATTTCCTCAAATATGGGGGCTCAATAAAGAAATAAAAAAATTAATAAATAAAAATTGCTGTTCAAACAAAGGTTGTACATGTCCATTTTGAGCAATGTTGCAATGCTATGGGGTGGCTATTGTATGAGCATTCATGAGACATTATAACTTTAAGACAATTTTTTTTTTTATCTTTTCAAAATTTTACTTTATTGAACTTCCCTGCATTTCTAACAAGCAAATAGTGATGTAATGAATTATTCTAACCTCTGATGATCAAATATCAAAATGTATTGGTCATACATGTATAAAATTACAAGAGAAAAAAATATAACATTTTGTCTGGTGAATTACAAAGTGTTGAGATCCCAGAAACTTACTTGGCAAAGGGCAGGAGAATTATATCAAAACAAACCAGAGTCAGGTGTAAGGAGGTGTAAGACTTAGGACTCACATGTGATGTTAAGGCCTTATTTAGTGATATATGTATATGACCAAACATTTAACTGATTTAGTTGGACTGTGTTAGTACATGTATGTTTAGAATTATTAGATAGGTATTGGTTTATTTGTATTTCAATCCAACCCTGTTAGTCAAACCCAAGCCAACCAACATTTTATAATTAAATTGCACTGTACTTGCAGTGAATCTGGGGAATCCCCAGACCAGGGGAATTCCCACTTTGTTCATGCATCACTGAGCATACAAGCCTGTAACAGGACTGGGGGCCTGAATGGACTGGTTAACACCTGTACTGGCAGTCTGGCACAGTGCAGGACTGGTCTGACCCAAAACCTGTCCTGTCACAGGCTAAAATGGCACCAATTTTAAATGGTGAAGCCAGCTCCAGAGTCCTAAATCACAGGATTTATGAGGCCTGTAGCATATTCTACAAAGCAAGAATGTAATGGAATTTACCCACATGTAATGCTAGTTTGCATATCCTACAATTACCTTCAGTTATGGACCCTTGGAATGGTGAGGGGAGTGCAGAAAACTTGACAAAAATTTGGGGCATTTTCAAGTGACTCTATGATCATGAGCACAAATACAAAAGGAGCTGGCTGCCAGCGGCAGCAGCTCCTAATTATGACTTGTTATTTATTAGTTTGATCACTTTTTGGGCATTTCTGAAGTCCAGTACATTGCTATGAAGCCAGCATAAAAATCTGTACCAATCATGCGTGCATGTGTTACATTTTTTTCAGGGTTTTTCCGAGCATCACAGAAGTCACAAAATCATTGCAAACCTAACCATATTTTATACCATAGTAAACCCCGGTTTATGAGCATTTGGAAAATAGCATTTTCCATATTGTATGATTTTACTGGTTGAAGCACTGATGGTTTGAAACTCATAACCCCTCTCCAATTTGACTGTTTTTTACAGGTGTTACAAAAGTTTCAGGGTAAACTAGACAAGCTATACAGCTAGTGGTTTAAATTCACACAAAATCTGAGACATGCAATCGAAAGTTGAACTCATGAGCATTTATTTGATATATGTTTGAAGTTTCTGGCTTCAATATTAAAAGTTTCAGACTGAATTTTAAAAAAACACGTTGATTTTTTTTGGCAAGGGGGACAGGTTGACGTTGCTTTGCATTAAAGGTTCTACAAAACACATGATAATAGTTAGGTAGATGATTTAAGCTTTTTGGGCTTGACAGGGAATTGGGTATTGCTACAGAGAAAACCAGAACAAGATATCTTTTGTCATTGGCATGCAATCTCACTTTTAATATGATTTTTTCAAATCTGATGTAACGCGGGACACAAAAAAATCACCTGTTTTCTCAAGGTTTTTGGTGGCTAACAGCCTTATTCTGTAAGGAAGATTAATTTTTTGAGGTCGATATGAAACTACAGAAGCTCAGCATTCCAGTGATATATAATAATTGATGGTACATACAAGATATGTGTTTGTAATCATCACATAAATGTAAAATTTCACAAATTGTACGACATCAAGACACACGACCGTGTGTAGAACAATGAAACAAGATATAATACACAAAATAAAAACAAGAAACTGTCATATATTAAGTTCCACAAACTGTGAAATCAGTGCTGAGTTGTAAGAAAAACAAACTCTAAAACTGTAGACAAGTTCATGGTTCAGCTGTCAATCATGATAATCCCTTAATTTAATTCTGATCTGATTGGTTGTTGGATTACTTCTGAAGCCTGCCTCTTGGGCAGTGATTGACTTGGTCCAAGATTGGCATGTCCAGAACGCATTTCTGTGCAAAAACTCACTGCTGATACAGATAGATGCATGCAAACAAGGATAGATAAACTGCATTTCCGATGAAAAATATCAAAAGAAGCTGTGCTATTAAAGGTTGACTAGTTTTCAGATAGACATATAGATGGATGGATAGATGATTTGGGCTTTATGTCACTGTATCATGCACTTGGTAGGCTAATTAGAATAGGAGAAGGACACGGAAATGCGGCAATTAAAGGATGAAACAGCCATCCAGATAGGTAGATAGATAGATAGATGACCAGATATCCAGAGGTGCTTGATAATTTGTCTGAAATGAGTGATTTATTGTTCCATTTAAAAAAAAATTTATTCATTCCCATGTATCTTGCAATAAAATAATTTCTGGTTGGGGTATTTCTTAACATGGTGTTGTTTGATTAAAAAACAAAATAATATTTAAGGGAATTGGGTGGTCAATTTAGTTAATCATATATAGTCCAATAAGCAAGGCCTACATGAAGAGCTGTTATTCAGAAATAAGAGCTGTAATTCAGAAATAATTCAGACTGAGTTATAATATATAGCAGTTCACCCAATAAATTATCGGAAACAATTTATTCACCAATATTCCTTTTTTCCTTTTGAAAGCAATCTGATCTGGCCACTCCCCTGGTATCAATAGTAGATGTTCTTAATCCCAGAAATAAGCATGTTCAGTGAAAGATTAAAGTCAAACATGTAAACTTAAAACAACAAAGAGATCAACAAACAACATTTGACACTGTAAGGGGGAGGGGGGGGGGTCCAATTGTAACAGCCTCACTGATTGTGCGACTTGAGTTGGTCGCAACCAATTAAACTTAAGCTTCAAAACCACACTTATTGCAGCCATCCAGGTCAGAGGCTCACTGGCAGAGCCAGTTCGAAGTGAGCCTATGACCACGTGAGAATGCCAGCTGAATGGAACACACCACACATGAAACATATTGTTTATGCCTGTGATTGAATTAACATTCATCAATAGCAGTGATCACAAACTGTTATGCATTGTTTATTACTATGTGTGATTTCAGCTCTCGGACAAAACAAACAACACTCAACAATAACTGTGAATTTGGAGAAAGTTTTTCACAATCAACCATCAAATTTGACAGTTCTAATCTGTGAAATATCACAAATATATTCATGAAAACACGTCTGGGGGTATTTTGGCCAATATTTCTTTGATTTTTCATATCTACTATCTAGTATATAGGCTGTGATAGTGGAACTCTCCTTTTTCCAGCTCTCCTGTGTTGACGAGCAGAATAAAACTATTTCCGGGAACAAGCTGCCATTTTGTACCATTGCTGAGTCAGTGAAGCTGGCATTCCAGGCCCCAGGGCACTTTTAATCCATTGAAAACATTACGGATTTGCATTGCCGAGTCTTAAATGGAATGTTTAGCATGGATTGCCACCATATTCCAGTACTGTCAGGCTGATTAGACTTTGTTACGGACCTTAGAAACCCCAGCTCCATTGTAAATTCCCAGGCTGATGTTTCCAGAAATAGTTTTATTCTGCTCGTCAACACAGGAGTGCTGGAAAAAGGAGAGTTCCACTAACGCCCGCTATAGATGCAAAGAATCAACCTGTATGCCCTTCAGTATCAGCTCTATCAATGCTCTGTATAACTGTACGAGGGAGTTCTGTCCAACTTGTCGTAACTTTTGCTAGATTTGATGTAGAAACATGATATTTGGATCAGATAATATTGACGTAATTAGCAAATAATTCCCAACAAATCAGATCATATAAATACAAATAAATGCTTAATATGTTGCCATGGAAACCAGAAGTCATGAAATGGGGTCCAAGACTTTGTAACAAAGTCTTGGCCACATTTCCATGGAATTTGTAGTGCTTACTTAAAATGAATTGAACACCTGCTTGCATATATACATATTCATCATTTTTTTCATGAAATACACTCATTTATTGTCAAATCATTAATAAAAATGTAAACTGGTATCATCATCACATCTCGGTTACTTTACCATCACTCATGCAGTTTCTCAGATGTTTACGTGATTGGCAATTCTCTTGGATATGGATGACATCATATATACCTGTTACATTTCTTTATCTTAATTGGATAAAAACTAGCAGAGAGAGTAAAGACGTTTTATCATACATGCAAGGAAGAACGTATGAGTGGCAGAACCAAAAGAAGATTGTACAAACTTCTCTGAATGAAGATAACACACATTGGAAAGCCTAATGGCTAGTTCTCACGGAGACGTATCAGAGGGTTTAAGTGACGGCGTTTCTTATATTTCCAGGAAAGGGCAAAGATTTGAGCATGTTCGCCGTCAATTTTGGCTTTACGGCGCAACAGGAACAGCATGCGTCGTTTTAAGAGGTCTTTCTACGCAATTCCTAGAAATTTGACGATGCAGGAAAAAAAGATTCAACCGGTTGAATCTTTGCGAGGAAAGAAGTGGTGAAGCAAGAACAAGCGTAAAAAGAAATCAGTGCGCGCCGCAGATTTTTTAAGATGCGGCGCACAAAGAAGAGCTTCGACGCAGAAACAGCAGTGTAGCAGAAAGCTCTTGCTTCATGTCACATGTTTCAGACACGCGTCGCAGAAAGACACATGTTCGACGCACGTGAGAGGGTGCGCGCCGCGTCTTTTGGACCCCCAATGCAGCAGACAGAGTGGCGCCTGAGTGCATGCGTTGTTCTATTTTTAGCATCAACCCTTTGTCTGCGTGTCACCCTCTTTTTGCGCAGCGGCTGGGGCAGCAGCAGCGAAGCAGGGGGGGCGAAGGAGGGGGAAAGAGGCGGTCCGCACCCTGCATATATATAGAGGAGGCCAGTTTAGAGCACCATACCCACTCAGACCTTCGACCAGAACACACCTAGAATCCACGACACTATTATCAACTGCTACATTTGCTGCTACTTTTGTTGCTACAATTGTACTTCAAATTGCTGCTACAACATGGGACCAAAGAGGAGAAAGGGCACCGTCGTCACCAGGGCACCAACCAAGCTCAGCACCAGGTCAACACTCCACACTCCTGGGAGCACTCCAGTGACAACTCCAGCTACAACTCCAGCTGCAACTCCTCTCCATGAACCTTCAGATGCTGCAGTGACTGCCTTCTTTACTACAGCCATGGCAGACCTCTCTCTACCTGGGCTCTACACCTCCACTACAGCTGGCAGCCAGACGAAGACCACCACTTCAACCACCAAAGCCACTGTCGTCAGCGAGACCATCTTCGAGGGCCGGCCAGAAGACAACACAACAGAAGAAGATTCTTCAGTTGAACTCTTTGAAGAGGAAGGAGACAAGCCTGCTGACAAGCCTGCCAAGCCTGCTGCCAAGCCTGCTGACAAGCCTGCCAAGCCTGCTGCCAAGCCTGCTGCCAAGCCTGCTGCCAAGCCTGCTGCCAAGCCTGCTGCCAAGCCTGCTGACAAGCCTGCTGCCAAGTCTTCCACGGGTCTTCCAGAGCCTACTGCCAGGTCTACTCCAAAGAAGCAGACTCCAAAGAAGCAGACTCCAAAGAAGCAGACTCCAAAGAAGCAGACTCCAAAGAAGCAGACTCCAAAGAAGCAGACTCCCAAGAAAACAGCAGAGAGCCAGCCTGTTCTTGCTCTAGACAGAGTGGCCATCCATGAGGACACCTTCGAGGAGGAAGAAGAAGACTCTGCTGATGACACCCCTGCAGCTGCTGAAGCCAAGTCCAAGGGCATGAAGGGCAAAGGGAAGGCCCCCAAGAAAAACATCCGCAACAACCTGGGCATCACAGCTGAACAAGAAGATGACCTCATCAACTGGTACAAGGAGCATCCTGTGCTGTACATGAAGGGGACCAGAGGCTACAAGGGGAACGAGAAGCTGCTGCTGGACTCAGAAAAAGCAAAGGAGCTGGGCCCCAAGTACACCTCCCACGACATCTTCAACTGGAGGAAGACAGTGCGCACTCACTTCTCCAGACTCGTCAGGCCTGAAGCTTCAGGAGCCGCCAGGAAGGAGACGCTCACAGAGAGGGACGAGTACATCCTGAACAACTGTCGGTTCCTGAAGGACTCCATCGTCCACAAGCCAGGGAAGGAGCTGTCCGCCATCTCTCAACTGTCTGCCAACCGGCCAGCCTCAGACTCCGATGATGAAAGCTACAACCCTGAGGATTCCCTGCCAGCTTCCTATGACATGCCGGACCTGCCACCTGAACAGCCAGCACAGGACAGACCTGACAGCCAGCAGTCCCAAGTCTTCCCTGGAGCACCAAAGCCTGGAGCCGCTGCCAAGGGAACCAAGAGGAAGGCCCCAGGAGATGAAGCCATGCACTCCGCCATGCACGTCATCGCAGGCAGCATGCAAGCCATGTCCTCCGCCAAGAAAATCCTGAAAGGCTCTGGCTGCAAGATGTGCCCCGACCACCAGGAGTTGACACCCGACCAGGAGTACTGGAGGATGAAGTGCCAGGACCTCTACCACGTGGGAGTGCACGCCAGCCCTGAAATCAGGAGGCAGATGGTCAGGACCATTGCAGAGGCCGCCCTCTACTGGGATGATGAGGTCACCCGCCAGTCAAGACAGCATCAGGAGCACACCTTCCAGCCTCCTCATCCTCCTCAGCGCCTGCAGATGCCACCTCCTCCTCATCCTCCTCCTTCTTCGACGTATGTGCCATCACACCACCAGCACCATCCCCAGGCTTCCAGCAGCAGCCATCACTACCAGCAGCACCAGCCCAGGGAAGGAGGATCCTCCAGGCAGACTCCCAGCTACACCCCGATGCAGCCCAGCCACTCCACCATGACACTGATGATGGATGCACAGGAGAGCCCCGAGAAGTACGGCTACCCCCCTGGACCCAGCTTTGGTCAACCGGCCGCCCATCACCAGCACCAGCCTTCCCCTTCGCCCAGTTGGACTTCAGGTCTCCTTTCTCCACGAAAGTAGAAGACCAGATGCAGCAAAGACAACAAAAAACCTTGGCCCTTTTAAGGGCCACCAAATCCTCCCAAAAGGGCAGGCCACGTACACATCTTATGTTGACAAAAAAAAAAGAGCTTGTGTTGACCGAAAAGAGCCAAAAAAGAGCAAAAAAAACGTTGACAATCCCCAAAAAAAAAGTCCCCCAAAAAAAAAGTCCCCCAAAACAAAAGTCCGGTCCTGGCCTTCATTAAAAGTAATCACCTTCATAAAAGCAAGGTGCTAGTTCCCCCTTTCTTTGCCCCAAAACATACCAAGTGCAGCACTAGTACAAGTGCTGCATTCTTTGGTATAAACATATTTTTATTGCACTAGTACAAGTGCATGAATTTCTTAATTAAAATGTAATGCACTAGTACAAGTGCTTTGCTTTTAAAAATTGTGTTGGTTGGTTGCACTAGTACAAGTGCATCACTTTGTAATTTCACTTGTCTAGCTCAAGTGGCAGGTAGATAGCTAGATAGCTAGCTAGATAGATAGAAAGATAGATAGCTAGATAGATAGCTAGATAGATAGCTTGATAGATGGAACACAATGCTCGTTACATATATACACTGCAGCAAAAGAAAAGCAGTTGTCGTCACTTTGCAGGGATTGGACTTGGATAGATAGATAGATAGCTTGATAGATAGCTAGATAGATAGCTAGATAGATAGATAGATAGATAGCTTGATAGATGGAACACAATGCTCGTTACATATATACACTGCAGCAAAAGAAAAGCAGTTGTCGTCACTTTGCAGGAATTGGACTTGGATAGATAGATAGATAGCTTGATAGATAGCTAGATAGATAGCTAGATAGATAGATAGATAGATAGCTTGATAGATGGAACACAATGCTCGTTACATATATACACTGCAGCAAAAGAAAAGCAGTTGTCGTCACTTTGCAGGGATTGGACTTGGATAGATAGATAGATAGCTAGATAGATAGATAGATAGATAGCTTGATAGATGGAACACAATGCTCGTTACATATATACACTGCAGCAAAAGAAAAGCAGTTGTCGTCACTTTGCAGGGATTGGACTTGGATAGATAGATAGATAGATAGATAGATAGATAGATAGATAGATAGATAGATAGATAGATGGATGGAGGGATTGATTGATTGATTGATTTTTGGGCTTGTTTTGTCAACATAGGATGTGTACATGGCCAGCTCAATTGGGAGGATTTGGTGGCCCTTAAAAGGACCTGGGGTTTGTTGTTTTGAATGCATCTTCTTCAGATTTTCTCCAACTGCCAAGGGACACTTCCTGCCGGACTGTTGACCCAGTCACGTAGGTAGTCTCGAGCAGCCTTGGCATCTCTGGAGGCATTTCCGTGTCGAAGTGGTTCTCCTAGGTCTCCTAATTGACGGTCTCCCCTCCAAACTCCTTCAGTGACGTCATGTGTCTGTGGATCTTCTCTGTCCATCACTTCATTGTCACGGGCATGGTGGACGCCTACTCTGTCTCGCAGAATGTTGTGTAGAACACAAGCAGCCATTGTGATGTATGTCACTCTTGTAGGTCGTTGGGGCATGGTGGTCAGGAAGCATCTGAACCTGTTTGACAGCAGACCGAAGGCATTCTCCACCACTCTCCTGGCTCTTGAAATCCTGTAATTGTAGACTCTGGAAGGAATGTCAAGGTTCTTTCTTGGCACTGGTTTGAGCAGCCATGTCTTCAGGGGAAATGCCTCGTCACCCACGATGTAATATGGGAAAGGATTGTCTTCTGTGCCAGGTAGAGGTTCTGGAGGTGGTAGGCCTAGATCTTCCTCGTCCAGGAGTTGTCGAAGTACTGTGTCCCTGAAGACGCCGCCATCAGATGCACTTCCTTGACAGCCAGCCTGCACATAGATGAACTTGTAGTTGGCATCAACGAGGGCCATCAGGACAATGGAGTGAAATCCCTTGTAGTTGTAGAACAAGGAGCCTGCAGCCTTGGGACATCGGATTGCGACGTGCTTGCCATCCAGAGCTCCAATGCAGTTGGGCAAGTTCCATTTCCTCTCAAAAGCCTTGGCTATCTCCTTCCATCTTTCAGGCTGTGTGGGTAGTGCCAGCTGTCTTTCGAAGGCATGAACGATGGCAAGGCAGACCTCAGGGATGAAGTTGCAGATGGTGTTGGGTGCCACACGGAAAGCATAAGCTAGGGACTTGTAGCTGTTTCCTGTTGCCATGTACCGCAGGGTGATAGCCAACTTCAGACCAGGTTCCAAAGCCCTCCTCATGTTGGTGTCTTGCTTAGCGATGAGTGGTCCAACAGCTTCCAGGATTTCAGCAAAGATGGCAGGGGGCATTCTAGTGTAGTTGTAGTAGCCGGACACGTCACGCACTTGCAGTTCAGGCAGCAGTTGATGGAAGTGACCATGTTGTTCCCTCTGCAGCAACCAGTTGCGAATCCACCACCTTTTCTGTCTCCTGGCCCTCCTCCTCCTCTGTCTCAAATAGACAGCTCCGATAGCAACAGCAGCAGCACCAGCCACAACAATAATTTCTTCTTCATTCATCATGCATATGTTCAGTAGGCAGTCGTTGTGTTCTCATTGAAGGGCAATCAGCAAATGAAGCAAGGAGGTCCTCTGTGTCCCTTTTTATAATGACCAAAAGTGACTCCTGCAGCAGCGAAACACACTTTGCCGCAGCGCTGCAACAACAGACGTTCGTCGATGCTTAAGAGACCTTCGTCGCTGCTTAAGGCAAGGACGACGAAGAAGGTCAGCATCGACGCGCCTGTAATGTCCTCGGCGCTTTATGAATGCATGTGCGACGATGAACCATCAAGTTACGCAGTAACAAGTCCCTAAATGCGGCGTTGCATCCTTACAGTCTTCGGCGAGGCTGTCATTTTCAGCGACGCATCTTACCTCGGGTGTACGCCGAAGGTTTCCTGATGCGTCGCAGGTCGCCAATTTCAGACGTAGCTGCCTCACAACCATCAGCGGCGTAAGAGGAAACAACATTGGGCGAAGTAAAAGCAGCCTCGCCGAATTCCAAAACAAAGTGCGACGCGTCTGTTTGGAACTGCGCTGAGGAAAGAGAGGCGTAACGCGGCGAAGAAAGCTTAAGAAGCGCCGCGGACACCTCAAGACTCACCGCGGCTACTAACTTTAAGCGTCGCACATGACACTAATTGATTACGTAATGTGCCAAAACCAACGTTCTACGCCACAACCTTCCAAGAAATGACTTCTCTTGATGCGTCGCTCTCAAATCGCCGTCGTGAGAACTAGCCATAAGAAAAGAAGACTGGACAATGCCAAAACTGACCTCATCTGAAGACTGAGGTATCTTATTTAGACATGGATAGAAAGTATGAGAAAATGTGTTTACTGGGTCAAGTCATTAGTTTAGGAAGTTTTGAAACGGCCATGAATATTTTGAAAGCATTCTGTTCTATTTCTCGTGTAATAATTACATATTTTGACAAGATGTATCAAGTATGTGTCTTTCAACAAGCTCTCAGCCACATTTCATGACATTTGGTTTCCATAGCAACAAATCTACAATTCATTTTTACCTCTATGATCTGATTTTTTGGGGATCATATGCAAATTAAATCAATATCAACTGACACAAATATAGTTTTTCTGTATAAAATCTTGCAAAAGTTATGACAGGTTGGACAGAACTTATGGGAAACCCAGCGTAAAGAACAAAAAGTCTGAGAAATGCTAACAGCAGTGCGCCGCGCAAAAACCGTCGGACAATCGGCTTTTGCCGATCGTTTTTACGATTGTCCGACCTGTCTCTGTCACAGGTCAGACAAAAAAGCCGACAGAAGACTACTGTAGATATTACAAAGACCCAACTGCAATTTGCAAGCCTTTCATGCCAGAGCAAATAGCAATTTGCAAATGAGCCAATCTGTGGGTTGCAATTGTTTGTTTTGGCTTCCTTTGTATTGGACACCAATTTACCTTATTAACTTAATTGCAATTCTTCATCAGAGGCAGAACATAAAAACTTTTTGATGCCCAATGTTAATTCAATCAACAAATTAGAGCAACCCTGTTTTAAGTCAAGTAAATTTTATTTAAAGTTGGTGTTTTGCAGTAAACAGTGAACACAAGTGCCAGGCTTCTGGACAGACAAACATAATATATATTTAGCAGCTCCTAAAGTTTCATGTAACATTGCCCATTGCTTGTGGGCCAGGTGCTAAATTGACAAAAATTGGGGTAGGTCTAAGTATTCAAAAATTAAATAGAGCACCAGAATATTTCTAGTTTTCCGAAAAACCTGGTTGAGCTTTGAAGTTAGGGAGAGCAGTGGGCAGTGAATCAGTGAACTTTTGCAAAAGAAAGGAGAGGAGTAATTAACAATCATATACATGTGTATTTTTAGCCATGCAATTGAAATATATGCTTGCTACATATCTGCTTATATTTAATGACCAAATGATTTTTTTAAAAATAAATTTCGCTTTTTGAATGACCGCTTGTCTGACAAAAGGGAAAATTGTCTGACCAGAGAAGTCTCCTCGTCAGACAAAATGTCTGACCAAAGTCAATTTCCTTTTGCGTGCACTGGCTAACAGTGATCTTAATATGACGACTATGCGGCGTTGATTCTTTAAGGAATATAAGGTTAGAGGAAATGTACTCAGAGTCAAGTTCATTATTACAAGAATTCGTGAAATGTTAGGGATTACTTTTAATAGGTTTTTTGTTGTCCTGTATCCCCGATAAAAAATAAATCTTTTGACAAGATATAATGAAACTGTGTTTCTAATAGAGCCCTGGGCAGCATTTCATGATTTTTGGTTTCCATGGCAACAAATTAAACATTCAATTTTGGTTCTGTGATCTGATTTCTTTAGGGAAATTTGCTAATTACTTTAATATCATCTGACATAAATATCGTGTTCTTGTGTTAAATATTGCAAAAGTTATGGCAAGTTGGACAGAGCTTTTGGAAAACAACTCGTATTGCTTGTGTGGTTCTCAAGCCATGCTTTGACTTGAAGATTTCAAGTAGCCCTGCCTGATTTTACTGCCAAAGGTGTTATATGAACAGTTTGATTGCTGGGTGTGTTGAAAGTCCCAAGTTCAAGGCCTCCTTTTATATTTTTTTATTATATAAGGGAAATTTTAAAAGTCAACTTGTCAACTTTTGTGAAAAGTGTGGTTTCTAAAGTTATCATAGCGACACAAAATTATGCATAATGTGTCGGTGTCATGGAACAGAATAGCCTACGCCTTGTAGATTCATCTATAGTCCCACCATCTTAAATTTACTGCAAAATTATCATTTTTATTGGAAATTTGCAAAAAAATATATATTATAGATCTATTGGTTATTACTCATCGATGGAGTGCTTTGTTCACTAGCCCTTCTGAATATGTCATAAGACACTAAATTCTTTCATCTTGACAATTGCCCTCTGAAGGTTGAATTTTCATATATATAGTCAATTAAAATCGCCTATCCCCGTAAGTTTTACAAAGTTGAAAAAATTTTGCTGATTCCCAAGTGTTTTTCTGGACTCAGTGACCCTAGTTGTTCAAAATTACTTTACCATTCACTGTTTAGATCAGAAATCTCCTTCTGTCAAGCTTCTCTGTATCTCGACTATGTTTTTTTTTTCGGTGAGAGAGCAAATTATTTTCTGAACCGGTCCAGTGAATTTGTTTAATTGTCACTCCCTTGGGCGTGACTGTTGCACACACAATTTTGACCAAATTTACAAAGCCAACTTAGTCAAGCCACCGGTGCTGTAACTTAGGCCATAAAATGTATAAAAGCTGTCAGGGGTTATTGACCGCGAGTAATAAGAAGCTGCATGGCCTGAGTAAAGATTTAACTGTTAGGTCAACTGTCACAGTATGGCAATTTTCTGAAAGCTAGCAAAGTTTATGACTTAACTTTGTGGGTACCATTCAGACACAAGCAACATTTTTTGTGTTAGTTAGAATAAGGTTCTAAGAAATAAGAGTTGGATCCTGTTTTTAAACAAGCATCTAAGTACATGTACTAACAGCGTAGGCCCACCTTATTTATATTTTACAAATTGTAAGCTTTTATTAAGGTTTGTCAATCACAGAGTAGGCTTTAATTTCTTCTACATTTTTCATTCATTTTTTTTCAGATGCTGCCAATTTTGGTCTTGGTTGCCTTGGCATTGGTTGCCCCTGGCAATGGTTTCGAAGACAATGACTTGCACGGGATTGCTTACATCCAGCAGACGGTAGCTGACATGGACATGTCTAAGAGGTTTTTATTTTCTTGATTATGGATGTCCAAGAAATCTACAAACTTGTATTAGTGTTATCTACAACTAAAATTTTAGATATAGGTCTACATCGAAAGTTGACTTGAGTAAAAAATAGGGTGCTCCCAACGCTTGGCCAGGAGGCTTGCCCTTCGAAGGTGTAAAAAGAAATGCGCTCAGGTTGAAACATTTATCTTGATTAATCAAGTGTAATTTTACTCAATTGGCTGTGTCTTTAATCAATTAAAGGTATAACAGCTTTTATTGGCAGAACTTTAAAAAAAAATTGCTATATTTTCTGAATATATTTATACCTTTTGGGGTGGTTTTTGGGGATATTTCACACTTGGCACACAAATAAAAATCCTTATCAAATTTCAGGGATTAACAATAATGATCAGGAAATCGAAACGCAATATCTCACTATTAAACAAATGAAACAAATGAAAAGATAACCAAAAGACATTTTCTTTCTGAAGAACAATCAATAAATTTCAATGTTTGAAAGTAGGCAAAACATTAAATCTATATAACAGTAACATCGACACTTTCATTTATAGATATTATACCGATGTGATGGGTGGTCTCCTGATCACAGAATGGAGCAGAAAGAACGTCCAGTCGGATGCGGACTACTATCGCATGTTCCAGAAGGAAATCATGGAAGCTGATGACAAGGGGGTTTCCCCACAATCCCTTGGAGTTCCTGATATCAAGACCAATGGTGACCATATGGTGGGTGCCAGCGTTTCCATGGTGCAGGTTGAATGAGACAGATTACTTGTAAGTAATCTGTCTCTCTTTTACAGCAATTGTCTCTCTTTTACAACAATTAACATGAAAACATTTCAGATGGAAAACTTTTCAAAGTATGTAGGCCAATGTTCAAATTAAGAAATCATTTTCGGAACTCCACATTCACTTCACAAAAGAAAGATTTTGTAAAATAAAATGCTGCTTGTAATTGAACACTCCATAATCGTCAAAAATGATGGCAAGAGTGTTCATAATGAAGAAGAAACTCTCGCAGCCTCACCACTGAAAAGAAAAAGCAGCCATTTTTAAACATTTCTTACTCTACAGTATGTATCCCTGTATCCCAGGGGCCCCATGTTTATCGAACTAAAGTTTGGCATACAAGAAGCTCACATCGGAAAGAAATATATATGTGGTTGTTGACACAAAAACACGAACAATTTTTGCTACACTTGTACACGGTGGGCATACAGTGCTGCTAAATTGGAAAAATCTCAAGCCAGAAATTTATAAGCAAGAATCTTTAAGTGCTTTTAAATTGATATTTTTATGATCCGCTGTGAATATTTCAACTTTTCACTTGAAGTATTTTATGTTGTGTATATGTTTTTAGTATCATTTTGTTAAGTTACTGTACAATTTAAATGTTTTATGGACCTTTATGACTATAAATTATCTTATATTTACATTTCCTTCACTTTATATATTTTTTCTCTTCAATAACTTTAACAGTTACTTATAAATAGTTTTTCCCATTTTATAAACAAGAGCGAGGGCCCTATAGGGCATTTTTCAGCTATCTGGTGTCGCAGTGCACAAAGAATACTTTTTCCGGGAACAACCGCCATTTTGTACCATTTCAGAGTCAGTGGAGCTGGCATTCCAGGCTCCAGAACACTTTTAATCCATTCAAAACACTACAGATTTGCATTGCCGAGTCTTAAATGGAGTATTTAGCATGGATTGCCACCAGTATCCAGTACTGTCAGGCAGATATACACTTTTTATTGACTGTCCTGATTGATTACGACTTTAAATAAAATTTTACTACTACTACTACTGATTAGCCTGTGTTATGGACCTCGGAAAACCCGATCCCACTGACAATGTACATGCCGATGTTTCTGGAATTGTTTTATTCTGCTCCGCGAGCCAGGATAGCTGCAAAAAGGCGAGTTTCTCTATCAGGCCCTATTGTAAATAAATATTCATGCTTATAATTTATAGGTTTTATCCTCAAGAAATAGAATTTATCTAATTTTGCGAATGTTCATGAATACTTGGTCTAGTGCAATGTTACATGATGGCCATTGCATACATCCTCAAAAAGACTGTGCCAACTCTTAAACAACTCCATAAAATGTTGTTCAGAGTTTATGGCAGTATAAATAAGTTAATTCATATAATTCGTCAACTTGACAGCTGTAGGTTGATACCTCTCCCTTTTCCAATTAAAAATTGTGAGGATTTGACTAGAGCTGATTAAAATTTATTTCTTCCAGATGAACTGGGAGTTTGTCCTCTTTGACAACTGTCTGCTGTGGCTCATCCAATTTACTGACAAAGGAGGAAATCTTGTTCGATATTTCGACAGCAACATAGGAATGGCGAAGGTTGGGTTCCCGCACATGTCATTCGTTGGTCAGGATGATACAAATCCATATCAGGTACTTTATAAATTAAGTAAGCATTTAGAACATTATCAAATTTGAGCATTTTTTGACACAATTGAAGGATTATCTGAATGTGGATGGCATGTCATGAGGTTTGCAAGGTTAGACTCGCACACATACATTTGTGTCTCCAGAGTCAAGATGGCTGCCAGCAAGAATCAAACTAGATTAAATAGGCTCACCCTTTTATATATTGTTTCTATAACAGACAACATTTTAAAAATTTTGATAGATGATTGAATCTCTGATGGATGAGGAGGATAAACTTGGCTACGAAGCAAGGGGCTTCATCTCAATGGACCACGTGGATACCTTTGCTGAGAGAAGGAAATATTACGATGATGGAAATATTAACAGATTCGTGTATGAAATGCCACGTAAGCCTATATCAGAGGTTTTCTTTTTAACATCCTCAAAATCATGACTGACATTTTACTCACAATGCGGTGATTTAAAAACAAATAAATTGATTAAGATTAAATAGGTTTCGGATTTTAATGCATTAAATCATGATTTAAACTGCCTGTGATCAATTATTAACCGCTCTTACCCAATATTCATTGCAAGTATCATGTAGATTTCTCTCACCAGGGGATTGGTGAGGCAGTCTGCTGTGCTGTGTCTATAAATAGCACATCCTACACCCCAGCTCTGATATCTGGCTGTGTGAAGCTACCCCAACACCTTGGCCCTTGGCCTCTGGTTATAACATTTGGCTGAACCGTCTAAGGTGCTGGGCACTAAGTTGAAGCTACCCCAACACCTTGGCCCTTGGCCTCTGCTTATAACATTTGGCTGAACCGTCTGAGGTGCTGGGCACTAAGTTAAAGCTACCCCAACACCTTGGCCTCTGGTTATAACCTTTGGCTGTACCGTCTAAGGTGCTGGGCACTAAGTTGAACACACAATACAAGCTTTCATTTCGGTTGAACCCTAAGTGGGAAGCACAAACTACATTCAGACGACCTTCATGAGCAAAATTTCCAGCTGCATGGACGCCATTCTGATTAGATGTTTAATTGGTGGCCATCATGAGTGCCTGATATTGGACCGCATATACTTGCATTATCAATATCATATGTCTCGATCTATGTATAATTTTGGAATGGCTAAACTGCAAAGTTTTCTTCCGCGACAGCTGGCCCAGTGTATCCAGGAACCATGTTCGCCGTGACAAGAGGACCTTCAGGAGAGAGGATTGAGTTCAGTTGGAGGAGAGAGGGTGACATCGGGAACATGTGCGAGCACAAAACGGCACACACTATACTTTTGGTACGGTGAAAATTCTGGATTAATCAATTTTTATCAAAACTTTTTTTGTTTCATGAGAATTTGATATTCATAGTCATCAGTATTGAGAAGTACACTCTAATTATTATTCAACTTCTAAAAAATCTGTCATCAATAATTGTAGGCCTATGCGTAACTTGGGAATCCATCTATCTGACCAAAATATTTGAATCTCTATCGAAATATAGGTCGTTCATTTGCGACTGATCATCTATATATCTGAATTTGTATTGTATTTCGCAAACTATACTTTTCAGAAAAACTACCCATTCCAAAACAACAAGTATGAAAAGGATAGGATCAAGACCTTCGGCTTCCATCACGTGGCTTTCACTGTGAAGAATATTACAGCATCAAACCTCTTCTACACAAAAATTGTTGGGGGAAAGAACGTCAGAGTTTTCAGTGAGAAAGATTTTGGTCCTGGATTTGAGTACGTACATTTGGCTAGAGGATGTATTCACTATTTTCTGTTCATGCACCCTACCCTCAGATTTCCAACCTTTGGGAGAAAATAGCAAATGTCCCTTCCGGCCTTCCCCCGCACATTTTTAATATAGTACAATGTTTAAACTTTAACCATGGCATACCGAAGTACAAAAATCAAACTTCTTTCATCTATGAATCTGGCAGCCAATTCTGCATAACCAGATGTGTTGATTTATATTTATGTCATCAGTGTTAAGATTTTTGCCGAGCTTTTATTTTGTATATGGAATGGGTAAATTGCAAAATTGGGCCTTAGACTTAGTCATGATGCAATACAAAGGTCTCCTTTCGCAGAGATGTTATTTGGCTCAATTCAAAAGATTGCACCTTCGACACAATGCCATATCACTGATTCATACAGTGTGTCTGACGAAATTATGCAAGTTACATATTTCACACTAGTACAAAAACTATTGGACCCAAAATTGTGTCCGTTTCACATAATCATTGGATTGGGCTTGAAAATCGTCCATGCAACTTTCATTAAGTTTCATTGAGGCAAAATTTAGTTATGCCATATTTTCAAATATCTGGGTGTCTGATGAAATTACGCAAAATCCACATGTGGCCTGAAAAACGTTAAAGTTTCAAATGATTTTGCTTCAATCATTAGCATTCTATCATTTGTCAACTATTCATGTCAAAACATTTCACTTACATGTACATGCTGCCTTTGTCATGAAATATGTATTAATTGTCTCCATTGGAATAACATTGATTTTGCATAAATTTTTCAAATTTATGCTTCCGAAAACTTCCGAATGGTTCCGATCATTTAAAAAATGCTTCTAGCACTAACCTTATACTGTTTATTTAGCTCTTTGCAAACAAAATGGAAATAACATGCTGTACTTTAAAATAACTAGCAATCAAAAGTTCTTTCCGAGACTTCCCATTGAAATAGCATTGTGATTAGGATGTGCAGTTCCTTATCCAATAGTTTGCCAGTTTCCAACGCACAACTTATCGGTCAGTTACACAACACTAAATAGATGGACAGCTTTTAAAGGCATTTTCGAAATGATCAGTCTATTTTGAGATTTCTGATAGCATAAATTTGAAAACTTTATTCAAAATCAATGTTATTCCAATGGAGACAATTAATACATATTGCATGACATAGGCAGCATGTAAGTGAAATGTTTTGACATGAATAGTTGACAAGTGATAGTATGCTAATGATTGAAGCAAAATCATTTGAAACTATAACGTTTTTTAGTCCACATGTGGATTTTGCGTAATTTCGTCAGACACCCAAATATTTGAAAATATGGCATAACTCAATTTTGCCTCAATGAAACTTAATGAAAGTTACATGGAAGATTTCCAAGCCCAATCCAATGATTATGTGAAACGGACACCATGTTGGGTCCAATAGTTTTCATACTAGTGTGAAATATGTAACTTGCATAATTTCGTCAGACACACTGTATACTTTTTTTCTGAAGGTCAGGGTACCCTTATTTTGACTGAAATTGTTGTTTGACACTTCAATTTGTGTTGTAAATGAGTAATCTTAGATATTTGCCACTATTTTTAACGTAGCCACCAGCAGCAGCCATCTTGAATCAGAGACATGGCGTCTGTATATATATTTTTGTATTGACCTAAGGAACTTTCATGCCAAAGGGAATCTTTGCATCATGACTTTAAGTCACCATAACACTGACTGAACCCATCGACTATTTACTGATCAGTTGACTTATAATATTCACATGCATTTTTAAACAGGAATTACGTTTTCCAAGACAGTGTGCTGTATGCCGAAGAAAACAACATTCCCCTGGATGAAACATATGGTTATGTTGAAATCCGACAGAGTAAGTGTTTGCATTACTGAAACATACAAGCCTCAGTTCAGTGCAAAACACATATAGGGCTAATAATACCAAAACATTTCAGTGTTAAACCCTAAAAATACATTCTCCAAATTCCAGGCTGTGTATAGTACTTTGTTGGCAAAAAATATAGTTAGGGACCGCTCAGAATTTATGACTAGGATGGGGGGAGTTTTGTCAGAAGTTGCGCAAAAGAATTTAACATGCATGGGGCAAGGACTCAGATAACAGAGAGGGGCTGGTAGATTTTGTCACATGTCTGTCAAGCCAAACTACCGGAAGCAGTCGAGTTACCACCGGTGCCCTATGACATGATTGCATCAAGCTCAAAATTTAATCAAGCTTCTCAATAATATTCCATTTTAATTTTGCAAAAAAATTGCAACAAGTACATTGTAGGGGAGACCGGGGCTGGTTGTCACAGGGGCAGGTTGTCACAGTGTGTAAAACTTAAACATGCTACTATTTCTATATAAAGCATGCAGGAGCACTGCCATTCTGTATGAATGGAAAAAGGGGAGTAACTTAAACCTATCTGGTGAATATATACCTATATCATTCGAAATCTTGATGTGCTATCGGACATTTTTTTAAATTCAGAATTCGGGGCAGGTTGTCACATTTTCGGGGCAGGTTGTCACACTCTCGGGGCAGGTTGTCACACTTTTGGTTATGAGCTCGAATGCAGGAAGTGGAACTCTGTAGGGCAGATCTTGACCAAGAAAAGTTATTTTGGACCTATGAGGAATCCTTTACTTGCTAAGTGAAGACCTCAACAAACATGCTACTGTGTACAAGAGTGCTGCAAATGAAGGCTTACCAATCAGTAGGAAAGCATTCTGATACGGAGTAGGATTTTTAAGATTTTTTGGGAAAATTTTACATATAAATTTGAAATAGATTTATTTAAACACAATGCAATATCTGCATACATCTTCAGTCATCAATAACATGTATAAAGCACAAATTTATATTTGTGTTAGTTTTTTTGGTTTAAAAGCCTGGTCCTAATAGGTAACAACCAGCTCCAAAAAGTGTGACAACCTGCCCCGCCTTTTTGTGACAACCTGCCCCGACTGATGAAAATTCCAAAAACGGGTGACCAAGGCCGTTGTTATCAAAATTTTCACTATTTATTCTAATGATGATTTAAAGAAATGTTTATATGGTAAGTGTATTAACTGTACCTTTTTCAACAACTATTTGATAAAGACTAGCATTGCATGCAAGTTGAAGGTAAAAAATTACTTTTTGTGACAGGAAATTTTTAACAGACCGTGTGCCTACCAGACTCCCTTCCAGGGGTCAAGATTTTTCAAAAAGACTCCAGTGGGTTATAAAAGCAAAAAACAATGATTGGTTGAGCTGTGTGACTCCATAGTTTAGTGCAATAAAAAGTGTGACAACCTGCCCCTGTGACAACCAGCCCCGGTCTCCCCTATAGTAGGGGAGAGCGGGGCATGATGGGCACCTTAACTTTGAAGGTCCACCATGTCATCACTATGCCAACAAAAATGACCATTTGTTGCTGACTGGTTTTGCATTAGGTTATACTTTAAGCATAGAAAATCTTGTTATGGTCAATGAAATAGTGTTTGAGTTATAAGTACTTTAAATTTTTTGGCAGGTGCCCATCATGCCCCGCAAGGGTGGGGCATGATGGGCACCTTATTGAGGCATGATGGGCAGCTTCAAATTTTGGTCAATACTTGCGGCATTATAGTTGTAAAACTGAAATAATTCCAATATTCTTAATTAAAAACTTGCATTACATGATAAATGGTAGTTATTGAACCAACTCAGCAAATCATAATCACTTTTTCATCTAGAAAATGCAGGTAACAATCCAAAAACGTAAATTTAACATCATAAAAGGTGATTTGGCACACAAATTATGTTCTTAATTCTATATCTGATGTAGTAAATAAGATAATACCAATAGATATTGAAATAGGCAGTATTGCCCATTCTCGTCAATCTTCAACTATCATATTGCAAGAAATACATATGCCTAGTTCAAATGGGGCATGATGGGCCTGGGCCCATCATGCCCCAATCAAGAAACCCATCATGCCCCAAACTTCATTTTTCATAAATGCCCTCATACACCAGTTTCCAAGAATAAAGTCAAATCAAACAGTTTTCATGCAAAATGTTGATATATCTCTTTGTGGAAGTAAAACATGACAGCTGTTAAAACATCACTTACGCATAATCACAACGCACTTGGAAAAGCAGGAAAAAAAGTTGTTAGGGCTTCAAAATCCCAGAAAGGGCAATATCTGCTAAAGTATTGGTATCTGAACCATGCAATTTTTTCTTCAATAAAGGTTAGCAAAAGGTATTCTTAACAACAAACATCAGCTTCCTCCAGTGTTAAACTTTGGAGTTAAAGCCCAAACCCATCATGCCCCGAGTGCCCATCATGCCCCGCTCTCCCCTAATCATTTTCGTCTGTGTGGAATGAAAAATTGGTATGTGTGTAGTCAATGAATGTATTGTGTATTTCTATTGATGCTGTTAACTAGGTACTTCAGGCCTACACAATTTCCAAGACTGATAACTATAGTTGGGAAAGCTTGCATTGTCAAAAAGCGATGATGGTTTTACTCAACATAGAGCATCATTTTCCAGATATGACAAATGCAGGGGGATTTGAACTGTCTTACATCAACTTTGACAACTACTTCTTGGAGTTTTATTCATTTTACCCCAAGGATCCAAGCAAGAAGAAACTGTTGGACAGAGAACAAAATCTGACTCCTGCTTACTTGAACAACATGCAACCAGGCTTCTGGGTTAAGGTAAGATCGACAAACATAAATTTGTAAACACGTTTTTTTAAGTGGCTTGCCAATGGCACTGACAATGATACGTACCACTCCAATGCCAATACCATTGGTTATTATGGAGCATTACCTCCCATTCCGATGATGCTTTTTAGTGCTAATACTATACCGATTACGATACTACGGTAGGCTATAGGAATATGTATAGGATATGAACATCCCTGTAATACGCCTAAGGCAATGTAGGAGACTTGACATAACGGAATCAAAATTTCAAATTTGGAATATGAAATGTTAAACATTTTTATTCGTTTCAAAGGAAAATGTTCCATTGGCAGACTTCGCAAGACACATCGAGAGAGAGGCCGAAGCAATGGGATGGTCTGAGGCCAAAGCTAACAGGCCCCAAAAGGTGGATGTGTTTGGCCAAGATCTAGAAGATGAAGGTTACACAGGGCCTGCCCAATCTGGAGACCTGGAGGGTTTTGAGTATTTGTTTGTAAAGGGGCTGGCTGGAGAGCAATTCTCCATCGCCAAGTTCACAGGACGAGCAGCGAAAATCTTGAAGACAAAGTACATGTTATATGGAGGTAAGTGCATTGGCACAACTATCCAGATGAAAAGATAGCACTTTTATAATATAACAAATTAATTATAGGTCTTCCACAATATATTGGGCAGCCTACTGCTATTAAGTGTGCTGGTTACAGTGTTCGGTATACATTTGTCTAATGGGCTGCTCTGGCCACATCCGTTAGTTACCATTTAAATGATAGGCATTAGCCGAAATTTGTTATTAAATTTTATGGAAAGCTGGCCAATGCCACACTACAGTCAGTCCAATTCTACAGATTTAATGTAAGTTGATAGCATTCTTAATTTGAATTTAAGGAAAGTAGTGCACCACATATATACACTGTAGGCTACATGTACTCCGCAGCCTCGATTTTACTCATCTATACGAACAAAATATCAAGATCAGAAATCATGCAATTTTTCCCTCAGGTGTCAGCACCGCTTTCAACGAAACCAACCCCTTTGTGTACAATGGCCACAGAGAAGTCTGTCATAGGGACAAGGCACTTACGGAGGCAGTCGAAGAAGAAATGAAGAAGAGCGGATGGGACTGCTTCAAGGAACAAGGATGGCACAAATTCTGGGATTGCGTTAAGGAATCCCACTAGTTGATTTGAATGGATTTCTTAGACATTTCTATCATTATTTTCTTGCTGAGTAAATAAGAAATGTTGAAACACAGCTTACTGTTCAGACAATCGTTCATAATTCTCTATTGATAAAATCCATGCGGTTACACGTAGTCCTCCTGAAGAAACCATTTAGTTTTCTGTTATTGGTTTTATAGTGAGATGTTACTCATATTTGAATACTCTTAATGAATCATTTCATAACTAGTAACAGTTATTGTGTTACTTTAGTTTGACATGTAAATTTGCCAGAAAAATACATCTAGTTCCAGTCAATAAATTTGTATGAAATTTATGTTGTTGCTTTTCACTTTAGTCATTTTACCACAATCCTTCACAACCAATCAAAGTGAATCTTACAGTCCTCATCATATTTATGCAGTATCTCAAGTTCTTTAATTGCTGTTGAAGTGTGATGTCAGAAATGACTCTACTCTCTAGCAATAAACGTTAAATAACTTCAAGCTCTGATGTCATTTTGAACTGGGTCAGATTCCCCGGCTTCTAGCCAATGTGAATCCCCCAAAACTGAGAATCACAATTGCAGCTCAATGTCAGAGAAAGCATCTTACCAGGGATAGCACCTGCGACGACATCATCACAGCTTGATGCCAATCGGCTGACAGTAAATATAGGCAAACTTGTGACTATACAACTTCAACCTTCAATGGACCTTGCTATAAACAAAAGGCTTGGACAATTTTTGTAAACACATGGATTATGTAATGTATATTTTTTCTATATATATAAATCATTTATTCATTCACATATATGAAACACATGGAATAAAATTAAGTGCATTTTAAAATAGACAGTAATCAACAAAAGAAATGAAAACATTTATACAGCAAACAACATTAAAAATAAAATCAAGCTCATTAGCAAAAAAATTTGTGACGTCTCACATAGCGATTCCAACATGTCTGAAACTCTGCAACAGCAGCATCAGAGAAACGCCAGGCCTCACTGCCATAAAAATGGACACATTGAGTGTTGAAAACATTTCGGACAACTTCAAGCTGTTGAAGCTGTTGAAGTGTGATGTCAGAAATGACTCTAATCTCTAGCAATAAACGTTAAATAACTTCAAGCTCTGATGTCATTTTGAACTGGGTCAGATTCCCCGGCTTCTAGCCAATATGAATCCCCCAAAACTGAGCATCACAATTTCAGCTCAATGTCAGAGAAAGCATCTTACCAGGGATAGCCCCTGCCAAACAGTTACGAATTTCAACTTCGACACACACAACCCTTTCGTTCCCTGGTTTAAGAGACACTGTTCAAGCATTTTCATAACACAATTATCGAACCGGAAATGGATTTTTGCGGCGTTGGCGAATCATCAGTTACTGCCTAATTCGCGCCATCACCAAGTTTTGGCTTGATTTCATGGACAGATTGGTCTGTCCCCCATCTTTGGACTGTGTCACCTGTTCGGCATTTGCTTGTATGACTTTACATTGTACATTTGTAATGTTGCTTTACCTATTTCCGTCATTTAATAAAATGACATTTTCAATCAAATGCCTGTCTCGGTTCCTCTGTCAAAACGAGTTCACAGCCAGCAACAAGCATAAATTCATTAAATTTGAGCTTTTTATGCCGAGGTACATCTCTGATCAATCAGAATAAGTGGGGGACATGTCTGTCCACTTACCAAAATGGGGAGGGGGGGGGACATTTCATATTGTCTCCCAGCTGTCTACAAGTGGACCGCTGTTACATTGCCACTTCTTTTTCCAGCCTTGGCAGATCAGAACATACTGCTGTCATGTGTTGCCACCTAGTGACTAGTGTTCTATTCTGTGAGCTCCTGCAAGCGGTCCACATCATTTCAGTCTGTGGAACTCACACAATTTTGTCTGGAAGAAACTGGGGCTGTTTCTGAGTGTGCTGATGGCCTTGTCTACTTCCTTAGAGAATGTGATTGCCGAGTCTGACTCTGGTATACATCAATGTTGAACAGAAATTTTGTAAATGTGCAATGAAATTGGAACTATTTCTTGGAACAGCAATGCTGTCGCACACAAAATCAACATTTGTGCCATGTGTCAGCAGCATGCAGTTGTCATTTTTTACCAGACTGGTCTCCCAGGGTTGAAAATGTGGGGTCCCCCTCCCCGTCCCCACCAAATAGTGCCCCTTGGTGTAGCATGATATATTTGCCAATTCAATTCATTTCATAAAACAAAACATCCTGAGGTTAAGTGGTGCACCCTACTCCGCAGTTAGGTATTATTAAAAGGAAGATGACTTTTCCCTTTCAACTGCAGCCAGTTTCAATCAAAGCATGCACTGGCATTATATAAATTCAATTGGAAATGACTTCCCAAAACATGTTCATTTTCTTATTTACAACAGACTAAAGTTGTTACTTTTCCCCTAATTATCATAAAAATGATAAAAAAAAGTAAACCGTCCATTAAAAACTTTACCCTACATTGAACAAGGTATCCCCCTGCAACTGTATAGATGTGAAGCCAACCAAAAAAGTAAAGAAAAAACTTATTAAGTAGGAAGTTTTGAGAGACTGTGATCATTTTGCTTAGAAGTTGAGAAGAGGAGAGAGCTGTTGATATGGTAAGTATATTTTAGTTGTTATTGTAAATATAATTGGAGTTTTGATGCAGACATGGTTTTAAATTACAGGCCTAGTTGACAAATTAAAAGTGCTTGCAAAAATGCAAAGGAATGTTTCTTGTGAGGTCATATTCCTGTCCTTGCCATATATTATCCTTTATGACTCATAAGTACTTAGTGCTCAAGGTCATAATTATGGTATCCTATACAAATCACTGAGTGACCACTATGCTTCCAATATAATGTTCCACTCTGAAAAAAAAAAAAAATCGGAAAAAAAAAGTGGAGACTTTTTTTTTTTTAAATAAAAACTCATATTGCACTCTAGCCATGCAATATGAATAAATCATTTTAAAAAAATTATTTAAAAAATCTCATATTGGCCAATCAGCATCACTCTAGCATAGTGGTCATGTAATAATATTAGTCATTGGTCAAGGGCCCAAGGCTGATCAAGGTGACCAAAACTGAGAAACTTTCGTCAATTAAGGATCCAGACCCTCTCTTCCCTGCAAGGTATTATATATATAGGCCTGTCTGTCTCTCCCTTAACCTTTTTGTAACTTTGACAACTTGTACACAGACCAAAATCATTGTTGCGAACAGTCTAAATAACCAAGTGTGTCAAAAGTTCAAGTTCAAGTTCTTTTGCGTATTATTATCATATTTATGTAAAAGTAGCATTTTTAAAAAGTCAACCTTTCTGAAAATTATATATTCCTAAAGTTATCATGCCAAGACAAAAACGATTTTTATTTCCTGTAATACTAAGGGACCGTTCAGAATTTATGACTGGGGGGGTGTGGGAGTTTTGCTGGAACTTCCCGTCAAAAATTGATACCCCCCCTTAAGTTTCATGCATATTTTTAGTACCCCAGCCTTAGGTTTCATAGGTATTTTTAGTACCCCCCCCCCTCGACATACAAAGCAATATGCATATATATACTGTTATAAAAGGTCACACCTACAGATTTGCATCATTTCGCGGACTTTTGCGCGTAAAATAGTCCAGATAAAGTGAGTTAAATGCGTGTTTTATAACATTTTTTCTTTGTTAAAATTTCTTAACCCCCCTTGAATCATGTGTCAAAAGTTAGTACCCCTTCGGCCAAAACTCCCACCCCCCATTATAAATTCTGAACGGTCCCTAATAGTAGGGGAAGCTTGGGAGAGTTGGGCCACTTTTTACATCCTTGTGCTTCCTGATGACAGGTATGATTATATAAAGATGCTTAATGCATGTATTTAATCTAGAAATATTTGAGAATACATCTGTAGGATTGCATTGATATATGCACAAGAACATATGAGCTACAGCCCTATGAATGTTGTAAACATGTTGGCCTAACTCTCCCCATTAAGTGGGAGACTTGGGCCATTCAGAGGGAGACTTGGGCCATTGCAATATGTCTGGTTCGGTAAAGCTGTACTGGAGGCAATAATATTTTTAACCTGTAGTATAATGGTCATAGAAGTCATTAATCCCGAATTGAGGCCTCTTGCAACACTAGTTTGCTGTCAGACTTAAGCCCCGGCCTGACGGCCCAACTCTCCACATCTAGATTTCCTGATTTTTTAATTTTATTAGACCATGAAATGTAATAAGGCCTAAAATATTCAGTCTCTGTTGAAAATTGTTCTAGGCAAGTTCTTCTGTCTTAATAAAAATGAATCTGGATAAATGCAACACACGTGGGGACAGTCAGTCTCGGCACTGTCCCAACTCTCCCCCATTCAGCCATTTTTTTCTTAGGCCTAATCCGAATTATGACAAAACTGGTTGTCTGATAATTTTCCAAAATATGTCAATAACAGCTGAATATTCAAACCTATCAAGCATGCCAGGGAATTTTTTTTCCATCCTTGTTGTCTGACAGACAATTAAAAACTCATAACATGACTCATATTTCTTTTTTTCATCAAAATTCAAATTTTCTACTCTCTAAAGATCATGACAAGCAAATTAGCCAAGTATGTTACATCCATTGAAAGATATTTATTTTGGTGGCTGCAGCTTTCTCAGAAATGTTTTAGTTTCCTCAAAAATCAGCGTGGTCCAACCCTCCCTGCGGCCCAACACTCCCAAGCTTCCCTACATTTTACCAAACAAAATTGTTTCTGTATCTTTTAATTAGTCTCCTTTTCTACAATAAGAATAGAACAATTATTGATAATTTAAACATAACTTAGAAGAGTTCACTTTGTAATATCTTACAGGCCTACACCGTGAAATCAACTCGGCCACTTTTATGACAATGGCCGTAATGAATAAATAAATTACACTGGGACACAAATGTATTCTTAAAATCTGGAAAGAATATATATATATATATTACACAATTATAATTCACAAACTGCAAGCCAATACTGGGCTTTTTATAAAAAAATTGTCAATAAATGTACCCAACTAAGCTATTTTTCTTCCAGATGCTGCCAATTTTGGTCTTGGTTGCCTTGGCATTGGTGGCCCCTGGCAATGGTTTCGAAGACAATGACTTGCACGGGATTGCTTACATCCAGCAGACGGTAGCTGATATGGACATGTCTAAGAGGTTGTTATGTTCAATTTTTTCAGTCTTTGCGGAGATTGCCATTCGGAAGGACATGTCTGGCAGATTGTTTTGTGACATTTAGCACAGTTATAAATTGTCAAATACGCCCTTAAAAAGTCCCAAAATCAGAAATTCTCTTATAAATACCAGAGGGGGATTTCAAGACACATGGATCATCAAATCAGTATTGATGTAGTCCCTTAAGACAAGGTTCAAGGTTTGGAGTCAGAAGTTTTAACCATATATCTATTTGTGAAAAAAGAATCCCGAAGGTTCAATTCGTACTTTGAACAAGGTTTTGGTCCTAGCTTATGGCAAAAAGTGTCACTTTCCAATGAAGTGCCAGAAATAAAAGATGATGAGAGATTTGGTATTTCCCACTTCAGATTCAGATTTCCTGCACAAGAGGCTAAATTTAACATTGAAATTATAAAATAAAATTTTGGACCAAAAGGTCCACATATCTGACCAAAATCTTGAACCATGCCCTTAGTTCATTTCAACTAGTATATGGTACATTTAAAATATAGAGATGTGTACACATAATTTAGTTACTTGCAGAGGTAAATAAAAAAAGGAAAACATTAGAGCCAATATAAAAATTCATGAGAAAATATGTATGTATGTATTCCAGTTGCCAATTACCAAATAATTTGTAAGGTCCTAGGCCTAGGTCATTCAAAAAATTTCAAAAAAAACTTCATGATTCATTACATTTAATATTTCAATTCAACAGTTGGCATGCGTTGCATGTGAGAAATTATTTGGTGTTTTATGTCGGACATAATGTTTTGATGCAAGTAAAAAACATCATACAATGTAGAATAATTTTTCCAAAGGAGTGCTGCCAACGTATTTTAATGGTTTATATCAAATTCTGATATTGCATGAAAATAAAATATCACTACGCTTAACATTTCAGCTTCAATGCCTGTACAGTTGTATTAGGAATCCATGTCAAATATTAATTAACATTTCATTGAGGACACGTTTAACTTGCAATTGATGAGATCAAACTTATCTTTTTAATAAATTTGTTGCTTCATTTCCTGTCAGTAGGGATGTCATTGATATACCCTATGTCGATATTTCAACAAATTTGCAAAATCGATTAATCGCTTGACACTCTTCAACTCTAGCGATTTGTTTCAATACAAAATTTATTGATATTTTTTTTTTTTAAATTGTAGCTTTATACCCCGCATAAAACCAGTTAAAACAGCCATGGCTACTGGAGTAAATCTCCTAAAAATGCATGGTTTTTACAACGAAACACTCTTATAATGGACCCTGGCCCTCAAAGACATAAAATTGTGTAATACACATCATATATTCAGATAGATAATTACATTATGTGAAACAGAATTAAAGTATCTTGTGAATGTTTTTAATCGAAACATACAGATTAATCGAAATGACTTTTTTCGATTATCGAATCGACAACTGAGTGCTTACTGATGAGGGTCATTTTCGCGAAAACGCGCAATTTGATGTCCTGCATTCGTGTGTGTCTGCCTTTGTAGGACTGAAATTGATTTTTGGCCAAATATTTAGAATAACATTTTTCCTAGAAGAAAACAAAAATTTACGTTGGTGCGGCCATGCTGAACATGCTATATCACCCATTAAGTAGTCCAAATGTCCTTACCGTGGCATGTCCGCAACTCAACATTTTAATTTCAAACTTGTGCAAATTGAAAACTACTGCATAAAATGTGACATGCAAAGTTTATATTTCTAGATATTTGTTACATTAACTACCTAGAAGTGTTTTTTGTGAAATATAACTAATTTATCCACATCTCACGACGTGTTGAAGGTGTGTCCCAATTTTGAAATTACCACCGTCTTTACCGTGACCAAAGAGTTTAAGTTGCCGCAGAGTAAGTTAATACAGCATGATGTCTCCAGATGCCACTAGAGTGTAAAGAACCAGGATATAACTACTTTTTTACCACATCATTGGGAAAGCCAGAGCTGCCATCTGTTAGTCAGACGATGAAATAAGTTTTATCTTGACTTTGTCACAACTAAACTTCGTCTTTACCGAACCTTCAACAGCAGGGGGAGTTCAAAAGGTATGAGAATGTAAATGACACCATTGGTTTAGGAGGGTGTTCCAGAAGTAGTTGTGGTACTCTGAATGATGTAGTCCACTTTCTCTGGATGAAATGCTGCATAACATGTCTTTTCCGTGGCCAAAATCTGTCTTTACCGTGGTCAAATCAATGCAAATATACTGTGACACGGTAAAGAGAAGGCTGGCCACGGTAAAGACATCTGAGTAAATTTGCTTTGATTTCATTGTGCACGGTAAAGACAATTTTTCCAAATAATTGAAAATGTCAAATATTCACCCAAATTAGTTATCCTGTTACATGCAGCATGGTAGTACCACATATTGCATTATGTAAACAGAAAAAAATATTAGTTGAGTATTATTAGCTCAGCTTCGATCCTGACACAGAGAAATTGGTTATGTCTTTACCGTTACTGCGCATTTTCGTGAAAATGACCCATGACATCCTTACCTGAACACCTGTCAGTCAATCAATAACGACGTTATCCTAGTTTAGAATTGTGGTGTTTCCTTTTGAAATTTAACAGTCCTCGTCATACTTACGTGAATTCTCAAGTTCTTTTCTATGCTCCCTTACTGAAACTGTGCATGGAAAATGCAAGGATGCTAAAAATATGCATGAATTTTGCATGGATCTGGACTCTAACTTTTTAGTCTAGTCAATATGTGAAATGACCTAGAACTAATTGCAACAGAAATGGTTCCAGTGGCATTTGTTCCCTAAATATGTCAAGAAATACATACTAAAAGTCATGGAAAATCCAAATGGTGGAACACCCCCAAATTAGCATAAATCCAAGATGGCCGCCATAAAAAGCAGGTTTTTTGTTAATAACTCAGAAACTATTAGATATAGACCCCATATGTGTATGAAAGTTGAATATAAACTTGGGTATTGCGGACATTTTGATCCTATTCCCATGTCTCTATCTCTTATGGTTCTCAAGATATAGCATATTCAAATATCTCTGATTTTACAAAAAAAAGCTGTAAATCGGCCTAAATGCCATTAATGAGTCTTGATTCTGAATACCTGAAGTACGACTTTTACCTTACCTATTAAGGATATAAAAGGAATAACTTGTGGTTAATTTAAGACTCCAGTCATGTCTCTACCTCTCTTCAATCCCCTTCTATGCCATATTTTGCATTTGGAAGTCTCCCCTCGAAATTCCATTTATTTGCGAAAAATTGACATTTAATATGAAATCAAGTGCTCATTTTGGTCTGAAGTGTACGAAATATTGCGAGTAAGGAAGCCTATACTGAGTTACTACATGTGTAATGCTAGACACTATTTAACTACAATCACAGATGAATCACACAGAGAATCTGGCCTAGACAAATTTTTCCATTCTGCATTATATTGTAAATTTACGTCACAAGCGTCAATCAGCTCCCAGGACTTCAAAATCTTACCGGCAATTTGCGAAGCAACTATTTACTTCTCTGAGACATATGGCATATCATTCTAAAGCTATCAGAGTGATCTATCCATCCATGTGAGAATCACACCTGCAAACAGTGATGTAGTTGAGGTCGGGACATCAGAGAACAAGGCATCAGCCTCTGAGACCAAGGCCATCAAAATGTACGAGTATCATCTAGGCTGGCCTCAAGGACCTCCAACACTGGCCGAAAGACAACTGAGACCAAGGCAAGACCAAGGATTTGGCATCGAGCCAAGGCTGAAGCCATCAAAATATGGCTCCGAGGCCGGCCTTGGGACCTTCAACTGAGCCTCTAACCATAACGGAAGTGTGCGAAATTGGCCTAATTTACATGACATGAATGAAGGCCTCTTCGGGGCTAGCTTTTGGAGGGTGTCCTGCTTATTCACTGAATTCTGTGTGAATTAATCAGATGTAAGGTAATATAATTTTCAAAATTAGAAGTAATAGTTCTATGTCGGTTTCCAAAATAATATTTCAGGAAAAGTCAAGGTATACAAAGAATCAAAGTACGCAAAGTGAAATTTTGGGGCGAAATGATAGACTAGTCTCTGCCTTGACAAATAAATTAATTACAAACAGACAAGTGTAGAAGCCAAGGAATTGAAGGGACCACATTACAAACTAAAACATAGGCTGCGCAGCAGCAAACCTTCAGCGAATAGCACATTTAGAAGACTACAATGACACCATAAAATTGATGTGTTTACCAAATTGGATATTGGTATGCAATAGTGGTCGAGTCATGGCCTTCAATAATGTCAATTTGCCAGCTGCCCTGCCATCTGCCTATCTGCTTGCCAGAGTTTGTAAAACGAGGAAAAGGTCTTATTAGGCTAATTTACACATATGGTACAGTTTCATGCATGTACAAAGTATAGGTTATGAGCTGTCAGTTGGAAATGAGACCATCAAAAGGCACAACTAGACCGTATAGGCCACATCTGTACCAAATTTCATCCATGCACATGCAATAGTGACTGAGCCTTGGCCCGGAAACGAACATAAATAATTTTTATATATTTTTTATTATTTCAAAAAGTATGGAATATCTATCAAAAGGCACAACTAGACCATACAGACTATATGTGTACCAAATGTCATCCATATACATAGAATAGGGGCCGAGTGCTGGCCCGGAAACCGTCTATCCGCCCGCTGCCGGCCGCCCAGCCGCCCACCCGCCCGCCCGGCGGACGGACAACATTTTGCCCTAGTGATAACAATACCTTCTGCGAACAAGTTCCCTGAAGGTAAAAATGTTTGATATGGTAATAGTCAGAAGCAAAGGGCTATCCAAAAACTAACAGTACCCCTTGGTTTCAGTAAAAGTAGTATTATTTAGTTGGAACAGTTTCATCAGTAGTTTTAAGACTTTTAGATTTGTATTTTTAGCTAACGGCTCTGTGCACATCTCAATTAGATCCAAAGCAGAATTGCCTGCTTAGTAGAAGCACCTTTGTCTCAAGCTGGGCTATACTAGTTCTATGAGTTACAAGCACAAAGTGAGGCACGTCATCAGTTTCTTCGTTGAAATGTTTCTGAATATAGCTCCATGCAAGTGGAAAGGTTTCTGTAAGCTGCGAAAAAAAAAAAAATAGGCTGAACAGCAGCAGACCCTCGGCTTTCAGCAGCTTTTCTGCTAAGAAGTCAGAATTCATTGTATTTATAAATATTTATAGTGTAAATATATCTCGCCATATTTTAGTATAAATTTATCTTACCATATTTGATAAATGATACATGGTCTAAATCTATAATTTAGCAAGCAGCAGGAAAATTTTATCAGAAAAAAGCCAAAATTGACGGAAATGAGATTGGAGACTGGGTTTAATTTTTTGCAATTTTTGCCTTTATTTGTCGAAATATCTTCAATTTGAACATGGTGAAAAATGACAAATGTATGCAATGAAATCATATAACACACTCTCATATATTTATTTTTGTTCACATTCAATAGTTGAGCATAACATTAGAAGGAAAATGGGGAGGAAATGTGCATTTTAAACTTGCCATATCACTGCAAAAACTTGCATTCAACAATAGAAAGGTCATAAACATTACTTCCTAACACGTTTAATTTTAATATTGTTTAAGTTTAGCAATTGAGTCATTGCCATTCATGTTTGAGAAACACAAGTTCCCAAAAAAATGTCCAAAATCAGTAATTTGTTCTGTTTTTGCATTTTTATCAATATTTCATAACACTGCATCTCCAAATGAGCTAAGTAAATTAAAAAAGGTGCAATTTAAACATCTAAGTGCAAAATTTATTATTACTTCAACTTTTGTCACCTATATTAATTTATTACACAGAATTTAGTGACTAGGCCAGACACACCCCAGAAGCTAGCCAATGAAGAGGCCTTCACTCGCAAATTAGGTCAATTTCACTGTTTTGCACTTCTGTAAGGGTTAGAGGCTCAGTTGAAGGTGTAAAGACTCAAGGTCGGCCTCATAGCCATATTTTGATGCCTCAGCCTTGGCTCGGTTCAATTCCGAGTCCTTGGTCTTGCCTTGGTCTTCGGTGTCTTTGGGCTAGTGTTGGAGGTCCTCGGGGTCGGCCTCTATGATACAGTACAAATTTTTTTTTGAAAGTGGCTCGTCATTTAAAATCTAGCCTTAGTTATCTATCCTTAGCCATTCCAAGCTAAACTAGGCTACACTTATCCATAGCTAACCATAGCTATCCACAATTACTATTGTTTAAACAAGGGGTAAAGAGATTCCAGTGTATACAAAAGAATGGAAATGGATAGTTATGGATAGATACGGCTAAGACTAGTGATGAATAGCTATAGACAGCTAAGTTGAGCCACATTTAGAAATTTGTACTGTACATTTTGATGGCCTCAATCTTGGTCTCGGAGGCTGATGCCTCGTTCTCTGATGTCCCGACCTCAACTACATCACTGTTTGCAGGTGTGATTCTCACATGGATGGATAGATCTCTCTGATAGCTTTAGAATGATATGCCATATGTCTCAGAGAAGTAAATAGTTGCTTCGCAAATTGCTGGTAAGCTTTTGGGAGCTGATTGACGCTTGTGACGTAAATTTACAATAATATGCAGAATGGAAAAATTTGTCTAGGCCAGATTCTCTGTGTGATTCATCTGTGATTGTAGTTAAATAGTGTCTAGCATTACACATGTAGTGACTCAGTATAGGCTATATTCCTTACTCGCAATATTTCGTACACTTCAGACCAGAATGAGCACTTGATTTCATATTAAATGCCAATTTTCCCAAATAAATGGAATTTCGTGGGGAGACTTCCAAATGCAAAATATGGCATAGAAGGGGATTGAAGAGAGGTAGAGACATGACTGGAGTCTTAAATTAAACAAAAGTTATTCCTTTTGTATCCTTAATAGGTGAGATAAAAGTCGTACTTCTGGTATTCAGAATCAAGACTCATAAATGACATTTAGGGCGATTTACAGTTTTTTTTTGCAAATTCGAAGATATTCGAATATGCTATATCTTGAGAACCATAAGAGATAGAGACTTGGGAATAGGGTCAAAATGTCCGCAATACCCAAGTTTATATTCAACTTTCATACACATATTGGGTCTATATCTAATAGTTTCTGAGATATTTACAAAAAACCTGCTTTTTATGGCGGCCATCTTGGATTTATGCTAATTTGGGGGTGTTCCACCATTTGGATTTTCCATGACTTTTAGTATGTCTTTCTTGATATATTTAGGGACCAAATGCCACTGGAAGCATTTCTGTTGCAATTTGTTCCGGGTCACACCCTATATTTTCATATAATGACTAGACTATTTTTAGATGCATGGAACATGCAAGATTAGCTCAGCAGTCATGGAATCTGCATGGATTTTGCATGGGATTTGCATGGCTTCATTCCATGATCATGGAATCTGTAAGAATTTTGCAAGGATTTCGCAAGAATTCTCTTCAAAAATTAAAGTCCAACGCAAGAGTTTTGCATGAATAGGAATAAAAAACTAACTCCAACGCAAGAAATTTGCAAGAGTTTGTCAGGGACTAAGTCTGATGCAAGAAATTTGCAAGAAATTTGCAAAGCTCATCAAGAGAGACAAAGTTCAATGCAAGGATTTTGCAAGTCTCTTGCCAGAGTAGCTCTCCTGTAAAGAAGATGCAAAATCTTATTATGATGTCATCAACAAAGGGCGGGCTTTCTCAACTGTCGGCTGCTTCTCTCAATGTTTGTTGTGTCAGTGAAAAGCTTGTCATTATGAAGGTGATTGAAGGTTGGATTGTGATATAGTTGCTAAGGTAAGACCTTCAATTGTTCAACTGTATATTCAGGCATCATAAGAGGTTCAAAAATCAACATTTCTTCAGATTGGTAAATTAATTTGTACCCAAGCACCAAGCAGAGTATAGGCCTACATGAAGTTTTGGACTTTGTAAATATGTTTTGCAAATATATATTTTAACAGCCTATAGTTCTCAATATTTGACTGCTGAGGGGCAGAACAGATGATCTTTGAAGGGGGGGGGGGGCTAAATTAATCAAAGTTGTCAAAAAACAACAACATTTGAATCAAGGAAGGCTAAAAAAGCATTAGGTACCATCCAGTGGCACCTCGATCTTTATACCCTTTTCATTGTGAGTAACCCACATCCCCTCTTTGAGGGGATCTATTGATTTTTGGCAAAGAGAATTTGTTCCCCCAGTTAATGGACCCAGGAAAAAAAATTTTCCACTTGTAACTCGGGTCCCGTAATGTTAAAATTGTGATTAAAAGTTTGTCACTCGATCCTTCGCATGTGAAAAAAGTTGGTCGATTTGTGAATGAAAAAAGAGGTTTGTCCAGAGGTAAAATCCATGGCTCTCCCAAACCATTATAAGTATACCGAACATTATGATATAATGTGTCACAATAAACAAGAGTTGCATGGAAGTTATTTTTTTAAAGCCAATATTGATGTTACGACTTTCTTGCAGATTGCTTGCAAGAAATCATAGGCGTATTTTGCAGGGGTCGGGAGGGGCTGCAGCCCCTGGCATCAGGGTAAATGGCAATTCACTGGCAAATCCTCACTAATAACAGGGCAGATCCACTGTCCCGGTCACATCCGTTACACGTTAAAATTTCAGGGCAAAATCGCGACAGCCCCCGTGGAACGGCAGTCCCGTGCAAGAAACGTGCAAGAATTATGCAAGGAGGTTGCAAGATTCAGGTCATGCGGATTCCATGCATATGCCATGCATATCTCATGCATTTTCCATGCATGCAAGAGCAATTCTTGCACTTTCCATGCATGCATGAAAGTACCGCAAAATCCATACGTTTTCCATGCATATTCCTTACAACGCCTGGATAGCAGCTAGATCCTTAAGTTTTCCATGCATATTCCATGCATGGATGCATGACCAATGCATGGAATTGCCCATGCATATACCATGCATTTACCATGCATTTGCCATGCATGCAAGAAAAATGCAAGAAAAAGTCTTACACTTTTCTTGCATGCAAGGAATAAGCAAGAGCAATTCTTACCATTTCCATGCATGCATGGAAGTACCACAAAATCCATACGGTTTCCATGCATAATCCTTACAACGCCTGGATAGCAGCCGAATCCTTAAGTTTTTCATGCATAAATCCATGCATGGTTCAAGAAAAATGCATGGATTCATCCTTGCAAAAATCTTACATAAACCTTGCAAAATCCATGCATATTTTCAGTAAGAGAGCTGTTGAACTGTGAAGTCAGAAATGACACTATTCTAGCATTGCAATATATTTAAATTAACTTCAAGCTGTGATGTCATTTTAAACTGGGTCAGATTCCCCAGCTTCTAGCCAATGAGAATCCACCAAACTGAGCATCACAGTTTCAACTCAGGGTCGGAGTGAAAATTGGGTCTGGGAAACCCATGCAAGTTTGACATCACAGCCTCTCAGCCAATGGGCTGCCAGAACAAATATTCATAACATAAGCAATGTCTATATATTCAATAATTCCAAGCAACAAAGGTCTATTTTTTTTTTTTTTTTTTTTTCTTTTGTCTTTACAAATTTTCAAAGCCTTCTGTTTATACCAACTTCCATCAAAGTTTAAAGTTGTAAGTTAGCAAGTTTGCAGATTAATCAAACAACTCTGTGGGGATTATAACAGTTGTCTATTGTGAATGCTCACAAAGCTGCCATTTGGTAGGATTAGACTGGTGATTGCCTGTGATAAATCATTGGGATTACAATTTACAAATGTAATGCTTCCTTCAATATATCAATGTTTGAACTGTGATGCGTACATGTAAAGGTTATTCACCACGGGAGAGGGAATATGTGATTTATCACCCGAAGCCTTTAGGCTGAGGTGCGATAAACACATATTCCTGATCCCATGGTGAATAACCGGCTTATACCATGAAACAAACACTCAAACAGTCAAACATGAGAGGATAACTGGACAACAAAGAATATGGAATTATTCCCCTGAAATACTGCGATGTGATTGGCTGACAGAGGTGTCGAATGGTATGAAGTTTACTGTCAACCCATTGGCTATCAAGCTGTGATGACGTGGTTGTAGGGGTTATCCCTGATAAAATTCTTACTCTGACACTGTGTTGAAACTTTGACGCTCAGTTCAGGAGGATAAACATTGGCTAGAAGCTGGGGCATCTGAACCAGTTTGAAATGACATCACAGCTTGTAGTTAATAATTTACATATATATTGCAATGCTAGAATAGAGTCATCTTTGACATCACAGTTCAACAGCATAGAAAAGAACTTGAGATCCTCATGTAAGTATGACGAGGACTGTAAGCAACAGTCTTGAAAATATGAAATTCTCTCTTTCGTGTTTCACTGCTTTCCAAGGCTCCTCAGTGTTACTGAACTTGTGTCCTCTTAGATTAACATTAAAAGTCATAAGGAAAGGTATTTCCATATATTTAAATGATATGTCTATTGATTGACAGACAGGAATTCTCTGTTTTGTATCAAAACAATTATAAATTCCATGAAGGTACTTTTTTTTGCCCAGAAGTGTTCATATCATTCAGGTGGGATTACTTCATTGAGTGTGATTTAAATCAGCTGGTTGTCATTTAGTGTTGTACTGGGCGGCCCTCTAATAAGGCCATTTCTCCCATGCATATGGACAGACTTGGCCAAAGTTCATATTAAGAAATATTTATTGTTACTCTAGATTCTATGCCGATGTGCTGGGTGGTCTCCTGATCACTGAATGGAGCAGAAAGAACGTTCAGTCGGATGCGGACTACTACCGCATGTTCCAGAAGGAGATCATGGAAGCTGAGGACAAAGGGGTTTCCCCACAGTCCCTGGGAGTTCCTGATATCAAGACCAATGGTGATCATGTGGTGAGTGGCCACTTTGCACAGCTTAGCATCAGTTATTAATGAAGTCAGAGATGAGTTTAAATTTAAAGTTATTCTAATTTGCTAACTGACATTGTACAACTAAAACATTTGCCAGGCACACAGGAAGAGACAAAACAGGAAGCAGCAGTAAAATATTCACACTACAATAAAGGAATGTTGCAACACCACATGCTATCAATTTACGCCTGTCAGTGAAGTTGACTAACCGGCAGTTATCCATGCAAACGTGCTATGTGATATACCATTTCTATGGATGCATTAATCTATGCAAATGTTTATACTCCATTGCTCAATGTTGCACATTTGTCACTGATAGCGATCATTACAATGCATTTACTGACATTTAGGCCTACAGCAGAACACTCTGATAAAACAAAAACATTTGCCTTTTCCGTCAGTTCCTGAGTAATTCAAAAAGCCATTGAGAGTTGGTTGCAGTTTATCCAGGCAATAATTATGTACTTCATCATCATCCTTTTGAGCTGTTAATTTATATTTCCTAACATTCAAAGATCAATCAAACTAAAATCTTTCGAAAATAATTTCTGTTTAGATGAACTGGGAGTTTGTCCTCTATGACAACTGTCTGCTGTGGCTCATCCAATTTACTGACGAAGGAGGAAATCTTGTTCGCTATTATGATCAGAATGCTGGAACTGCAAAAGTTGGATATGGACACATGTCATTCATCGGTCAGGATGACACAAATCCATATCAGGTACTTCATACTGCTAAATATTTATAACATGCTTGATGAATTGGTAAGGAGTTTGGCTTGGTTGTCAGAATATTTGTGTCTCAAGATGGTTATTTACAAGAATCAAACACAAAAAACCTCAACATCTTGGAAACACACAGCTTTTCTATCTGATAAAAGTAATAACATTTTATTACTTTTATCAGATAAAAAAGCTGTCTTTTTCCAAGATGATTAACTCCTTTATTCTGACAGGCCCAACTGTACTTTTGAAAAGGGAAAACTCACACCTTTCAATGACCAGCCTGCCATGTAAATTTGGTCCGACTTGAATTGAATTGTAGAACATACACTGTAAAACTATACTGTATAGCATACAACTAATCTTTATTAGCTTAATACCCACAAGGAGGAAAATAGGCTTAACAAGAAGAGCGGGAAATGAAATGACTTCAAAATCCAAAGCAGAGTGATGGATGCCGTTATAACTGTAGGGTCACTCCTAGAAATTTCTTTGAAGCATACCAAATATTTTGTTTGTTTTGACAGATGATTGAATCTATAATGGATGAGGAGGATAAACTTGGCTACGAAGAAAGAGGCTTCATCTCCATGGACAATGTGGACACCTTCGCTGAGAGACGAAGATACTACGATGATGGCAATATTAACAGATTCATGTTTGAAATGCCAGGTATATCAAAACAGCTTAGAAAAAGAGGAATAAATTAAGTTGAAAGTAATTTACAATTAACCAATGAAAGACAGAAATCAACAACCGAAAGGTTTTGACAGAGAATGCCAGAACAGGCATGCAGGAGGGGGCCAGAAGTACCTTAAGGCGCATGGGATCTTCGTGGCCAGAAGGGGAGCAAGATGTGTTCCTTGGATCTTAAAATGAAACAATTATGCTTAATTCAAGGGTTAAATTAATAGACATTTATTGATTCAAAATTGTGTCAAATGAATTTGCCCTTCTTATCTGGGTGCTCCCTGGCACTGCCCTTGTTTCCTTCCAGCACAAATGGTTTTGACCAGAGTTGGCCCTCATAAATCTTTTTCCAGAACACCTTCATTAACAATTAATTGTCTGTCTCTTTTTAAATCATTCAATTATCTACCTGAACAGCTGACCCAGTATTTCCTGGTTCCATGTTTGCCTCAACCAGAGGACCTTCGGGGGAGAGGGTGGAATTTGGCTGGAGGAGGGACAACGACATTGGAAATATGTGCGAACACGAAACTGCACATACATTGCTTTTGGTATGATGATGATTCTTGATAATCAACACTTATTGCATAAAGCTTAGCATAACAGCACAAGATGAAAAATAACAATGGATTACAAATTGGTCTGTAGCCAATATTTCGAAATTTCGAAAGTGAGAGACAAAACGATCATCAAAATCTAAATAATTCTTTTCAATCAAGGATGTCTTGGGTCTTTTAGTCTGCAACCATAGAACACTGCATACAATCTATCTTAATTTAGGTGGAACTAGAGAATCAAAACTTGTTACAATTGCGGCAGATCCAAACAGAGTAGTCAGTTATTCACAGGTACCCGTATAGCTGCATATTTTCTTCAAAATTCTATGTTTCATCCCTGTATCAACCACTAATTGCATCTCGGCTATATTTTATTCTCAGGCACAATATAAATGTAATCGCTCCTTCAATATCCACCCTGCCTTGTAAATATCTCAGTTTCACTCTTATGCAATTCAACAATGACCTTACGATATTGAGTATCTCAGGTTATATACCTACTGAACGTTTCTTTCAGAAACACTACCCATTCCAAAACAACAAGTATGAAAAGGACAGGATCAAGACCCTAGGTTTCCACCATATTGCTCTAACTGTGCAGAATATGACCGCATCGAATCTGTTCTACACAAAAATCATTGGCGGAAAGAACATCAGACTTTTCAATGAGAAGCAGTTTCCAGCAGGTCCTGAATTCAGGTACGTAAAGCGTGACATAATTGATTTTTAGCATCTCAGATCTTCTCGAAAAACAAAAAAGTGTAATCTCACAATTTTTAAATCATTCGATCAAATTATAAACAGGAATCTCATCTTCCAAGACGACATGCTGTATGCCAAAGACAACAACATTCCCCTGGATGAAACATTCGGTTATGTTGAGATTCAGCAAAGTGAGTAGGCCTTTTAGTTGTATACGCAAAAAATATATATCATGAATGCAGGTTTGTGCAATATACAACTTCAATGTTGTTAGTGATAAATAATAGGCCGGCCTGTATGTGCATACCATGATGATTGCGTTCAAAATACAATGTAGACAATAAATGTCCCAAGACCGACCACTTCTCCTATTTCCAGTTTCCTCCATGGTTGACCAGAGCCATAACAATGGCTGTTTGTTTGGTTACAATATATATGGATTATCATCCGATTATGTCTTTTCAGATTTGACAAATGCAGGTGGATTTGACCTATCTTTCATCAACTTCGCGAACTACTTCTTAGAGTTGTATTCCTTCTACCCCAAGGACCCAACCAAGAAGAAACTGTTGGACAGAGAACAAAATCTGACTCCTGCTTACTTGAACAACATGCATCCTGGTTTTTGGGTTAAGGTAAGATTAATATACAATGTAATAAGTAGCAGAACACTTTTTTACAAATGACTTCATTTAAAACTAAGTAGTCTCTTGAAACCCCAGAAGTCCTTACAGCATAATGGCCCGACAAATCTGATCTTCAGAGAAGAGAAAAAGCCCACCTTTTTTTGTTAACAATGACACCTTCCAGACTACAGTGGCTTCGTGCCCAAATTAGCATTGCGTCTTCGCCCAAAACTACATTTCTTCGTCTTCCTTAAAATAAACAAAAATCGTACAGAATAGAGCTATAACCCTCAACTGATTGTAGGTGAAGCTAAAGGAAGCTTGACACTATGGAAAATGACCTTTAAAACTTCAAATTTGGAAAAAGCTTGGAGCTTGTGTGATAATCTTTTTGTTTTCTTTTAATTTCAAAGGAAAGCATGTGCTTGGCTGACTTTGCAAGACACATTGAGAAAGAAGCCAAAGCAATGGGATGGTCAGAAGTAAAAGCCAACAGGGCCCAAAAGGTAGATGTGTTTGGCCAAGATCTGGAAGACGATGGCTACAAAGGCCCTGCCCAATCAGGAGATCTGGAGGGTTTTGAGTATTTGTTTGTAAAGGGGCTGGCTGGAGAGCAATTCTCTATCGCCAAATTCACAGGACGAGCAGCAAAAATCTTGAAGACGAAGATCATGCTTTATGGAGGTAAGTATAGGCCTACTTATAATTATATTGCTCTTTCAAGTTGGAAGAAATTAAACTATTGCACATATGATATGATTTTGATATCAATGTTACCTTTCCGAGTTCTCAGTTCTAGCCTGGAGGAACTGATAATTGGTATCAGCAGTGCTCTATAAGTATCAGGATGGTATTGGTATTAGTACTGGAAGTCGGGACGTTACAAGTATCATTACTTCGAAAGAAAAAAGGCAACCGACTATCGGTACCCTTATTGAAAAATAATTTGCCGGCATATATATATTGTTGTATTCTTGCACTATATGTCCAATGTCCATATCCCCAAGACAATGATTCCATACAAATTGGAAACTACCTTATTATATTGATGAATGTTAATTCCAAGAACTCCAGAAAAAGAACTATACAAGGTTATACATGTTTCATATGTACCTTGATGCCAACCGTTTTTGTTTGTTGTCTCTTAAACCAAAATATTCACATAAAAATCATAGAAATCTTAACATCTTCTTTTGTAGGTGTCAGCACAGCCTTCAATGAAACCAACCCTTTTGTGTACAATGGTCACCAAGAAGTGTGTCACAAGGTTGAGGCACTTTTCGAGGCAAGTGAAGCAGAAATGAAGAAGAGCGGATGGGACTGCTTCAACCAGATGGGCTGGAGCAACTTCTGGGATTGTGTGTGGAAATCTTGAATTATTTGAATGGATTTCTACCTTCAATTTCTACCTTCGATAACCATGAAGTGTGTCTGATGTGATGCACTGATACAGTCTATTAGTGAGACATTCGCAAAAGTTCAAATACAGCTCACTGTCCTAATACTAAAATTATCCAAGTTGACAGTTCGTCCGCAGAAAGTTTTACTTTCAGTTTTTTGTCATTTGTTTCAAATTGAGAAATTTGAGATATTGAATACTAATCTCCTTATCCTTATAATCAATTATGACTTATAGCAAAAGTTACGTAAAACACACACTTTAGCAACTTTGAGTAAGTTCGGAATGAATTTTTATTTGTATATAAAATTTCCCAGAATAAAACCTTGAATCCTGGATTGTGTTGAGCAAAATGTAAGAGTTTCAAAAATTTTTTTGTTAAATTTACTAATAAAAGAATAGAAGAAAAGTAATGTGCCTCAGAAGTTCTGCAACTGCATTCCATTCCATGTTACAACTTACAACCAACTTGAGGCAAGAATGAAGGTTCCTAAATACTGTAAACCGGAGTGACTTTGAAAGGATATATTATTAGCTGACTGCGAAAGAGTGAGTTTGTTTTACCGTCCAATCAGCACCAGTGTGGGCCATAACAAGACACATGGGCTGACCACTAACATTTTGTGAATGATGATATATATATATATATTAATTGAGACCTAGGCACAAAAATATTTTCTGACTGCATCTCATTTAACTTTCCATTCACAGTAGTGAACTTCTGTCCACAACATCCACTAATGGGGCCTTATGTGCAATTGTGCATGACAGAACCCACAACTCTAAATGTGCATCACAGATCCCAGTCATCCCACATCTCTTTCCCAAACATATTTTTGAGTAATGATATGAGGAGGAATGCAAGAGGAGGTGTGTTTGGGAAAGATATTCACAATTACAGTCCTGGGACCAATTTTAGCCTGAAATTGCATGCTATCCATTCATCTTCAATCAATTAATGACAAATAAATGAAAAAGCTCAGTCTCCTGTCAATGATTGAGGTAAGTCTCAACCTCCTGGATGTTTCAATGAGGGAGCCGTCTTGGTAAAACGTGGACCTACAGAATTTAAATTCACTTGTGCCTTAATTAATCTAGAAAGGGGTACCTTGCCAAGTCATGGGAGCATTGAGGGGATGGTATGTAACATTGCTGAAGGATCTGTAGTTCTACCCCATATTCAATGGTGGCACATAGGATTTGGTAATATAACACCAAACAGTTAACAGATCGGATCTAAGATCTAAGAGAGTGAAGCACTTGGTTACAAAAATCTGTAGGTAACCCTAACGCAGGGCTTTGGAGTTGGGTAGTAAGTGAACAGACTTCCTACTCCCGACTCCTTTGGCTTTCTGAAAAGCGACTCCGACTCCTTACACCTCCTGAATTAAGACGGACAGACAGACATATTTATTTCCCAACATACACTGTACATACACCACATATATAAGGATCATTTTCACAGTAAACAAGAATCCGCGGATTCAAAGCCTGGCTCAAGTGGCAGTGATGACGGCAAAATATGTAGCAATGCTGGTGAAATAGTTAAGTCTACTTTATGGTTTGGAAATGGCAGAGAAAGGTGGTTCTGAATTGCGGCAAGTGAAGTGTTGTTATTGTAGTTGTTCCATGTACAAAATAATATCCAAATAACCACGAAAAGAATATGTACGACTTTTTCAAATCGTGAAGTCACCCAATTTCCTCCTTTGAAAAAAATGGCGAAATTGAAAAAAATTTGGAAAAAAAAAAAAGTTTTTTTTTAATTTAGGAAAAAAAATTGTAAATCTTGGCACAAAAAATTTTTAAATTTGAAAAAGAGAAGTTGCCTGACTTCCTCTTTTTGAAAAAAAAAAAAAAATAGGGTAATTTAAAAAAACGTTCAATTTTTTATTTATTTTTTCAAATCTTGGAAAAAAAAAAATTTGGGAAAAAAAAAATTTTTGAAATTGAAAAAAAAAAGTAATTTCCATACATCTAGCTACCCTAACAAACCAATAAAACACAAAAACAGATATATTGAACCTATAGTTATTGAACAGTAGAGTTGACAGACAATATTTTCAGACCATTACACCTGAATTAGCCTGGTGAGCCAGGCTAAAAAGGACAATACATATGTTGGGGGCAGTCAGCCCGAGTAAATAAATATTACTATTCCCATTGGGGGGTGACTGCCCAAATTAAATTAACAGATATTTACAGAGGAATATTGATATAAGTATGATTAAGTAGTAATAATAATGTGTTGATAAATTAAGTCATTAACTGGCAACTCATTTACAAGCAGAAAATATATATATATATAACATTTGCATAAACCAACACAACATCAATTCAAAAATTATAATTGAAAAAAAAAAATAAAAAAATAAATTTATAATTGAATACAATTTATCATCATTTTAACAATACAATTTAAATCAATATTCACACCAACAGAACTTTCATCAAGGTAAATGCAACAATTATCTCAAGTGATTTATATGTATTTCATTCACCGAGTATGTCAATAAATTAAAACTATTTAATTTCTGAGAATTTTCAATACGATTCTAATTTTAAGATCACTACCTGCTTACTAAACAACTTAATATTCTTCTTATTTTTCACAGTATTTGGTAACTGTAGCCATAAACTTGGTGCCCTGCTGAGAAAACTCTTATTATAAATTTGAATAGTATGTTGTGCAACTCGCGGGCAGTCCCTGTTTCTAGTGTTATATCCATGTACATTTTGTTCAAATAAATTAACTATTCTAATAGCAACAGTATCATTAGTATATTTGTAAGAAATTTTCATAAGAGATAGAGATATTAAATCTTCCACAGTAAGAATACTCGCTCGTTTAAAATAAGGCTTAAGGCGAGTTCTTCTATTAATCAAAAATAATGCCCGAATAGCTTTGTTCTGCTGAACCTGTAGCATTTTTATATTACTAGTTGATGTTATGGGTCCCCATACACATAAAGAATAAGTTAAGTGTGATTGAATATTCGCAAAATACAACAACCTCTTTGATCTCACAGACAACACATTTTTAGTCATATTCAAACTGTAAATTCCCGAATTCAATTTCATTGATAAATGTTTTACATGTTCATTCCAATTAAGATTTTCGTCGATGTAAACTCCTAAAAATTTGGTACACGACACTTGTTTTATTTCTTGACTCCGACTCCACTTATCGGCATTATTGCACACAAAATATTAGATGGTTAACAGCGGAGAAAAACTACTTCTGCGAAGTTTTCATAGGATTCTGCACATGAAAACTTGTTTCGTAATTAAGTTATGTGTAAAATTTGAAATACACTTCACAATTTTGGTAATTGTGTTTTTTGTAAATTATATTAATTATTTTTAGGAGTCAGGAGTCCCAATGAAAATGAAAGTTCGAATCCAACTCTGACTCCACTATAAAACCTTGGACTCCACTAATATAACGCCCTGCCCTTAAGCCCTTTAAAAGACACAACCTCAGAAGGCCAAATAGTCACAAAAAAGACAACAATAAGAAAGGATGCTTTATTTTATATCAGAGTAAACTGATAACAAGAACTTAATTCAACATTCGAACTCAACAACATCACAACTGAGAACTACATATTGAAGATACAGCATTGCATGAAAAGGAACACCACTATAATCATTTCTAACATTTCCAACATCAAAGAGGAGATTAAGTCTGTTTATTACGTCGTTTATAAACTATTTTCAATTTTTCATACAATTGGTTCAATCACTGTTTCTTTTAAATCATAAATTCAGCAAATGTTTCAACCTCCGTTTTTTTTTTTTTTATTCAGCAAAATATAAACAATATATTAAAGTTTCCAATCAGGGGCCTTTGTTGGCAAGCCCTACTTTAAGTTACCAGCCAAATTCAGAATGACATAATTATACCTTGTTGACTAGTATGACTACAGCTCCAAAAAAGGTTAAAACAAAGTGTCCTTTATTCTATTACAATGCACATATATATGGCTACAAACACAACATAGCTTCAAAGTCATCCATGACTGTCAAGGGCAGGTCCAACTTCTTCACTTCAGCCAGTTTCAAGCCACAGTAACGCCAAACCTTGATTAAACAACATCTGTACAACGACCTGACCTTCAGATGAGAGGAGATCTCTTCAGTCAATCCATCAATTTCTCGTTTAGATAATTCAGGTTCTTCTAAATCAGCCATAGAGCAGTGCATTATGCTGTTTTTAAATTGAGCGGCAGCGATGTACAATTCTTTCATCTCCATGATGTCCAGAAATTGGCACACAGGCCTTAGATTGAGCAGTAGCTTCGCAAGGCGGTCTAGCTGACAATTTTCATTTTGGTATGAACCATCAAATTGAGATACAAATAAATCAAAGTGTAACAAGAAATAGTAAAATGGTGATCGGCCATCTTCATCAAAAGCTTGAATATCTGCTCCTAACGATAGGAAGGTACCTACAGTCTTGCACATTGCTCCAACTATAACCAATCTTGTGTCCAAACAACAGCCATCTTTTGCGCATCCATAGAAGTGATGGAATATTAACATCAAGAAAGTGTCTCCATCTTGAACAAAACCCCCCAATTCCAATCCATGTTTCGACAGAAGTTTGGCACTTTGAATAATAAACTCCAGCAAAGGTTTATCAACATAAAACACATCCTCAGTTCTACCTACAAACCAGTGAAAAGCACCAGCACTTGAGGTATACTCAGGAACACTGTTTGTTGACAATGTGTCCTCAAAAGCCGAAACAACATGTACGTTAGGAGGGGCCACACACTCATTGAACAGCGGACTAGCACCAGCATTAAGCATGAGATTAAGGCACTTCAAAATCTCTTGCAGATTTTCAACTGGTGCCCAAATGTGACAAATGGCATGCTCGATCAAACGGTGGAGCGGATAGGTTCCTTGTGCATTGGTTTTCCTCACGTCATAACCATGTTTTATCAAAATTTCAATGCACTCAGCCGCATTTCCTGGCCAACTAGCTTTAGCAGAGTATTCACAAATAAAATGAAATGGGTTCGGATGCTTGACTAGAATATTGCGTTCCTTAGCATACTGCAGCAGAAATTCAAGGCATTTCGCCGACAAAAGATGCAACGCCTTTTCAAAGGCATAGTAGAGGGAATCATAGTTGAACTTCATTAAAGACGTCAGCAATTTCAGTCCAGCAGGACGTAATTTCTCCACCATTTTGCCAAGCCATTTTCTCTGCCCCTTCAATTCACAACCAGAGAGGGCATACAGTGTAGTCAACCTCTCCAAAAAAGTAACAATGTGGATCTGTGAATACTGTCTGTATGGGAGGGAATCGATTACAGAATACATAGCTTCTACAGCAGAAGAAAACGCCGGTCTCTCTCCATGCTCTGGCGAACTAGCCCAAACTTCAACCTCGGTTTTTTGGGTTGCATTAGAAGGTTCATTGGCTTTTTCATCAAAAGTTGGATCTGCTCCAGCTACAAGCAGTTTAGAAATGTACTTGAACCCAACGTCCAACTTCTTAATCATTGTTTCTTTTGGAACACTCCCAATCGAGTCAAATAAGTAATGCAACGCTGAGTACAGTGGATAGGTTGCCCGTCTATTCAAGACTTTAACATCCCAACCATACTGAATAAGAATCTTGGTACATTCTAAAACATCTGCAAAAACACTGCATCTATGTCGATTCGCAAAATATAAAAGATGGTATGGATTTTTCAACTGAAATCTTTTCCTCCCATTGAACTGCAAAATTGCTTGCAAGAATTCAGGAGTAGCAGTCACAAGTGAATCTTGAAAGCCATGATCCAGGGCGTCAAAGTCAAGATCGTTCAAAATCATAGGTAACGCTGATGGACAATTTTCCTTAATCAGAGTCCGAATCCAAAATTTCTTCATTATATCTTTACCCACGACATCACTCTTTTTTCGTTCATCCATTAATTCTATCAAGCAGTCTTTTTGCTGGACAAGTACAGCTACATCAAATGCAGAAAATTCCTCCCCATCTGAAAACTTAGCCTTCATCTCTTCATCAGCAATATCTGCAAGAAAATAGGAAAAAATCACATAAATCACCTTATTTGATGGTGTCACTAAAATAATGGAAGAGTTGAGCAAAAAGATAAAGGAGTTTGTTAAGCAAACGAATGATGATCCTTCAAATGGGTACTTACCAACATTGTTATCTATGAACTTTTTCCAATCCTTGTTCTTTGAAGAAATTGTTACATTAAAGTATGACAATTCCAAAACCAGGAGTTTTACTGCTGCCAAATGTCCAAGAGCCACGGCCATGTGTACATATGGAATTGTGTTGGGGGAATGATTCCTGAATGTATCTCTATCAAAAAGTTCATTGATGACATCAACTCTGTTTTTCAACACAGCATGATGCATAAGGTTCATCCCATCTTTATAAGTTTCCTCAATTTCACTTCTTGTCAGCTTAGATATGGCATCTTTGACTTCCAAGATATTATCTGTATTTGAATGCACTAAATCAATTAGTGTTTTCCATTGGTCACAGTCATCATCCATGGCTATCAGGATTTCTGTAACAAACACAAATAGGAGAGTTTGAGACCATCTGCCGACATCATTCTGACACTCGCTGCATTCTTTACTTTTTTGCAGATCAAACAAGGACTCAAGGAGGCAAGGATTTTGATAATTAGATTGTTTATTAAAAATTTATATATTTGTACACCGCATCTGACGAAATTATGCAAGTAGGTTATTTTACATTGGTATGAAAACTTTTGGGCCTAATGTCTCATCCTTTTCACATAATCATTGCCTTGCTATTAGACATCTTCCATGTAACTTTCATCCAATTCCATTGGGGTAAAGTTGAGTTATGTCATATATTCAAATATTTTGGTGTCTTATGAAATTACGCAAAATCAACATATTAAGTGGAGGGGCCTTGATAATGTTAAATTTTCAAATTTCTGCACTCCAGTCATTAGCGTCTAATCAATTAACAACTATTTATATCGAAAAAATTTGCTTACTTGCTGCCTCTGCCAGGCTGTACGCATTAATTGTCTCCATTGGAATAACATTGGTTTTGCATACATTTTTCGAATGAATGCTTCCGAAAACCTCAAAGAGGTTCCGATCTTTAAAAACATGTTACTACCAGTTACCTTATTCTATCTATTGAGCTCAGCTCAAAAATCACTAAAGTGACTTGTCGCCCTTTACACTGGCCAGTAATCAAAAATCACATCCATGACTTGCCATTGGAATAGCATTGCGATCAGAATGTGCAGTTCCTTATTCAATATTTTGTCAATTCCCAAAGCATAACTTATCACTAAGTTTCATTGAACTAAATGGATAGAAAAAGGTTATTTTTAAAGTTATTTTCAAAAGAATCGGAATCATTTTGAGATTATGGGGAGCATAAATTAAAAGAATTCTGCAAATCCTATGTTATTCCAATGGAGACCATCAATGCATACAGCTTGGCAGAGGCAGCAAGTATGCAATATTTTTCAATATGAATAGTTGCTATATGATTAGATGCTAATGACTGGAGTGCAGTAGTTAAAAGATTTAACATTTTCAAGGCCCCTCCACTTAATATGTCAATTTTGCGTAATTTTGTAAGACACCAAAATACTTGAATATATGGCATAACTCAACTTTGGCCCAACGGAATTGGATGAAAGTTACACGGAAGATGTCTCATACCAAGCCAATGCTTATGTGAAAAGGATAAAACATTTGGCCCAAATGTTTTCATACCAATGTAAAATAACCGACTTGCGTAATTTCGTCAGATGCGGTGTAGACATGAATAGGCGCAGACAGGGTCAAATATATATAAGCAAAAATGATACTAATCCACGGACTAGTATCATTCAAAATTTCCTCGTCCTCCCCAAAATTTACTTGTCCTGAATTCAGCACTTTAATACCCTTGAAAAATTCCTCTTTCTTGGAAAAGTGCTAAATCGATTATCATGTGGTGTGATAAGGTGCGTCAGTGGATGGGATATTTTTCTTAAAATTGGAATTTTGGTCAGTTAGCAAAAAACCCCGTTCAAATAGCTCTGATTATTAGAAGCTGAGTTCTCTTTTTAATCGAAAGGTCACTGAGTTTAAGAAAGTCTTTAAGACATGCTTATTATCATAGCTATGTGTTTTTTGAAAACTTTGTTTTGCAGCTAAACCTTGACATCATCACTGATTCATCAGGCATCTGTTAATGTGATTGGTCTAATCTTAGCTAATCTTCAATCTGTGAAATATCAAATCAAAATATGACTTTATCCTAAGTTTTTTATGCAAAAAATTATTAATTGACCATATCATCATTACTTCTGCCCACTGGGCGTTTAATAGAGAAAAAACTGTATGTAACATTCATAGCTTTAAAGACCAGTGTAATGTAAACAATAACTCAGTACACAAACCTAACATAGGGAAATATGTTTATTTTATAAACATTTATGTCAGAACTTCATCTGGGAAACCCCCTGCAACCACATCGTCACAGCTTGCCAGCCAATGGGGTGATAGTAAAAGTAAGCATCACAGTTTAAACATTGATACATTGAATAGGGGTCTAAATCATTGCCGACATTCGATAAGACACGTATCATCGATACACTTGATCGATACACGATTCGTACTGCTGTTCCGCAAATTTGGGCCGATCCGCATTTTAGAGAAATCCGTTTCCCGAAAACCGAATTTGTGGCCCGGAAAGTTTACCTCGCACTAGAGCGGATGTCAAGATGACGATGTTGTCGAGTTCAGTTCATGATTTTATGAAAATTTTCTGTCAAATCTCGGCAATAAAATAGCTTTTTTTAGCTGGATATGGTATAGTTGAACCAAACCGAAAGTGCTGCTTTGAAAACCGGTTCGGGAACCGACCAGACTGAACCGGTTCGGCCGGTATATATCGAACCGGTGTAGACCCCTAATATTGAAGAAAGCATTACATATCTATGAAGACTGAAGAGAACTGTTGGTCTTCCTTGACACTACAAGCATCTCGGGTAGTCGGTGTGCTGTGCTGCTGTGAACGGTGTGGCATGTGCCTTGACGGCAGTTGTTGAGGCTATTTTCCTGAAAAGAGAAATTATGACAGCCGAAGTACATAGGACATAGGTCACTGAAGTGTACCATTTGGTAATTGTAATATGTATTGAAACAGACTTTTCATTTGGATGAGAAATTCACTATGTCTTGAAATAGATGATTTTAGGAAATATTGAATACTGCATTTGCAAGTCACTGGGAGGTAATTGGAGACAGTCACTGTGTAGCATTCCGGGGGGGGGGGCACTCACATTGAAGTCATACTACCTATTTGCCGCTCAAAAGAGAATTTCCTGGAGAGTCTGACCATAGGGTACACTTCCAGCGGTGGCGGAACACATCAAAAAGTGGGGGGGGGGGCACCGGGTTCCGGGGCGCCTTGTCTATGGTAATTTCAAGAAGAAAAAGGGGCATTTTATGCATTTTTGGGTCCAAAATTGAGGGGGGGGGCACGTACCCCCAGTGCCCCCCCAGCTCCGCCGCCCCTGTACACTTCTCAATTGGACATCACACAATGGTGCTTTGCCTGAGAAATTGCAATCATGCAATCAAAGGCGGCGGAGCTGGGGGGGGGGGCACTGGGGGCATGTAGGCCTACCCCACCATTTTTTGGCCCAAGCATACATGAAGTGCCCCTTTTCCTCCTTGAAATTACCTTCGACAAGATGCCCCGAGGCCCGGTGTCCCCCCCCCCACTTTTCGAAGCGTTCCGCCACCACTGCATGCATGTCTAATTTGCATTGAAAAACTCTTGGGATACTACTGGATCTGATAACGAGAGCTTCAATATCAATGAACTTTCAGGTGTTAGTAGTCATTCTTAATTGCAACTTAAGTTTTCACACCTTTTCTGTTTACTTTTGCTGTCAATAAAATAGGCTAGAGGGCCTACAGTCAACACAGAAATTATTTGCACGCTTTGATTTTTCATCATATTTCACAGAAAAATGGTAGCATGATAAAAAGAACTGCCCTATGTTTTAGAGTAGTGTTAGTAGGTTAGGTTCCTATACATTTCATTTTTTACCAAAATTCATTTTCTTGGAAAATGTAAAAAAAACTGAATTTTGAAAACCAAAAAATATTTGCACGCTTCAGCCAACAGGCAGAAACTGAATTTTTAATGATGATACTAAATTTTTTCTTTGGAACTACTGTTGTTTATGGTATATTTAGCTCATTTACATCAATCAGACATTATTTGGGGTTCACAGGTGGGATTGCAGGTGTTACCAAGGGAAAGCAGTCAATCCCATGTTTTTTTTCTATGTATGGCTATAGAAATATGGCTAGAAACAAGCAACTCACATGAGACTGATTAGTAAACTCTATAATTGTGTCTTTTTGTCTAAAAAAGAATTTTGGCAGGTATTGGTAGGTAATTGTGTTCTACATGCAACCGCAAAATGCCGGAAAACAGTAATACGAGTAGAATCAAACTGAAAAAATCTTAATTACAGGACTCAATTTTGCCCCTGGGGACTATTTTGACTGTGAACTGTGAACAATAGGTTGCAATAATATTGGAAAAAGTCAGGTGAGATATTTAAGACGAGTAGTTTTCGAATTTTTTACTATACCATTACCATTATGCAGCCTACAACAATTGTTGCTTCATAGGGTACCCCCCATGGAGGACCTCAGTAAGAGAAAATTTCACAATAATGGGTTTCCTTTGTAAAAATAAGCTTTGAACAATGAAAGCTATTCACTGTCGTAATAATTTAGGCCATAATTATGGAATAGACAAGCTTGGGTGGATCTTAATAAACATGCATTTCAATGCATTGAATATGCTACACTTACATATATGCTAAAATCGAATAATAACCTAATTTGTGAGCAAATATTAACAAAAACAACTATAAATATTCTTTCTTAACAACAATTCATAAGCCAGTGGTTAAATAACTATTCAGAGGCAAATCGTCAGTTGTATCTCAGAACACAATCAACAAGAGCCTTTTTTTTTTACATTTCCTAATGAGATATTGAACATAGTTCTTCACAAAAACCTGCATAGTTTACCTTTTTCTCACAATTTGACCATTTTGAAGGACTTCAAAGACCAATTTCATAACAATTGCTATTTTTAAGTAATTGTTATACTTAAATGTATGAGAAAAACATGGGAATAGGTGTACTCCTTGAGTAACACCTGTAATCCCACATGCGAACCCCAAATAATGTCTGATTGATGTAAATGAGCTAAATATACCATAAACAACAGTAGTTCCAAAGAAAAAATTGAGTATCATCATTAAAAATTCAGTTTCTGCCAGTTGGCTGAAGCGTGCAAATATTTTTTGGTTTTCAAAATTCAGTTTTTTCACATTTTCTAAGAAAATTAATTTTGGTAAAAAATGAAATGCATGGGAACCTAACCTACTAACACTACTCTAAAACACAGGGCAGTTCTTTTTATCATACTACCATTTTTCTGTGAAATATGATGAAAAATCAAAGCGTGCAAATAATTTCTGTGTTGACTGTATATACCTGAACATAGGGTATGAAATTCAGGCTCTAAAACCCTTACCATAGGGTACGACTTTCAAAACGAGTGCAACACATACGTATCAACAATTTGGCTGAGTATCCCCCCCCCCCAGGGTAGTAGGCCTAATGTACAGTTACAGACCAAAACTAATTGTAGTGATACGAGGGAGCTCCTGTCTTCCACGTTTATGTGATAAATGGCTGAGCAATGACTGGGCAATAGCTGAGCACAATGTAAACGTGACAAAGATTGGCAAAATGAAAAAAGACAGAAAAATTTGAAAAACAAAGTCAACCTTACTCGGATCATCTGTATTTAATGTCTGTAGTGTCTTCAACTCTTGGCTTGTTCAGCAAATCAAATGGATGGATCTTCTGGTCCCAGGAGCTGTGACAATGTTGAAAATGTGTGACAACTAATTGACAAGGCCTTCCTCGTGGTCCCAGTGACAAAGTGACCAAGGCCCTCTTATCCCACAACGGAAAAAAATAACGTGCAAGCACTTTAAGGTGGCTCGATACTCGTGAACTTTCAAGATAGGATTTCTTAAAAATACTTTAAAATGATCCAAAATATAGTTTATAGCAAGGATATATAAACGAAAGTGGTCGCTACCAGCCTTTCTTCCAAAATATTTGAGGTTATGTAAAAGAAAGTCAGTCCACGCAAACCTGAAAAACTCAATTTTTTTCTTAATTTTTTTACTGTGAAGTTTTTCCTGCCATTCAGTGGCCATTCATCCTATGTTATTAAATGAAGCATGCAATTAAGAGGACAGTTTTATGGAAAAGCTGATTAAAATTCCAGAAAGATATATTTAGTTTAAAGAACTTTTCTGGGGGGTTCGGATCAAAAGTTATGATTTAAAAATTTTTTTTTCATGAACCATGGCGCTAAAAAAAAAAGAACAGATAGGATTTTTTATTTCTTTGTCATTTGCTTCCAAATGAGGTAAGGAACAATATAATGATACAGACATACAGCCCTATGGGCCTGGAAATTGATATAAACATTTATTTGTGTTACAGAGTCATTTTTCTATTCAGAGTATCAAGCTGAAACTCCGGTTGTATGTAGTCCTCTTCATAGCGCATCTAATGCTCTAATCGAGAAGTCTCTAACCCCAATAGAAGTGGCGCAAATTGCAAACGAAGCGGCCGACTGCTGAAATTCTCAGAATCAAAAAAAGATGCTGAACAGTGTCAGCAGAGCTCAGCTGCTGTGGTGACGTCACGAGAGATAGGGCCTGCCTGGCTGCGCGTGAATGTGCGTTAACAACCATTTCACACGTGTAGCGAGCCACCTTAAGCAGCGCGAAATGTCAACATAATATAGGCTTACCAAGCAGGGGGCCCTCCTTAAAATATAGCAGTAGACCCACAGTGGATCCAGACTGTCACGGCTGAATGCATAAGGCAGCCACGTGGCCAAGCGCACTGTAAACAGGCTGCATGCGAATTCAGCTGACCTTTGACCCCGTGAAAAGAAGCCTATTTGCTTTCTTTATTAATTTGTATTGTAACAGTGGGGCACCAAAAGTTTATACTCGTGATTTAAAATTCAGGAGAGGCTAGCTGTATGCTAAGTTTGAATGAGATTGGTATGCAGGGGCACCTACGGTTATGGTCATAAGTTTTGGCAAAATTTCTTCAGTAAGAGCTAGCGCTTTGCGCTGCTAAAAAAATTACTCTGACCTTAATAAGTGGATATTCACTAAAATCTTGACAAGGAACGATTTCCTAAATATAGGGACCAATGTACAACAGCAACTCATGTATGATTCAGACAGGGTAGTCTGGCGGGGGGGGGGGACTTGTTTCGGCGTTTGTGGACCCTTATGTTGTGGTATAATTATGTTCTTCAAATGTAACTTTTCATTCTTGTGTTTAGGCATTCGCGCACCCGCATAATCAGTGGTGTCCTATTTGGGGGCAGGGCGGGGGGCATTTGCCCCCCATATTGGACCTGTGCCCCCCGAGTGCCCCCATATGAACTTTCTAAATGGCTAAAATATACAAATAGTATTGTGGGTTCCCCCCAGAGAATCGCGTGCCCCCAAGGTGCCTCCCTCCCTGCTCGAGACCCCCCAGTTACGCCACTGCGCATAATCACATTTTTCATCTTTGCTTAGAACTAATTTTCACTCTGTTTTACTGTTTTTAGCGGCAGATCAAGAATATGTTGGACCGGGGGAGTGGGGGGGTCCCCGGGGGTTTGGGCTTGAAAACTATTATAATTATATATATAATGAATCAAAAATTTCGGGATATTTCTCACAACGTTACTTTTCATTTCTATGTTTCGGCATTTGCACACCCACAACATCACATTTTTTCTTCTTTTTTTTTCTTGTAAATGCCAAGTGCTAGGCCCATAAATTATTTATATGAGTGGTGGTGCGGGGGGAGGGGGCGCATGCCCCTTGGCTACCACCACAAAAAACTATGCTCACAACTCAAGGTTACCAAAAGTCTGGGGTGCCATGAATATTCATTGCTGGAGGGAGTAAAATGCCATCCAATCATAGGCGTATGGGAGGGGGGGGTGTAGGCCGGCGGTCCCACCTCAAAAGTTTAGGAAATAGTAAGATCAGGGTTCCCACTCTTTTGCCAAGTTCAAATTCAAGGTATTTTCCAGGTTTTTCAAGGCTGCCAAAACCAATTTTCAAGACCTCAGCCTGCAATTCTTTCAAACTGATTTTGCCCCCCGGACAGTCGTCAAAGTCCACAATTTGTTGGACCATTTCAATTTTGGCAAGAGAAGCCCAAATTCCAGACTTTTTCAAGGTGTTTGGTAGAATTACCACATTTTCCAGGTTTTTCCAGGCCGGGAAAAGCACAACCCAAAATTCCAGGTTTTCAAGGTTTTCCAGGTTGAGTGGGAACCCTGCAAGATGAGGTAAGATTCGCGCAAAAAGGCTAAAAATTCAGTCAGATGATTAAATTAACACTATTGTAAATTACTGATTTCCTGGCAATTTCATTAGAAATGGAATTAAATCTACATCTTGAAATTCACGCAAATGTCGCTCGCCCCCCCCCCCCCAAAATCCTGTGCCAGTACGCCTATCGCTACGCGCCAATCACAGCAGTGCAGCTTTGTCGAGGCTGTCTTGTCAAGCGCTTTATGCGTTCCGCAACGCGATAACATGACACTGTCGTGACAGAACGCCGATAGACCCCCTACCGGAATTTTCTGGATGCCCCTAGACGAATCCTACCAGCGCCGCATATTATCATCGATTTACGTCACGGATGAATTTTTCAATAGTTTTACCTGCTAAATATAGTATACAAATATATTAGCGCATTCATGTTATGTCCCTGGGGGCTGGGGCTATGTCACCTTTGTTGCAGGTCATATGTTCTGCAACACAATCATCAGAGAAATATTTCTCTGGCAATCATAACCAGATAGACTCTAACACAGGAGGATAGATGATTCATCTAAATAGACCTTAGTCCACTCCAGGGAGACTCAAGACCTGCTAACCCCCACTGTCCCCCAGGGCTGTATTAACCATAAGGCAAACGGGGCATTTGCTAAGGGGGGCCCATGATGAAGCCGAAAAGAGTTTCAACAGTAGAGAAAGTGACAAGAGGCGCCCCCAAGCCCAATAAATAAGGAAAACATAGGCTGCGCGGCAGCATACCCTCGGCTACTCAGCGGCTATTCTCCAGACAGTGGGATACATTGAGGCAGGACCCCACTGGGTACTCTAATATCCTCATGAACATGAAATTCCCGTTGAAAAACTTTCATTGAATGGCCAAGAGCTGTGAGCAAAATAATATAAATGTTTCCTGTCTGCCATTTTGTATTGGCGGGAATTCAAAATCCACATGCAATCAGCTTGCAGGATGGGTCCCCCCCAGAAAAAGAGGGGAAACAGTTAAAATTTGGGCAAGGAGTCAAAAAGTGTGGCACAAGATCAAATGAACTGAAAATCAATGGTTAGCAATTAGCAAGACGTTACATTGTACTGTTGAAGTGGTATAATTTGGTATAATCTGGATAATGAAATTCAGGCAAGTATTCCACTATGCCTATTGGTAGCCTGTGGCAAAATCTGTGCCTTTTTGTGAACGAGCAATTTGAGAAATAAAATTTTAAAAAAATGAAGTCAAGAAGATGACTGGTTTCGGTGACAATATTAAGAACAATATTATCCGGCATGGATTACCCACAGTAATTCGTCCCCTCTTCCACTACCATTTTAGAAAGTTGGTTTTTTATCAAACTTATTTTTGTCTGAATGTAATATACAGTGGTGACAGACAGGAAAATAAAGCAATGCAGTGCACAATAGACAGGTAATGACCATTAAAAAGACAGCTAGAAATGGACAACAACTGAGATAAAGACAGTCAGAAAACGATCAGGACATGTAGGGGACTGTTTAGATAGATAGATAGATAGATGGATAGATAGATAGATAGATAGATAGATAGATAGATAGATAGATAGATAGATAGATAGATAGATAGATAGATTTTTGGTAGTTTGATCAATCCAACTATCAGTTTTTCTATTAAGATGTGTCATAATTCCTGCAGAAAAGATAAAATAAATTTCATTTAAACTGCATAAAACTGAATTGCTGTCTGTAAATCTTATATCTAATCAAACAGTGTCATTGACTTCAGTTCTACATCATCTTGATCCTGGATCCATTTTAGAATGTAGCCATGTAAATTGTTGGATGTTGTAACAATTTCAGTTAAATTACATTATCCTTGCAGACATTCCCCTTAAAGGGGTTAAAGGGGCTTCCTTAGTCCCCCTCCTCAGCTGCTAAACACCCATATCAATTGGCTATTGTCTGCTGTACCCCAATCTTTTAATCACCTTATGCAATGCCATTATGTAACCTGACAAAAGAATGGAGGGTGGCATACTTCACACACCTCAGAAGTGTGCCACTGTGATGAGGGGGGGGGGGGGGGGGGTCCAATGAAACATCACTGAAAGTCAATGGTTACCAAGAGATTAAACTTGAAATGATATATCTTCTAGTCAAAATGAAATCTGGATCATGTGATTCAGGCAAGTAGGCCTATGGCTGATTTTGTGCTTTTTGTAAAAAGAGATTAAATTGAGAAAATTGAATAATTCCAGTTGATTATTGGATTTTGTGATATATCCATGTATAGGAATCTTGAATCATTGTAAAGCTTTAGAAATTGTACAGGATTAAAATTACTCTAATAATCTATCCATCTATGTATGCATCTATCAATCTATCTATCTATCTATATATATATCTATCTATCTACATGTGTCTATCTATCTATCTATCTATCTATATATCTATCTATCTATCTATCTATCTATCTATCTATCTATCTATCGATCTATCTATCTATCTATCTATCTATCTATCTATCTATCTATCTATCTATCTATCTATCTCTATCCTTCTATCTTTCTATCTTTCTATCTATCTATCTATCAATCTACCTATCTATCTATCTATCTATCTATCTATCTATCTATCTATCTATCTATCTATCTATCTATCTATCTATCTAGTCTATCTAGCCTTAGCTATTCTTATCATAAATTACAAATATGGAATATGGGTCTAAAAACATAAATTATAGATAAGATGTCTCCAACCAAAACCATTGTAAATAGTAACACTAAAACAAGGTTTATGCCAGTATATATATATCTTTTAAGACTAAGCAAGTTGCTAGTTAATACAAAGGTTAAATGCTGGTCAAACTTTGGAGAATAACAATAGCTGTAAAGAAAAACAAAACAAGAGAAAGATGTCCCAACTCTGTGTACAGCCTGTATGGGCTACAAAAAGTCATATCTCAGCTTCTAGTTGGCCTAAATATTTTATTAAAATTGGAAATTTCTTTATTTGTTCAATATAAGACTACTAAGTTGGTGTCAATGCAGTTTGGACATATTTCTAAGAAAAAAGAAAATTTGTTAAAAAGTTGAGGGTGCTGTGCACTGCTTTTGTGCTCCTTTGTTCCCAGCTTTGGTCACTGGACAGGATTAGTGACACAATGTTACATAACATGAATGGCTGGAGGGGAGGGGTACAATGAAGCACAGACATACTGTCTCCAGGCCCATTCACAAAAAAACTGGACCCCTTCCAATGATGACACTTTTACCCCCTAAACAATATTTCTTTAAAATGCTAAAAATACAATTGGAGTGAGTTTTAAAATGAATTAAAAGACAGATTTATCCAATAATGTCTTGAAATGTAAAATTACACACTGAAATTTGCAGAAATTGGATTTGCATGCCAAGTAATTTTCTTTGATAACCCTCTATATATACATAGCGGTCTTATTGCCAGTCTGTCTTATATGTTTTTCATTAAAGACCAAGATAAAAGTAAGCTGACAGTACTTTATATGTTAAAATGTACATAACTGATGTTAGATTTAAACCATTAAGAACTTTACAATTGAGAGTTTAAGATTTCTTGTCAAAGGATTAGCAGGGAAGACAATTACCCTGTGACATAACATAACATAATCAAGACTTCTCCAGTGCTCCATTCAACAAAAGCCAATCTGTCTGATTCAATCACATTTAATTTTCATGCAAACAACTATATAAAAGGGGCTGACATTTATTCATCTTCTAAAAATTTACATCACTGAGTTTAGATATTAACCATAAAGTTATAATAATTGGCAGTTTTAAAAAGATTTAGTGTCATATAATATTTCATGAGGAGAGGTAGAAAAAGTCAAATTTAGACATAATTGTGGCAAATTTGATTGACCAGGGCCAATATTTACTGATATATGACTATCTGAAAATCCTTAATATTTATCTAATTTTGTTAATATTGACCTATGCTGCCAATAAAAGTTTTCATATTGTTCAAAATCAGCATGATGATGATGTGAAACATGTCAGGTTTATTTTGACAAAAAAAATGTCAACGACTGGTATGACATCAGAAGGAAATGGAGAGTAAATAGACATTTTAATGATTTTTTGCCTTTTTTCAATCATACATTTCAATGGAAAAAATTGCAACAACTCATGCAATGGCTGTGAATATTAGTCAATAGTGTGTCTAACTACAATAAGACCTAAAGTTAACTAACTTACCCATTACCATTTGGCTTTTCATGCAGAAATATTGGAAAATTGGCATTTTTTCGAATTTTTGGGTTTTTATAAAAATTCATAGGACCAACATTCCAACTGATTAGAGATGTTTAAAGAGGCATAAGTTAGACACCTAAGTGGAAAATTTCATAGATTTAACTTCAAAATTGACTGAATTATACAAGTTTAAAATAATAGTATTTTTTCATATTTTTGGTAAATTGTCGTCCTTTCAACTTTCTCAGAGCATTTAGACCCACAAAAAACACATCTTGGGTATTTAATACATACAATATGCCAATTTCAGTGTCAAAAGTACTGCAGTTTTTTAGCTCTGTCACAGAAACAAAAAATAAACAATTTTTCACATTTTTCAATGATTGTGAGAAAAGTATTAATGTCATGGGGATTAGACCTATGAAAGGCTCAACTGGGATAAAAGATACAATATTTATCCAAAAATGATGAATATGCATGCCATAGTTTTGGCTTGACACCCAATACACAAAAAAATATTTTTTCACATTTTTCAATAATTGTGAGAAAAGTATTAATCTCATGTGGATTAAACCTCTAATAGGTACAACTAGGATAAAAGATATAATAATGTCCCGAAAATAAAAAGTATACATTCCATAGTTTTGGCATTACTCCCAATACACAAGTGGGACGCCCGTTATCCGGACGCCCGCCCGTCCGCCCGCCCGCCCGCCCGCCCGCCCGCCCGCCCGCCGGACGGACAAATTTTCCCAAAGTAACTACAATACCCGTCGGCAATGTATACATTGCCGAGGGTAAAAATACTGGGTGCTGATCCAGCACTAAAACACAGTATCGGATCGGATGCACTACTCTCCATTTAACCAATGGTATCGGTATCAGAATGGTATCGTAAATCGGTTGTATCGGCAACAAAATACCAGGATCGGTATCAGATCTGAAGTTAAAAAGTGGTATCGGTACATCCCTAAAAATACACCTGTACAGGCTATTTCTCAGCTTCTAATTACCCTTTTTCACACACCTGACAGCACTTCAGAGTCATAATTTGGCCAAAAATTTGTCTGGAGCGCTGGTTTTCGGGCCTGCCACTTGGCAGAAATGTGGTCGGGGCCTCAAACACCCTTTGTCTGAGGCTAAATCTACTATCCTATGATCCTACTTGTAATCATCAGCGACCATCAAAAATATTTTGAACATGCTCAAAATTATCGCCACCTCAAGTAACAGAAATAAAAATGTTGACCTCTGCAAAGAGGAATTGGTGCCCTGGTCTGGATGTCAATAGGGTGGGCGCCTGCTTACCAAAACAGGAAATGAAAATAGACAGCAGACAATGATAGGCAAGGCCGCACAAATTTTTGAAAGTACAAATCAGAATTGTGCTGCAGGTTGAATGTTTCTCCACTTGAAAACAACATTAAGGTCTGATAGTCTTCCCTTTATCACAACTCTTGACATGAAACTATTGAAGGACTATTTTTATCAATTCCCAGCTTCAATGCCTGTCATTTTATGGGTTACTTTACATGCAAAATGTTTTGGGCGCATCATCATACATTGTTGGCTTGTCCTGAAGTTTTGGGCCTGCTCCTCAAGTTTTTGTATCGATATCTTAATCTGTAAAAAAACTTACATGTAAGTATACTTCACAGTACATCGATTCATCAAGGTTAGGAAAATCTAGTGCGAAACTTTTTCCGTGTGAAACGTCATCAAAAATTGTGTACAATCTCAAGAGGGGACTCAATGCAAAACTTGGCTTAAAATCCTTAATAAACGTCCGATTTTCAAAATTTAAAAACCTACATATATCATATCAACTCCTTCGAATTCAATGTACTTATTAATTTTCCTCTATCTGCAATATTAACTTCGCAAAAAACCTTTTCGGCGCATTACTCAGCAATGATGCAAAGTTCCAGTGACCACAGCAAACCAGTGGCAGATTCATGGTTTTTTTTGGTGGGGGGGTATTTTTCAGGCCTGACATCACACACTATTAAATAGTATACTGAAAAACATGTACACTGTGCACGTGTGAACAATTAACAAACTAATATCCAAACAGGTGATTTTAAATATATATCAGAAGTTTTTAAAAAATTTTTTTGTACAAATCCTTGGTTATTTATATATTTTCACGAAACAAGGGGAGGGGCTCTGGATTTTTTCTAAGGGTATTTATTTCATAGAAATGCCTACTTTAAGATATTAAAACCTTTTATTACATGCCACATACCATCAGGTTCATGGTAAGATCGATACAGTACCCTTTTTTACCCTCGGCAATGTATACATTGCCGACGGGTATTGTAGTTACTTTGGGAAAATTTGTCCGTCCGGCGGGCGGGCGGGCGGGCGGACGGGCGGGCGGGCGTCCGGATAACGGGCGTCCCACTTGTGTATTGGGAGTAATGCCAAAACTATGGAATGTATACTTTTTATTTTTGGGACATTATTATATCTTTTATCCTAGTTGTACCTATTAGAGGTTTAATCCACATGAGATTAATACTTTTCTCACAATTATTGAAAAATGTGAAAAAATATTTTTTTGTGTATTGGGTGTCAAGCCAAAACTATGGCATGCATATTCATCATTTTTGGGTAAATATTGTATCTTTTATCCCAGTTGAGCCTTTCATAGGTCTAATCCCCATGACATTAATACTTTTCTCACAATCATTGAAAAATGTGAAAAATTGTTTATTTTTTGTTTCTGTGACAGAGCTAAAAAACTGCAGTACTTTTGACACTGAAATTGGCATATTGTATGTATTAAATACCCAAGATGTGTTTTTTGTGGGTCTAAATGCTCTGAGAAAGTTGAACGGACGACAATTTACCAAAAATATGAAAAAATACTATTATTTTAAACTTGTATAATTCAGTCAATTTTGAAGTTAAATCTATGAAATTTTCCACTTAGGTGTCTAACTTATGCCTCTTTAAACATCTCTAATCAGTTGGAATGTTGGTCCTATGAATTTTTATAAAAACCCAAAAATTCGAAAAAATGCCAATTTTCCAATATTTCTGCATGAAAAGCCAAATGGTAATGGGTAAGTTAGTTAACTTTAGGTCTTATTGTAGTTAGACACACTATTGACTAATATTCACAGCCATTGCATGAGTTGTTGCAATTTTTTCCATTGAAATGTATGATTGAAAAAAGGCAAAAAATCATTAAAATGTCTATTTACTCTCCATTTCCTTCTGATGTCATACCAGTCGTTGACATTTTTTTTGTCAAAATAAACCTGACATGTTTCACATCATCATCATGCTGATTTTGAACAATATGAAAACTTTTATTGGCAGCATAGGTCAATATTAACAAAATTAGATAAATATTAAGGATTTTCAGATAATCATATATCAGTAAATATTGGCCCTGGTCAATCAAATTTGCCACAATTATGTCTAAATTTGACTTTTTCTACCTCTCCTCATGAAATATTATATGACACTAAATCTTTTTAAAACTGCCAATTATTATAACTTTATGGTTAATATCTAAACTCAGTGATGTAAATTTTTAGAAGATGAATAAATGTCAGCCCCTTTTATTTAGTTGTTTGCATGAAAATTAAATGTGATTGAATCAGACAGATTGGCTTTTGTTGAATGGAGCACTGGAGAAGTCTTGATTATGTAATGTTATGTCACAGGGTAATTGTCTTCCCTGCTAATCCTTTGACAAGAAATCTTAAACTCTCAATTGTAAAGTTCTTAATGGTTTAAATCTAACATCAGTTATGTACATTTTAACATATAAAGTACTGTCAGCTTACTTTTATCTTGGTCTTTAATGAAAAACATATAAGACAGACTGGCAATAAGACCGCTATGTATATATAGAGGGTTATCAAAGAAAATTACTTGGCATGCAAATCCAATTTCTGCAAATTTCAGTGTGTAATTTTACATTTCAAGACATTATTGGATAAATCTGTCTTTTAATTCATTTTAAAACTCACTCCAATTGTATTTTTAGCATTTTAAAGAAATATTGTTTAGGGGGTAAAAGTGTCATCATTGGAAGGGGTCCAGTTTTTTTGTGGAGACAGTATGTCTGTGCTTCATTGTACCCCTCCCCTCCAGCCATTCATGTTATGTAACATTGTGTCACTAATCCTGTCCAGTGACCAAAGCTGGGAACAAAGGAGCACAAAAGCAGTGCACAGCACCCTCAACTTTTTAACAAATTTTCTTTTTTCTTAGAAATATGTCCAAACTGCATTGACACCAACTTAGTAGTCTTATATTGAACAAATAAAGAAATTTCCAATTTTAATAAAATATTTAGGCCAAGTAGAAGCTGAGATATGACTTTTTGTAGCCCATACAGGCTGTACACAGAGTTGGGACATCTTTCTCTTGTTTTGTTTTTCTTTACAGCTATTGTTATTCTCCAAAGTTTGACCAGCATTTAACCTTTGTATTAACTAGCAACTTGCTTAGTCTTAAAAGATATATATATACTGGCATAAACCTTGTTTTAGTGTTACTATTTACAATGGTTTTGGTTGGAGACATCTTATCTATAATTTATGTTTTTAGACCCATATTCCATATTTGTAATTTATGATAAGAATAGCTAAGACTAGATAGACTAGATAGATAGATAGATAGATAGATAGATAGATAGATAGATAGATAGATAGATAGATAGATAGATTGATAGATAGATAGATAGATAGATAGAAAGATAGAAAGATAGAAAGATAGAAGGATAGAGATAGATAGATAGATAGATAGATCGATAGATAGATAGATAGATAGATAGATAGATAGATAGATAGATAGATAGATAGATAGATAGATAGACACATGTAGATAGATAGATATATATATAGATAGATAGATAGATTGATAGATGCATACATAGATGGATAGATTATTAGAGTAATTTTAATCCTGTACAATTTCTAAAGCTTTACAATGATTCAAGATTCCTATACATGGATATATCACAAAATCCAATCATCAACTGGAATTATTCTATTTTCTCAATTTAATCTCTTTTTACAAAAAGCACAAAATCAGCCATAGGCCTACTTGCCTGAATCACATGATCCAGATTTCATTTTGACTAGAAGATATATCATTTCAAGTTTAATCTCTTGGTAACCATTGACTTTCAGTGATGTTTCATTGGACCCCCCCCCCCTCATCACAGTGGCACACTTCTGAGGTGTGTGAAGTATGCCACCCTCCATTCTTTTGTCAGGTTACATAATGGCATTGCATAAGGTGATTAAAAGATTGGGGTACAGCAGACAATAGCCAATTGATATGGGTGTTTAGCAGCTGAGGAGGGGGACTAAGGAAGCCCTTTTAACCCCTTTAAGGGGAATGTCTGCAAGGATAATGTAATTTAACTGAAATTGTTACAACATCCAACAATTTACATGGCTACATTCTAAAATGGATCCAGGATCAAGATGATGTAGAACTGAAGTCAATGACACTGTTTGATTAGATATAAGATTTACAGACAGAAATTTATTGAACTGATAGATATCTAATTTTTGTTCAAACAATAGCTACCCTTATTGCAATTCAGTTTTATGCAGTTTAAATGAAATAGTAATTTTATCTTTTCTGCAGGAATTATGACACATCTTAATAGAAAAACTGATAGTTGGATTGATCAAACTACCAAAAATCTATCTATCTATCTATCTATCTATCTATCTATCTATCTATCTATCTATCTATCTATCTATCCATCTATCTATCTATCTATCTAAACAGTCCCCTACATGTCCTGATCGTTTTCTGACTGTCTTTATCTCAGTTGTTGTCCATTTCTAGGTGTCTTTTTAATGGTCATTACCTGTCTATTGTGCACTGCATTGCTTTATTTTCCTGTCTGTCACCACTGTATATTACATTCAGACAAAAATAAGTTTGATAAAAAACCAACTTTCTAAAATGGTAGTGGAAGAGGGGACGAATTACTGTGGGTAATCCATGCCGGATAATATTGTTCTTAATATTGTCACCGAAACCAGTCATCTTCTTGACTTCATTTTTTTTAAATTTTATTTCTCAAATTGCTCATTCACAAAAAGGCACAGATTTTGCCACAGGCCACCAATAGGCATAGTGGAATACTTGCCTGAATTTCATTATCCAGATTATACCAAATTATACCACTTCAACAGTACAATGTAACGACTTGCTAATTGCTAACCATTGATTTTCAGTTCATTTGATCTTGTGCCACACTTTTTGACTCCTTGCCCAAATTTTAACTGTTTCCCCTCTTTTTCTGGGGGGACCCATCCTGCAAGCTGATTGCATGTGGATTTTGAATTCCCGCCAATACAAAATGGCAGACAGGAAACATTTATATTATTTTGCTCACAGCTCTTGGCCATTCAATGAAAGTTTTTCAACGGGAATTTCATGTTCATGAGGATATTAGAGTACCCAGTGGGGTCCTGCCTCAATGTATCCCACTGTCTGGAGAATAGCCGCTGAGTAGCCGAGGGTATGCTGCCGCGCAGCCTATGTTTAAGGGTACTTTTCTTGTTAAGATGCTAATAACACAATTTCGTTTTTATAGGTACTCCTACCAAACCTAAACATTTTTCACGGTATGCTAATTTAGTAAATGTAGTTAGTGCCTTTAAAATTACACCCACTGCCTACACAATTGTAAATGTCGCCGTGGGTGGTCATTTGTAAGTGCCTCAAATTGTGTAGGGCTACACATGGCCAAGAAATCATTCTTTTAAGGCTATATATGTGGTCAAATGTTATAGGGCTGTGGATTGCGGAGGTGTCTAGTCAGGTACATTTTTGTGACAACTTCCCACCGAAAGCTCCCATCTAAACCCAGATGCATTGGAAAAATTATAGCTTGGGAATTTACTGGGAAGCTCACTCAGCCCTGTGAGAAAATGACATATATTTTTCTTTTTTTTTTTTTAACTTACAGAAAACCATGAAAACCAACAATGTTAGCTATATACTATTTATAGGCTTTTTATATCAGACCTTCGTCACCTTCCATGTGTGACAAACAACCCTCAAAACTGCTCAGAATTAATCTCCAGCATTAAAAATCATTGGCTTCTGGGGGCGTAAAGCGGCCCGCAGACCTAGCTCCTGCCTTATACGTCGGCCCTTCGTATCAGACCTCACCCAGGCGCCCCTGCTACTGATCTTGCCCCCCCCCAATCCTATCTTGACTCAGGCACCCCTGAAGGCCCCCCCCCTTCAATGGCTTCATGATTTTCGTGCACATGCTTTTGTCTAATTTTAAATTTTTATGTTATACTATTCATGATTCCATTTAATATTGTGCAGATAAAAAAATTCTGCAATTACTGTGGTTTTTGATGCAGGTAGGCCTATCAAGGTACAAACCTGGGTACAAATTAATTCAGAACAGGGGGGGGGACTGGTGGCAATTTGGGCCCCGTGGCAAAATAAGTCGATTGGGCCCCCACTATCCTATTTACGACATAACTCCATTTTTGTGGAGGTGGAAAGGTCCTTTCTTATACACGGCCCTCTCACATGGGGCCCCAATCTAAGAATTTGATGGTATCACTGTCGCAAATAGAGAATTTTTAGCTTTTTTCTTGTTTTTCAATTTTTTTGGCACCTTGCATGGGCCCCCCTGAGTGGTTGGGCCCGTGGCAGCTGCCAGTCCGCCCCTGATTCAGAACACTAGATTGAAGACGCAGTTATTGCGATAATAGCCGAATAAGGGGCCCACCAATGATTTTGCCCAGGGCCAACTGTGGGGCCAGTCCGCCCTTGCAGGGGCCCATTAGAAACACTTTGCCCTGGGCCCAAAGAATGTGCTGATACCCCAACTGACAAAAACTGATGGTTAACTCAGAGTTATCACGTGAAATTGCCCCTCAGTTATCACGTGGAAAACTGATAGGTTATTGCAAACGCTAACAACGTGATTTTGTCACCAGTTAACCACGTGATTTTCTGGGGGCAATATTCACCAGTTAGCCACGTGATTTTCCAGTGAATATCTTTACCAGTTAACCACGTGATTTTCTGGGGCAATCTTCACCAGGAAACCATGTGATTTTCTGGGGCAATCTTCATCAGTTAACCACATGATTTTCTGGTGAATATTATCACCAGTTAACCGCGTGATTTTCTGGTGAATATCTTCACCAGTTCACCACGTAATTTTCTGAGGGCAATCTTCACCAGTTAAGCACATGATATTCTTGGGGGCAATCTTCACCAGTTAAAATAATTTGAGAAGAGGCAAACTCTCCCACCGGTTAACTTGGCTCTTCATCAGGCCAGTCAACTTAGACTGGTTCAAGCATTATCTTGGGCTTTCAATAGCTGTAGGGCAGAAGTAAAAGCCACAAGAACTTGCTGAAAATTTTCACAACCAGTGTGATGCAGTCAGTCTCTTTTCAGCCTTCTTTAGGGTTACCAGAATCAAGGATTGTAGTCATACATGATGCACATTTCGGATAACTTAGTATCATAACTAGTCTTTAGTAATAATTTATACAATATAAGCATCAATCCACCATATACTCTGCATTAATTCAGACAAGAATCCAGGGATTCAAAACCGACCTAGCATATTTTCTTTGAAGGTGCCATTGCCCTTTCCACTGAGCAATTGATGTTGTGAAGATCAGAGAAAAGAGCTCATTACAATTCAAGTGATTTAGCAAATGTGTTGCAGTGCAATGAGTGCCAGAGTCGATTACAGCAATATTAGGGTCAATTTCACAAACATGGTTTTCATAGTTAGACCTGGTCATATCAACTGTAACCCTGGTTTAGTGAAGTCCCTTTCACCAACTGTGTTTAGTCAAGGATCAGTGACCCTCAAACATTGTTTATATAACTTACAGATCAGTGATCTCAAACTGTTTTGGCATGAAGAAGGGGCTCTGGACTTTCAGTGAAACAAAAGTTTGTTCAGCACATCAAAATAGAAAAAAAAAGCTAGTTTCCACCTTTAGTAGGTAGGGCCTACCATATTGTTAAACTTGTGTAAAAAAAAACCTCTTTCTTTGAGAAAAAATTGTTTTGAACTACATAATTTTTGCAGGATAAAATTCAGCCTTTATGGAATCGATTTCCAAAATTTGGATAATTTGAACATTTCTAATGCATTCTGTGGTTGCCATGGAAACAGGAAGTTCAGCTGGGTGGGGCAGATTATACTGAGATCAAGACAGCCAATGAATTGTGGCTGAGAGAGACCTCACTCTATCACTTGTGTTACTGAGATTAACAATAATCGAAAAAAGAAATATATTAGCTATTAAAATTAATCCCAAGTACACCAAAAGCATTAATTCATACTCCAGACCCGTTGAAGAAAATGTTCCTTGAAGCCCTCCAGGCAAAGTTTTTTGAAAGCATTTTCGGTCATCCAAATCCTTTTCTCCTCCAGCGCCTGAAACAGCAGTCCCAGGTGACTCAAGTGCAGGAAAACCAGGACTTATGTAAAGCTATATGTAACAGGAATAGCTGGGATAGATAATGCTGTCCCTTTGGGTCTCTTGTTCATACCAGAGAATACATGCTTTGTCATAAGTCCTGATGTAGTTTAGGATTCACATCATGCCGTCTGAATCGTTCTTGCCAAATCTGACAAGCACGAGTGCTTTCCCACATGGGATCAGTATAAATAAACCAGCATTTGGTGTGTTTGAAAGTATATTTAGAAGCTAATATCATTTCTTGAGTCAAATATTGTCAATCCCACTAATACAAGTGATAGTGAGAAGTCTTTCCCAGCCTCAATTCATTGGCTTTCTTTGTCTCAACATTACCTGCCCCACCTAGCTGAACTTTCTGTTTCCAAGGCAACCACAGAATGACTTAAAAACTTCCAAATTGTGAAAAATTTTGGAAATCCATTCCAAAAACAGCTGAATTTTATCCTGTAAAAAATTCATAGTTCTACCTTGAAAACTAGAAGGCACATAAAGATAATGTGCAAAGGTCGGTAGAAGCCGATGGTTCAATCCACCCAACTTCTATCCACCCAACGTCCATCCACCCAACTTCTATCCACCCAACTTCCATCCACCCAACTTCTACCCACCCAACTTCTATCCAGCCAACTTCTATCCACCAACTTCTATCAACCAACTTCTATCCACCCAACTTGTCACCATCCAACTTCTATCCACCCAACTTCTATCCACCCAACTTCTATCCACCCACTTCAATCCACCCAACTTTTATCAACCAACTTCCATCCACCCAATTTCCATCCACCCAACTTCCATCCACCCAACTTCTATCCACCCAACATCTATCCACCCAACTTCTACCCAACCAACTTCTACCCACCCAACTTCTATCCACCCAACTTCTATCCACCCACTTCTATCGCCCACTTCTATCCACCCCAACTTCCATCCACCCAATTTCTATCCAGCCACTTCTATCCACCCAACTTTTATCAACCAACTTCTATCCACCCAACTTCCATCCATTACATCTATTCACCTATCTTCTATCCACCCAACTTCTATCCACCCAACTTCCATCCACCCAACTTCCATCCACCAAACTTCTATCCACCCAACTTCTATCGACCAACTTCTATCCACCCAACTTCTACCCACCCAACTTCTATCCATCCAACTTCTATCCACCCACTTCTATCCACCCAACTTCCACCCAATTTCTATCCAGCCACTTCTATCCACCCAACTTCCATCCACCAACTTCTATCCACCAAACTTTTATCCACTCACTTCTATCCACCCAACTTCTTTCAACCAACTACTATCAACCCACTTCTATCCACCAACTTCTATCCACTCACATATATATCCAAACACTTATAAATATTGATCCACTTCTATCAACCCACTTCTATTCACCAAATTATATTCACCAAATCTATCCTAAATGGCTATCACCCATTTATAATTTTATTACTATCTAGCCATTTCTATCTAGCTATTTCTATCTATTTATCTTTCTGTCTATTAATGTATCTTTCTTTCTATCCATGTGTACGTTTTCAATAATGTGGTAAAAAATTTGCAAATTGTATTTTGCTTTCTAGTAATATTGCCCTCTAGAGGTGACTTTAAGCATTAGTTGGGGGGGGGGTACCAATAATTCAATAATTGAGTAACCAATTGCTCATTGCCTAGAGAAGTATTTACGCATCGTAATATGGCATTTAATTTGCCAATATCTCCGTGAAAGGGCTCTGTACAGCCTTGGCAAAGAATAGGAGGCCAGTTGCTTACATGGGACAGTTATTTTACTCAGTTTGGGACCACTTAGGACCCTGTGCAAGGTGAAATCATCTCCCATAGGATCAAGGTATATCAAGCATGAAGACGCCAGACGTCAGGGGCCTATATGTACAATAAGGCCGGTGGCTACCGACCTTAATAAGTGTCCATATAACTACACAGCTGGAGTTTCATATTTTTTCCCACTGGCCAGCAGGACTGTAGTAAGGTTCAAATTTTACTATTCCTTCAGTAAATCTACTGGCCCGCAGAACGCAAACTATTATTCACATTTTGTTTCCAGTACTTTTGCACCTGATTGCCACATAAATTGAAATGAAGATTCTGGTAATATGAAAACAATCTAGAGGATTTTTTGTCTTTATAACTAGAAATTTCCAATGCTTGTCAGATATTTCAAAAGGTTTAAACTCAGTTGAGCTGTCCTGAGCAGCATCCATGCTACTCAATGAAGTGCTGAGGCTGAACAGCCTGAGCTGTATTTTCAGACCTCATGTATATATAGGCTGGGCTGATAAACTATTCATTTCAATTTAATTGAACAACCATTTATAAATTTATCTATTATTTGATTTCAAACAATGTGCAAAAAAAATTTTCCAATTGAATAAAGAATAATTTTATCTAATCAACATCCAGAGAAATCAGAGAAGTTCCACAACATCCACGAGGTGGCAGGTGCTTCACTAGCTCTAATGCGGGACTTCATTACCCTCGGCAATGTATACATTGCCGACGGGTATTGTAGTTACTTTGGGAAAATTTGTCCGTCCGGCGGGCGGGCGGGCGGGCGGGCGGGCGGGCGGGCGGACGGGCGGGCGGGCGTCCGGATAACGGGCGTCCCACTTGTGTATTGGGAGTAATGCCAAAACTATGGAATGTATACTTTTTATTTTTGGGACATTATTATATCTTTTATCCTAGTTGTACCTATTAGAGGTTTAATCCACATGAGATTAATACTTTTCTCACAATTATTGAAAAATGTGAAAAAATATTTTTTTGTGTATTGGGTGTCAAGCCAAAACTATGGCATGCATATTCATCATTTTTGGGTAAATATTGTATCTTTTATCCCAGTTGAGCCTTTCATAGGTCTAATCCCCATGACATTAATACTTTTCTCACAATCATTGAAAAATGTGAAAAATTGTTTATTTTTTGTTTCTGTGACAGAGCTAAAAAACTGCAGTACTTTTGACACTGAAATTGGCATATTGTATGTATTAAATACCCAAGATGTGTTTTTTGTGGGTCTAAATGCTCTGAGAAAGTTGAACGGACGACAATTTACCAAAAATATGAAAAAATACTATTATTTTAAACTTGTATAATTCAGTCAATTTTGAAGTTAAATCTATGAAATTTTCCACTTAGGTGTCTAACTTATGCCTCTTTAAACATCTCTAATCAGTTGGAATGTTGGTCCTATGAATTTTTATAAAAACCCAAAAATTCGAAAAAATGCCAATTTTCCAATATTTCTGCATGAAAAGCCAAATGGTAATGGGTAAGTTAGTTAACTTTAGGTCTTATTGTAGTTAGACACACTATTGACTAATATTCACAGCCATTGCATGAGTTGTTGCAATTTTTTCCATTGAAATGTATGATTGAAAAAAGGCAAAAAATCATTAAAATGTCTATTTACTCTCCATTTCCTTCTGATGTCATACCAGTCGTTGACATTTTTTTTGTCAAAATAAACCTGACATGTTTCACATCATCATCATGCTGATTTTGAACAATATGAAAACTTTTATTGGCAGCATAGGTCAATATTAACAAAATTAGATAAATATTAAGGATTTTCAGATAATCATATATCAGTAAATATTGGCCCTGGTCAATCAAATTTGCCACAATTATGTCTAAATTTGACTTTTTCTACCTCTCCTCATGAAATATTATATGACACTAAATCTTTTTAAAACTGCCAATTATTATAACTTTATGGTTAATATCTAAACTCAGTGATGTAAATTTTTAGAAGATGAATAAATGTCAGCCCCTTTTATTTAGTTGTTTGCATGAAAATTAAATGTGATTGAATCAGACAGATTGGCTTTTGTTGAATGGAGCACTGGAGAAGTCTTGATTATGTAATGTTATGTCACAGGGTAATTGTCTTCCCTGCTAATCCTTTGACAAGAAATCTTAAACTCTCAATTGTAAAGTTCTTAATGGTTTAAATCTAACATCAGTTATGTACATTTTAACATATAAAGTACTGTCAGCTTACTTTTATCTTGGTCTTTAATGAAAAACATATAAGACAGACTGGCAATAAGACCGCTATGTATATATAGAGGGTTATCAAAGAAAATTACTTGGCATGCAAATCCAATTTCTGCAAATTTCAGTGTGTAATTTTACATTTCAAGACATTATTGGATAAATCTGTCTTTTAATTCATTTTAAAACTCACTCCAATTGTATTTTTAGCATTTTAAAGAAATATTGTTTAGGGGGTAAAAGTGTCATCATTGGAAGGGGTCCAGTTTTTTTGTGAATGGGCCTGGAGACAGTATGTCTGTGCTTCATTGTACCCCTCCCCTCCAGCCATTCATGTTATGTAACATTGTGTCACTAATCCTGTCCAGTGACCAAAGCTGGGAACAAAGGAGCACAAAAGCAGTGCACAGCACCCTCAACTTTTTAACAAATTTTCTTTTTTCTTAGAAATATGTCCAAACTGCATTGACACCAACTTAGTAGTCTTATATTGAACAAATAAAGAAATTTCCAATTTTAATAAAATATTTAGGCCAACTAGAAGCTGAGATATGACTTTTTGTAGCCCATACAGGCTGTACACAGAGTTGGGACATCTTTCTCTTGTTTTGTTTTCTTTACAGCTATTGTTATTCTCCAAAGTTTGACCAGCATTTAACCTTTGTATTAACTAGCAACTTGCTTAGTCTTAAAAGATATATATATACTGGCATAAACCTTGTTTTAGTGTTACTATTTACAATGGTTTTGGTTGGAGACATCTTATCTATAATTTATGTTTTTAGACCCATATTCCATATTTGTAATTTATGATAAGAATAGCTAAGACTAGATAGACTAGATAGATAGATAGATAGATAGATAGATAGATAGATAGATAGATAGATAGATAGATTGATAGATTGATAGATAGATAGATAGATAGAAAGATAGAAAGATAGAAAGATAGAAGGATAGAGATAGATAGATAGATAGATCGATAGATCGATAGATAGATATATAGATAGATAGATAGATAGATAGATAGATAGATAGATAGGTAGATAGATAGATAGATAGACACATGTAGATAGATAGATATATATATAGATAGATAGATAGATTGATAGATGCATACATAGATGGATAGATTATTAGAGTAATTTTAATCCTGTACAATTTCTAAAGCTTTACAATGATTCAAGATTCCTATACATGGATATATCACAAAATCCAATCATCAACTGGAATTATTCTATTTTCTCAATTTAATCTCTTTTTACAAAAAGCACAAAATCAGCCATAGGCCTACTTGCCTGAATCACATGATCCAGATTTTATTTTGACTAGAAGATATATCATTTCAAGTTTAATCTCTTGGTAACCATTGACTTTCAGTGATGTTTCATTGGACCCCCCCCCCCTCATCACAGTGGCACACTTCTGAGGTGTGTGAAGTATGCCACCCTCCATTCTTTTGTCAGGTTACATAATGGCATTGCATAAGGTGATTAAAAGATTGGGGTACAGCAGACAATAGCCAATTGATATGGGTGTTTAGCAGCTGAGGAGGGGGACTAAGGAAGCCCCTTTAACCCCTTTAAGGGGAATGTCTGCAAGGATAATGTAATTTAACTGAAATTGTTACAACATCCAACAATTTACATGGCTACATTCTAAAATGGATCCAGGATCAAGATGATGTAGAACTGAAGTCAATGACACTGTTTGATTAGATATAAGATTTACAGACAGAAATTTATTGAACTGATAGATATCTAATTTTTGTTCAAACAATAGCTACCCTTATTGCAATTCAGTTTTATGCAGTTTAAATGAAATAGTAATTTTATCTTTTCTGCAGGAATTATGACACATCTTAATAGAAAAACTGATAGTTGGATTGATCAAACTACCAAAAATCTATCTATCTATCTATCTATCTATCTATCTATCCATCTATCTATCTATCTATCTAAACAGTCCCCTACATGTCCTGATCGTTTTCTGACTGTCTTTATCTCAGTTGTTGTCCATTTCTAGCTGTCTTTTTAATGGTCATTACCTGTCTATTGTGCACTGCATTGCTTTATTTTCCTGTCTGTCACCACTGTATATTACATTCAGACAAAAATAAGTTTGATAAAAAACCAACTTTCTAAAATGGTAGTGGAAGAGGGGACGAATTACTGTGGGTAATCCATGCCGGATAATATTGTTCTTAATATTGTCACCGAAACCAGTCATCTTCTTGACTTCATTTTTTTTAAATTTTATTTCTCAAATTGCTCGTTCACAAAAAGGCACAGATTTTGCCACAGGCCACCAATAGGCATAGTGGAATACTTGCCTGAATTTCATTATTATACCAAATTATACCACTTCAACAGTACAATGTAACGTCTTGCTAATTGCTAACCATTGATTTTCAGTTCATTTGATCTTGTGCCACACTTTTTGACTCCTTGCCCAAATTTTAACTGTTTCCCCTCTTTTTCTGGGGGGGACCCATCCTGCAAGCTGATTGCATGTGGATTTTGAATTCCCGCCAATACAAAATGGCAGACAGGAAACATTTATATTATTTTGCTCACAGCTCTTGGCCATTCAATGAAAGTTTTTCAACGGGAATTTCATGTTCATGAGGATATTAGAGTACCCAGTGGGGTCCTGCCTCAATGTATCCCACTGTCTGGAGAATAGCCGCTGAGTAGCCGAGGGTATGCTGCCGCGCAGCCTATGTTTAATTAGTGCTGAGGCCTGGGCCCACCATTGGCTTTCACTATAACTCTTGTTGTCCTGCACAGGATTCTGGGAAAATGGTTCCACTCCAGTGGTTCCAAAAGTCAACATCCAGTGTTTTGGGAAGGGCAGGGCTACATTTACATTAACTTGGGAGAGTTCTTTCATTTCATGCTATCAATACCAGCTTTCCAAAACTAGTGTGGCTTGATGTTCCCTAATAACCTCTCAACACAAAGCAGACCTCATGAAATTTGTATGTTTTTAGGTAAATTCCCTCCATTCACATGATTCACAAGATTGGAATCCTACCCTCCCCCCCACCCAAAATGGTAGAGTCCATGTGGTTACAAGTTGGTGTCACATGACCTACAGCCAGTTCCCTCATTGGTCAGCCTACTACTACTACCAGGTAAACAGCAAACATGGCAAACATTTGAAGAGGCAAACATTTAGATGTTCCACAGAAAGAACTATGAAACTGACGAAATAATAACATACACAGATGTCATTGCTATGCCAGAGAACTTCATTTGTGTCACATATAAATGGTCATATGAAAATTTAACACAGTTGTTGGTCATTTTCCAAGTTTCAGGCCAATCTCATAATTAGTCAAAAGCAGACAACCCACTTTCAATCCCCTTTTCCCTTATCACTTCCCTTATCACTTTGCCCCCCTCTAAAAACTGCCGATAGGTCGGTTAATAAATTTAGAAATCATAATCATTTGTTTAATTAGTTTAAACTCAGTTAAAGTAAACTTGGTGCGGAACTCGGAACTCGGTAAACAGCTGTGTGTCTAGTACAGGTGGCTCCATCTATATTTCTGGGTTCAATCTTCACCAGTTAACCACGTGATTTTCTGGGGAGCAATCTTCACCAGATAACCACGTGTTTTCTGGGTGGCAATCTTCACCTGTTAACCACGTGATTTTCTGGGGGGCAATCTTCACCAGTTAACCACGTGATTTTCTGGGGGGAATCTTCCGATACATAGCTACAAATGCATGTGTTTATCTGGGGAAAGTCATTATGTGATGGTCATCCTGTGATAATGTTGGGGAGTTTTTTCACGTGAAGAAAAACACGTGATAACTCTCAGTAATGTCATGAAGATGGTCAAGCGCTAATCTGGTAACATTCATCACGTGGTTATCCAGTGATATGTGGGAGTTCTTCTTACGTGAACAAAAACTCGTGATAACTCTCAGTTATGTGATGTTCACCAGTTTCCCCCCCCCCTTGTTTATCACCATAGGCGTATTTCGCAGGGAGTCGGGGGGCTGCAGCCCCCCCCTGGCATCAGGGCAAATGGCATATATCAGGGTAAATTCTGACCAATCAGGGCAAATCTACTGCCCTGATCACATCCGTGCCATGTCAAAATTTCAGGGCAAAATAGCGACAGCCCCCCCCCCCCGCGAAAACGCATGTCCTGGTCCTGTAGACCTGTACGCCTATGTTTATCACGTGAACTTCACGTGCATTGTCAGCTGGGAGTCTGGGACGGCCCTGCTAACCGCCCTGCCTCCCCAAGCACATCTTGATCGTAGCTTGTGACGATATCATTAATTATAAATGATCGAGTTGTGCGTGGGCCTCCCTCCCATACGGGTTTTTGCACCTATTATCTTTGTGTAAGATACAAATATATAATATAACTTCATGGAAGTCACAATAAACAATCTAATATTCAATTGAAGTCAATCTACACATGTTTCTTTTAGTCATGACATCTGCAAAAATGGTCTTGGTTAATCACCAATATCTCCCAAACATCCAGCGAAAATTTCATGCATTTATGACGTCTTCTGACCCAATGGGAGCAGTTTCAAGCCAGAAAAGTGTGAAAAAGCTTGAAATACGAATAGAATATGTTTCATGACTTCCATACAAATATGCTGACCAGTAAAACCTCTCTGGTTGTCAATTCAGGGGATGGAAATGCTAAAACACTTTATCATCATCCTCAGAAGTCAGTTTTGCTTAAATAAACGTTGTCTTGGCCTAATTTACTTTATATCATCTGTATTTTCCTAGAAAGGTCTTTTAATATCTTGCCATCATAATCTGCTGCTTCTCACCAGCCAGCTTGAAATATGCCAAAAAACCATGGTGAGAGCTGCTGTGAATAGTTGTGATGCAGGGAATAAATGCGAAATATTGTGGCCATTGGCTGCAAATTGAAGTGAGTTGAATGGCCTGTTATATCAAATATATTCCTTGAACCGGTCACCAATTTTTGGTTTTTTTTTTAGCCTAATCTTTCCTGAGCGCCAGAATCCATGAAACAGCTTCTATTCCCCGATTGCCCAGAAAATCAACAAAAAATTCACTATACCCACCGTCAAGTCAATCGCGAACACTCGTTTTGGCTGATATCTCAGCCACCAGAAGCCCTATGAACAAAATTCCTTCACTCACATGCTTCTGCTAGCCGTTCATAACTTCCTATCACATTTTCGCGATGTTTTTGCCGATTTTCAGCGATGTCAACACATTTTGCTGACAATTTTTGACACGTTCAGCCATTTGCTTCGTAACGTAATCAGAGGCGGGGGAGCTGGGGGGGCACTGGGGGAACATGCTTTTGGGTCCAAAAATACAGAAAATGCCCCTTTTTCGCCTTGAAATTACCGTAGACAAGCTGCTCGGAGCCCGGTGCCCCCCCACTTTTCGAAGCGTTCCACCACCTTTGGGAAACAGTAAAATTCGGGCAAAAAGGCTGTAAAATTTGGGCAGATGATTCAACAAGAATCCAGGGATTCAAAACCGACCTAGCATATTTTCTTTGAAGGTGGTGCCATTGCCCTTTCCACTGAGCAACTGATGTTGTGAAGATCAGAGAAAGAGCTAATTACAATTCAAGTGATTTGGCAAATGTGTTGCTGTGCAACGAGTGCCAGAGTCGATCACAGCAACATTAAGGGTCAATTTCACAAACATGGTTTTCATAGTTAGACCTGGTCATAACAACTGTAACCCTGGTTTAGTGAATCCCTTTCACCAACTGTGTTTAGTCAAGGACCAGTGACTCTCAAACATTGTTTATATAATAATAACTTACAGATCAGTGATCTCAAACTGTTTTGGTATGGAGAAGGGGCTCTGGACTTTCAGTGAAACACAAGTTTGTTCAGCACATCAAAATAGAAAAAAAAAGCTAGTTTCCACCTTCACTAGGTAGGGCATACCATATTGTTAAACTTGTGTAAAAAAAAACCTCTTTCTTTGAGAAAAAATTGTTTGTCATTGTTTAAATTTGCGCGCAAAAAAGTTTTGTTGCGGGATAAAATCCATGGTCCCCATCAGGTATCACCTTAATGATAAGGTCAAGGAAAACCAAGCAAATGTCACTAATGAGGTGGCAGAACAGCTCAGGTTTAAGAACTCTTTTTTTTTCACAAAAACTGGATGGGCAACTATTTAATTTAAGAAATATTTCCCAGTCAACCACACTCCCACCCTTTCTGTGTTGCCATATCCTATGGCTGTGTTTGACAAATGATCTCAGAAATGGAGAGATTATGTTTGTATCAGTTGAGCTGTTCACATACTATGTGTTCACTTTCATTGAACTGAAATTCCTTTATCCTGCTCTGCTTAACTAATTGGCTTAGCCAGACCAGGACTTGACTTGGCTCTTCTCTTAATACCATGTTGGTGAAACCGGGCCCAACTGTCAAGTGCAATCTGTGACTGATACACAATCTCTGTTCTGGGCTTCACAAAGCTTACATCCCAAGAAAGGAAAAAAGAAAAATCCACCAATATTCAAAGGCGGACTGGACTAATATACATAAATCCATGAATGACTTTAAAAACACTTTTGTAAATGAGGCAAATGCAAGATCGCCTGAGGAAAATTTTAACATTCTCAAAGAGACAATTGAACGAGTTGTAGAGAAATTTGTTCCTAGTAAAACAACTAGTTCAAGATACAAACCACCATGGTTAAACATACAAATTAGAAGAGCTTGCAGAAAGAAACAAAGGATGTACAACAAAGCAAAGAGGAGTAACTCAGGATGTGATTGGAAAGCGTATAAAGACCACAAACGTAGTGTCACACAAATGATAAGAGGAGCACGTACCCAGTACATTAATCAGATACTGGAGGAGGGATTAGTAAATAAAGACTGTAAACCATTCTGGAAATATATAAAATCTCTCAGACAGGACAGCATTGGAGTAGCCCCACTTAAACACCAAGGCAAACTATGCTCCAGTAGTAAGGATAAAGCGGAAATACTTAATAAACAATTTAAATCCGTATTTACGAAGGATAAGGATGACATCTATGCAGACTATAGACCCATAGGACCAAGCTACAAACCCATTAGCCCACTTAAGATCGAATCACCGGGCATACTAAAACTTCTTAAGGGACTAAAAGTTAATAAAGCTTCAGGACCGGATAACTTAACATGCAGAATTTTAAAGGAACTTGCAGAAGAATTGGCACCGTGCTTGACCATCATATTTAACCAGTCACTAGATTTAGGGCAACTGCCCAAAGACTGGCGTAGTGCCAACATCACCCCCCTTTTCAAAAAGGGGAACCGCGACATAGCGGCAAATTACAGGCCTGTCTCACTGACAAGCATTGTATGCAAAATCATGGAACATGTAGTTTGCTCCCATATACGCAAACACTTAGATGACCTTGGAATTTTATCCACCTACCAGCATGGATTTAGAAAAAGACATTCATGTGAGACACAATTAACACTAACGATGCACCACCTGAATAAGCTTTACGACAATAACATCCAGGTCGATATTGGAATATTAGACTTTTCGAAAGCTTTTGACGTTGTTCCGCACAGGAGAGTATTAAATAAATTGGATTTTTATGGTATAAATGGGAATATACATGCCTGGATATCGGCTTTCTTTCATAATCGTTCACAATCTGTTGTTGTGGATGGAATAACATCGTCACCAGTAAGTGTAGACTCAGGTGTTCCGCAAGGTACCCTAATGGGTCCACTAATATTCTTACTTCACATAAATGACCTACCGCAACATGTCACGTCAAACGATTGCCTTTTATATAGGCCAATCCAATCTGCAGAGGACCAAACGAAGTTACAAGAGGACTTTGACGCGTTACAGCAGTGGGGTCGTATCTGGGGTATGAAGTTTAATGCATCAAAATGCAACATAATGACAATTAGCCGAAAGAAATCTCCACTTCACTCATTCTACAGTATTGGTGGAGAAATCCTTAAGGAAGTAGAAGACTGCAAATACCTGGGTATCACCATAAGTAAAAATTTATCTTGGAATAACCATATTGCCCACATGTCTAAAAAGGCTAATTCAACACTTGGATTTATTCGTAGAAATACGAAACATTGTCCACCTAAAACCAAAGAGTTGGCTTACAAATCTATGGTACGACCAACAGTGGAGTATTGTGCGAGTATATGGGACCCTTATACACAAAAGAACATTAAAATCATAGAAAATATTCAAAGAAGGGCTGCACGAATAGTAAAAAGCGATTTCAGACAAATGAGCAGTGTTACGGAAATGATGAAGGACCTTGAGTGGGAAAATTTACAAACCAGAAGGAGAGCTGCTCGTCTGGTATCCCTATTTAAAATCATAAAGGGACACGTTGAAGTGAAAAAGTCGGAGTTAGACATAGAATTTAACACCACACAAACGAGAAGGAATAATTCATATAAACTCAATACAATACGGGCTACTACAAATGTATTCAAAAACTCTTATGTTGTCAGATCGATACCAGATTGGAACACTCTAAATCAAAGTACTGTAGATAGTGAAACAGTACCAGCCTTCAAGGAGGCTCTTCACAAACATTGCCAATAGCACCGCACCTCTCCGCCAACACTTATACTCCAATGGAGGCCTGTTGGCTCAACATCCAGATCCAGATCCAGAAGCTTATACAACTTGTACAAGGCAATAATGAGTTGATTCACATCATTTTAGATTGGTGGTGAAACGTCTGAATTATTTTTTTTTGGCGGTGAAACAACGCACTACTGCTGGCAGAGAAACATCCCAGCAGCGAAACGTCCTATAATCCTCTCACTGTCAGTGTCTTACAAATGAACAGGCAGCACAAAAACTGAGAATGATGTTTTCAGAGCCGGAATTTCATACCCTATGGTCAGGTTATTATATAGGCCCTATAGCCTATTTTATTGAAATAAAAGAGAAAAAGTTCTCAGAAAAGGTGTGAAAATTATATTGCAATTAAGAATGACACCTTGCCCTTGAAAGTTCAATGCATATTACACATTGCATGCTTGCAATTTCACATGCAAAACACCTCTGCGTGATGTCTAATTGATTTTTTTCCACTGGCCAGCAGGACTGTAGTAAGGTTAAAAATTTACTAGTCTTTCAGCAAATCTACTAGCCCGCAGAACGCGAACTATTATTAACATTTTGTGAACTATTATTCACAACACCTGATTGCCACATAAATTGAAATGAAGATTCTGGCAATATGAAAACAATCTAGAGGATTTTTTGTTTTCATTACTAGATAATGAAATTTCCAATGCTTGTCAGCTATTTCAAAAGTTTAAACTCAGTTGAGCTGTCCTGAGCAGCATCCATGCCAATCAATGAAGTGCAGAGGCTGAACAGCCTGAGCTGTATTTTCAGACCTCATGTATATAGGCTGGGCTGATAAACTATCCATTTCAATTTAATAGAACAACCATTTATAGATTTATCTATTATTTGATTTCAAACAATGTGCAATAAAAATTTTCCAATTGAATAAAGAATAATTTGATCAAATCAACATTCAGAGAAATCAGAGAAGTTCCACAACATCCACGAGGTGGCAGGTGCTCCACTAGCTCTAATGCTGGACTTCATTAATTAGTACTGAGGCCTGGGCCCACCATTGGCTTTCACTATAACTCTTGTTGTCCTGCACAGGATTCTGGGAAAATGGTTCCACTCCAGTGGTTCCAAAAGTAAACATCCAGTCTTTTGGGAAGGGCAGGGCCACATTTACATTAACTTGGGAGAGTTCTTTCATTTCATGCTATCAATACCAGCTTTCCAAAACTAGTGTGGCTTAATGTTCCCTAATAACCTCTCAACACAAAGCAGACCTCATGAAATTTGTATATTTTAGGTAAATTCCCTCCATTCACAAGATTGGAATCCTACCCTCCCCCCCCCCCCCACCCAAAATGGTAGAGTCCAAGTGGTTACAAGTTGGTGTCACATGACCTGCTCCCAGTTCCCTCATTGGTCAGCCTACTTCTACAACTAGGTAAACAGCAAACATGGCAAACATTTGAAGAGGCAAACATTTAGATGTTTCACAGAAAGAACATGAAACTGATGAAATAACAACATACACAGATGTCATTGCTATGCTAGAACTTTCTTTGTGTCACATATAAATGCTCACATGAAAAATTTACACAGTTTGTTGGTCATTTGCCAAGTTTCAGGCCAATCTCATAATTAGTCAAAAGCAGACAACGCACTTTCAATCCCCTTTTCCCTTATCACCCCCCCCCCTTTGCCCACCTCTGCCCCCCTCTAAAAACCGCCGATAGGTCGGTTAATAAAAAGTATTGAAAATTAATGATTTCGGCAATTTCTTTTGAAACAGTATTAAATTTAAATCTTGAAATTCGGGCAAATGTCGCTCGCTCTCCCCAAAATCGCGCTCGCCGTACCCGTATGTCACAGAACAATGCGTGAGTGGCTGTGACGTCACGTCAATACTGCAGTGCCCCCAGCGTTTCAAGCCTGTTCACGACGTAGATGAATCAGACTTTAGTCAACCCTGCAGCTGTTCTGCTGTTGTTTGCTGCAGTTCCATGAAACTTTCAGATATCAAAGACTGGGTATCATGCTAGCCCTTTACATTATTCATCATGTTCATTGACACTTCAAGAGCTGCCTGTTTAAGATTGACATCTCAACATAAAATGGTGAATTCCCTCTAAATTATAGTCATATAAACAACAAAAATATTGGTGCAAAAACCCCTGTGGTGGGAGGCTGCTCCCTCCCACCAGAATTTTCTGGATCCCCCCCCCCCCCCGGATGCAGAAACTAGGGGGTCTCGAGGGGGGGGCACCTGGGGGGCACGCGATTCTCTGGGGGGGGGGGGACCCGCAATACTAATTGTATATTTTAGCCAAGGTTGTAAAGTTCATATGGGGGCTCCTGGGGGGGCACAGGTCCAATATGGGGGCACTTGCCCCCCGTACCCCCTCCCCATAGGGATGCCAATGCCCGGATGTCTGAATCCGGTTGCGACCAGAATCTGGTCACCAGATCACCAAGAGACACACACCAGAGAAGCTACCTCAGTAGGGGGAACGGGGGCACATTGGGACGCGGGGCACTGTGGGACGGTGGGGTTTTCTTGGATCCTGGCAAGGTATATGATATGGTAGTGCCATCATATCTTGTAATTTCACATCCTGATGTTTCCATGGTTTTATAGACAACTTACAGTCACATGCAGAAGTATGGCGAGCAAAAGTTTGTTTTCCTACTACTAAAGTAAATATGGACGGGTTCAATTCGAACCATTCCGTGGACAAACCATGAACTAGATGCAGCATGAGATAGGGGATGGTTCATGTAATGCTGTCCCACAGGGACGAAATTGTCGCCCCTATTTTCACATGGGGGCAACCATTTAATAATCAAGGGAAGGCCTTGCAATTGTCCTCGGCAGACAATTATTCATTTCATGGTAAGGGCGACAGTAATTATTTTCTTGTAGCACAAAGTCCCCAAATAATCATTCCAATGGAATGCAGTGCCACTGGGACGAAATGTCGGCTTTATATGTATACAGGAGTGACTAAAGCCAGAAACGAAAAACTTATATAGGAAGCCCGTGTAGGTTTCATTACGGCATTCAGTTGCTCCATATTTTCTGCAAAATTTTATTTCAATCTCAGTGATTTAGGAGGAGCCTGAGCTCCTGGCCCCATCCTGGATCCGCCGCTGCATTTGCATACATTTTAGGGCTTGGCGATATATCGTTTTGAAACCGAAATCGCGATATTAGAACTTGCGATATGCATATCGCCGAAATTTGCGGATTTCGGTTCCGTGCGATCCGCATTTTAAGTGAAAATCCGAATCCCCCAGTCCGCATGATCCGCGTTTTACGTCGTACCGAAGTGCCGTGTTTTCAAATATGGCTGCCATGCTGCTGCTGAGTTCAACATTTCCTCACTTTTAAAGGACCAAAATGCTAATACAAGAATCCGCGGATTGCAAAACAAGTTTGTCTACTCCATGTCGGTTTTACTTAAGTGATGGCATCGTTGATTTTTCAAGTCGATAACTGGTCATTTCGGGCAAAGCCAGTTTGATTGTATTTTGATATTTTAGCTGTATTCAACGATAGTTTAAATAGACCAGGTTCTTTATAATTTTGCCAATTATATTGTTTAAAACGTCTATGTAATGCATTGTTGCCCGAGTTTTTGTGACAGACACTTCTGAAAGCCATTCTAAACATGTGTTTGAATTTCCATTGTGTATAGGAGAGTACTTGTTCTGTGTTGTGGCTACATTTTGAGACAATAGCGTGCTTATCATTTTAGTACAATTTTTTTCACGTTTTTACTTTAATTCTTAACAGTTTCGTAATTTTTCTATCAGATCACCTTGAGCAGGGGGCACTTATGTATCTGTGCGGGAGGGGGGGGGGGACCCACGGTATTTTCATGAGGGAGACACAGGCATGTTGTGCTGTATTAAAATTTATGTATCTGAAATTATTACTATGATAAACAGGTTTATGTCCGTGAATTAACTTCAAATTACTACAGTATATCACCATGGCAATCGTTCAAAATTAGGCTGAATCAAAGCTAACTTCTGTGATTCAGAATGAGGCTCAATGCACAGGCTGCCATGGTGATACTACTGTGACAACACAGCCTCATCATGAGCTACAATTACAATTTACAGACTTACAAGTCTTCTGTACAACTTCAGTACAAGCAGGCGACCGAGCGAGGCTGGAGACTGACGGAATTATCACCGAACAGGGTGTGGAATTAGCTTCTAAGGGGACAACCATTTAATTTCCTGGTGGGGGCCTGGAGTTTTCCCCTGCAGAAAATTATTTATTTCACGGTGATGGCGGCAGTATTTATGTAATTCAAGGGCCCAAAGTCCCCGAAATATTAATTCCTAAATGAAGCAGCACCTTATTAAGAAGTGCCCTAGGTAGAAATTATTTATTTCAAGAAGAATTTATTTATTTTACCGGAATCATTTATTTATTTTTTTTAACGCCAAGCTCTCCCCCCCCTCCCCGGACATTAAACAGTCCCCCAAGGCCTAATGAACCCTGCAGAACACAGCAGAACTGTGCAGGATTCAATAGCTGAGAAATGCATGTGGGCAAGGACCTGATTGGCAGCACCTCCGTTAGAAATGTTGTAGCCTCACGCTGGCAGCTAAATGGAGTTATTATGTTAAAATTATTATAAGAAATAATTAAGCAGTGCCTGAAAATTTCACATTTTGATACTTGTAGGACATCAGTAGGCTGCACTTTATCATATTAAATTTTATCTGCCTATCTATGTGTCATATAGGACTCTTTACACTATTTCCATCTTCATTATACGAGGCCTTTTTTTTTGGGCTCACCATGGCTAAAACCCAATGGAGATGTATCCTGTATCTAAAACAGAAGCTAATCAACTTAGGCCTAAGTTACAGTGGGCAGTGGGTGATTTACTGAAGGACTGCAATTTATTCAAGGTTCTGTTTTTTTAAATTAAGTTTTGATATACATAGGTGATCCATGCATCATTGACCAGTCATGAAAAAGTTATCAGACAACAACAGAAACATAAAGGCCTATTCACACCAGCAGAAGTACAGAAGAAGACATCAAGCCATCTATAGAAATATATATTATCTTTAGGCCTACTAGTACTATGCTAATTTGACACAAAATGATCTAACCAGCAAAAAACTGACAAACAGAAGCAGAGATGCATTCCTTCGTGTTCAAACAGAACGATCAGATGAATTTAATCTAAACTGATCAATAACAAGAATCCGCGGATTCAAAACCGACCAAGCGCAATGAAATTGAAGGTGCCATTGCTTAAACCACCGAGCAACTGATATTGGAAGATAAGAGAAATAGTTGAATGGAAGTTGCTAGACTATTTAATTTAGTATAGAGACTATTAGTATAGAATCAATGCAGTTTGAACAGATTTCCAAAAAAAAGGAAAGATGGCTGCCAAAATGGCCGCCATGTTGGATTTCTCAACATGTTCCTGACTGATACCCACAGCCCCATACCTGTTCCAAATTTCATAACTCTAAGCGAAATATTAAGGTCACAATGGGCAGTTCAAGAATGAAGAAAGATGGCTGCCAAAATGGCCACCACAAAATGGCCGCCATCTTGGATTTCTCGAAATGTTCCCAATCCATACCCAGAATTCCATACCTGTACCAAATTTCATAACTGTAAGTCAAATATTAAGGTCACAATGGGCAATTCAAGAATGAAGAAAGATGGCTGCCAAAATGGCCACCACAAAATGGCAGCCATCTTGGATTCCTCGACCTGTTCCCAATCCAAGCCCATAGTACCATACCTGTACCAAATTTCATAACTGTAAGTGAAATATTAAGGTCACAATGGGCAGTTCAAGAATGAAGAAAGATGGCTGCCAAAATAGCCATCAGAAAATGGCCGCCATCTTGGATTTCTCGACATGTTCCCAATCCATACCCAGAGTTCCATACCTGTACCAAATTTCACAACTGTAAGCGAAATATTAAGGTCACAATGAGCAGTTCTAGAATGAAGAAAGATGGCTGCCAAAATTGCCACCACAAAATGGCAGCCATCTTGGATTTCTCGACATGTTTCCAATCCATACCCAGAGTCCCATACCTGTACCAAATTTCATAACTGTAAGTGAAATATTAAGGTCACAATGGGCAGTTCAAGAATGAAGAAAGATGGCTGCCAAAATAGCCATCAGAAAATGGCCGCCATCTTGGATTTCTCGACATGTTCCCAATCCATACCCAGAGTTCCATACCTGTACCAAATTTCACAACTGTAAGCGAAATATTAAGGTCACAATGAGCAGTTCTAGAATGAAGAAAGATGGCTGCCAAAATTGCCACCACAAAATGGCAGCCATCTTGGATTTCTCGACATGTTTCCAATCCATACCCAGAGTCCCATACCTGTACCAAATTTCATAACTGTAAGTGAAATATTAAGGTCACAATGGGCAGTTCAAGAATGAAGAAAGATGGCTGCTAAAATGGCCACCACAAAATGGCAGCCATCTTGAATTTCTCGACCTGTTCCCAATCCATACCCATAGTGCCATACCTGTACCAAATTTCATAATTGTAAGTGAAATATTAAGGTCACAATGGGCAGTTCAAGAATGAAGAAAGATGGCTGCCAAAATGGCCACCACAAAATGGCCACCATCTTGGATTTCTCGACATGTTCCCAATCCATACCCAGAGTTCCATACCTGTGCCAAATTTCATAACTGTAAGTGAAATATTAAGGTCACAATGGGCAGTTCAAGAATGAAGAAAGGTGGCTGCCAAAATGGCCGCCACAAAATGGCAGCCATCTTGGATTTCTCAACATGTCCCCGATCCAAGCCCATAGTACCATACCTGTACCAAATTTCATTACTCTAAGTTGAAAACTAAGGTCACAAATGGACACTTACACATGTTGACAAGAAATGTTTACATGTTTACATATGGACATATGGACACATTGACATGGTTTACATGAGTCCCCTTTCCCTACCCACCCTCCTCTAATAACCGACGTTAGGTCGGTTAAAAAGTAATACTTTTATAACGTCCCATGAAAGGTCACAGTTGAGTGCAAGGGAATGCAGACAGTTTGTTGATGTCTGGACACTATTTTTGCTACATTTAGTTAGCTGATCTTTTGTCTATAAATCACGCAATAAATTGCTACAATTTGTTGCGCTGCATTAAAAAGGTTATTAACCTGTCTCATTTAGTAAAAGCATGCGAGAATCTGGGTGGTAGGCCAATGGCAGAGGGGGGAATGGGAGTTTGGGGGGGGGGGGGGGGTGCTTCGCTGGCTGGTCACTTGTCATCAACATCAGTACTTACATGCATTTAGTCCAGATTCAGATTTGCGAGCAAATGTCTCAGTGACAAAAACAGTGTTACTCATATACTGTAATCAGGGCTAGGGAATTCCTGAGTTGTTATCTGGGCCTGGAATGGCCTGGTACTGATTTCCTGAAAGGTACTTTGAATACATTTTCCTTGAATTTTTGATACAATGCCTCAGTGGAGAGTTATAACCATTTTGACATCATTTTTCTCCAGTCAAAACATTGTGATGACAGACATTGCAGACGATTTTGAGACAAAACAATAGTTATCTTTTGTTACAACAATCCACCACAACAAAGCGTTTGTGGCCCACATCTACGATGTTTACATTACTCATTAAAACGACTTGCTACATCGTAACTACGTTATAATTCGTATAATAGGGCTGCGTCAATTACGTCCAGTCACTCGCTCTCTCCATGACAACTGGTTTAACCAGTTTGCGCATGCGCAAACTTGTTAAAAACACTTATATCATCCCATCTGCACGTTTTGAAGATACATCAGTATCTATTTGAAGTATTAACATGCTAATTACTGAAGATTAAGGTTTGCTTTCTTTAGAATCTTTGAAATTTGCTAGCTGCAGTATCCTTACTCTTTGCCTGCTTCAATACACATTTCAAATATTTCGAGGTTCATGCAGTGAAGTTACTCAACTTTGTCTTATTTATTTAATTAAGAATTTACCATTCTTATTAAGAATTTACCATTACATGGTAAATTCTTATTGTTTTTGGTATTATTCTTATTATTCCGACACACTTTTTTTCTCCGATTTTCACGAAACTTGGTCACAAGGTGCCTCTAGGACTAAAACTGGGCCACACCCAAAAAACATGACCTTGACCTATTTTTCAAGGTCACAGGGCCTTTCAAACATGAAATTCCGGAAATTTAGATGGCCTATTACTCGGCAACTATTGCAGGTGGCATCATTGTACAGGTCATGTCTAAGTCAGAAGTACTAGGCTGTATTCAGGTACAAACATTTTTGAAATCACTCAAGCGGAACCGGAGCTATGAAAAAAACACTGTTTTAGGTTTTTCCCAATTTACTCAAAAACCAAAGCAGGTAGAGAAATGCTGATTACACTAAAAGATGGCCAGTATCTGGGGCTGTGTGCACGCGCAATTTTCATTTGGATATTTGCAACGGTTACGGAGCAGCGGCCATTTTGGTGAAATGAGTCCGCCGAATATGGGATGTGGGTCATGAAAACACCATGAAGGAGTCATTTTAGGTCATGTAAATGTACAACAAACTACCCTTAACATGCCCCCAAAAACCCCATACTGACCTTCAGATTTGACCTTGACCTCATTTTTCAAGGTCATTTGACCCCTCGAAGTTCAAATATGGGCAATTTTCAGAAATTCTGAAAATTATCTTTTTTTTCACATATCAGTCTCATCTTCTGGTTACTGGAAGGCACCAGCCAGTTTGTTTCATGCTGGAAATCGGAATTCAGATATCTTTTCATGCTCATTTGTTAAAAAATCACGAATATTGCATACTGCGCCACATGTAAAAACACCCTATTTTTGCCCTGATGACAGGTAAATATTGGTCCTACACAGTTCCAACAATTAAATGACCCCCCCTTTGTCACACATTGCCAATTTGGGGAAAATATTGGTTTTGACCTAGAAAGGTATTTTCAAGGTCAAAGTCAAGGTCAAATATTAGGCGAAATTGGAAATTTCAGACATTATACTTTTCTTAACAGGGAAGCAATGGAGGGATTTGTATTATCTCTTCAGAATTCGGTGCCATAATACCCTAGAGGCCCCATGCAAAATTTGAAGGCCCTCGGATTGACCTACATTACACAATTGAGGTCAAAAGGTCAAGAAATGACTGCAAAATTGACCTGCTCATTTGTCAACATTGCACATGTACCCATACTTTGACGGTGTGTATCTCCGGTTCTAATTAAGTTACAGGAAAAATAAAAACAGATTTGGAAAGCCGAGATTCTCGTCTAGTATTTGTTTTCTATACATTTTAACGTATCTCTACAATTAAAAAGATCGCCCGACCCTGAAAAATTCATGTTTTTGGTCATGATTTGGCATCTTTGCATTTTTTAAACTCAGAAATCCATCTTCAAAAAATTCAATAATATTTGGGGGTATAGTCCAAACACATTTACAGTAGTTTGTGCAATTTCAAGTCTCTCCTTTAAACCGTTTGCCTTCGGGAGCAAATTGAAGTTCAAAATTTGACATTTTTCAGGGATAGTTTTTCGATGAAATATCACAATTTTACCGTTATTTCAATGGGCTCTATCTCCGGTTCTAATAAAGCTACATGAATGACACAAGCAGTTTTGGAAAGCTCAGATTCTCCTCTTAATTTAATCTAATGTGTATTTTCCTGTAGCATTGACAGCTAAAAAGATCGGTGAACCCTTAAAAATTCATCTTTCCCACACCTTAGCAAATGACTGTAGCTCTACAGAGAGTGGAACATCAGCTTTTACTCTTATTATGCGCTCAGGGTTATCATAATTGTGCATCATGGTGGCACAGTGCATCATGGTGTCACTGTGCATCATGGTGTCACTGTGCATCATGGTGTCACTGTGCATCATGGTGGCACTGTGCATCGTGGTGGCACTGTGCATCATAGTGGCACTGTGCATCATGGTGGCACTGTGCATCGTGGTGGCACTGTGCATCATGGTGGCACTGTGCATCATTGTGGCACTGTGCATCATTGTGGCATTGTGCATCGTGGTGGCACTGTGAATCATGGTGGCACTGTGCATCGTGGTGGCACTGTGCATCGTGGTGGCACTGTGCATCATGGTGGCACTGTGCATCATTGTGGCACTGTGCGTCATTGTGGCTCTGTACATCACTATGGTGGCACAGTTTTACCAACACTGGATTTTAAATATCATAGTTTTCTAACAAGTTCTTTTGCCTATGCTCCATAAACTGGAATCATGTGCATGGTAAATTCTTAGTCACTGACCTTGGTCAGTTACAGGGTTCTAGTTGTTTTTGGTATTATTCTTATTATTCCGACACACTTTTTTTCTCCGATTTTCATGAAACTTGGTCACAAGGTGCCTCTAGGACTAAAACTGGGCCACACCCAAAAAACATGACCTTGACCTATTTTTCAAGGTCACAGGGCCTTTCAAACATGAAATTCCGGAAATTTAGATGGCCTATTACTCGGCAACTATTGCAGGTGGCATCATTGTACAGGTCATGTCCAAGTCAAAAGTACTAGGCTGTATTCAGGTACAAACATTTTTGAAATCACTCAAGCGGAACCGGAGCTATGAAAAAAACACTGTTTTAGGTTTTTCCCAATTTACTCAAAAACGAAAGCAGGTAGAGAAATGCTGATTACACTGAAAGATGGCCAGTATCTGGGGCTGTGTGCACGCGTAATTTTCATTTGGATATTTGCAACGGTTACGGAGCAGCGGCCATTTTGGTGAAATGAGTCCGCCGAATATGGGATGTGGGTCATCAAAACACCATGAAGGAGTCATTTTAGGTCATGTAAATGTACAACAAACTACCCTTAACATGCCCCCAAAAACCCCATACTGACCTTCAGATTTGACCTTGACCTCATTTTTCAAGGTCATTTGACCCCTCGAAGTTCAAATATGGGCAATTTTCAGAAATTCTGAAAATTATCTTTTTTTTCACATATCAGTCTCATCTTCTGGTTTCTGGAAGGCACCAGCCAGTTTGTTTCATGCTGGAAATCGGAATTCAGATATCTTTTCATGCTGATTTGTTAAAAAATCACGAATATTGCATACTGCGCCACATGTAAAAACACCCTATTTCTGCCCTGATGACAGGTAAATATTGGTCCTACACAGTTCCAACAATTAAATGACCCCCCCTTTGTCACACATTGCCAATTTGGGGAAAATATTGGTTTTGACCTAGAAAGGTATTTTCAAGGTCAAAGTCAAGGTCAAATATTAGGCGAAATTGGACATTTCAGACATTATACTTTTCTTAACAGGGAAGCAATGGAGGGATTTGTATTATCTCTTCAGAATTCGGTGCCATAATACCCTAGAGGCCCCATGCAAAATTTGAAGGCCCTCGGATTGACCTACATTACACAATTGAGGTCAAAAGGTCAAGAAATGACTGCAAAATTGACCTGCTGATTTGTCAACATTGCACATGTACCCATACTTTGACGGTCTGTATCTCCGGTTCTAATTAAGTTACAGGAAAAATAAAAACACATTTGGAAAGCCGAGATTCTCGTCTAGTATTTGTTTTCTATACATTTTAACGTATCTCTACTAATTAAAAAGATCGCCCGACCCTGAAAAATTCATGTTTTTGGCCATGATTTGGCATCTTTGCATTTTTTAAACTCAGAAATCCATCTTCAAAAAATTCAATAATATTTGGGGGTATAGTCCAAACACATTTACAGTAGTTTGTGCAATTTCAAGTCTCTCCTTTAAACCGTTTGCCTTCAGGAGCAAATTGAAGTTCAAAATTTGACATTTTTCAGGGATAGTTTTTCGATGAAATATCACAATTTTACCGTTATTTCAATGGGCTCTATCTCCGGTTCTAATAAAGCTACATGAATGACACAAGCAGTTTTGGAAAGCTCAGATTCTCCTCTTAATTTAATCTAATGTGTATTTTCCTGTAGCATTGACAGCTAAAAAGATCGGTGAACCCTTAAAAATTCATCTTTCCCACACCTTAGCAAATGACTGTAGCTCTACAGAGAGTGGAACATCAGCTTTCACTCTTATTATGCGCTCAGGGTTATCATAATCGTGCATCATGGTAGCACAGTGCATCATGGTGTCACTGTGCATCATGGTGTCACTGTGCATCATGGTGGCACTGTGCATCGTGGTGGCACTGTGCATCATACTGGCACTGTGCATCATGGTGGCACTGTGCATCGTGGTGGCACTGTGCATCATGGTGGCACTGTGCATCATTGTGGCACTGTGCATCATTGTGGCATTGTGCATTGTGGTGGCACTGTGAATCATGGTGGCACTGTGCATCGTGGTGGCACTGTGCATCGTGGTGGCACTGTGCATCGTGGTGGCACTGTGCATCATGGTGGCACTGTGCATCATTGTGGCACTGTGCATCATTGTGGCACTGTGCATCATTGTGGCTCTGTACATCACTATGGTGGCACAGTTTTACCAACACTGGATTTTAAATATCATAGTTTTCTAACAAGTTCTTTTGCCTATGCTCCATAAACTGGAATCATGTGCATGGTAAATTCTTAGTCACTGACCTTGGTCAGTTACAGGGTTCTAGTTGCACTTTACACTTGTAATAACACTTCATGCCAATACACAGGTTCAATTAGATTAGGCCTAAGTGGCATTCAGATGCATTGCAGAGACAATAATAACTTGTTGATTGCCCTTGAATCTTGATCACATTTTGTGTTGTTTGAGCTTAGGCTGTCAGTCAGTATTGATATTGCAATAAATATTGGTATCGCATTTAATATCGATATCGCAATATATATCGATATTGCAACTTTTTCTGCATTATCGCATATATCGCAAATTTTCTCAATATCGCCAAGCCCTAATACATTTGCAACATAGATAGATAGATAAGGATGACAAATTGGGTAAACGTTCATGCCTCTTCAATACAATGTTATATTGATGGGGGTACATTGATGGGGAGGGGGCACATTGATTGGGAGGGGGCACATTGGCGGGGAGGGGCACATTGGTGGGGAGGGCACATTGCTGGGGATGGAGGTACATTGGTGGGGAGGGGGCACATTGGAGGGGAGGGGGGAAAATTGGTGGTAAGGGGGCACATTGCTGGGAAGGGGGGCACATTGCTGGGAAGGGGGCACATTGCTGGGAAAGGGGGCACATTGGTGGAAAGGGGGCGCATTGGTGGGGAGGGGGCGCATTGGTGGGGATTGGGGGCACACTGGTAAGGATGGGGCACATTGGCAGGGAGGGGGCACATTGGCGGGGAGGGGGGCAAATTGGTGGTAAGGGGGCACATTGCTGGGAAGGGGGCACATTGCTGGGAAGGGGGGCACATTGCTGGGAAAGGGGGCACATTGGTGGAAAGGGGGCACATTGGTGGGGAGGGGGCACACTGGTAGGGATTGGGGGCACACTGGTAAGGATTGGGAGGGGCACATTTGCAGGTAGGGGGCACATTGGTGGGGAGGGGCACATTGGCAGGGAGGGGGCACATTGGTGGGGAAGGGGGCACATTGGCGGGGAAGGGCACATTGGTAGGGAGGGGGCACATTGGCAGGGAGCAAGCACATTGGTAGAGAGGGAGCACATTGGTGGGAAGGGGGCACATTGATGGGGAGGGGGCACATTGGTGGGGAGGGGGCACATTGGCAGGCAGGGAGCACATTGGTAGGGCGGGGGCACATTGGCGGGGAGGGGGCACATTGGTTGGGAGGGGCACATTGGCAGGGAGGGGGCACATTGGTGGGGAAGGGCACATTGGTGGGGAAGGGCACATTGGTGGGGAGGGGAACATTGGTGGGGAGGGGGCACATTGGCAGGGAGGGGGCACATTGGTGGGGAAAGGGGCACATTGGCGGGGAAGGGCACATTGGTAGGGAGGGGGCACATTGGCAGGGAGGGAGCACATTGGTAGAGAGGGAGCACATTGGTGGGGAGGGGCAAATTGGCTGGAAGGGGGCACATTGATGGGGAGGGGGCACATTGGTGGGGAGGGGGCACATTGGCAGGCAGGGAGCACATTGGTAGGGCGGGGGCACATTGGTGGGGAGGGGCACATTGGCGGGGAGGGGGCACATTGGTGGGGAGGGGCACATTGGCAGGGAGGGGGCACATTGGTGGGGAGGGGCACATTGGCGGGGAGGGGGCACATTGGCAGGGAGGGGGCACATTGGCGGGGAGGGGGGCACATTGGTGGGGAAGGGGGCACCTTGGCGGGGAAGGAGGCACATTGGCAGGGAAGGGGGCACCTTGGCGGGGAAGGGGGCACCTTGGCGGGGAAGGGGGCACATTGGCGGGGAAGGGGGCACATTGGTAGGGAGGGAGCACATCGGTGGGGAGGGGGGCACATTGGTGGGAAGGGGGGCACATTGATGGGAAGGGGGCATTGGCGGGGAAGGGGGCACATTGGCGGGGAAGGGGGCACATTGGCAGGGAGGGAGCACATTGATTGGGAGGGGCACATGATTGGGAGGGGGCACATTGGCGGGGAGGGGCACATTGGCGGGGAGGGGCACAATGGTAGGGAGGGGGCACATTGGCGGGGAGGGGGCACATTGGCATGGAAGGGGGCACATTGGTGGGGAGGGTTCACATTGATGGGGAGAGGGCACATTGGTGGGGAGAGGGCACATAAGGGGAGGGGCACCTAAGGGGAGGGGGGCACCTAAGGGGAGGGGGCAAATGAGTTCTGTGATTGCCATCATTGATTGCCATTATAAGTAAACATTTGAGAGAATGCCCAATGTAATCTTGATGGAGACGAAGTCTTCATTACAAAAATTCTTCCAAATCCCCCCCCCCCTCACAAATACCCTGTCTGGATCCGCCACTGAAACAGGTGTAAGAACCTAAGTTAAAAGACATAGAACACAGTGAAATGACATTTGAGGGAATACCCAATGTAATCTTGACAGAGACCTCATTACAAAATAATGACTGCCTACCACTGCTGGCTGGTGATCTACAACGCACACGTTCACCACAATAGAGCCCCCTATACAGAGTATAGGGGCTCCAACTATTAGGCTTTCTCAGTTAGTCCAATCTATTTGTGAAAAATAACCCCTCAACCCCCAAAAAATTGCTACAAAAGGTTTTTCAACTGATTCTGTCAGGTATAGGTGTACTTTTTAACATACTAAAAGTTTACCAAAATCGGACCATCGGAAATATGTTTTTTTCAAGATGGCGTCCAAGATGGCCGACAAAACCTTCAAATGGCAATAACTAGGGAACTATCCACTCAAATTTGATGATCTTTGCATCTAAACCTAGGTTTTCGGGGTCAAGGAACACATTGACAGCATCAAAAATAACATTGGACCATTATTTAAAATTTACAATGCTAATATGGTGTAAAATATGGTTGCCGACACCTCGATAAAGTCAACCATTCACTTAGATTTGACAATCGTTGTATCAATTGCCAATTAATAGAATGCAGCTGCTTTACTTGTCATTCACCTTATTAAAAAAGACCTTATCACATTTGTTGAGAATGGCCTTGCCCTAGACCAATCAGATGCAAGTTAGTTGGTGAGTATGGTAATTAGAAATCAGAAGAGGCTGGTCTTTTAGAGTCTGTGACTGCCCCATTGTCTCCCCTAGGCAAATAGGTTCTTTTGTTCAGAGATAACTCCTCCCGTGGGAATGTCTCAAAAGTAACTGATTACTGGCCATCCAATCAAAATGTTTTGATTTCAAATTTTCCCATGGATTATGAAAATATGTTATTCTTTACAGTCTGGCCTGAGTCTATTTCCCTGAGTGTTGTCATTGAGTGAAGCAGAGAAATGATTCATTGCATCATTATTCAATTTACTTGACAGCACTTGGCCATAAATGACCATTAACTTTGAGAATGCCTTTGTTTATAAAGTCAATTTACACTGTTTTGAAGTTGTCAATTATCCACCATTTTTGTCTTAAGTGTCGTTTGCATCATCACAGTTTTTCAGTTTGGCATTGATTATATACAGCAATGGGCCCACAAGAAAGTCATATTCGATGATCTTTGCATTCGGACGAATGTTTTGGGGCAAGAACACATTGAGACATTGGACAATTATAGAGCTTTCAAACTCCAATATGGCCACAGAAACGTTTATTTAGACAATTTTACCACTGAAATTTGAACCATTCTCTTCCCTGTAAGGACATCTTGGAAGGTAGTTTTTGGGAGATATCCATTGGCTTCAGACAGGTAACACCAAATTTGAAGGCAATGATGTACATCATTTATCAGGACAGATAGCATCCTTAAATAGATAGATGTTTTAGGTCAAGAGGGTTGATTGATGCCATCTGAATCTGGATGAGATGCCAACAGGCCTCCATAACTCTGTACGAGTTTAAATGTTGGTGGGTGAGTTATGTTTACCCAATGTGAGTGGTGTGATCTTTTACTTGCCTAGCACACATAGTGACACAAGGGGGCCACTATTTGACGTCCCATCTGAATGACATCCACACAGGATTTTGCTAATGATTGACCACTGAAGATTTTGGGTTCTCCAACCTAGGTTCGAACCCATGCAGGCAAAGACGTTCAGCAGAGCAAGAGGGAACCATTTTAAAACAACTCAGCCATCCAGCTGCTCAAATCCTGGACAATCCTCAAATGCATTCTTCTCACCCATTATAAATATGTACTCAGGATACAAGGGTTGCTTTTTGTCCATATCAGACTTCATAACCTCTTGATCAAGCAAAAGCTTCCTATATTATCATAGATTTTGACCAGCCCTTGACTTTGAAATTGTTATTAATGCAACACAAAATAAGAATTGTTATCTTGTCAGGGGGTTTCCCTAATAGTATGAACTTTCTGAGTACTATCGGGACACTGACGGAGGGAAAAGGAACGAGCAACCTTGAGAATATACATCTAGATGTTAACTTGTTACAGGGGAATTTCTAACTGTTCCTTGTCTTCATGGTTTTTGACAAAGCAAACACTCCTGGGGACTGTGGGCAGGACTAAATAGTAACCTTCTAACAAAAGAAATTTAATGAGGTTTTTAATAAGCACTGGTTGTCCAACTGGAAGCAATTGGATGGTTTAGGACCTGTAGAACCTTTGGACACAATCATGACAATCTGCACCTGCTGAATTGTACAACAGTGCAATGCAAGATTTCCCAGACTAGTCCTATTATATATTATCTCTTGACAAGAACAAGGCACACATGATTGCTCTAATCAGCACTAAACCAACAGATGATATCTATCACATCATCAATTCACCATGCAGATGTTGATATTGTTAAGGCACCTTTGAGCATGTCTTTCTTTGCACCAAAACTTTGGCAAAGATACCGGTTTGCTGAACCTGTTCCTATTCAGTACAGCAAAATTTATAATTAGGCCGTCTATTTCTATTCTGACACCAATTAACATTCAAAAGAACGCAGAGCTTGTTACATTTATTTTACTTGTTGGAACAAAGATCAGAAGATGATGTACACGGTTAGTTTCCCTTCATCCACGCTTACCTGGGCTGTGATTCATGCTCCAGAGTAATTAGCATCAGAAAAAAATTAGTGAAATCTCATCTTGTCATGAAGTGTTGTGCAAGCACATTCATATGTTCAAATAAATCTGAAGAGATTATGATGGCAGTATTGGGCAAAGGTATGATGGTTGCTGTCTTGGTGGCAAGTCCAAACATAAACTTTCATTACTGTGTCACAACATTTTCACCAAGAATGTGGCGTCTGCTAAGGCATCTGTCACCCTTAAAGGACTTCTTTCCAACTTTCCCTACACATCACTCTGTAGCCTGGCATGTTCTACCAAATTAGGGTGTGGTTGGACATGGCATGCAAATAACATGAACTCTACAGATTATGGATAGAAGGTCGCATCCATATTAGTTAATTTCTGTCATGAAGGAGAAGAAATCGGCTCCTGACAAACATATGAAAGTTTTTTGTTATAACTGCTCATCAGAATGCAAATCCTCCCAATGAAGCTGTAGACATAGTGGACTTTCTAGTAGCTCACTGCAGCATGTGGTCAATACCAAACTGAAAACTATGACAGTCCAACCAAGACTCAAGAGATCGATATGGATGACAATTTCCAACAGTCGGCAAGATGGCGCCAGACAATTGAACAATGTAAACAGACTCCTTGGACAGAGGTGTTAGTGGTGATTTATATATAGTTGATTGTTAGAAACTAAATTGAAAAATTATGCAATAAACCATTTGTCAACAATTCAATGACATTTAAAATAGGTGTGTTCCTAATTGGCATTGGACGTAAAGATGGCCAAATCTGAGTAAACAGTTGGCTTAATTGAGGTGTCGGAGGCCATGTTGTGTACCATATTAGTGTTGTAAATATTAAATATGGGTCCAATGTCATCTTTGATTCTGTCAATGTGTTCCTTGACCCCAAAAACCTAGGTTTAGATGCAAAATTCATAAAATTTGAGTGAATAGTTCCCGAGTTATTGCCATTTGAAGGTTTCGTCGGCCATCTTGGACGCCATCTTGAAAAAAACACATTTCCGATGGTCCGATTTTGGTAAACTTTTAGTATGTTAAAAAGTACACCTATACCTTACAGAATCAGCTGAAAAACCTTTTGTAGCAATTTTTTGGGGGTTAAACTGTATATAGACTGGACTAAGTGCTTGTATGAATTTTATATATCGTAACGAACAGTTATGAATTGCTATCGTGATAAACACACTCACTGGTGTCCGAGAAATTAGCATTTTGGTGTAAAAGTCATATCGATTGGGTCAGTGAATTCGGGACACATAGGGACGCACTTAATATGGCATAATTTAAGTGCCCAAGGTAACTGAATGACCTGGGACAGCACACAACAGGTTTTCAGGCCACAGTGAATAGAGGTATAGTGATTACCATGCTCTGTGAACAACTTTTGTCGCAAAGCAATGTGTGTTACTTACATAGATGTCCGCACCCAGGACAGTTTATGTTAAATGTTCAAAACTGTTTAAAGTTATGAACTATTGGCACTACAAGGAGTTAATGCACTGTATATTGTCTTACGCACTACTTATATGTGATATCAATTGCACATGGAGTGTTAAAATGATTTTTTAATTGATGTCCCAATGTGCCCCGGCTGTGCCACCCGGGGCACATTGGGACAGTCATTTTTACGACTCTCTGGCTGTAAAGGGGTACCGTAATATGGGGTGAATCGGGACACTGGGGTGAATCGGGACAGAATAGGAATGTATTTTATTTCTCAGACTACAACTACCTATACAGTGCTGCCTGTAAGTAAGTGAAACGCATGATATTGTGCCATTGCATCAATGTTAAACATCCTTAATCAAAATGCTTCTGGAAGGACGAATTCTCATCCGATGAGAGGAAAACATTTTGGGTCATAAAGGCCGATATGTGAGGCATGTGGGATAAAAATAGCAGCCACTTTTCTTTGCTGTAGTTGGAGTTAGGTATGGGTCAAAGTTTTTGATAAGTAAGTGAAACGCAGGCCCAATGTTAAAACATAGGGAAGGGTGGTTCACTTACTTATCAAAGACTTTGACCCATACCTAACTCCGACTACAGTGAAGAAAATGGGCTGCTGGGTCATTCCACATCAACTCAGGCGGTGCTCCTGCTCGACCGTCTCAGATTTTCCTGAAACTGCAGTTAATCATTGACCTGATATCAAAATGAGGTTTTCCAAAATAATAGCTTTGACCGATACATAGTTTTTGATTTAGAGGCCCTAAAGCGAACCTTAGTTGTCAACAAGATTTGAAGCAAGTCCTTCTCGGCTATTTTTGGAGCTTCACTGTGCAAAGAGATTTTAAACTACATTCATCATTGTTTCAGCATCTCTTTAACTATTGCTAGGGACAAGGGAAAACATAGTTTCATTAACCTACACAGCTTGATGAAGGTATGGGAAGCTGCCAAACTAGGGTGTTTGTGCTGCGGCAACTAAAATTGACCAAGTCATAATTACAAAATGCATGGCCTCATGTACTAAATTTGTCCATGAATCATAATTTGGCTAATAAATGAATAGATTAGCATTGATTAGGCTCAAGAATTATAGCTACTTATAGGATATATGGAGCACCAAAGATGCTAAAACATCGATTTTTTGTCGAAACGAGTCATGCTTGAAGGGGCAGCGCTCAGTCCTGACACCTAGTACGAGTCTGATATTCTGGAATATGGTAGACAAAGGGGTTAGACAAAACATATGTTAAAATTGATTTGGTGATTTTCTTTTAAGTTGAGAAATTTTTGCTTTGAAATTTTATAAATCGGCACTTATCGCTAAGGTGTTTCTCTGATAAATTTTCAAAGCTAAACCTTCCTTAATCATCACAATGGATGTGTTGCACAATAGGAATGTTGAAATCGAGGTTTCAGACATATTTTCACAGTGAGAGTACATTTTATATACATCTGTAGTGTTGCCATAAATGCCGTTGGTCACAAAGTATTCACTGGTAATGATTAAACAGATATAGTATTAAACCAAGTGTATTTTTGTTCTTCGGTGATATATAAGGACAAACAGATTGACTGGGGAACCTCTTTGCAAATCTTAACAATCTTCCGAAGCATGAAGAAGATTTTGGCGTCAAAGTTGAATGGCATTTTTTTGCTACCTCCCATGGCAAGAGTCCGTATGATGGTATTTGGGGGACTCTCAAAAGACTGGCCAGAGCAGCAAGTCTTCAAGCCACAGTTGTAAACCATATTTTAACACCACATCAACTCTATGAATGGGCCAAGACCCATCTGTTGGGCATTACTTTCTTCTTTATTAAATCACAGGCAGTTAAGGACAACTATGCACAGGCTTTGCATAGTCGATTCATTAACTTGAAAACTGTGCCTGGCACCAGAACTCATCATGCCTTTCTAATTGTCAATGACAAACTCTGCATGTACCGAGTTTTATCAGTTACTCTAGGTACCACAGCACAACATTCCTCACAGGTTGATGGCAATAATTTCCAGGTTGGTCAATATGTTGCTGCTGTGTACGATGATGACTGGTATATCGGCATCATCAAGGAAATTTGCATGAAAAATAAGGATGTCTTCATTAAATTCCTGCATCCCAAAGGCCCAACAAGGTCGTTGTTCTGGCCTTAACATCCTGACGAGTGATTTGTGCCAATGGAGCATATCTTGTGTGGTATAAATCCGCTACCAACCTCATCTTCAAAGCGAAATTGCACCCTTATTGAGTGTACTTTAAACAAAATTATTGTAGCACATAGAGACTTCCGTACAAACCATGTTTATGCACAATAATGAAACAAAGATGATCAACATTTGAATTAATTCAGAATAGATAATTTTACTAATATAACTAATATTGGTTCAACAGTATTGAAACATTAATAGATGATAAGTTTTTTTGTTCAGTGTTAAATGAATTGTTAAGTTCATATTCAATCTCTGGAAGCATGGTATCTCAAGTGAAGACTTCAAGACTTAAGCCATGAAAATAGAATATTACAGTAAGACAAGTAGAAAACGTCATGTTCTAACATGGTTATTATGATGAATTTGTATGGTTTTCCTTTGAAAAAAAAATATAAAGACTTTAGAGATAAGTGCCGATTTGTATAAATTTAACCCAAACATTTTTCAACTTAAAAGAAAATCACCAAATCGGATTTATCATATGTTTTGTCTAACCCCTTCGTCTACCATGCATATTCCCGAATATCAGACTCGTACTAGGTGTCAGGACTGAGCGCTGCCCCTTCAAGCAAGACTCGTTTCGACAAAAAATCGATGTTTTAGCATCTTTGGTGCTACATATATCCTATAGGTAGCTATAATTTTTGAGCCTAATCATTGCTAATCTATTCATTTATTAGCCAAATAATGATTCATGGACAAATTTAGTGCATGAGGCCATGTATTTTGTAATTATGACTTGGTCAATTTTAGTTGCCGCAGCACAAACACCCTAGTTTGGCAGCTTCCCATACCTTCATCAAGCTGTGTAGGTTAATGAAACTATGTTTTCCCTTGTCCCTAGCAATAGTTAAAGAGATGCTAAAACAATGATGAATGTAGTTTAAAATCTCTTTGCACAGTGAAGCTCCAAAAATGGCCTGGAAGCATTTGCTTCAAATCTTGTTGACAACCAAGGTTCGCTTTAGGGCCTCTAAATTAAAAACTATGTATCGGTCAAAGCTATTATTTTGGAAATCCACATTTGGATAACAGGTCAATGATTGACTGGAGTTTCAAGAAGATCTGAGACGGTCGAGCAGGGACTTTCTGAAAATTTGCCTGATTTGACATGGAATGACCCTGCTATTTTTATCCCACTAGCCTCACACATTGGCCTTTATGACCCACTTTGTTTCCCTTTCATCCGATGAGAATTGCCTCCACAAGCAGTTTGGCTGAGGATGTTTAGCATTGATGCAATGGGACAATGTCATGCGTTTCACTTACTTACAGGCGGCACTGTACCTTACCCAGGTCCGTGATTTTTGGCACAATTCTAGCATACATTGTAGCGCATATTTTGGCCGGGATTAATAATTCTAACTGCAGGCAGTGAGGAGCTGCAGTACTTTAAACTTGGCCCTGCAGAAACTGAATTCTCTGTATCTGGTCAAAACTTTGCTTGTAACACAAAAAGCATAAATATTAGAGGCACTGATCTAACAGGAAATTTTATAAAGCTGGTTTTGGCATATTAAGGCACCAGAGTAGTTGACTAGATGTGGGATTTTGTATGTTTGGTCATAGGTTCAGATCCAGGGCAATGACAAAGTTTCAGATTCAGAAAATAATAACCCTACTAATTTTCATTTGAATGTACTAGCATGGCTTTTTGAAGAATATTATTGAAATTGACATCATTGATATTGGATTTAGTTCAGAATTACCTATGTATGGCGTAATTAACAGAAAAATACATATCTTAATACTTTTTTGTCATTTATCATATTTTTTACAAATCTGCAAATTTTACATGTAATTCAGTTAAGATTTTTCCCAAAATTTTTTTTTTGCATATAAAATATATTTTCTAATGTTCATTCACTAGTAGCAATCACCTAAATATGGCAGGAAGTATTATTTTATAGAAATAGAGGACTGTCCCGATTCACCCCAAAATAAGGGGTGAATTGGGACAGTAGTTTTTCATGAATAAATCATTGAAAATTAAAGATATCTTTTAATGCTCCTAGGGATAGTTGGACCTTGAGTTCGGACATAATTAGGCACCATATTTTGGTTTATAAGTTGATTTGTGACCATGCTATGACAGAAAAACCGTCAAGTCTGTCCCAATTCACCCCATATTACGGTAGGTGCAGTCTAGTTTATTATGCCTTGCATTTAAGCTCAATAGTGTTGGTGATATTCATGCAAACTTCTGAGTTCTTCAGTGCTTTCAGCATTGAGCAAAATTAGTAGATGTTAAAAAAGTCCCAATGTGCCCCCGTTCCCCCTACCTGTGACCATATGCAGATATGCTGATGTAGTAGCAGCAGGGGCGGCTGGCCTTATGGGCCAGAGGGCAGTGCCCTGGGGCCCATCACCTAAGGGGGGGCCCACCAGCAACCTTAAAAAAATCCAAATTATCAAAAATTATGTAAAAGAGGTAAAAATTGAAATTCAGAGCTAATAGAAATATATAACAAGAAAATTTTTTTCGGAAAAAAATATAGCCGATATTTGTAGTTTTAATTTGTTTTGCTAGATAATGGGATTTTTAAAAGAGATTTGTTGAGGAGTTGATGAGAATTCCATTCACAGCTTCAATTCAATGCTGCAAGTTCCTTCATGTCTGATCTCTTTCATAGCCTTTCTACCTATATACCTGTCTGCAGATCTTCTGTCTGTCTATTATATTTATTTAACCATCTGATAGATGATCTACAGGTGCTATTGGCAGCTCTAAAAGATCTCCTCTGCTCCATGAAAAGAGCCACAATGTAGTTGTGGCCTTTTCTGGGAATCTCAGCTGCAGCAAGGTCACACTGACATTTCCCCAACATGTCTAAATTTAGCCAAGGGATTCCCCAAAAGTGCACAAACTTTGATGATGTGTCTTCACACATGTTTCCTTATTTCCATTGACAAATCCACCTGGTGGACTCTTGGTGGTGAACATATATCCGCCTGTGGCAAGTAAGTTACTTCACATATCCTGTATTGCTAAGGGCCTGGGCATCGGCTAAAAAAAATCTTCAATTAAAACTTGACTAGAATAATGAACAATGTGTCAGATATGGTCCACCAGGAGGGCCCTGGAGGGGCCCTGAGATTATGTCTGAACTTTCAGAGGTCCTCCTTGTATGGATCTGAATCCCCTACTGAGATCTACTCTCTGCCCCTTAATTAAGTGTATTTAAATGAAGAATGAGTTACTCTGTGACTTTTGGCTTTTTAATTTTCTGCATGATGATAATTTTCAAGTTCATGATGTGACTGATGTCACACAAGCACGATCCCTGTTATCGTACTGAAGGTTTTGCTAAATTTCGTACCACATATATAGGCCTATATATTTACCATTCATATGTTCATATCATAGTATAGTGTTCCTTAGCTGGGTGGCCAAATGGCATAGGTGCCTGTCTGCTCCGCTGCATGGGTTCGAACCCCTGGTGGGGAACCCAAAAAATTACAGTGTACCTTCAAGAGCAAAATCCCAGCTGGATGTTGTTCGGATGAGACGTTAAATTTGTGGCCCCTTGTACCAGTGTCTATGCTGGGCAAGTAAAAGATCCCTCACATGGGGTAAATGTGTAACATGTTGAGGACTCCAGTGGCGTAGCTAGTGGGGGGGCAAGTTGCCCCCCCAGACAACTTTTTGGGGAAAAATGGGGAAATGGGGAAAAAAATAGGGAAATGAGGGAAAAGGGGGGAAATTAGGAAAATGCAGGGAAAATGGGGTAAGAAAAAAGGGAAACAAAGAGGAAAAGGAACCGCATATCTACTGTAATTTGATGAATGAATTCCCTGTATTACCTGATTTCTCCCTGTTTTATCGAATGTTTTTCCCTGTCCTTACTCGAGCCTAGCCTTGTTTAAAAATGCATTTATTCCATCTTTACAAAAGTAAAACCAAATGCCTTGTGTTTTTCTGTGAATTTCAGGTCAATTTTCAAATTCTGTGATATTTCCCTGCAGGTGATTTTCACCATTTTCCCTATTTTCCCTCTCTGGTGAATACACTGCGGAGGGAAAGAAAAAAGAAGCTTAGAACAAAGGAGAGGGGAAAGGAAATCTGAAGATATTTCTTGGAAATCCTGTTTAAATTCATGTTGGTAGTATTTTACATACAGCTGGAAATTTGATAAACACTAACCTAATGAGGAGAGTTACTCACAGAAAAAAAACAAGAATCCGAGGATTCAAACCCTGGGTTCTGTTGGGAATGAGTAATAGGCCTAAGCATAAGATCCATGGATATAACATCAAAGTAGCACTGCACTGCGAAGTGCAATCAGCTTTGACACCTGTCAGATTGCCTTCAAGTGCTGTTCGAACATGTTCCTCAATGGCAATTTGGTAAACTGAGGATGAAAATAGGCTTTAGAACTTGCAGAATAGCAATTAGCATTGTTAGACTGCTTTGAGAATAGATGCACTGCAAAAAGCAAATGCTAAATGCATTATTGGCCTTCCTTGAAACGCATGGACGATTGCAAAGTCAACTTGAAAACAGTCCCTCAAGACTCAAACAATCTATCAAGAAACCGTAAAAAAAAAAAAAAAATTTAATAAAAATTTTTTTTTTTTTTTTCAATTTAAAAAAAAAAAAATCAACTCAACCCAACTCAACCCAAACCTGAAACGCATTTTACTATAACATCATTAGAACATGAAGTGGCCATATTGGCTGTACCCACACCCCTATTAATGCCAGGAGAACACTACTCAGAAAACCTCTCAGACTGGTTTTTCAAAAAAAGTAAAATTATGCAACAAAGTCAGTGATATGTAAAATTGACAAAGCCACACCACAGATTTAGGCCATTTGTGCGCAAAATTAAATTGGGGTCTTTTGGGAACTTAATTATTATTAGTTTAGGAGTCCACTTTTTCTGCAGATGTATTAGCATAACGGCCTTCCTATGAAACCACAGTGCAAAAATGGTCTAAATATGACGAAAGCAAATTTTTCTTTTACTGACCATGCGTTATTTGAGAATCCAGTAAAGCTCAGAAAAATGGTTTGTCGTACTCCCATGTCGATGATTACTTTTTGGGGAAATTGGGAACCATTTGCCCCCCCAGAGAAAAACCCTAGCTACGCCACCGGAGGACTCCCACTGTCTCTCCCATGGACGTACGTAATTGGTCTAAGGTCTCTCCCATCTCATCGATCAACCCTCGTGAGTGCCAAGAACTGGGCTTAGAGGGCTGCACTTACCATATCTATCATATGTAAGAGCAACCTGTGTTCGGCAAATGCAATGAATTTGATGAAGGTATCAAAATATTGGAACGTAAACTTGAAAATGCCGCTATTGTGATAACAGGGGCCCGCCAATGATTTTGCCAAGGGGCCCACTATGGGGCCAGTCCGCCCCTGAGTAGTAGCAGAAGAACTACAACAACAACAACAAAAAGGTAGCGATGGAACCCCATAATTTGTCTAATTAAATACAACTTAAAAGACTTACGTTCTGGGGGTCCTTTCTCAGCAGAGCATTTCTCTGGTTCTCAGAGTTCTTCCAAAGAACCGTGAAGCACGTGGCAAATATTTTCGCGCCAAAACGAAACTGATTGCTCACTTTTCCGGTAGGCGTCGCTTCAGCAAAATTTCCAAAATGGCAGGCTCAGGTTCACTAAGTGCCGGTAAATCAATTGTTTTCGCTGTTATCTGCGTCTAGTAACCTCGAAATAGTGTCTAGTTGTCTGTCAGAGTTCCTATGGGTAACGATAATGTCGTTGGGTACAGAAAACATGGCGTGGGTCCCTCTCTGTAGTCTGCATTCCATTTGCCATGTGCTTGGATTTGAACATGTTGAATTTGTAAACAATCATCAGATCATCACGTTCATGGATGGGGGAAGCACCCCCCCTCCCCACCGAATGAAATATTTTTTTATTTTTACATGCTGATTACCAGATTTTTTGTATAGCTATCAGCTTGGTGTTGCGTTGTGTCTACATGTACAGCTATGCGTTCCGCGACACATTCAGCATTCAGTTGGGGGGTCTCAACTCTCAACAGGAGGGCACCTGGGGGGACCGTTGGGGGGGGGGGGGGTGCGGTGCGCACCCACTTTACCAATTGTATTTTTTTGCCAGAGTTGCAAAGTTCATGTGAGGGGACACCTGGGGGTTGCGTCTAATATGGGGGGCACATGCTCCCCCCATGCCCCAAATAGGAATATCACTAAACGCGACAACCCGATAGACCCCCCAACCGGAATTTTCTGCCTGCGCCAATGCCATTGCATTATAACCATGTGTAAACCAATAAAACTACACTGAAACTGGAGTGACTGAGTCATTGCAGAGGAGAGCCGTGTTCATTAATCAATGGTCACAATTTTGTTATGCTGTTTTTCTTTTTACCTTTTCAGATCCCGTCATTTACCATTTTGCGGATGAGCTGGCAACTCCTGATCCGATATTTGAATACACACCTTCTCTGCAGGGCGGACAAACTCCTATTGTCATTGACAATGGTATGGTGACATTAGATTTCCACTAATTGGCGACCATTTTGTATCCATGCGGGGGGGGGGGGTTGTTTTTTTTTTTTAAACAAATAATGTCTTCATTGTCTTGCTCAATTTTAGTGAAATAAATTTAAAAAAATTGCAATTTTGGACACCTGACGACTGGCGAACTTTGTATAACTTTGTGTATTACGACTGGCAAACTTTGTATATAACTTTGTGTATTGAGACATCGTGGGGCCGGACATTTGGGCTGTTCTTTATAAGTTTTGTTTGATTTTGGAATGAATTATTTAGAATATTTGAGGAATTCGCACACTCAAAATAAATAATTACTCCTGCCGCTACTGAGATAAATGATGTTCTACCAATGAACTCCCAAGCCTCCCCCTAGATATTAAATGGTCACCCCTTAATAAATATTATAAAATTGTGAAAAACCAAAATGAATGAAATTTGTCTGTAGGCCTATCTATGTCTATGGCACTTCCAAAATCTGCATAGTTGTCCCTTCGTTTTATAAACCAACGTGCTTTTGAAGTTTTATCTTTTGTCAAGTTAACTCATGTGATGAGATTTCAATTTATGTTGGATGACAATACTAAAATTGCTGGTATATTTATTATCAAAATTTTCCAGGTTCTTTCAAGTGCAGAGTTGGCTGGGCAACCGATGACGAACCCCGAATGATCTTCAAGAATGTGATTGCGAAACAAAGAGGCAAAAAGGTAACATTTTATGGATTTCAATAGGGTTCTCAAGATTGTCATAAATGAAGAAATCATCATCATTAGTTAAAATTTCAGTTAAAATTAATTACAAACAAAGAAGTCATCCTAATTTTGTTAACTTTACCTAAAAACAGATTCCAAATTGATTGGATTGTGTATCATTTATTGGCACACTTGTGGTATTTCCCTACATCATCAATAAAATACGATTTAACAATTGATATTTTATCTATGTTCTGTTGTCTTTCTCAGTCACAATTGACCTATTCAAATTCGGTAAATTTGATTTAATTCAGTTTTGTGACATAAATTTAGATGTCAACAATCAACAACTGTGAGAGATGGAACTTAGGCCTAGAGTGTTTCCCAATCTATCTGGTGTCTGATAAATTTTATTTATTTATTTTTTTGCAGGATTTTGAAGCCCAAGTGGGAAATGACATCAGCAACATTGAAGTTGTCCGTTGGCAGTTACGATCTCAGTTTGACAGGAACCTTGTCACCCATTATGATTGCCAGGTAAATTTAAATAACTTAGATCTCTTTCAGTGACGTAACTGGGGGGTCTCGAGCGGGGGGGGCACCTGGGGGGCACGCGATTATCTGGGGGGGGCACCCACTATACCATTAGTATATTTTAGCCAGAGTTGGAAAGTTCATATGGGGGGGGGGCACCCTGGGGGGGGCACAGGTCCAATATGGGGGGGGAACGTGTCCCCCTGTGCCCCCCATAGGGGCGCCACTGATCTCATCGTCTTCATTGATTGATATTGATGTGCTGCTGATCATTCACAAAATTTCCTTACAGTTCAAGTAACCTGGCAGTGATTTGTTCATTATTAATTGTTCCCCATTTAATTTTAGATTACCCAATCAATGAACTATTAGAGCCTTTATACGATGATTGGTTTTATTGAAATTATCAAATTTTCTCTGCTTCTGGGTACAATTATGAACAAGCCAATTACATGTTGCTTCAGCAGACTATGAGTGTTGTAGAGATTTGGTGATTAATGTCTAGTGCCAGTCAAGATCTTTGATAAACTGTTAAATCAGTTGGTCTCATATTGGTTTAATCACTTCTTATATTATTCTCTAATTAAACTTCAGAACTTTTCTTTGCTTCCAGGAACAGTTGTTTGACTACACCTTCAGCCATCTTGGCATCAATTCAGAAGGGTGCGTGGACCACCCTTTCGTCATTACAGAACCCGTCTGCAATCCTAATTATTGTCGCCAGCGTAAGTTTGCTTCTTTTTCACAATATTTTTCTTATATTTTTGATTTTAATATTATTGACACCATTGAGCACGAGTTCAGCCGTCACAGCTTAAATTCTATCATTTTCCAAATAATGTAGAGGGGATAGGGTTGGTCTAGTGGTATCGTGCTGGACTGCACCTGGGCCTATGTTGGGCGGCTGTTTCAATCATCCTTCGCCTCATTGCCGTGTCCTCCTCCTGTCCTAATTAGCGTACCAATTGCATAAATCCTGGACGTAAAGCCCCAAACATCCATCCATCCATCCGAATAATAAAAATTATCAACGCGTTTCCTTAATTTTACAGAGATGTCTGAGCTACTGTTTGAGTGCTACCATGTTCCCCAAGTGGCTTATGGGATTGACGGAATGTTCAGCTTCTACAAGAATCACCCCAGACCAGGTATGAGTTATTGTCAAGTTTTCCAGGGTTGCTGTCAGTGTTTTCCAGTTTCCGAAGTTGCTGTTCTGTTTCGATTTTTCCATTGTAACTCAAAAGAAAATCCAATCTAAAAGCCAGATTGTTCGGTTGTCATTATGGTATTTCCTCTTTATTTCATTCAGAAAACTAAATTGTTAACAAAATCTCGACCTGTTGACACTATCTTGTTTTCCGGACTGCAAAATCAGTTTCGGAAGTAGCGGACCACATGATTTTTTTTGCAAATTCGTCTATAGCCGCAACCAAAACTTAGGTTCTATGATCAGAAAAACCCAACCTTAATCAATATATCACAACCACCGAACACTAGTTGCAAATGTTTCAAATCGTTTTATGGATTTCAATTAGACAAATCGTTGTTTAATTTCTTACTTAATTCTCAGTGTTAATAAAATCTTTATTTTACTAGACTCGGCCGATGCCCTGATGATCGCCTGCGGCTACCACACTGTTCATGTGATGCCCATTTTGGATGGCGAGCTGCAATCAAGATACGTCCGGCGCATAAATATGGGAGGGCTCCAGGTTGACACTTTCATGCAGAAACTCTTGCAGCTGAAGTATCCAGGGCACTTGAATGCTTTGACACTCTCCAGAGCTGAGGTGAGAGGATGAGCTCAGTGGTAGCATGCTAGTTCCTAGGTTTGAATCTCCTCCTGTCCTAATTAGCCTACCAAGAGCAAAAATACAGGACGTAAAGCCCCAATCATCCATCCATCCATCCTAGGTTTGAATCCACCTGGTCCTATGTTGGATGGCTGTTTCAATCATCTTTTGCCTCATTGCTGTGTCTTCCTCCTGTCCTAATTAGCCTCCTAAGTGCATAAATACAGGACGCAAAGCCCCAATCATCCATCCATCTGATGGAAATGCTAGGCAAGACTTACCTTAACACATTCGAACATGCACAGATATTTACTGAAAAAAAAACAACAACTCAACACTAATTCAATCGTAATTCTACAAACCGAAAATTTGTGAAAACCCAAGTCAGATTATAATAATGGATTATTAATTAAGATTATGTGTATACTATAGCTTAGGTCACTTTATAATTTATAAAATAAATATTTTCTGCAATGTCATTGTTTCTTTTTTTTGCAGGAATTAGTGAAAAACCATTGTTACATGGCTGTTGACTACAAGGAAGAGCTGGCGTCATGGGCAAATGAAGATGATTATATGAAGATGGTTCATATCATGGAGTTGCCCCATACTAATGTGAGCTTTGCATTAAAGACATTTCCGATGTTTTTAAGCACTACTTGTAATGTTCCATATGTATAGCTGCCATTTAGCTGGGCTGATTAGTTTTGAGCGTCCAAAGAATTGGCAAATCTATATCTTTCCTCTAGACATTGCGCCACCACCATTTCACTTGTAATTGGAAACCTACGTTAAGGTGCCCTCTTGTGGATGGCCACTGCTTTACCATGTGATGTCATCATTGTTGTGTAGTTTTCCTGACTCCAATTGTTCCATCTTTCTGCGTGAAGTCTTTTGTTTCCATTTAATTGGATTTTAGGTCAAGCTTGGTACTTTTAGGAGAGAGTTTATTCATTCATAACTGAATTTTTCGTTTGACAGATCCCTGTCCCAGTGGTTAATCCCGAAGCCGGCCAAAGTCGGAAGGAGCAACAGATAAGGAGACTGAAGGAGATGAACGCCCGGAGAAGGCTGCAGAGGGTCAGTTGAACTCTGTTCTCTTTTTGGTCTATTGAAATTTCTGCTTTAGTATGGCAATCTATTTAATCAGGGTTCCCACTGTATTGAGTAACCAGGAAATAGTGGGGGATTCTTAATATTTATTTTCCCTGTCGTGAATGTCTGGAAAGTTTTGTGATAGTCGGGGAAAAAGAAGCATCAAAATGCCAAAATTGCCACCTTGAAGTAAACATTAAGCGTTTAAATTAAAAATAAATATAAGTTATTATTTCATTTTCACTTAGAAAAATGTTATTTGTATTGGTCTCCTACATGGCAAGACATTGGTGCATGTTTCAATTTTTCCGTAATCGTCAATTTGTCATTCTGATTAAACTTTTGTGTTTTGTTTTCACATCAGCTAGCAGAAGAACAAGAAAAACTTCAAGAATATTTAAGTGTTCAGGAAATGGCTCAAGATGACGAGGATGTTTATATGGTGAGATAAAGTGTAAATTTCACGACATTGATGTTCTCTTTACTGATAAATGAAGGTTACCTCTTAGTATTGCACATATCATTAATTTAGTGAATATTTTGGCTGAAATACTTTATCAAAATTTTACAAAATGTTGTATTTGGACTTGATCTCTGTGTAGCTTCAGTTACTTTGTAACTTGTGAAATTTGGTATTTTTTTAATGTCTATCTACCTGTCGCATTATCTACTTACTTATATGGAGACTGCACAATGTAGGTTGTTTTAAATTCATTACAGATTTAGATATTGTTACACCATAATTATTTAATTTGATGTCAATTTAATTTGATTGAGAGGGGGGGAGGGTTGGTCTAGTGGTAGCGTGCTGGGCTGCCAATCGCTGGGTCCCGGGTTGGAATCCAGCTCTTGCCGGATCACGTGGACTTATGTTGGCCGGCTCTTTCAATTATCCTTCGCCTAATTGCCGTGTCCTCCTCCTGTCCTAATTAGCCTACCAAGTGCATCCATCCATCTCGTAATTTGATTGAGTTATATTTGATACATTTTCAGAAAGCCCTTGAGGAGAAGGGATTTTCCAATCCATTGGAGCTTCAGATGGAGGTGAACAAGCTGAATAATGCTATAAATAGACTGAACAACATGATCAACAATCCAGAGGAGGCAGAGGTAGGGTACTTCATGATCCTCGAAGAATGCTTGACGTATGAATAGTTCATTTAACTTCTTTGTATCAGCAGTATATGATAAATATTTTGTGGGGTACTGCTTTTATTACTTGAGCCAAAGCTTTGCTGTTAGGTGTGGAAAAATTTCATGAGAAAGTAAATCCATGGGTGAATTCCACAGAGGGCGGTCCATCATAGATCTATAAATAGAAGATTACAATATTCACAATCATGAGTTCTTTAAATTATTTGTGGATTCAGGATTGCGGTTCTAGTTGCATATATATATTTACAGTAAGACATTGGAGAATCATTGCTTTGGATTATAACAAATACTGTATCTTACCAGCTTGATGCGAAGATGTTTTTAAAATACGTTTGTCAATTACTCACCAGGTGCCGGCAGATTCTCCTCGTGTCAAAAGGTCGAAAGAAGACAAGAAACACCAGAGTGCGCTGCTGCATATCCAGGGTTTGAAAAGTGAGCAAGAGATCGATGACTACCTCAAGATGCTCCACAAACAGAGACAGGTTAATATTTTTGTCTCAAGGCCAGCCATAAATCTTTAGCTTCTCGTGATCTTCTTGAGGCACTTTTTCTGGCGTCAGTCAGCTGGCAAAAAAAGCATTAATCTAAATTTTTTATAATGTCAATTTAATAAAAATTGTGGGGAAGCTCACTTTTTTTCCAAAGGCAGAAAATCAGTTGGGTTGGTCGATCCGAGAAACTAAAAATTAACTATGTCTGGCCTAAATAATTTTTGAGCAAATTCTATTTGGAAGAAAGCTATGAAATGTTCTTGTAACTGAAATATCATTTGGAAATCATTGAAATTTTTTAGTTTTTCAGTGCCTTGCAGTCTCATTTATGCGCAGAATATAAACAAATTGTGGCGACCAGGATAGTTTCTTTTACCCTGTCATTCACCCTTGTTATTTTGAATTTTTAGGACCTTCTAGATCACAGAGCAAGGAGAAAACAGCGGAAATCCGACATGGCGAAAAGGAGAACGTTAGCATCGCAGCAAAGAATGAAGATCATTACAGAACTCGCTCAAGGTACTTTTTTCAAAACTTCTAACTTTTTATGTATTCTCAAGTGCAAGGCTAAGCCTACATGAAACCGTGAGAGACAGCTGAAGCTCAGAAAAATATAATAAAAGCCAGCCCTATGATCAGAGATAATTTGATGCAATTATTTAGAAATATCATCTCAAAATGTTCTCCTTCAGGTGGGCGAAGAAAAAAGGACGATAATTTTGGACAGAATGATGATGATTGGAACGTGTACAAACAGATTGTAAGTTTGAAAATATTTACTTCTAAGAGAAATTAAATCTATTGTCGGAAGGCAGCTGAAACTAACATGTGGACTGAAAGTGACAAGCATTTCAGAAAGCAAAACACAATCTCAATGATTTTTAAAATACAGTTCTTCAAAAATTGGGAGTTTTGTAAAATCTATTAATCAAAGGTGCCTTGAACCTTGTCATTTGATGTTGCTCCATCAATTTTAATGTTCCATTTGTCATTCTCAAATTAGATTTCCCGAAAAAAGTAGTGTCTTAATACCATTTTTAATGCATAGCATAATTGTTTTGAAAGTCGATAAAAGAAACAAATCAAATGGATTTAGTTTAATAAACTTTCAAAATTTATTTGTTTTGTTAATTTTTTTTAGAACAAAGACGCTGGTGACAGTGACTCGGAAGCTGAACTGGAAAAACTCGACGAGTTTGAATATATTTTGAAAGAGTTCGATCCCGATTTCAAAGAGTGAGTACATTATTTCGAAAACATTACTTTATCGGGCTGTTCTTTTACTTGGGCCACACATAATTGATCTTTAGCTTCCCGGATCCTCTCAAGGCACTTTTTCTAGGGTCGGTCGGTAGGACAAAAAAAAAAGGTGAAAAAAATTTTTTTATAATGTCAAAAAAGATTTTTTTTTTTCCATCGGCAGGAAATCTATTGTGTTGGAGGGTCCACGAAGCTAAGAATCAATTATGTGTGGCCTTGTGATTCAGTATTTTACTGTGTACCAAGCTGGGCTCCACGGTCATTTATGACCTTAGGCACGTAGTAAGTTACGTCACAAAACTTTTCTCAATCGGTGATGTCACTTTGATTGTTTTCTAGACCAATCAGAGCGCAGAAAGCAGCACTCCCTGCTTGTCTGTAGAATCACAGACAGGAACTAGATTGCTGTGTACATGAAGGAAGTCTTGTTTGATTTTGAATTTAAATGAATCTTCATTATTTGGAGCGATTTGTTTCTTCCTGGCCAATCTATATAATTTCTGTCAATTCCATTTAGGGAAATGTAAGTATTTTTAAACACCTGCTGTTTGAATTTGCTAGTTTGTTTGTTAATTGTTTACTTTTTTTAACTTTAATGCATTATTGAATTCTTAGTTTTGGCTTTTAATTTTTTTTTTCGTTGAATAAGACTGTTACTGTTTATTATGTTCTTTGTGTAGAATATAGATCCATTTTTAAATTTAAGAACTATCTTTAAAAAATTCTTCATTCTTCATTGGTATTTTCAGTCCCCATTCCGAGGCAGCCAACGCTCCTGTTGACCCCAAAGAGTACTGGAGATTGTATGTCGGTGTGGAGAGAATCAGGTATTTGGTAATTTGTATCTTACTGATTATTCAAAAATAACAGTGAAATTATTTCACCGTAAAGTTTTGTTGTCTCCGTTTGTTTTAACGTTTTCATTATAAATGTGTGGATCATTATATATATGTGGAATCTGCATTATGGAATTTTTTTTCAGAATTCCTGAGTTGGTTTTCCAGCCCTCCATGATGGGCCTGGACCAAGCAGGATTGTCGGAAACCATCAATTTTGTTTTGAAGAAATTTTCTGATGCTGAACAAAGCAGATTAGCCCAGGTAATAAGGATTAACTATGTCAACTAATTAATATAACTCCAATTAATGCCCTTGGTAATAAGTTTGTATTATGAAGTTAAGAAAACTATACTTCCTAATCCGATTCTATAGTTTAACATTTTTGTGTTTAAAGTGTCATGTCATTAAATTGAATCTCATGTGTGTCTGATGTATTTCTATTGGGTCTACACATAAGGGAGGCTAACAGAATATGTTCAAAATAGCATTACAAATAAATAAGATGATAGGGCTTTGCATCCTATATTTTTGCACTGATAAGGCTGGAGATGGCAGGCTATCTGAGGCAGGGACCATGTGGTGGGTGTGCATTGGTCACATAGGTTGAAACTTCCAACTAACGAAGAGTTGCCTCACTGGAGAATAGAAATTAATGAGAAAATATGATAATCTTAAAGCTCTAATCTTAATCTTTAACTTATTTTCAGTATATCTACTTGACTGGTGGTCCGTCCAGTTTTCCCAACTTCAAAGAGAGGCTAGAACGTGACTTGTTATCTCTTCGACCATTCCAGTCAACGTTTTCAATCTATTCCGCCGCAGACCCCATCTTAGACAGTTGGTACGGGGCTCGCAAGTTTGCGCTACAACCCGGGTTACAAGCCTACAGTATCACGAAAGAGGACTATATGGAAAAGGGGGGTGAATATCTTAAAGAACATGTGACCTCCAATAAATACTACTCTACGCCGATCGTTCTGGCTGACAAGAGCGCTGCTATGGAAACGGAAAATAGTTGAAACTTTATGAAATTACTACAATGTGTCTAGAATATTGGCTATTCTTTTTCTAAAGTACTGGAAGGATTATTTCTGAGAGTTCCAAGTGAAACAGAAGGAAAATGGAAGGATTTACCTGCCCTCAAGTCAAGTTACATAACTGTATTAACTGTTATACATCTTGTGCCATTGGTAATGACTTATTTTGCTGCAAAGAGTCCTGGTTGAAACGGAAAATTTTCTAAACTTTTGAAATGACTGCTTATTCAACAAGTTTTCTGCTTATTGAATTGTGCAAGAAAACAAAGAAGGATTTCAAAGGATTATTTATGGTCATGGAAGAAACGTGGAAGGATACTTCAAAGAATATGCGACTTCTATTCCGGATTCATTTGCGACTGTCATGGCTGATGTAACTAATAACAGTTCAGAAATGGAGAACCTAATTACTGTAATTTGTAAAGGCAGAAAAAGACAGCTATTGTTTGAAGCAGAAAATATTTGGAAAATTATCCACTGACTGAATTGTATTTGAAGACTGCTAAGACTAAATTTGGGAATGGAAGTAATTGAATACTTGTGAATGAATAAGAATGTCATCAGCTTTTTGAATTGTTCCGCAAGGACTGTTTATGCTCAATATTGAAAATTTTAGACACTAAAAAAATACAAGAACAATACATTTTCAATAATTCAAACGTTGCTTACTTGGTACTTTGTGTACAATTCTAGCATTTTGAGAGACCTTTTGCCATGGATGTAAAAAGTTTTATTGTCACGAGTCTCTGACCAGCGATGTTGTCGTAAATAAAGTTATGGTAAGAAATCTGGTATTAAATTGTGACCAAATCTGAATTTACCAAATCTGAATTTTCCAGACTGGTTCAAACCAATAATGGTGCAAATTTTATAGTTTTGAAATAAGATAATATTGAATATTTGAAAACTGATTATGATTTACTGTCTCTTTGTTGCTGGTAGATCTCATGTTAATCAAATCATGTTTCTTTGTTGTATTTATGACTTACACATGTACATATATGAACTATTTTGTGAAGAATATAATTTTGTACTGAAAAGAAAAACTGCTATCTGGTTGTTGTAAAGTATATTTTATCACAAATTGCTTCAAATGCATTAAATTCATTGACTGATACATCCAGCATCAGGCATATAATATCATATAGAAAGGTATTACGCACAAAGTTTATAATTAACCATAATAAATGTTATAATGGAAATTGCATTTCTCACAAATCTAAAACTAGAATAGCATTTATAAATTTATATTTTCTCAGAATGCAAATTGAAAATACTAATGGATTTCATTACTTTTGAGTATCACAGAAAAATGGGCAACTTTAAATGCATGTATTGCCCTAACTTATTTATAAAAGAGGAAAACAATTGCATAAATATTTAAAGTAATTAAAATTATCATCACAGAATCGCAGATTACTTTCCCAAATAATTGAAAGCCCATGTTTGTAAGTCAAATTATGAGACATTTTCGTATCCTTGTAAAGTTACAATTAAAAATTAATTGACATCTCTGCATTTGAAAATATACCATGTATGGTAATAACTCAAGATGCTGCCGTTTCAACTGTAAATGGCTTGAAATACAGTGTCATATGGCAGAGTATTTCATAAACAGATGCTTTTTGCCCTTAGAGAATATATTGGAATTGTAATATTGCTTTGTTAATTCGGTCAGGACATGGGTGAAAGCCGAACAACTGCAAAAGTCTTTTTAACAACATATAAATGCAGAACAAAAAATATGCAGTTCTGAGTTTCAGTAGTCCCTGCATTATAAGAGCACTCCTTCCGCAGTTGCGAAGTGGTCTCTCGAGAGGGTGTAATAGTCTCTCCTGGTGGTCACTTGCAAGAAGTCTTATAACAAAGGCAGTCTTATAACGCAGGGCTCACTACCAGAGTTTGATAAACGGACAGAGAAAAAAAAGCAAACTTTAAATTTTCCTTAATCAAACTTAAGCTATCTTTTGGTCAACAGACGAACCATAATAAATTCCAAAGTTCAACAAAATGCAAATTATTAACAATGCAGTCAGTTAAAAAAATATAACAATGTATACATAGTATACATACAAAATTTAGCTTTTCACTATGTGCAAGTTCACATCAACTGGGGTCAATAGGGAGATTGTCTAGAGGGCAATTTTGAGAAGAGTTCGTGAGCCACTGGTCAATGCATTGAGTATGGAAAATATGGCCGCAAGGGAGATACTTTCGTTCTTCTCCGATGGTGTAACGGTCCATACAGATTGTACAGGCTTCTTGCGTGTCTTCTGCGGTAGCTTTGTCAGTCACAAGGTTTTCTAGCAGTCCCTTTTGAACAGTTTTTGGAGCGACTGTCTCGTCCAATCGAAGCAATAGTTCGTAGTCTTCTGGGGTCAGGTCTCGTTCTTGGATATTGATCAAAATGTTGACGAGATTAGCGTCCAGCTCATTATCTGCATTATTTCTGTTTAGAGCGTACCTGGAAGCAATTGGGGGATCACTGTTTTAGAACTTTAATATTTGGAAAATTTCAAGCCGATTTCTCAAACAAATGTTGATGTAATTATCATAGCAGCATAGGGGGTTTTAAGTCAATGATCTAACTCATAATATACATATACTTAAGTTATTAATAGATATAAATGATTTGACATTATACTTAAGGGCCCCTATGGTAATTATGTGCTTAAACATGAATTTCTTGAGAAAATGATAAGTGTAACAGCCACTGAATAGTCACTAACTCACTATATTAATAAAATCAATTGAGGTTAGTGGTACATACCTTGGAGGAGGATTGTTTCTAGCATTTGGTCTGTCAGGGTTATTTGGCCATTGATTTCTTGGTGCTGGGGCATACAGAGGTCTATATACATCGGCGTAAATCAGACCTGCTCTGTCGATATCTCTGAGTGATCTACTTGCTATGATATTTCTTCTTCTAGAAGTTCCTTCACATTTCAGTGTTTCCAAAACTCTTCTGTTTACATAGACACTTTTCAATGTGGTGTACACACTTTTGTTATATCCAAGCTTCATTTTTTTCGCTCTGTGGCTCTTTGTGAATTGCCATTTCTTTTTGTTTCGCAGTCTTTTGTCACCATTGAGCCCTTCGAAAGGCTCCATCTTTTTGAAAATCGTATCACTTATTCTCTCGAGCATTTGTGCTGCTATTGTGTTTTTGTAATTGCACGATTCCGAATTAAATTCAGAATCATACAAGTCATAGTTATCTTTTTGGCGATTTCTTTTTCTTGGTTTTCTTTTGGTAACTTTGACTTCTGCAGGTTCGGATGTCACATCAGTTTCCTTAGGTGCTTGAAGATTTGGTTGCTTGTTTTCTTGAGTATCATCAGTTGGTTGCGTTGCATCTGTTGTTTTCTGATCAATAGAAATACAACTGTCATCTGCCTCTTGCTGTTTTAATTGTTCATTCTCAAATTTTTCCAACTCTTTCTCCATCTCGGTCAACATCTCCACATCTGTGCATTCTAGTTGTCGATTAGTCAACGAGCAAAAGTCAAACCCTAAAATTGAAGATGGAGCAGGTTTCCATTTCTTCTTCTTGGGTTTGTGCTTGGAGTGCTTGTGTGTGAAAAAGTTGAACTTCATGTTTCTAATTTCTTTTGTCAATTCATCTGATGACTCTTCTGAGTTTACCATGTTTGCTTTTACCTCTGCAATATCTGGTGCTTTGGTTGTTTTTTGCTGTTCTGGAGCCTGAGGTCCTTCATTTGCTGTTTTCTGTCCTTGGTTAACGCTGACTTTAATCTCTGGAAAGTCACTTTCGTATGTTGCAAGTAATTCATTTGTGTCTTCTGTGATTAATTCCAATTCGCTGTCACCAATAAATTGAATCTCAAGAAAGTCACCTTGGACTTTGAGATTATCTGTTGTGAGATTATCTGTTCCACGATTATCTGTTCCGCTTGATTGAGCTGAGTCTTCCTTGTTTAGGCTTGCTTCGTCAATACTTATATCTTCACACTCAGTCTTGGCAAATGGCCCGACTGGATCAGTTGAAGGCCTCTCTTGAGTGTCAATATCCATGTTTTCAGGCTTATCTATAATTTCCCAACCCTCTAGTTCTGCAGGTTGTGTTCCCATGATTGTAGTTTCAACGATTTCTCCTGGGGTTGCTTCTATAACTTCATGTCCAGTTTTTTGTGTGGAAGTTTCTAGTTCTGCAGCTGCAGTTGCATCATTGGGCATACTGTCCTGAAATTCGCCAAAAAGTTCCAGAGCATTCACCAAAACTAATGTAAAATCTCCTGCAATGCTCTCTATGACGATTAAACCCTCCTGGGTTGGTGCTGGTTCTTCATGATTAATTTCACCAGCAATGGAGCTGTCAAATTCCTCTGAAATGCTCCTGGAATTAATATCTGCTGCCATGTCTTGATTTTACTGTTGTTGCTGCTCCACTCTAACTATTGAGATTGCACAAGTTCCCAGGTATTTATTGGTGTCTGGGTTGCTTGACAGTGGTGCAATGACAGCAGCTTGTGTATTACAAGTAGCCATGTGCTTTTGTTTATGTTGTGAAATGACATCAGTGTTCTGCGTTCTGATTGGCTGTTTGGGCAACAGGTGCTCCCTCTGGGAATACACATTGTCATTCCAGAAGCGACCTCTTGTTGTCAAATATGTCAGATTGATAAAAAGGGCTTCAGTTTGTAGATTATCTAAATTTATTGTCATATTTTCTGTTGAATAGCTTCGTTGTTCATTACCACAAAGAATTAGTCAAATTGATAACTGAATTGCTTCAAATTGAATAAATTCCTGGAAACCTGGTGGATTAATTTGATACTAAAATTCAAGATGGAAGCCGGTGGTGGACCTCTGAGATTTCCAGCCGGTAAGAAATGTGATTTAGTTAAAAAGTTCAATTGAAACTGCTACAAAATCATCTTGTATTTGTTGTACATGTCGTCGTGGTTCTTATGACACAATTGCCATTTGCATGCATGCATTGTAAAGCTGAAAAATTACAATCTTTCTGCAACTTTCACAATCTCAAAATTTGCAAAAAAAGGAGGGGGACCAAAAATGTGGCCAAATTTTAAAAGGCCCTGAAAGGTTGATGGGAGGTGAGGGAACTGAAATAGATTGCTATCTGTCCACATATGCTAGTACTTGGATGATGCAGCACCGTCGATTACGACTAGCTACCAGGGTACCGGTAAACTTATAATTTAATGTTCGCAGAACTTCAGAAGAGACCCTGCTCTGCTAAACATGCTAAAGTCTGAAGAAGTACATCAAAATGTTCAAAATATTAAATGATAAAATAACATTCTCCCCATTTTATTTGTAAAATACAGTATTACTTTGTTGCAGCTCAAGATATCAACCTGGTGCGACGACCCACTCCTGCCCCTGGGCCTCGAACCCCTCAACCCCGTACAGCCTCGCCCCCTCCCAACCCCCCTGCCGCTACTCCAGGGGTCGTTGATCCATCTAATCATGAATTTGTCAAACCAAAGAAAGAGGTCTCTACTGCTGTTGACATTGACAAATGGGAAAAATCAAATGTAAGTTTGACAGATTCCTAAGGTTTACAAATCAGTCCTATCATGAAGGATATCAAGTAACATAGTTTTCCTTCATTGCAGGCATACAGGGACCTCATAGGTTTCATGTTGGCTATGAGTGAATCAGTGAAAGGAAAGACATTACGACAGGATATTCACGTTTCTGAGGTAAATTTGTGCTTCGGATCAAATTTAATTAAAGATCTGACAGAGATTTCATATTTTTAACAAGGTATTTGAAATTTTGAATTATGATATTATTAAATTACCGGACATATATAGTATTAATTATTTATCTCCTTTCACAGACAGTTTCTAAATTTGTGGACCTTTTGAGTAAATTGGACACCTGGATAGATGAGACCCCTCCCATTGACCAACCACAGAGGTTTGGAAATAAAGCCTTCCGCAACTGGTTTGACAGATTGAAAGATGTGAGTGTTTGGCATCCGCATTAAATTTGTGGTATAGTTATAACTTAATAAGCAATGTCTACTAAACTATTATAATTCATCTGTTCAAGTCTTAATGAGTTCACATTCATGATGAAATCCTTGAAAATACCAATACCTCATAACCACATGGCCAATGTTATCATAAAAATGAATCAGCTAATAATTTGTAGCCCCGAGAATATCTATTTAAAAGGTAGTAATAAATCATATATGGTTCAGTCTCATAACCTCATAGGCTACTTTTCTGTACATTACACTCGAAATGATACATAGGCTAGATTTTAAATTCGAGAAAGTAATATCTATGCAACCTCAAATAATTGTAGAAGGTGTGAAAAGTATAACTAAAATATCAGATGAGATAATTATAATAGTCTCTCAGAGTCTAAAAATACCCAGAGTCAGGATCAAATATACATTAAAATATCAGAATTTGAGGCAACAGTTGATTATGAAACTAAATTTGAATCATTATTTTTTGCTTCAGAATGCTGACGAGTTAATAAAGGAAGCTCTTGATGAAAAGTTCCATCCAGCTATTCCAGAAATAACTACCTATCTGGTGGAAAGTGTTGGAAACCAAACAAGGATAGACTATGGAACAGGTAAGAACACGTGGCTTTCTGGCAAACAAATCAAATTACAAGAAAATATCAAGGTGTGATGATCGAAGTAAAATATTTAATTTGAAGTTCTGGTGAAAAAAACTTATTTTATTCACTATTTTACAAAATATAAGCTAATATATACACTGGATAGTGATAGCAATCAGTTGAATTTCGGTAATCATTGGTTTGGAAAATCAACAAATTGGTCTATTAACTAAATATTTTGACAGGTTTATAAATTGATTTATCTATTACAGGTCATGAGTTGGCATTTGTGGCATTTCTCATCTGTTTGTTCAAAATTGGAGCATTTGTTGAGGAGGACAGTGCTGCTGTAGTTCTCAAGTTATTTAATAGGTTTGTACCTGCTATATTGTTGTACTGAGGTTTTATCTTTTTCTTTAATTTTTTGCTTTCTAAAATTTGTAGTGTGCTCCTTGCATTAGAATTTTAGAATTATTATATTAGTTTATTGTTCCTGAATTTGCGAAGTTATGTGAACATTTAAGAAGTTTTTCGTTTACATAACGTGAATTGACTTTCACTTAAAATAATTTTAAAATAATGTGAAAAATATTTCATTTAACTGACAGGAAAAAACTAAAGTAATATAATTATTATTATAATAAAGTTATTGTCATTGTCATTGTAAATAAATTTTTAATCTGTGACAAAAATAAAAGTATCACTTTGAAATCTAAGAATTTAATAATTTCTGAAACATAATATTCTAGTAAAGAAATGTTTCATAAATCTTTTTATAAGTCAATAAAGTATTTCACTAGTATCTCCTGGTCCTGCTCTCCGTAAGTGTATTCATTCATCTCTACTGCATTGTAATTCAAGGTATATGGTACTTGTGAGAAAATTGCAGACAACATATCGCATGGAACCAGCGGGCAGCCAAGGAGTGTGGAGTCTTGACGATTACCAATTCATTGCTTTCATTTTTGGTGCTGCACAATTAATAGGTCAGTGAAAATTATATACTTTATGTGTGCCCTACTACAGGCATTTTACTTAAATTTAAAGACATACATGTTCCACATCCCTCCCGAATTGTTTTAAGATAGTTTTGACAGTAAATTATTTAAAAAAAAATTTTTTTTACATTAAAATCTACATTAGAATCTACTGCTGTGGAAAATATCTGAACAGTCGTCTTGGGCCTATGGGTTTCTTTTTGCTGTTTTCTGACACACCTGGGTTTAAATTTCAGATCATCCGAAGTTGAAACCTAAGTCATTCGTGAACGAGGATTATGTACGGTCATTTTCGAAAGATTTTATGTTTATGGGCTGCATTCAGTACATCATGGAGGTAAACACATTTAAAGATTTAACAATACTACACATACAGTCCGAGCGATCAAAATGTAGAATTCCTGAAAAATAGTAGGTCTTCCTGACCGATGTCTCCAGATATGCATGGGGGAAGGTTACTGGTTAGTCTAGTGGTAGCGTGCTAGGCTGCCAATCGCTGAGTCCAGGGTTCGAATCCAGCTCTTGCCGGGTCACCTCAAATGGCCGCTATATTGGACTGCAGTTTCAATCATCCTTGGCCTCATTGCCGTGTCCTCCTCATGTCCTTATTAGCCAACCAAGTGCATAAATACAGGACGTAAAGCTCCACTCATCCATCCTGTAATTTCAATCATCCTCTGCTTCTTTGTTGTGTCTTCCTGTGTCCTAATTGACTAACCATAGTATGATAAATAGAGGACGTAAAGACCCATCAGCCATCCATCTGATGTATTTTCCCTTTTTTTTCAGGTCAAAACAGGTCCTTTTGCTGAACACTCGAACCAGTTATGGAACATTAGTGGCGTCGCCTTATGGAATAAAGTTCACTTAGGCCTTATCAAGATGTACAAAGCTGAGGTTGGTGTCTTAAAATTTTCTACATATTTTTTAATTCCATTTCGCATTTTCTATACTGACATAGTCATTTAAAAAAAAGTAGCCTTCTGGATTTTTCACAGATGTATCGTAATGCGTCAAATATGCAATTTGACTTACAAAATTATACTTATTGTATTTTAATTTTTTCCAGGTTTTAAATAAATTCCCGGTTATCCAACATTTCCTATTTGGGTCCCTATTATCGATTACTCCAGCAACATAGCATTGTTTTTTGTTACATTTGATACATGTATGTTTTTTATTTGACTGTTTCATTGACTATTTATTGTGTAATTTGCTATTTATAAATTTGTAATTCCTGGCTTTTCGCAGTGCCAATTATCAAGAGAAAATTTTTGTCAGTGGCTTATCACCAGCTGCTCATTTTTCAATTCATTCTTGGGAGAACTGCAGGGTGCCCACTCCTCCTATATTTCCTATAATTCCTATGTTTTTTTAGCCTCTTATAATTTCCTATGTTTTGGAAGAATTCCTATAAATTCTTATATTTATTAGGTTTCAAGATATTTCACACGTTTATGCACGATTTTGTGTGCAGTACAAAGTTTTAGCATCTTTTTTCACCCGATCTATATGAAGTTTTAGGCAAGTTTTGTCCTAGACATAAACTTTTCGGCTTATCATGCTTATGAAGGAAGTCATTCCGCATAATCCGCAATGTGCCGATGGTTACGCTGCCGAATAATTCCTATATTGTCCTATTAAAGTAGGTAAAATCCTCCTATATTTTATCGTATAAAATTCCTATATTCCTATAACATTTCATGCGATGTAGGGTGGGCACCCTGGAACTGCTTTATATTTAATTATTTCAATATACATCTTATGTTTGCTTTGCACTATGTAATTCTTGAGGTGTTGATTATACGCAAAAAATTGTCAACGAAGTTAATGATTGTTATCCATGAAGCCGGTGAATTACAGTTGTACATTCTGTATAGGAAGTCTGTATTGAAAATGAAATTTAATGTCTGCTCAGCAGTAAAGAAATTTTTTAAAAAATTTGCTTTTTGAGTAGTTCTATCTGAAAATGATGTATCTCATAACGAAATTGCCGAGGTTTCTTTGTAGAAATGAAAAGCTTCATCAGAAAGCTGTGAATTTTATCCTCTATTTTCTGCTAAACAATATGGTGTGGACATGATGTCGATATTTCTTCCCGATGACTTTGGATCGGGTGTTTCCAACTCCGATTCAATTTTGCAATAAATCAATGTGTTTGGTCATGCATTTGTATCTTTCATTCTGTTCAATCCAGACATTTGAAGATATTTGAATGCTGGTTTCAGGTTTTTCTCTGATCATTTCTTCATTGCCTGTTGCTTGTAAAATAGAATCACTTCATTCTGCATTTCTCTGTTTTCATCTTCTGCAAGGGGAGGCTAGCTCGGTCGGTAGTATAGGTACAGGGCTGCCAAACGGATCCCAGGTGCCTACCAAGTGTGTAAATTTATACAGTATAGGCTATGATTACTCCTCATCATTGATTTGAAGCCCATAATTGGGCATTTTAAAAAGCAACAACAAATTGAAATTTGAGGAAATCCAATTCAACAACCAGCAAATCATTTCGATCAATACACAAGCCCACAGTTGGGCATCTTAAAAGGCACCTACAAATTGAAATGCGACAAAAAACTATTCAACCACCAGAGAATCATTTAGATTAATTCACATACCCAAATGGGCATTTTAACGGACTACAACAAAATTTAATTTGAAGGGACTCAATTCAACAACAGCAAGTCATTTAGATCAATTCACATGCTCACAGTTGGGCATTTTAAAACTGACAACAGACTAACTAAAACAGCTCAGCCCCGTTGTGCCAGCAGTGAGGTCACAATCTCTGGTTAACAACAGACTGAAATTTCGGAAACTCAATTCAACAACCAGAGAATCATTTTAATTAACTTGTAGCGGAATTTGAGGGGTCTCAAATCAAGTAACAGAATAATTTCGATTAATTCAGACATTATATCGAGCTGAGCATTTTAATAGGCAATTTGAAGATGACGCCAGGGAGGTGATGGATTAAATAAAGCAGAAGATAACAAACAAGAAGATAATGTTAAAGTCAAAGACGAGTATTTCTTTCGAGATATTTCAGTTTATTCAACCACAATATTATCACAGCATTTTTCATAAATTCAAGGAAAAATTGCTCCATTCTTAGTCAAGAATTATCTGCTATCAAACATCAAGCAGAATAATCAGAAGCTGCACATTGCCTAATTGGTAATTATCATCAGAAGCATTTTGGTTGGTCTTTTCAATTCACAAGACGAGGTCCCTGCTTCAAATCTGTGCCCGACCCGAGTAGGATTCATAAGGAGTCTTAAGTGACAATGTACAATTCATGAATGGGAAATGACTCCATAAGGCAAGTTTTACGAGTGGCCTAACTTCTCACGCTGAGTCAGATCTATTCAGATGGAGAGACACCCCACTAAGACTCCCTTTGCAATTAATCGACAATGACTTGGCACTCAAGATGACTGCATTTAGCACTTTGCACTCCGAATCGTCTCAGACGCAGCATTGAAATGCGAGCACTGAGACTGAATGTGCACAATATTAAGCTTCCAATCATTTATTTGAAGATGCACTCCAGATACCAGCACTGAGATGCCAGTATTAAAGATGCTCATACTACTTAACCACTCCAGAGGCTCTCACACACACTTGGATATATATGCACTTACAAATGCTTTGAGATGCCTACACTCGCTCAGACACCATTCTAAGCACTGAACTCGCTGAAGATGGCAGCACTCCGCACTACCCACTCAAGACACCACCACTCATCAGATGGCAGCACTGAATGCCTTCATTCCAATTCCATCCCCACTTTTCTCGGCCGCTCATTCTCCTGCTCCATTCTCACTCATTACTCTTTTCTGCTCGGCCAGCAGGTAGTTTCCAGACCTCCGCAAGATTTCATTGTTTACACCAATGATGAAGTGAAGGAATGAATCTTCTGAAATTGAAGATTACACGATTTAACATCACATAGGGCATGACTCAGATACATGCAGAGTCCGCGAAAAGTACTTTTGACACACAGGACATTCGGGCAGGTAGATTTGGAAGGTTACCTGCCCGAATGAAATCTTATCAGCCCGAAATTCCAATTTCGAAAATTTAAACCAGTTGCTTGGAATTGTACTTTCCAAAATATGAAGTTACCCTGAACCCTCTTAATAAAGTCTATCAACCTTTATATGGGCGCCCAGAACTGGGCTTAGAGGGCTGCACTTACCATATCTATGTCTATCTATAGATCTATCTCTTGACCCATTGAGGCTAATAAGACCTTCATTATATATAAAATTTCAAAAACTCTTGCATTTGGTTATTAACTTAATTATAATTGATCCCAAGCTGTATTGAATAATTGGTGGTGTAAATTACTGGCTTACTGGAAACCCGCCAGGACCTCTGCTAACATCATGTCATGGCTAATTGTGGCCACCTTGCAGGGCCTCAAATCTTGATAGATAGATATACATGTAGGGCCTATACTAGCTGATGCTGAACATCATTAATTGCAATTTGCTGAGGTGTCGACTCTTGTTATATCTGATTGCAATCCATGTGACACTCCTGAGTCCAATTTGAGTCATTGATGTTTGTTAATTGCACTGGAGTCTTCAAAGGCCTGTCCTGATTGCTTTGACTGGACTATCGTCTCTATGACTCTTGAGCATAACTGTCGGACATTTGGGCAGGTAACCACTATATTTTTGCCGGTCATACGCAATTTTTGCCGGTTTTGACCGGCAAACCGGCACTTTTCGCGGACTCTGGATACATGTACTTGATTTTTTAAATTTTTATTATTATTATTTTATTTTTAACCGGCCCAGGCCGTTTTTAGAGGGGGTCTGGAGGTGAGAGGGGAGAGTAAAAGGGGAGTGAAAGGAAATCGTCTGCTCATATTGAGATTGGTATTTTGCCTGAAACTTGGTAATTGGTCTAAAAACTGTGTAAATTTTTCATATTAGCGTTTATACCTGACTCAAGGATAGTTCTGCCATATTGTTATTTTGTCAGTTTCAGATTTTTTTTGCATGGAGCATGTCAATGTTTTTTCCTTCAGTGTTACAATGTTTACATTGTAGCCTATATGCACCACCAACAGATGACACCACAAAAAATTGATGCTACATGCAGCCTCCTAGTGTTAAATATTTGCAGCACAGAGCTGAGCCAAGACATAGACTTGATTCTGTAAGTTGACTCAGTTCTTGGCTGAGCTGAGATTGCCTGATTCTCATTAGGCAATACAAATCATAGCCAGGTGAGTCAATGAGACTTGGCCACTTGCTGATGATTGAGTTTGTTTCAGTTTGTTTAGTCTTGGTGACAATTACTTCAAATTGTCATCCCTAATAAACCAGACATGCCAGAGGAAATTAATCATGTTAATTCACTAAAGTGCAAGAAGCTTAATTTACTCTTTTAGAAAATGGTCATTATGTGGATACTTTCTCTGAATTTGCATTAAAGGACGAGGACCTGGTATAAAAGCAACCTGCAAAGTTACAAGTTAAACTCCGTAATAATTCCATATTTTCCTTAATTTCTAAGAAACATGAACTTTTAAAAACCAGAAATAGCACTAATTGTGCAAAATTATACAATAAAACGAAATATGTGGAAATTGTATAAATAGAACATATCTCATTGTACTTCATTGTTTTTGAAGAGGTATGGGACATGTTTATTGCTTGGAGGTTGGACACAGAATGACCATGGTTTCCACCCAACCTGCTTTTATACTAAGTCCCCGTGCTTTAAGGCATATTGTTCAGCTTCATGGCCCAGGTTCAATTTCAAGTATTAATCAATGACAAATAGGCCTACAGACTATAGTAACAATGTAAGTTATATTTATAACATCAGCATTAATGTGAAAGTGAAGTGAACAGCTGAAGGTAGCGTCTAAATAGCCCACGCTGCTGCGTATGGGGGTGTAAACACAAAATCTCTCACTCTCATTTTCACAAATGCACACACAAATTTCCTCAATTTTCCAACTGACATTAAATCAATGTTGAATCGTTTCTGGTGTTATAAATGACAATGGTGTTGGCCTATGTGGAATTCAAGTGGATCAGATGCCTCTTGGTAGATCAACAAAATCTATCTTATTCAAGACAGGATATAGAAGACATTGCATTGAGACTTTTCCTACATTTTCATGTTGCAACAGTTGTTTGTTAGGTGTTATGCACTAAATATTATGGGCTGTAGCTGACAAATTTTGCCGTTACAACACCTTGTAAAGGATGCTTCGTCTGCCTTGTAAAGTAAGCTAACTAAGCTTCTTCTACCATTTTCTAATCTTTCAAATTCACATTGCTCATTTAAAACTTTGCTAAGGTATTTTGCAAATTTCCCGGAAAAGAAACTATTCAGTAGGGCTGCAACGGTTCACTATCTCACGGTTCGGTACGGTTCAAGGTTTGAGACTCACGGTTCGGTTTTTTTACGGTTAACTCTCAATCGCCAAATCCATACTTTTCTAACAGCCATGCATGTACATGTACCTTTATATTGCTGCAATTGATGCATCAAAACTCAAGAAGTTTATTTTTCCACAAAATTACATAATTAATAAACAATCATACTTGATATTTCAAAGGAAGACATAAAATATTTTTAATTATTTTTTAACGTCTACCAATCAACTCTTTGTTGCATCCTCATGGCATCACTTGCTATCTGGTTAGGGGAAATGCTACCTTTAATGCAATTACATTAGGCCGGTTTTGAATCCTTGGATTCTTGTTATTTTATTTCTTTTTTTTTTTGTTATTTGCTTGTTTTTAATTATTTTACATTTTAAATTCTTTCTGCTTTGTACAATTTTTTTATGTACGAATAAAGATATATATTAATATAAACCGAACTTGGGCTGAGCAAGCTACTAAAAAAACCCTAACTAACTAGTGTCTAAAATTTATATCATGTTGTCATAACTAGAGATTTGGCGCACTATGTCAAAAAAATAGAGCATAATATGTCGGCTCTGTTGGGCATCAAACAATGACACATATGCATTTTCTATTTACAACTTTAAATTTACAACGATGAACTCACCACAAAGCAAATAAATGGGTGCAAACTGCAGCACCGCAACTTCAGCATCCTTAACCTCTGCTAAGTAGGTCATGTCTGTTAAGTAGGTCAAGAGGACACCTGGAGGTCGTTGGAATGAAAAGCCAAGAAGGAAGTAAGGTAGCAGGCCAGACGACGAAGGAACGACAACTGTCTGAAAAGGATATAATTTCATGAGCATAAAAATCCTTTTCGACAATATTCTAATATCTAAATTATAAGAAGAACTGCTCATTAGGGTGGGACTGGCGCCTCAAAGTTTTCAGATCAAACCTGACTTTTTTTTGCTAGTGAGGTTGGCATATGAGAGCATGTGTGTAAAATTTCAGCACATTCTATTTATATTTAGAGGTGGCACATTTCACTTGAAATTTATCATGTAAATCCCCATTGGCGAGACCTGAAAAAACCTGCAGAACAGCATGATTTTCCAAAAATGAGACTTAGAATCAATATTTTACGACCATTCAAAAACTATGGGGGAGGGTTTTGGGAGGGCAGTTCATAACCGCTATAATTTTGCATTTTCCACTCTTCATCTCGGCACAATGTAATGTCAAATATCAGCTGAATATGACGAAAATTACTCAAAAACACCTAAATTTTGAGATTTTAGCTCATCATAGTGGCCAAACAATATATGTTACAGCAAAATGGACGCCTGTTCTGAAGTGCCCTCCCAAAACCCTCCCCCATGGTCTTTGAATGGTCGAAAAATATTGATTTTAAGTCTCATTTTTGGAAAATCATGCTTTATTCAGGTTTTTTTCAGGTCTCGCCAGTGGGGATTTACATTATAAACTTCAAGTGAAATGTGCCACCTCTAAATATTAATAGAATTAGCTGAAATTTTACACACACACTCTTACAACTTTAACCTCACTTGCAAAAAAAAGTCTGGTTTGATCCGCCTTAGATTTCCAAAATGTGGGGTGCCAATCCCACCCTACTGCTCATCATCAAGTCATTTCAAAAGCAGATAACCTCTCTGAAAACGTAATGCAATTAAGCCAATACCATTGCCTTCCGTAGACTTACTGGTACAAATTGGTCAATATCTAAATTAAAGAGGCCTAATTTTAAAAAGTACCATCTCAAAGAGTAGTCATTATGCGGTGTTGTACAAGCCTCTGTTGCATACATCCAAAAGTAAGACAGCTATTAGCCACCAAATTCCAAAGAAGCAGCTCATACAAGTTCACATTTCTGTATTTACCTTGGAAAAGAGCCTCATTAATACAAAGACAATTCCGGCTGAGAATCGAGTAAAACTCTCGTAGATGGCAAACAGACAATGGTCGCCTTCTTCAGCATTCTAAAAAAGAACATTTTGCACCCTTAGAACAAAAATAACAGCAACGTAGAGTAAATCCAAATAAGTGCAATGAATTTGATCAAAACTGGACCACTGAGTATAGATACTTTTAAATTTGGATTTTTTTTTATTTAGTCAACGAAAAAATGACAATTATCTCAAAAAAGCCTGATATAAGGCTAGTAGAAGAAAAGTAAATGAGCAATTTAAGAATGAACCGACTTCTGCACCAATTTGGAAGTGACATGTTTGTCTACATTATTAAAAGGAAAACATCACCATTATGCTTACCTTGAGTAAAGAGACCAGTTGATTCAGCATGTGGCATTGGACTTCTGAGTAACTTTTTAGGCGAACGTTGTTTATAGTGGGAAGCAGTAAGACTTGGTCAGAATGTTCTCTGTCACCAGGGGTGATCAAATGAACCTACAAATAACACAGATTTTAATCATTTTATATTTACCAACTTAAGCATACTGAATTACTGATATAGACGTAGAACACTTTATACAATGTTAAGACTTTGTCTTCAAATCGATCCTATAGTTTTAAAAAGAGCAGCTCTTTCTTTTGTCAAGTACTAAAAGGCTTTGAAGTTAACCTGAAACAGGCTGTTTTCATCAGATTACTGAATTCCAAAAATCTCACTTTTTTTTCTCAGAATAATATTTATTACTATGAAGGCTTAATGGAGTTCCATAATTTTGTGATGATCTTACAGCACAAAGGTCTCAACTTATGAAAGCTCTGGTGAATCAGAAGTTCAGTTGTACTCTGAAACCATCACATAGTAACAGCATATATATGCTCATATTTTACAGTTTGAACTGATCATCACCATTTCAATAGGGTACCAACCTTTCTACAGAATTCCTTCTCCATCTTCGCAACAATAGATGCATTATTGGACGTCGGACATTTACTGGTATCATCATCCAAACTGAGCAAAGCTATTCTCTCTTCCTTTTCCTCTTCATCCATCACAGATTCTCTTCTTTCAAAGAATGTCGTTTCAAAAATGGATTTCAGGGAGGTCAAACATGGTGCAATATCTACTTCTCTGCTCTCAGAATGACTCAGGAGACTGGTGTAGCGTTTAAGAAGGGGCCCGTCGCAAAACTTGGATGATAAGACGTCTTGGTATTGCTTGCCGGTCACTACACGCCAGTAGGTCATCATATCACTGGTGAGATACACCTTCTGCAAATTGAATGAAGAAAATAATGAAGAACTTGAATGGATGAATGATTGAGGCTTAACGTCCTGTATTTATGCACTTTGTAGGCTAATTAGGACAGGAGGAGGACACAGCAATGAGGCGAAGAATGATTGAAACAAATGAAGAACTTGGAAATAATTAATTAATTAGCAGATACTTTTTTCTTTGCAAGAGACCTCCAGTATTAAGCGGCTAATAGTTGCTTTGGAGGTGAGGTGTCCTCCCATTCATGTAATGCTTTTCACATTGTGTTAATCTCAATGTATATATATTTCATGCATTTCATGAGAAAAAATTTCTTGAGTCTTCAGTCTATTAGCAACAGTGACGATGCATGTCATCAGACTGGCCAGCCAGCAATTTAAATGTGGGATAGCGCAGCAAGACTACAGACTCCCAATCAACATGATTAAACATTGAATTTTCCAGCTTTATGTACAACAAAAATTAGCTTCTCTGCATCTGACAAAGTAATCAACAAACCTCAAAGCTGGGACAAAATCCTTCCTCCACAGGGAGTATTTCCATTCTGGCGATTTGTTCAGCCCACGTCAGTGCTAATTCCTTCTGTCGGTGGTTATAACTGCCCACATGCCTCAGGACACGAGTCTTGTTGTTGTTTCCAGACCAGGACTTCTTGCGACACTTTTACGGCAAAGATTAATGTCAATGTGATACGAGAGGACGAAATTTAACAAATTCAATTGACGGATTCAAATCAAAGTTTGTTATCATAACTACTCAATGTACACACTCAGGAAGCATCAGATTGATCATTGTGCGGTCGAGTCTTCTGACACACAACTAAATTCAGTTCTATTCAATATCCATGACTCATTGAGAATATCTTTTTATCACTCTCAAAATTTGTTCATGTCTGCTTAGTGTAACATTTCTGAAGACAGTCACTACCAAATTCACAGATTTAACAGTTTAGCCTTTTGCACGATGAAAATAATCTGATGCTCCAATAAAACGTTACTCAAATATTTTTCCACCAAACAGTGTCTTCAAATATAAAAGGAAATAGAACAAATCAGAATGAGGCTAAATGAACTATTCAGGAACTAACCTTGCCAGAGGGCGCCACACTCTGCCAGAGAGGGAGAGTCTTCACGTTGAATCTGCTGATGAATGACAAAGCGCAACACCTTCTCGTTTGCTCAATCTTCTGTTGGACTTCTCCGTTCATCTTCCCGTGGAGGCGTCTGTTTTCTTCTATTGTCTGCAGTTGGAATTTGGCAAACAGTCGGACACATTCTCTGTGCTGGGCCACAAAGTCTAACGGCAGGTCATCTCGGTGGAATAATGTCAGTGCTTCCTTTCCTAAAACATAAAACATTGTAAATACACTGGTAAAATATAGCAATGATTCATAGCTTTAACCTACCCCCATCAAGACATCAAAGTTTGTATATTAGGAGACGACTGTCATGTTGATTTATTCAGAAATAACATGGGTGAGGGTACTAAGGTTTAGATCCTGTATTTGTGCACCAGCAATGCTTATTAGACAGGCAGGAACCACAGTAAGGAGGTGAAGTGAACTCTAGGCACAGGATGAAACATCTGTCTAACATGGGTTACCTAGAAATCGAACCTAGGTCCCAGACATTAACAGCCCTGCCACTGAGCTAGGCCCAAGAGTAGACCCCTCAAATAACCAGATTTAAGAGAAAACTTTCCATTCTTATAAATTCCCAATTAGAGCCCTCATTAACAATGTCCCAGGGATCCAGGACAATAGAAATACATAGAACGGACATGAGGCTGTATGATGCCACCTCAAGATGAGGTCACCAAATCCGCCATTTTGGAACTGCCCTGAGACATGACGTCACAATAGACTCATTATGATGTGACGTCATGCCATTGTTATAAGTGACATCACTGTTATTGGTGACGTCACGATACCATTGTTTCAGGATACAGGGCAGTTCCAAGATGGTGGATTCGGTTGCTTCATCTGCCAGAGCCTCATGTCTGTTCTATGTATTTCTATATCCAGGACAATCATTTACCTAGGGTTGATCGCAGGAGCATTTTCTTTTCATCTTCAATTCCTTTGAACTCCAAACAAACGACATAGACTTCAGAGTTGCCCGACTTGCTGGTTGCTGGTTTAGTAACGCATACCTGGAAATGGAGAAAAAATTATAAGGATTGATCCACAAACTTACAAAAAGACCCTATGCACAGTTGTAATTGGGCAGTACATAGTAATTTGGAAGGGTAAAGGACAGTGAAACAACATTTAATAACATGACATTTATTCCAAGCTATGCAAACAGCATCTGTTTGGCAGACTCAAAAATTTCTGAGAGCAACAGAATTTTTCATTAGTTGATGATTGCATCTTTAACATGTTTAAGAGAGGTGTGGATCCTACTTCCCCCCCCCCCCAATTTGGGTACATGATCAAAAGTTTTTTGATATTTGTCCTCTTTTTTCTTGAATATAACTTACCCTTTTAAAAATGCAGTTGAGCAAGTAGATGAGACTGAAGGAGCAACTTTCAAAAAGCGTAAACGTCTTGAGAACCAAAGTGCCCCCTGGTGATAAAATGTGCAGCGCCGCAACAGCCTCCGCCAGGTGGAGAGGAGAGGTGCTGCCCTCTTGTTCTCCAGGATTGTTCTGACAATCGATGCTGCCATCTGCCGTGACCTACAAGAACCAAATAAGTTGGAGAGTTATTGCAATAATTAACAGTCTACAGATAATAATCATTTGGAAGGGTCAACCTTCAACAGAAGCTTATCCCTCCTAGGATGGGAAAATCAATCAACAATAATGTTACAAGTTAACAACCGTTACTAATAGTGTTGTGCCGGTTCCCGAAATTTCGGTTCGGTTTCGGTTTCACCACTACAACCGAAACTCGAACCGAAGTTCAATCTAACAACCGAGTGTTTCGGTTATCGTAAAATATCTAATTTTATTGAGAAAACGACGAAATAATTTATATATAGCAAAATGTCGATCTGTTCACTCTCCCAGACGAGCGCCATGTTGATGTATTGAATTTCTGGACCGAAAAACGATTTTGCGGACCGTGCACTGAACCGCAGATCGCAAAATCAGATGATTATCATGACCTCCGTGCACATTGCGGACCACGTGAATTGGTCTGCAACCGAAACTCGAACAGAAACCGCGGTTTCGGGTCGGAAAAAACCGAACCGAACGAAAAATATCACAACCGCCCAACACTAGTTACTAAAGAACCAATCTTCCGAACTCAAATTCCTGCAACTGGCAATTAGAATGCAATGACAATATATAGGTTTATACATCAGCTTTACATTGAAAGGGTAACAGGCATTGAGTAGAAACAAAATTGCTAAACATTCCTCATACACAATCATTATGAATCATAAAGAGCTCAAACTTGCCATGGCTCTAGCATTTATGGAGACACTCCTATGGAATGCATAGTTAAGTAATACATGTGAGTAGCACACCACTGGCAATAGACTTTAACAACAATATTACAAGTTTAGCTATTGATTGACTTACCAAATTGAAATTAACAGGCCCCAAATCCTTGAGAGTCTCCTGGATATGCATAATATTTTTTTCACTCATAATATCTCCCGTGTTGTCCTCTCCAAAAAGCCAATGGTCTAACGTCTCTCGGATGAAGCTGTCTTCTGTGATCATGGCACTCGGGTTGTTTCCTTCGTAATATGGATTCAGCGTGTTTGCTCTCCATTCCCAATGACATCTGTAACCTGAGAAACATGTATCAATAATTAATCAAGTTTAATTTTGAAATTAGTTTTGCAAAAATTGATAATAAAGGAATTCAGCAAAATATAGCAATATAACATTAATGATGTTTCTCTTAAACAAGAATCCGAGGATTCAGAGCCTGGACATGTGGATTCTTTCAAACTTTCTTTATGGCACTTTTTCTTAGATTTTTTAACAATTTTAAAATAATAAGACAGTGAAGGGAAAGTTCTCTCAAACAATTGCCTCATAGAATCACAAGCAAAAGGTGCTGTTTCTAACTTTAACACTGTCAGAAACAATCGTTTTTGCATGACAATTATCATTTTTCCGATATTTTAAGGCCAGAAGAAGGAGGGTGTGCATTTCTTGGACAATCTACATTTAAGGCCACACATAATTGATCTTTAGCTTCTCGGATCCTCTCAAGGCACTTTTTCTAGGGTCGGTCGGTAGGACAAAAAAAAAAAGGTAAAAAAAATTTTTGTATAATGTCAAAAAAATGTTTTTTCCATCGGTAGGAAATCTATTGTGTTGGCGGGTCCGCGAAGCTAAGAATCAATTATGTGTGGCCTAATGAGGACCATTATGGTATTCACAACAAACCTCTAAACATAGTGAAGTGCAAATCCCATAATATAAAGTACAAAATTGCCGTACAAAAGCCAAAAAAAGGAGATATATACCAAATGACATAAAACCTACCTTTAGATTTGATGAAGTGATTGAGACTAGAGATGAACGCTCCTGGGGCTTCGCACAAGTGGACAGTGTTTAGTTCTCTGGTATCTTGTGGAGAGGGCAGCACCGGGAAAGTGTTGATTACTTCATGAAACTTACACCAGGCTTGCGTACACAGTTCCGGCTTGCGATGTCGGCGTAAATATGATATAACCAATCCTGCGCGATTGGTGGCGCTAGTGTGCTCTTGCCACTTGTTGATATCGTAATCACTCAGCGAACATTTGGCCTGAAACGATAGTACATATATATGAACTAGCAACTAATATAATTGAAGAGGAATAGCATAACTTAAGAAACTTGTAAAAATACTATATATAACAAGTTGACAACAAACATTTTACCTAAACACGCCTTTGAAGAAAAGATACCAAAAGTTTGAATATTTGGAAGGATGGTCCAAAATGTCACAACCAAACCACAGACAATTTAGTATGATCAATGATGCAATAACGGGGCATTTACATTACATGAAGCCACGAAGTCTTGAGTCCAGCATATTCTCAAAATTTTCAATCATACATTATTTCATTTCAATCATGTAGATTAATTTTTATGTACCCTTAATTTGCATCAATCAGATTTTCATTTTAAAAGGAGTCTTTAGGTAATTGAAACTGATCTTATAAAATGTTTAAATATTACATTAAATGCCTCTGTTATAAAATTGAAAACATACAGTGCAGTCCTCTATGACAAGATCTTTACCTCATTCAGCTCCTCCTTGCACGACTGCAATGTTTCATCGGTGAAGTGGCCTCCAGGCAGCCATCGTTCTGCACTAGGCAGCTGCCAATCCGCTGAAGCCGAATATTCAAATTGGCGTTTGAACAGAGACTCCACTTCAGCCAGCACGGCTGGGTCAAATTCCTCCTCAGCTGTTTCTTGACTCATTTGTCGTTGTGGCTTCCAGCACCTTCTTCTGCCCATCGCACCGATTGTTTCAATTCTTCTCACATATGGACTGGTAAAAGAAAAGGCCAAAAATTATTTTAAAACTTTAAAAAAATTTGCTGAAAACTATCAGACGACTATCATGACCTCCGACATAAAATCTTTTCTATACCTAACTCCAGTATAGGTTCCTGTTCGTAAAATTCTAGAACTGTGCCATTAGGGCTTTTCATTAACAGGAAAAAACAAAACATCATGCGATGACATGCAAAATCATCATGAGGCCGAGGTTATTAAAAGAGCAGGGCTCAGCCAAAAGCAAGAAATTGTCTCGGTCCCTAAGACGGACGGATTAGTACGGGAGCTTGACTTCCTGTATTCAGTGGTGTCACCAAGGGTAGATCAGCAGAGCAGAGCTCAGTATCCTTCCAATCTTTTCTTGTGCAATTGCTGCATCAATGACGCAGCACGCTCTGGAGGCCTTAAATTGGGCGCAGCACTAACTGGTGGCAGTGTTTAGGAAATTTAATTTCTTACATTTTGAGCTAAGTTTCGGCTCTGTATGACCATTCTTTCTATTTTAAAAGTGCGTCTGAAGCACTCGAGGTTGATGTCTGAAGTTTTATATGTTATATTTCCTGTTTTATATGTTATATTTCCTGTTTTATATGTTATATTTCCTGTGATTTCTCCATAAATCGGCCTAATAAAATTATTTCAAGTATCCAATGTGTTTTCTAAAGACAAAAGGTAGATGCCTGTATTTTTTTTAGATTTTTCAAAGACAAAAGTCACCCCAAAACCACGTCCTAAAGATTCTGTTATTTCACCCAAGCAATGTAATGTATGTAATGTAATGTAATGTAATGTAATGTAATGTACATACTGAGCGCAGGTTGTAAAACCTCTATGCTCAGATCTTTATGGTAGAGTTGATACGGATGTGTCGGTGCTGGTGCAGTGAGGGTGTATAATACAGTCAGTTGGAATTGCTTCTTTTTCTTCACTTGCGGGGCTGGTTGCGGGACTCAGACCAGTGTCGACCTTTAGGCCGCCGAGGCTGCCACATGGTCTTAAAATTCTGCCGCTTGGTGTCACTCGCAGGGTATGGTACGCGTCAGGCCGCCGAGGCTGCCATTTCACTTACCACCTCTGTGGGTATCACACTTGCGTATACATCAATCTGTGATTCTTCCAGAACTTGTCCAGTCTTCTTTTAAAAGCTGCCATCGAAGGCGCATTTACTACGTCATGGGGTAGACTGTTCCATGGTTCTGCAACTCTGCATTTGAATGCATATTTCCTTAAATCTGTGGCTGGTCTTGTGTGGAATATTTTGAAGTTGTGCCCTCTTAGGTTATTTTCGCGGAATGGAATCTCTATTGATGTTTGCTGGTCATACTGTGAGTGTGCTAATTTATACAGTTCAATCATATCCCCTCTTAATCTTCTGAATGATAGTGTTGGTAAGTTCAGCTCTCTTAGCCTTTCTGGATATGTTTTCCCCCTCATCCCCTGTACTTGCTTCGTTGCTCTGCGTTGAACCGACTCGATCTTCCTGATGTCCTTTAGTCGATGTGGTTACCAGATAGATTGACCATACTCTAACCTCGATCTAACAAGGGCTTTATAGAGTGGAGTGAAGACCTCCTTGTTTAAATTTCTAAACACTCTCTTGATGATGCCCATCATTTGGTTAGCCTTACTAGTGATGTCTGAAATGTGTTGTTCAAATTGTAATCTTCCATCTATTTTGATGCCCAGGTCCTTGTGAACTTCTACAGTCTCTAGTTTTGTTTGAATTTCGTTGTTTCCTTGCTTCTTGCATAGTACCAGGTCTGTAGATCTCATGTCTGGTTGGTGCTTCCTGATGTAAACTCTCTTGCACTTGTCTGGATGGAATTCAAGTAGCCATTTTTCACTCCACTCCTGAAGGGCGTTTAGATCTTCTTGCAAATGGTCGTTGGCCCAGACCTGTGTTTCCAGACCTACACAAGGGGGGGGCAGTGCCCCCCCTGAAATTCACTTGGCCCCCCCCCATCTGGCCCCACTAATTTTGAGCTTAAACTTGTGTCCCATAGGTTATTACCAGTCACATGGCCCCCCCGGTTGAATGGCCTGGCCCCCCTTCACCCCCGTAAAAATAAATCCTGGTGACGCCACTGCCTGCATTTACGCGATCAATAGACGTCCTGCAAACAATAACAGAAATCGTAGTCTTTGAAATTTCACAGATACGAGAAACTTTGCGAAGTTCTGATTTGTTTATCACACCCAACAAAACCAGATTATCACACCAATCAAGTATTAAACAGTTAAAAACCTCTATTATCACTCAACCTAAAAGTAACTTCTTTTTTGTGGTCCCAAAGTAGAAAGTAACCGAACTCGTCTTACCCATGGTATCTCCAATCTATCCTGATAGACTTACAAATCATCACCCTCTCTGTATGATCAGTATTTACTGAGAAATCTTACATATTTTGTGGATTTACCTTCGTCACTTCTCCATTCGCCGGCTTCGACAAAATCTCCGCCAGGGGCGCTAAAGGTTCAGTGAGCGAAAATGGGGGACGCTGGTGGAAGTGATGGAGAAGTGGAGAAGGAAAAAGAAAGTTGTTTGGAGGAAAAGAAAGCTTCCCTGGAGAATGAGGGCAACTTCGGAGGACCCAGGTTCAACCCCCCACTCTACAGGCAAAGATACAGCACTGTGCTGTCTGCACTCAGGCGACATGATGTCTCCAAAGTAAGCAATACACAAGGCTTGTCTTGGTCATCTCGCCCCCAATGACAATGTGGCCCCTTTAATACAACTGGGCGACAGCACAAAGCTCTGGGAAATCTAAGTCAAGTAGGCCTGATTGCAATTAACTAAAAGGGCGTCAAAGTTAGGGCCGGGACTGTTCAGAATTTATGACTGGGGTGGGATGAGAGTTTTGCAAGGCAGAGGGGTACAATTTTTTTTGCGCATGTTTAAGGGGGGGGTATGAAATTTCAACAGAGGAAAAACTTCCCCTCGCTAAAATCCGCGAATCTTGGGGGGGGGGTACTGAAAATCCGCATGGAACATGAGGAGGGTACTAATAATCTGCATGAAAACCCAATACCTCAGTGACAGTGGGAAAAGCCAATACGACTCAAGAGAGGCCAGTCTCTGGAGCGATTAGCATTTATCGGGGGGCTGATCGCTGGGAAATTCCTACCATTGTATTTGTGCCTTTTACTTAGCCGACAAATTTTGCTTAGTTCAGTCATTAGATAGTTTCTCTCCGGTTGTAAACATCTTGGTGACAATCAGACAGTTAATGGCTGACTACGATATAGGCCTATACACCGATATTGGCCTTTTTAATAATATATATATACACTAACATCTATTTTTATTTCCCAGATTATTTGATATCTGAATTTTATTTCAGGTTGCTGACTTTGGCTGTGCCGAGTGCAAGTTTGTGGCTCTCCTGCGGGAAATGCAGGAGTTGCAGAATATTTGGGGAGTGGACATCGACCCCCTGGTCTTGAACAATGGTTCCTTTAAAGTGCAAGTCAGAGCTTCTGATTTCCTTTGGCCAAGAGATGAAGAATTACGCTTACAATTGTTGTGTGGAAGTCTGGTGGATTACGACTCACGGCTGAAAGGAGTGGAGGCTGTCACTATGATCGAACTGTAAGATACATAAATTATGAACATTGCTGTAGACCTTCGTTAGGCCAGACATGTCACTATGATCGAACTGTAAGATATGTATATCATTGCAGATCTCTGTTAAAATATCACACATTTTTTAAATACATTTTGATCTGGGACATAGGCGTTGTGCCATGGCGGATGTTTCTTAAAATTATTGAATTAAAATTAAATATTTGGCGATATAGACTAGAAAATAGCCTCCTAAAGGACGAGCAAGGAAGCTGAAAATATAATTTTTTAATATTTTAGAAATTTACATTCTTTGAAAAATTGTCTCCTATTTTATTTAAATAATCTTGATGGATTAAGACATTAATCACATAAACTTCTTTTTTTACTGAAGCTCTTCGTTTCAATATTTTATTGTGTTTTTTTGTTGTTTTTTTCAGAATTGAGCACTTGGATCCTGAACCCCTGGCAGCTTTCCCTGCAAACGTATTTGGCCGATTAGCTCCCCGTCTGGTGGTCATCACTACGCCAAATTCTGAATTCAACGTTCTCTTTCCCGACTTCTCCGGATTCCGCCATTGGGATCATCGGTTTGAATGGACAAGGAAGGAGTTTTCTGAATGGTTAGGACAAAGCCACGCACACAATTTATTCTAATTCACACTCAAATTTAATCAAAGTGTATTTAAATAATGTCACGGAGACCTGCAAGGCAGGGGGTTAGCCAAAAATGATATCACCCTGGGCTTCAAATCACTGGGTCCTGCTTGCACTACTGGGTTCTACTCCAGCACTGTGGAGTGTGGAAAGATGTTGGCTGCAGTTTCAAACTTTCAATTGCACGATTTGGATTAAGTTGCCATTCATTGTTTGACTGCAGGTGTGACAGGATCTGTGAACAATATGGCTACACAGTTGAGTTATCAGGGATCGGGGCGCCACCTGAAGGCCAAGAAGAATTAGGATGTTGCAGCCAGATGGCGCTGTTCCTGAGAAAAGAGGATCATGGGAAGGAGGCAGAGGAAGACGGAAGTAGCGTAGAGGAAGAACTCCCTTATAAAGTGGTTAGTTAACTTAGTTTCTTTCGCTTGCAATGTCTGGCCTGATTGGGCTAAACAATTTCCTATATAAAAACGATGTTTCAGGCATTTCAAAATACGGCCGGTCAAGTATAATGATGATTGTTTTCCTTGGGCTCCGAAGAGAGAGGGGTGGGCCAATGTCAGCTACTGGCCCTTGTAGGTCAAATATATGTGTTGGTGGCTTGGTGCTAATTGTCCCATTTTCCTTCAGGTCACTGATGTCGTCTTCAAGGGAAAACCGAAGTTGTCTGTTGAAGAAATGATCCACCGGGAGGCGCTCTACTGCATAAACGTTCTATTGCACCAGGAGTTGCAACGAAGAGGGGGATTCTGGGACAACGAATCATGTTATTCCGAATCTCCTAATTATTCGGACTCCGAATCTCCTGTAAATCCTACTGACCCTTCTGAATCGTGTTCTGAGCAAACGCATGACTGTGATACCAAAACTCAAGATCAAAATAAACTGAATGAAGGCCCAAATGTGAACCCTAATGTAAGCACCAGCACATCAGACACTTGTTCAAGTACCCAGCCAGCAGAAACAGTGGTCAAAGATTCAACTCAGGAAAATGTACACTCGGAAAGTAAAGACTCAGATTGTGAAAAGCATGAGAATGAAGAAAAAGAGCCTCCCGACAATGACTCTCGGATTCCCCTCGCTCTTTCTGATATTTTGACCTTCAGGAAAATGGAGTCTCTCTGTGAAGGAGAGGAGGAGAAGCTGAGGTGTGTTTCATTATGTCATTAAAATAATATTTTAATTACGTGTGTATGCTGGTTAATTCGGCTATTTTTCCGTTTTGAAGTTGTTTGCGCTTCCTCGGTGCTCATAATTACCAGATTACTTTTGAGCTGCAATATTTCGTAACTGCTCTATTTTTGAGAGCCATGAAATATTTAGTAAATGATCTTAAAAAAGTTTCTGAGTATTAACTGTTGGGAAAATGGTGATGCAAATTACCTACTGATGCTGCTTACAGTTTCTTGCATTTCAGAGGTTTCTGTATCCTGTTTTGAGCAACATCTGCAATCTGCCTTTAAAGATGTTGTGAGCTGTGTAAATGTGATTCTATTGCACTGCATGAAAAAATATATTAACCATTGTTGTAAGTAATATATGAAACTGAATTTTCACAGATCCGTACTGGAATCAACTGGCTACGAACTATCCAAAGACAACAAGTTTGTGCTGTGCGACAGACTGCCCGATTCAGACGCCGAGGGATCTGAGACGGAGGATTTTGACAATGGTTACCCTGGCGACGATTGTCATAGCAACGGTGCTCAGGAGGAGGATGTGTGGGATACCGATGAGGAGGCAGAGGGCTTCGTTGCCAAGGGCGACTTATTGCGGAACAGAGCCAGCAGTGTGTATGTGTGTCAGCTATGCTGTCAATTAATGGACCGAGTGAGGTTGGGTAACAAGTGGTTGCCCCTAGCAACCAGGAGCTTGTGTACTTATTGCTATGGCAACCATTGCCGAGACTGCCACATTTTGATGTACAGTGATACTCTAACCTATGAGGAACAGTATGCTGAGTGGACTCCTGTCTTGCTAGGTTTAAATGTTGGTTCGATAGCAGCCCACTTGAAGAGGGTGGGACGGGAGATTTGGGACGGCTCAGTGCCTTGGATAGAGCATAAGTTTAACTTGAACCATGAGCATAATAAGGTACCAAAAGAACATTTGCCTAGTCTTCTGAGCAGCATCACTGAGATTGACAGTTCCTACCTGGAGTGGGGCTTATAATGTAAGAGTTATATTTTGCTATTTATAAGTCATACACATATGTTCATTCTTGAAGTGCATACTCTGACTTTTGTTATTGATTTTTAACCAATTTATTGCAAATTTTTGGAATAAATAAGAGTTGGAATATAGATTTATATATTTTCTACAAATTTTGTTTTGTCTTATGTTTATCATATAAATGTCATACATAATGGCACTGTAAGTTGATATGCGGTACTTAGTTCCTTTCTGTAAGCTATTTATTTTCAGTTTAAACTTTAATCAGTTCGTCATCATCATCGTCATCATCCAGGCCAGAGTCCTGACGAACAGTATTCTTTTTCTTGAAGCAACATATTATAAATGCTGGGTACACAGCGAGGCCTCCAATTACTGCTGGGGTTAAAATATTTGCCGATATTGAGAGGACGACCGTGTGGAAATTGACAAGGGTTCCAAAAAGGAGACAGGTCGAACGCAAAGCCCAGAGGGTCAGCTGATCTGTGTAACCTTGGAAACAGTAAACACAGGCGATCACTAGCGCCTCCCAGAGGAAGAACAGGGCGATAGTGTAGACCTCCGTTAGTCCGTAGAATATTTTCTGCCATTTTGTCAGTTGCTGGATGTCGCTCCATCGTTCTCGGGTCTGGCTGGCCTTCTTGGAAGCGAACTGGATGGCGTCTGACAGAGAGGCGTCATAAGAACCTTTAGCGAGCTCCTTCGACATGTCCACTGCGTTCAAATTTATCGTTAGGAAGATTTCCAGCAGCCAAAAAGAGTTGGCCACCAGGAAGATCAAGGTGCTGAGCAGGGGGAGGACGATCAGTGCCACAAGCTGAAATGGAAAAAATATAGTTATTCAAAAACTTTTAAAGGTATCGAAAGAAAAGTTCCTCAAGAAGATCTGAGAAGATCTGAGAAGCTAAAGATCAATTTTATCTGGTCTAATGGCTATGTACATATGCAGAGCAATGCATTAATGGGAAGACACCACCAAGGCAACTATTTGTTGCCCACCTAACGTTGTGAGAGAGCGGTCTATATTATGCCTAAAGGTGAAAAGATTATTAAATTACCACTGACTACTTATTCTTGAAGTGGTATGTGATTTTCATCAAATGTGGTACTGATTTAATCAGGTCTTGGTGCGGGTTTTTTGTTGTCATCTTTGAGATGTTTGTATTCTGTGGCGGTTGTCCTCCTGCTGGGAGAATCATTCCGAGAATGTCTTTGAAATGGTCTAGAGCTTTATACAATTTGAATCGAGAAAATGCTTATTGCCAAAGGCATGTGAATTTCATCTCCTGCTAGCAGAATGTATTTAAATGGTCTTGAGGCTAGAGCTCTTCAGTTTCAACCAAGAAAATGCTTGTTACAAAGGCATGTGAATTTCATTAGATTCGTCAAATGGTTTGTTTCAACTTCGCATTTGACCCTTTCTGAGGTTGTTCAATTATCTCATCGGACTCCTGTTGTATTCTTCCACGACCTGACATTCATGAGGTTCATTGCTGTGAACCACAATCCCATGAAGTTGTATCATAAAATCTGCTGTAGCGACAGTTGAACAATATTTGTTTTAATTATTTGAAATGGTCAGGAACTGCTGAACTGTGGGATAACATGGTAGAATCTACAGGTTGTCACGTCAAGCATTGAGACGGAGATATAGCATTGTTTGTACAGTTCATAAAAATCAACACAATGAAATTGGTGGATCTGCTGATACAAATTTGAGTGGAACTAAGTCTGGGGTGGCGCTGTGGAGCACTTTTATGACATCATTGCCCATTGTGTGTCAGATAGTAGCATCACAAATGTCAACATTTCGCGAAAAAGGACTGCCATTTTCATAAACTGGCAAATATCGGACAAAAACGGCACCTAAACATCACAAAAATGAGATATTCAGATTACAACAGAGCTAAGCTATACGTATACATGGCCAATTGTGCAGCGTACGTAAAACGTACGTTGCTCTTTCTTGCGTATTTCGTACGTAAATCAGTTGTTTTCGCGTATGAATTACGTACGAAAATTTACGTACGTAAAACATACGTAAATTTTCGTATGGATTTCATACGTATAAAGTTGGTTTTTTGGGCATTAACTTGATTTTTTTGCAGATTTTTTTTCACATACGCCAATACAAGGCCTAATCTTAAACCGTTTATGATAACCATATTGCACTAAAATGGCCAAAGTAACTGAAAAGTGCCTGTGTGAAATTTTTATGAATTCGTACGAAATTCGTACGAAAACGTACGTACGTTCTACGGATCGGCTCTTTTTTGTGAGTTTCGTACGTAGAATTTACGTACGCTGCACAATTGCTAGTGTACTATAGGTATGCATATTTCTCCTGGGGCTTGTGGTTGCTGAGATATCTGGCCAAACGTCTGTCTCAATGTTGACGTGACAAACTGTAAATCCCCTTATGAGAGAGAGTAGGTGTGAAATTGTTTGTTTCTGTCTTTCTGACTGCTTCATTTGTGTATGGGTTGCTGTGCGGATGGTTTGTCACAAGTATTTGATTGGTATTGTTGAAGTCAATTTTGCATTTTTCGGAAAGGTAGTAAATCACTGGTAAAATGGCCTGTGGCTCTTGTCGTAATTGCTTGTGAATTTCATGGAAGTTGTCGAAATGTCGTATTATAACTTCCTATTCTGACGGCAGAGGTGGAGAAACGCTTCGAAAAGTGTGGGGGCACCGGGCCTCGGGGCACCTTGTTTACGGTAATTTCAGGTAGAAAAAGGGGCACTTTATGTATTTTTGGGCCCAAAAGTGGGGGGGGGCACGTGCCCCCAGTGCCCCCCCAGCTCCGCCGCCTCTGTCTGACGGTGAAATGATTGACTGCCCTTTTTCACTGCTTCTACCATAACTGTTTTAAGGCCATGTATATTATATTTTAAAGAGTATCATTGACAATTGTCTAAAACAAAATGTTATGTCACAATAACATGTGAATCTCATGGAAGGTGCCTCTTGAGTCCGAAAGGAAGCTGAAATTTCTGAGAGCTTTCACATGGTTGAAGTCTATTTGGCAATTTTCCAAAATGTCATACATGTAACAAGGGCATGTGAATTTCATTAACGAGAAATCCTTGAGGTTTTATTTGGTCCTTTTCATTTCTTCTTTTACAATATCTGTTTTGTGTTAAAATAAATTTGGCGATTTTATAAAATTTTACAGAGTGGTAAAAAAAAAACTTTACAGTTGATATTTCATTTTCCAGGCTGCCATGATTGAGTCAGTGTCTGGGTACTTATTGTGTATACAAGCCAAGTATGTTAGATCTTTGGAAAATTGGTTAATAATCAAAACGGTTCATTACTTTTTTGATAGCAGACAAAATGGAAGCCGGGAGTGCTCCTGTGTTTTTACTACTCTGGGTTGTTCACGGCCCATCAGCAATTTTGAAGCTACTGAGCTTCACAGGACAAAATGAATGCAACATAAAATGAAATTGAGAAGACAGAGGCACAATTCAGCACAAACCAGAAGGTGCTAGAGCAAATTCAGACTTCACTATGGCCATTATAAGATTTTAAAACAAAGCCTTCTGAAGGTGGATGATCAGGGTGTTGAAATCGCATGAAAAGTACATATTAACATCTTGAAAGAGCATCTAAAGCCCTGGATAGATAAGACATACAGTGCCACAGATAATTTGATCTTCGATTCTTCAAACAAGACGGGGCATCAGCCACACTCCATTGGAAAGCCCAGAACTGGATCAAGGTTTGCTCTGTCAAGTTTCTCAGCGGGACAATATGGCCCCTGTCATCACAAGATCCCAATCAATGTGATTATTCTGGACGGGCAAACTTAGAGGCAGATCCCTGCAAGACACCACAGACCTTAGTTGCCCAATAAAGGCATCCATTACGTTTGTATGGGAAAAACGGACACAAAGTTACATTTTTGAAACCTCTGCATCATTTATGCCCACTGCAGAAAAGTCATCAGTCCAAAAGGACCTCCGAATGAATAAATTGTCTCTAGAAGAGTTATTCTTTGCTGTACAAGTTGTTTTTGCATTGAAAAATAAGCATTTGTTACTATGAGCATCATCCAAAAAATTATTCATAAGTGTAAAGTTTTTTTTTGACCACCCTGTATGGGACTTATTGCACATGAGTGTGAATTTCATAAATTTGGCGATTTCATAAAATGTTACGGGATTTATTGCACAAGAGCATGTGAATTTCATCAATGGTGTCTCCATACTATAATCAAATCCTTTTCCTTGGATAAACTTCTTGACTTTTCATTGCTTCGCAAAATATTTTTTGGGTTTGTATTTTACTTTTAAAATACTCTTGAAATCAATTTGATAATTTTCTAAAATGTTACGCGACTTGTGTCAAAGTAGCATGTGAATTTCATCAAAGGTGTCACTGCCTTGGTACTATCATCATCTGGGCAACATTCTGTAATAGACACCTTGACCTTTCTCATTGCTGTTGAAATGGTCGTATTGGCAGTTTTAAAAAATGTTATGCAACCATAGCATGTGAATCTCTTTAAAATGTCTATCAAAAGGAAATTTCTGCCTCTTTAAAATATGGGACTTCAATCATTTCTTGGGTATTGGTTTCAGCAGATTTGTTGTCCACTATTCTTCTCTTATCAGACTTAAATAATTCTGATAATTATATTATCTTGCTTGTCAGTGCTTGATGTGGCATAACTCAAAATCCAATACTGTATTCAAATATAAAATGGACAGTATATGTCATTTATTCAAACGGAGGTACGTATATATATCATGCTGTGGGTGAATGTAGAATATGTAGAATATTATAGTTTGTGGACTCTTTTGTCATTTTGTGACTTCAGATGTGTTTTTTCTACCAGTAAAAAGAGTGCTTAGGCCCTAACTCCGTGGCAGCACACTGGACTGACACCTTCTAGGACCTTGCTTAAATTCCTTGTTTGGGCATCTGTTGGTTGAGACGATGTTTCGTTGTGTTGTAAGAGTGCTAGCGTCCAACGGCAAAACCTAGTAAGTCACATTTCGGGCAAAATTAAGTTAAGGTCAAAATAAGACTTCTGAGACATGTTTCTATATATGCATATTAGGTTTTGATTTCAAGAAGTGGCCCATTACCCCGGAATGACAGGGGTAAATCCTAACCCCGGTATTTCTTATAGCAAGGACTGTAATTTAAAAGTTAATTTTCTCAGAAACTCAATATGTCTTACTAGGTTTTGCCTTTGGATACTAGAGTGCAGCATACCTCTTTGCCATGGTTCTTGCCTATACTATTAATCCTAGTCAGTACAAAAAAATTAAGGCCTAACTTAATTTATCTTTAGCTTCTCAGATCTTTTCTAGGCACTTTTTCTTGCGTCAGCCGGTAGTACCAAAAAAATTTATTATTTTTTTCCAAAGACAGAAAATTGATTTTTTTTTTCGTTAGATCTTTGAAGCTAAAAATCGAATATGCCTGGCCTAAGCCCGGTGTTCCTCACTCCCTGAACCTGCAAAATGGTGACTTACCAAAACTGCACTCTGTGTTGAGAGAAGGTAGCCTGTCTCTTTTATAGGATTATCCTTTGCAACTTGAGCTCCGAAGAGAAAGATGAGTAAGAAAAAGAGGACGGTGTTTCCCACAATAGTAAAGAGGGTCCGAGGCAAAATCCCTGCGCCAAACTTCCAATCGCTACACGTTAGGTCATCTTTCAGGAGAACCTTCTTTTGTATGTCGCTCATGAGACGGTAGATTATGTACATGCGATTACCCATAGTCTTAAGCAAGTCTACTCCATCCAGGCATAAGAGGACGAGACTGGTGTACTCAAGGGCGTTTTCAGGTTTCCATAGTTTGTCCGTGGAGAATCCCACGACGCTGAGAATGATCGTTGGGTACACGATTATTTCGTGGACGATGTTCTCGACATATTGCTGGTACTTCTCGTGTTTATCGTCTTTACGCTTCTTCAACGTGAATGCCACCAGTACCGTCCATAAGATGATGTTCTCTATGATCCCAAATATGAAACTGGGAATTTTGAAGTGCAAGTTGTTTGGAGCCTTGATCAAGTCGTACACCGCCACGATCAAGTTGACGAAGTAAAGCACTATGGGGTATCCTTCTGTGAAGTAGTTCCAACATTGGTTGAAAGGTTTCTGCAATGCAAGAAAAATACACCTTATTGTCATGTGTGTTAGGTATCCATATTCTGTGAGACACAGAAGGGATATTTCAGTTAATGAATATACCAAATGCACAAAGTTGTTGGCTGAGGACTTTATTATAAAACTTATGTTCTGCCAAAATCCAACACCTTGGACAATGCAGTTAAAGATTACAACCTCTAGCCAGTGCTAGTGTTGGAGTGCTTCACACAGCTGGGATCTAAGAGGTAGTCTACAGGGTAGTGAGCTATTTATAGACACACAGCACTGACGTGCACTGCCGTGCACTGCCAAACCCCTGGTGAGAACTCAACACGATATTGTGGTTACTCGATACTATTTTTGCACAAGGTTGAACTTTTAGTTAATTGACATCATTCCAGCATTTCTTTTAATGATTGCTGCCAATCAAGGAGGAAAAACTACAAAAGATTGTTCTTCGGCATTGCACCTCGTCTGAGGGAGAGCCAATATCTTTTTAGGAGTCTTTGTCATCAGTACTATGGATTTTTCTTATATTATTATGCTTTTTGTTGTCATTTGTTATTTTGCCACTTACTGTGCTTTACAGCCCTATTTGCCATGTACCTATTGCTCCGAGTTCCCCCTAGGCCTAATTGGTAAGTGCGCTTGTCAACTGGCTTTGAGCACAGGCACACTCCTGTATTAGTCAATTGATACTCAGTATAAATTTCTAACAGACTGTACAGTCAGTCCAGGAGAGTGCCTGTGCTTTGAGGGTGTGGGTTCAAATCTCACACCGGGAACTCACTTTAGTCCGAGCCCATGGGACATTAAATGGAGGAGGGTTGTATCCAGTATTCTATGCTGGGGCAACTGAAAGACCCTTGGCATCCCTGAATTAATAGGGTATGTGCCAGACTCACAGTCTTCTCATGTCATCATCATACGGCGATCGCCTGACTAGATATAGCCCACTAAGGTGTGGCAGAGGCGTAAAACACAAACAAACAAACAAACAAAACCTACTGCTCTGCCTCTGACTTACCTCTGTGATTGGATGACTTAGCAGGCAATTAGGCTAATGGCAATTAAACAGATCACAGACCTAGGCCTGATACTCTTCAAACCTAATCAGCTGGCTTTATATGATATACTTGAAAGACATATCATTTCAAAAGTATTATTTAAATATCAAACTTTCAAGAATCAAGATCTTAAGACTCAGATTTGGGAAAGTGCAGTATAACAGGCAGAGGCTGCTAAGTCAATGTTGAGCACTGAGTATATATCTCCAATGAGTGATTGAATGGCAAAAAAATTTTAGGTTTCACACCTTTGCAACTGAATTGAAAGCAGCTCTTGTTTGCTCGACAGTAATTGCACTGGGCTTAATTAAACTGCTTGATGACAATCAGCTTTGTCAGGCCCATATAGATCTATGCAGCTGGTAGGGCTTACCTCTGTGATAGCATCCACAACTGCTGTTGCGTTCTTCACTTGTTCCGTGTTCCCGTCGAAGAGGAATGCCTGGGTTGCACTGACGTTCGTCTTTGTCATCACACTTCCAAAAAGTGTATTATTATCTCTGAGGGACCTAGAATGAATGTTTAACATTCAATGCAATGTAAATATATGTAGGCCTTTTCCGCAGGGGGAAATGCTGTTTGTAATTGTTATGAATTTGACCGCACTATGTACTGGAATATTTGTTTCTTTAAAAGAACCAGTAAACATTAAGAAAGCAGTCCCATAGAAATTATTTCTTTCAAGAATGATCAGCTTGATTGACATGAGCTTGAAGCAGTTCTCTGATTGTAGACTAAGATTCTTAAAAGTTTGTGTCAGAATAAGTCCAGAGACACGGATAAAACTTTTGTGTAAAACTGTTTACTGAAATTGTTGTTCGAATTCAGGTTTAAGATGTTACATATATAATACAAACTTGCTCTCGATGAGTAGCTCCGCCTCCTCTTCTGACTCCTCCCCCTCATCGTCACTGCTGTCCTCTAGTGTTTCTGGGAAGAAGCGTCGGTATTCTCTCCGGTGATATGCACCAGGAGGAGCCACAATCACAGGTGGCGCATCATCTGAATTTTGAACGTGAAAAAATACACATAGGCCTAATCAAACATTTGTCGCCTGCTACTGGTTGTAATGTCTTGCTTATAACATCAGTCATAAAGAGCGTAATAGCCTAAAAGTATTAACTGGAACCTGTTAAATGTGTGTGAAAAAAGGCCAAAGATAATCAGAAGATGTAAAAAATTACTTGCGATTGTGACTCTGAATTCGTCTGGAGCAATGGAGTCATTGTTTTCCAACAAGATACCAGGTGGCAGTTCGGTAGCATCATCCTAGTTTGAAAAATATATTTATGACATATTTTGTTATTTTATTATAACTTTAATTAGGAATATTGTCTATTGTTATGTTAGACACTTTATTATAAGATGTAAAACTTCAATCAGAGTGAAGGAAAAAATTGGAATTACGTTGTAAGTGAGTGGCGATTGGTTCCAAAGTTCTTCGTAGTTGTCTTGGTCCTCGCTAGGTGGATTGTTCGGTATGGCCTCGTTCTCATCTGTGTTTGAATTTCCATCCATTATGAATATTTATGACATTTTCATATGAAACACAGATATTCCTTTAGTGGAGAAGTGGACTAGTGTTTTGTCATTGTGAAGTCAAGATAGGCGATGAACCTCACAACGGGTTATGAGACCATGTCTTCGTTCTGTTTTAAATATGATTCTTTGTCTGACAAAGTGTTCCAACTGGTCAAGTCCATGCAAATTGGAAGTGAACCAAGAAACTTGACAAAAAATAGCTGTGATAATCCCAATTCCTGGATGTTTTAGTTCCACATTTCTGTGATTTCTAATATGAGAAAGCAATCCAATTTTCCAGAATATTCGCATTCGCAATGTCCATATGATTTCGTCACAGGTATTTCTGTTGTTGGTCTTTGTTGTGAAGAAACATGTACTAATTGAAATCAGTCTAGCGTGACTAGAATTAGGCTATACAGGAGGTGTTAAGAGTTCATAATCTGGCCCAAGCATGCATGTTGAGAAATCAATAACCTTGGTTTTATGACCTATATTATATTTCTTGGACGGTTGTTGAGACCTTCTGGGGTCATTTGATTGGCCTGATTAAGACAAGCTGTGATTCAACATTAAATTTGTCAATTCACTTTATTTGACTTCATATTAGTTTGTATAGCACTCAGGGAAATAAGGTGGTTTGTAACTTTGTAGATGAACATTAATAGAGAGGCTTTGCTGCACATTTCTGTGTGAAATGTAGTTCTAAGTGCTATCGTATCACATTGTTGTCATGACAGCCTACACATTCACGGGACCGGAAAAAGTGTAGCAAAACCTCTCTAATTTCTAATGAAACGCCAAAAATATATATAGGGGAGAGTTGGGCACAGTGAGACACTTTTTGGCTGGAGAATTCTCCAGCCTTTTTAATAATGGGTTTTGGGGGTGTGGTCGATATTTGGAGGTGTGGCGCATAATGACAGGTATGCATTTTTGGCCATCATGCGTTGAGTTTGTGTTTGTGGTAATTGCTGGTTAGAAGCAATCTTAGTTGGCTAATTTGACAGCATTAGGCAAGGTGTAATGGGTTGACAGTTGTTCGGTTGAAGCTGTGGCAGTACTTGAAAATTTTTAATTTTTGGGGGTGTGGCCATTTAGAGCCAATGAGAATGAGGGACTTGGTGGGATGGGCCATTTCAGCCAATAGGGAGACATGTAGTATGCAAGGCCTGGGGGGGGGGGGAGGACACATCCAGGGGGGTACTTGCAGAAATTAGGAGGGAAGTAATTGTAAAATTTTAGATTTTACAAGTACCGAGGGGGGTCACCTCGGGGGGGGATTCTCGCAAAAAAAAATTGTTTTTTTCTGCTAGTTATATTGCTAGGTAACCTGGGGAGGTATTAAATTTTATATTCTATACAAGGCGCGGGGGGGGGGTCACATCCGGGGGGGTACTTGCAGAAATTTTTATTTTTGCTAGTTATATTTCTAGGCTGGAGGTCACCTCGGAGGGATTATTTTTTTGCTAGTTATATTTTTAGGCTAGGGGTCACCTCTGAGGGAGGTGATTTTAAAAATTTAGATTTTACAAGTCCCAAGGGGGGGTCGCCTCAGGGGGGTACTCACAAAAAAAAAAATTTTTCTGCTATTTATATTGGCAAGCTGGGTTCACCTCGGGGAGGTATTAAATTTTATATTCTATGCATGGCCTGAGGAGGGGGGAGGACATTTCCAGGGGGGTACTTGCAGAAATTTTTTTTTTTGCTAGTTATATTTCTAGGCTAGGGGTCATCTCAGAGGGAGGTAATTTTAAAATTTCAGATTTTACAAGTCCCGAGGGGGTCCCCACTCGCAAAAAAAATTATGTTTTTTTCTGCTAGTTATATTGCTTGGCTGGGGTCACCTCGGGGGAGGTATTAAATTTTTTAATTTTATATTCTATACAAGGCCCGGGGGGGGGTCACATCCGGGGGGGTACTTGCAGAAATTTTTATTTTTGCTAGTTATATTTGTAGGCTGGTGGTCACCTCGGAGGGAGGTAATTTTAGAATTTTAGATTTTACAAGTCCCGAAGGGGGTCACCTCAGGTGGGGGGTACTCGCAGAATTTTTTTTTTGTTAGTTATATTTCTAGCTGGGGGTCACCGAGGTGATTTTAAAATTTTAGATTTTACAAGTCCCAAGGGGGGGGGTTCGGGGGGGGGTACTCGCAAAAAAAAAATATTTTTCTGCCTGTTATATTGCCAGGCTGGGGTCACCTCAGGGGAGGTATTAAATTTTATATTCTATGCAAGGCCCGAGGAGGGGGAGGACATTTCCAGGGGGGTACTTGCAGAAATTATTTTTTTTGCTAGATATATTTCTAGGCTAGGGGTCACCTCGGAGGGAGGTAATTTTAAAATTTTAGATTTTACAAGTCCCGAGGGGGGTCACCTCGGGGGGGGGGGTACTTGCAAAAAAAAAAGTTATTTTTCTGCTAGATATATTGCTAGGCTGGGGTCACCTCGGGGGAGGTATTAAATTTTATACTCTATACAAGGTCGGGGGGGGGGGTCACATCCGGGGGGAGCTTGCAGAAATTTTTTATTTTTGCTAGTTATATTTCTAGGCTGGTCACTTCGGAACGAGGTAATTTAAAAATTTTGGATTTTACAAGTCCCGAGGGGGGTCACCTCAGGGGGGTACTCGCAAAAAAAAAAAGTTTATTTCTGCTAGAAAGGCTGGGGTCACCTCGGGGGAGGTATTAAATTTTATATTCTATACAAGGCCCGGGGGGTCACATCCGGGGGGGGGTACTTGCAGAAATTGTTATTTTTGCCAGTTATATTTCTAGGCTTGGGGTCATCTGGGAAGGAGGTAATTTTAAAATTTTAGATTTTACAAGTCCTGCAGGAGACATCACCTGGGGGGGGGGGTGACCTTGCAAAAAAAAATTTTTTTGCTTGTTATATGCTTGGGGCTGAAAGCAGAAGAATGACCAGTTAGGTGTGCACTTGCTGTAACTAGTAAAAAAAAACATTTTATTGAGTAGCCTACCTGTCGAGACAACTGAGATAGCGGGGATTTTAACAGCCATCTTCCTTCATTCCTGGACTGCCAAATTTGACCTTAATATTTCACTTAAGAGTTATAAAATTTGGTTCAGGTCTACGCCTGTGGGTATCGATTGGGAACATGACGATTAATTCAAGATATAGGCCATTTTGGCAGCCATCTATCGTCATTGTTGAACTGTCCATTTGTGACCTTAATATTCCGCTTATTTTAGAGTTATGAAATTTGGTACAAGTATTCCACATTATGAATTTGTCGGCCTATAGCTCTATATGGGCAGCGACTCTGTTAGACACTAGTGTCTGCTGTCACCTTCTACTCAAACACTTGCGCAATGCTCACTGCAGCAAGTTGCACCTATACTTCATTGCTGTACCCTCACGTCAAGAGAATCTAGTTCGCGCAGACATCACCCTTCTATACCTCAAGCTCCAGTTCCACTGTTCCTACGCTCATATTTTTTTGCTCAGACGCTCTCCCATGCTGCAAATCACACCTTCTACTTTCCCATAGGATTAACCAGCCATTGTATCCGAGGATGCTTGTTTTATTTTCAAGTCTTCCAAAATGTTGGCAGGAACGAGTTAAATGAGATCAGGTCCACATTATAGATAATGACGTAGGGTATATTGTCACATAGTTTCAGGTTCCTACCTTTTACAGGTTTGGAGAAACTTTGAGTTATGTACGTGCTCGTTAAGTGTCTCACTGTGCCCCTTGGGCTGGGCACAGTGAAACAGCAGGCGGGGCACAGTGAGACAGGGCATCTGCTGTCATAACCGCCAATCATCAGGACCTGCAGAATTGTTCTATCAATTGTTGCATCAGAAACTACTGTACTCTAATAAAAGCAGCTGGCTAGGTGATTTTTTAGGTCCTTTTTTTAGGTCCTTTTTTGAGCTTGTTTTGAAACTTCATCGCATGGGACACATGCACGACTTATTTAACCTGCCGCACCTGTTACATCCTAATCAAAATCCTTCTTTGACGCTTCCCTGTGGATATTACTCACTAAAATCAGTAGTTTATAGCAAGTATTTTGTTTTTAATAGTGAATTGTGAGCCATGCATTACATTCATGTCCTTTCGAGTGTATTTTGTGATGTCTCACTGTGCCCCGCTTCAAACTGTCTCACTGTGCCCCACGCAGCTCTGTTTATAAAACTTTTGAATCCTGCGGACCGGATGCCTGCATTGTGGTTCGTCGTCTCACTAAACTAAGACAAGCAACCAAGGTTTGAATCCCTGGCAATTGCTTTGCATTATACCATTTTTCTTGGGAATTATAACCACAAGTCGTTTAGCAAAATTATTTACTTTTACAGGCTAAAAACAAAAATATTGAAATTCCACTCTCGATATGCTGCGTAAGCATTCAAGATATAGGACAGTCTCTCACTTACTTAATTTTTGTACTATACATAAAAGAGTTGATCTGTAAACAGTACCAGGTAGATGCTACGGGCTTCGTCTCACTGTGCCCGCCGTCTCACTGTGCCCCGCTCTCCCCTATTGGATTAACAGCTAAAAACAGCATTCAGGTTGCTCAAAATTCGTCTCAGAACACATAAAATCTGTTGGCTTCTGGCGGCCTTGAGCGGCCCCGAGTCCCCCCGCCACGTAAGCTTCAGCCCTTTGGGCTTCACATCCTGTGGTAGTCCCATCGCTGAATGCTAGAGTGGTGAGACCCAGTTTCCTCAGTCTTTCCTCATAAGCAAGATGTTTGAATCCGTTGACTTTTTTAGTGGCGCTTCCTAGGTGTATATATCCTCTTTATTGGTCAACATTTCAACGGCAAAAATGAAATATCCTGAAACCCCCAATCAGGGGCGCAGATTTTTTGCTTTTGTAGGGGGGTTGATTTCAGCATAAGCGCACTATGTGCCAGGCACAACGGGCAAAAAATCGCACGGCGGAGAATTTCTAGGGCCACCTGAGGGCCAGAACCCAAAATATTTTTAGATTATCAGAAGGCAAATTCTGAGCAACCTAGCTGAAGCATGTATTATATTTTCTTCATAACATCCCACAAGTATTATGGCCACAAACAGTTTAATATAGCTAATAATTCTCAACACAAAGTAGTTTTGATTTGAGATTATAGGGGGGATAATCATATGATGCATCCCCCCATCCCCCCAGGATCTACGCCCCTGCCCCCAATTTTAAAGTAGAAATTGATGACCACAAAAGTAAAACAAGCATGCAAACTTTCAGCCAAATCGGTTAATATTACTGGTCAACAAAAAAAAAATTCCGTCTGCTACCTGAGGAAAAATACCTCTAACCTAATTCGAGCGTGCTGATTCCAAATCTGAAATCAGAATTTCTCCTGAACGTCTAGATTTCGAGTTATTGCCATGTCAATATTTGGCAAATAATGCACTCTGCACTGTTGAATACTGGAAAGTAAGCATATCTTAGTATTTACATGGGTTGTTTTAAGATGCTGAAGCAATATATAGCCAAAATATTTCAATCAGACAGGTCCAGATACAAAAATTTGAGGGTGACAGGCTCCAGGAATGGGCGATTTTTTGCAAAATTGTTATTGTCCAATATATTCCCATTTGGAGATGAAAATGGCTATTAAATGTGCAACACCTACTGATAAATTATAGTTTCTGTGTGTGAGAAAAACATATCTTAGCAATTTCTTATGATGATTGGATTTTTATGAAGAATATGAAAAAAATTGATGGAAAATGAGTTGCAATGAATTTTAAATTAAAATGTTCTGGTTGGAAGGGTCAGGCAATGCAGATTTAATTCCAAATACCACACTCCAATACAACTACACTGCCTACAGAGCCAGCCTCAACCAGTGCCTAAAATTTGACATGGTTTTAACTGTTTTCCATACTGTTTTGCTCAAACCAACAATTTCTGTTAAGCAGAAATCAAATCGTGGAGAATTACATCATCAAATTTGCAACAATTTATGCGGTTCACATAACCCCTTCTTTAATGATGGTCAAGCAATCCCTTCAGAGTCTGAGCTACTGGAGGTGGAGTGTGATTTGACATAACTTTGGGCATATACATTCTGCTGAGCATTTAAAAATGGACATTCAAAATCAGATTGGGAAAAAGCATAAATTTTCCGAATATTTTTTCATCAAATTTGTTAATATGAAATTATCAATTCATTTTTTTCGGCAAAGTAGGCCCTCAGCAGCATATAAATTGGTTTTATTTACTGGCCGTGGCACCTCTTAAAAAAAATTTCATGTCTTGAAATAGCTAGTAAAGACCAACCAGAGGTTACAAAAATCGCCTATTTCTGGCACCTCTTATCCTCAAATATTTGAAGTTGGAGAAGTCTGAGTGAACAATTAGGTCATATTTTGATTCAGGATATTAAACTAATCTCTACAAATGCTAAGATTATTTATATATCGAAATTTTAATAGCTTAGAACATATTTCTTTTTCACACAAATTGCTCTCACGCCTCGTTGTTTGCCAAATATTGACATGGCCATAACTCAAAATATAGACGTTCTGGAGCAATTCTGATTTCAGATTTGGAATCAGCATGCTCTAATTAGGTTTACAGAGGTATTTTTCCTCAGGTAGCAAAGTCATCGTTGACCAGTGATTTAGAGGTTGCACAATGCCTTTGAAGTTTATAATGTAATTCCTCATTCACGCAACTGAAAAATTTGTCAATTTTCAAGATCTTTGTAAGAAATGAAAAAGGTTATTTGAGCTAAATAATTGGCCGTTACTGCAAGATTTGCAAATACCAATGACTTTGAGGTGTGCTGATGGGCAATCGCATGTTAAAATTCAACGGCTTTGTGCAACCTCTAAATATTAATTGATTTTGCTGACATTTTTACACAATACCTTCTCTATATATTAATAAGATCACAATGCAAAATTCAAATCAGAGAAATTTAGAAGAAAGTGTTTTTATCTCCTTCTGGTTTTGTCTAATTTTTTTAGACTTTCAATTCTAGACTTGCATGTTTTTACAATTAAGAAAGCCTCCACAGGTCTCGGGCCTTCTCGTGATGGTGGGTGGTGACACTAAGGTGAAGACCTCTATCCTTAGTGGCCAACATGAGACAGTGCGCATGCATGGTGTGTCCTCTACCTTACAGCGGAAAATCAATGATTATGTTGTATACCACGTTTCAAAACCGGATCGTACGTCAACCGGGTAACCAAGGTGCGCGTCCCTCTGCGGGATACCAGGCTGAGATCGAAAAGTTTACGACTGGAATACCAAGATTTCACCCAGAGATGTGCAAGATTTCAATGGAGAAGGACATCCCCGGATGACTTGACTGACCCTGACCGCCCCCCCACAACTGTCAAAGACTGAAAATTAGCTTGTTATAAAAGGTGTCACACAATCACTGGAAGACCTATCATCTGTTGCTCTCTACGAAACAATTGCACACCTTTGCGACAAGACAATCGCAGATAGCCTAAGGGGCCAAACCAATGGCACATTCCTCCTTACACCTGCAACATCAGACCGAAAAGATAAATTGACCGGCAACCATGAGATAGCCACCAAAGTCACCATTGAACCTTTTCAAAGATCAGGCAATGGCATTTTCTTCTCCGAAGAAAGCAAGACCTGCTCAGACAATGACTTACAAATTGGTTTCACAAGCATAGCATCGCAAAATTCAAACGTCTGGCTCACAAGAATGGTTATGAGTTATTGCTGCTAACGTTCAAGGACGAAAGAGTACTAAAGAAAGTACCTGTAGCCTTTGAATGGTGCTGTTTTCCCCATTCAAAATGCTGTTTCAATTGCCAAATGTACGGCCATTTTAGTCGTCAACAATTTGTGCCAATTGTGGTGACCATGATCATACTCACTCGCACAATAAACTTTGCTCTAAACTTTCACATTGTGTAAATTATTCAGGGAACCATCCTGCCTTTAGCCATGAATGCAGAGTCTTCAAGAAGGAAAAAGAAATTCTACAACTACGAACTGCAAGACAACTATCATTTCCCGAAGCCAGACACCTTGTAGAACAGGACACAGACAAAAATGGCCAAGAAGCAGATCACCCAAGACCAACTCTTCATTCATCACCACAGAGAAAGATTCATCTGGACAGGAACCTCTTCACAGATGTATTAATGAAAATACCTTCACCGGCACAGCCAAAGACTGAAGAAACTGAGAATTGCCCTGGACCAGTTGTGCACACCTCACCACAGGAGCTCCAACAAAGTGAATCTTCTGATAATTCACAGACTAGGATTTCAGCCAAATGCAAGAAAAAAGATACACTATCATCTGCCGAGAAAGCACCAAATCCAGCAAGACAAGAATGCTCAACAAACCACTTGTTACCTCCCAAGGACAAGAGTAAGACGGCCAGCAGAACAGAACAATCCTCAATTCACAATCTTGTAGTCATTTCATGGTATCGCTACCTGAAAGGTATGTCATTCTATGTCATCTACAAGACAATTATGGACATGATTGGCAAACCACAGTCAGTTAAATGACAACTTAATGGCAATCTATTGGTGCAAGTCATGAGCCCCACTCATGCCAGGAAAGTATGCGAATTGAAAGATCGCTAATGTACCTGTGACCGTGAAACTTCTTCAAGTTTGAGTATGTCTCTAAATAGCCCACTCAGTTGCTGATGAAACATAAAACTCAAATACACACACACACACACACACATAATTAAGGAAAATTATGAAACAAAAGACATTTTCACAATTGAAACTGTGCTGAGCTGTAGTGAGTTCATCGGTTCATGATTTTCCTGAGGGCAAAGTTCTGCCAGATTCTATTCAGGAGATGATGGGACTGGCTTCAGGCTTTCTTAAACTAATTTCACTGTGTCTTGCCATAAATCCTTCTGCCCATGCAGTTAACTCCTGCCTTTTCACCTTCCTTTCATGAATCTGAGTTCTCAACTTCATTTGCCACTGCCACTTTATAAGCTAAGCATCTCACGTGATGCCATGGAATATTGCTGCATAGGCTGTTCTCCAAATCATTGCAAAGACCGAAATGTGTGTGCCAGGCTCCTTAAAACTTGGCTGGATCTGTATGCCAGTTTGAGAAAACTTTTCTTTTCTTTCAATTTCAGGAAAAGCTTCTGCTGTGTATGCTGTTGTTCAAAATCCTTGTAAATACCAAAATGTGTATGCCAGGCCCCTGAAAACTTCGCTGCATCTATCTGCCAAATTGGACTCTGTGTCAGTTTGAGAAAAATATCACAATTTCTTCTATTGGCTTACTCTTTGCCAGTTTGAGAAAACTATTTTTTTCCAATATCTGACTCTGCCAATTTGAGAAAATTTTTTCATGGTCTAACTCTTCGCCACTCTGAGAATACTCGATCTCATCATTTCTTCTTCATGCCCTGACTCTTTGCTATAGTTTCAGAAAACTCTCCTCATCTTCCTTGGCCTAACAGTCAATGAAGTTTATTCACATAACTCTGCCAGTTTGAAAAACTTGGCTGGATCTGACTATCTTTTGAGAAAAGTGTGGTCATTAAGTTTTATTGCATAGTGACATTGGTCAGACTCTCTGCAAGTTTGAGAAAACTGTCATCATTTATTCTAGAGTCTTGACTCTCTACCTGTTTAAGAAATCTCATAATATCTTCTATTGTCTGACTTTTTATAAGTTTGAGAAAACTGTCATCATTTCTCGGTTTTCCGGCATCACTAGAATGTTTCCGAGTTGGCTTAGTTGCCAAAATGCTTGTCTTTATTCTGAATAGGAACCGTTTCAAGCCCCTTTTTTTCAACCACAGTGAATTTTCTTTTTTTTTTTTTTTTTTGGACAGCCAGTCAATGCTTATAGCTGTTTGCAGAGTGGTGGTCCAAAAGCTTCCAAACAGTTTCAAAATTAACTTTCAACTTGGTCATGTAATGTCGCTGGCTTAAAAATGTTTTGTTTGTATCAGTTATGGTTAATCTGTTGATTCAGTGCTTATTACATTTAGCTGCATCGGTGACAATAAACAAACTTATTAAATGACTTGAGGTACTTCATCAAGTAACGAGATTTGGAGACCAACAGAAAACTGTCAATTATGTGGCAAAGCCAGTTTGCAAATTGAAAATAAGAATTAATTTTTCCAGTGGACCGCCAATCTGCAAAGAGCTCTAAACATTGTAAGCTGTTTGTTATATGTTGTAGTGTTACCGCATAATAATAAAAGTATTAAATGTTGTAAGTCATTTTTTAAAACAGACCTTGGACAAAACCCTCCACGCGGACAATGGTGCGAGTCAAAAAGGAAAATATTTGTTTTTTGGAGCATTAAGTTGGTTCTACATTAATCATGGACAAAGTCGAGCATGTTTGAAGGCAGCAGCAAACAGTCATTTGACTTCTTATTTTTTTTAGAAGACAACTTATTTTAAAAGTGTTTTCAAATAGATTTTCAAAGGGGATGTTCCTCTCTGTGGGTCAATTTGATAGTTGACAATAAATTTTATTTAAAAATTTTAATACATTTATTTTAAAGAATGAAGTACATTTTAAATTTAATTACTTTACTTAGAAAATGTTGCCCCTTTTCTTTCTTTTTTCCATAACAAAAAAGCACATAAGTTAGCACTAGCATAGGCAGTAATAGAAGTCAGGTGAAGTTGGCTCCCTGGATTTGGCTCCCTGGCGGCTCCCTGGCAGCTCCCTGAGAAAGTGAAGATAGCCCCCTGAACTAGCTCCCTGGCAGCTCCCTAGGAGCTCCCTGGAAATTGTGAACCTGGCTCCCTGAACTAGCTCCCTGATGGCTCCCTCGCAGCTCCCTGGAATTTTTAACTGAAAATAACCCCAGTATGGGGGCTACTCACTTGATGCTGCTTATCGTAAAAGCTCATCCATACAGTGAGAAGTGCCAACAAACCAGTCATTGTCGGTGAAGGCATTTCGGATAGTCCAAAAACCTTACTTGGCCATGTTAATGATAATGACCAGTGAATGACTAAATGGTTTTTTACAGGGTACCTGCTTTTTTAATGAATTTGTATACCATCATGGTTAATCTGACAATTGGCAGCAGTATGCTGTCCCTTGAAAATCGAATTGGGTCAACATTTACATATATAGGACAGGTCACAAAATCAGGTCATCATGGTCATACAACAGCTGTCTGTATTACTATGCCAGACTACTTCTAAAAAGCATGGCTGCTGGGGAAGATCCAGTATTCTGCCTAGAATGGAAATGCTAGAAAACCAGAAGACAAAGGGTAAGAGTTTGGCAAGAATGTTCACAAAGCAGATCTCTCGTACTCGCAAGTCTGACAGCACTGTTTAAACCCGCCCCCCACCCAACACTTTCTTGATCTGCCCCTGTCATATATATATGTATATATACATAATTTCATTTGTGCATGATAATGGACTGTGAAATTAGCCTAAATAACGTATTAAGACATGTTCAGTTTCCATGTGAACATTTTGCAGTTCCTTTTTGTGTTTTTTCAATTTGTTCATGACCTCTTGTTCAGGGAGCTGCCAGGGAGCTGCTAGGGAGCCAGATCCAGGGAGCCAACTTCACATGGATGGGCCCTGGGGAAGTTGGCTCCCTGAACCGGCTCCCTGAACAGCAAGTTTATCTGTATTAACAAAGTATAAGGCAAATTTGAATAACTTTAAGCTTCCACATCATGATAACAAATTAGAAGCCAATTGCAATTTATGTCTTTGGCCTAGTCTCTGAAGGAGCAGTGATGATTGATTTCTCTGGATTCTGAATGTCTGTCAATGAGGAAATGTAAAATAATGTGAAACTAGAGTGCATTTTTTTAAACGATGGACCTCATTTTATCAAATTTTGAGAAATATGCATCATTAATTGAGTTATTTTATCAATGAAAACCAGACAAGGACCTAATTCCTGGTTTGCACAGAAAAGTATGTTTTAAAGAGGTTTAAAAGGATAAGGGAACTTTTTCAAGCAGGGAATGTCAAGGAAGATGTGTGCAGCTTGGGTGCATCAAGAAATGTTTTGCAGGGAAATGAGAGTCTGTCCACATACAACGATGGAAATGAAAATTTTCGCCATGAAAACTCTGTGGTGCTGTGACTTTGACATGCGCCATTCCAAATTTGTAAACAGGAAAAAAATTCTGCCATTGCAGTGTAAATTTGGCTAATTATACCTAGAAGACTGAAGAAGTGAACAAGATAATTGTACTTTCACAACTGATAATTGGGGGAACTGTAGCTGGGCACAGCTCCCCAAGTTTTTTGATCGGGCTCCCCCCCCCCCCGAGTCCATCACTGGGTTCAGATGTGGGGAAGTCTACCATCAGGTACATTGATTAAAGAAATGTAGATTAGAAATCAAAATTTCACCTTATTTGAATTATTTGTTGTGACTTACCTTCAGAAATGCAGAAATGAAGAGATACATGATATTTTAAGCTTATTTCACAAAAAAGAACTGAAAATTAATCATGAAATTAAGGTAGATTAAACATAATTGTATACAAATGCATTAAAAAAGCAGGTACCCTGTAAAAACAATTTAGTCATTCACTGGTCATTATCATTAACAATGACACAAAATACCACAAAGCTGAGTCATTCTACTTGAATTTTATTTTTATAAATGAATCACATCCAATGACAAATCTCATACAAAATTTGAGTCAATTGCTTTTTTAACATTGTTTAATGTGACAAGGTGTGTCACTGAAGAGCTAAGGATGTCCTTCAGCAGTGAGTCAGCTGCCTCCATGCTCCGTTGGCCAAGCATCCCTGTGTCCTGCTAGCTGCTTGCTCCTGTTCATAAAACTGAGTCACCTGCCAGGTAGTTCAGTTGCTGGATACCTGTACAGGTGTGTTCTTGAAACAAGGATCAAATGAGTTGGTTGCTTTTGTCATAAGGTGAGTTTGTTTGATTAGTTTGTAATATCAAGTGATGAGGGTCATCAGTGGAATTTGTGAAATTAGATATAAGTCTTCAATGTAAGTGATGACATGCTATACATGTATCTTGTCATATCATCATAATGACTGTGGCTACCTCCATTTCACTCAATCAAATATTATCATGTCTTTATGATGCTTGTTGGCTATCATGTCATACCCAAGGACTGATTTAATCTGAATCTGAACCTTACATTTAACAATACAGCATATATCTTAGAGTGATAAGACTTCTTTAAAGCTATTTACATGTGTTTTGGTGTGTTCTGTACTGTGTGTTCTTTCTTGACCTAGATAGAACGCATGCTTGACAAATAGGCAGACGACTGAAATGGGGAATCCCCTAGATCGAATATTGACTGAATGTTTAATGGGAGAGAGAATGTGGACAATGTCACGTGTGGAATATTATTAGAAAAACAACAGAAACTCATAAATTGGGACTGTGTGAATTCTTTCTTTTCCTTTTTTTAATCCTGTATTTTTTATACCAGAGAAATCTTGTGAGAAATACCGCCCCATGTGGCCAAGTTCTTGACATCCAACCTTATTCTCCCAGGAAAAACATCTTCCAGAAAATAACTATAGCTATAGCCTTCATACCTGAACTAAGAGAACTAATTCCAAGTCTTGCCTAAGGGTAAGGGATACTTTCTAATTAGAGCCTAGGCCTACGATGGCTCTTAATTTGTTCTCATCAATTATCTTTTGTTATCCAGAAAAGAGGGATAAGGAGATCAATAAGATATTAAGATTAAGTGGGAAGTACAGATTACAATGTGTCTGTTAATTTGAACAGCTGAGATGACTACCATCCGCAAAGTAATAGGCCTACAAAATTGAAATATATGCCAACAGCTTTTAAACTGTTCAGTGATTTTGTCATGTGACCATGTTCTTGACATCCTATCTTATCTTTGGAAAACATCTTTCGGGAATCGGGAAAGAACTAAAGATATAGCCTTTATACCTGAAATATATATATATTTATGAGAGGACTAATTCTAAGTCTTGCCTCAGGGATACATTCTAATTAGAGGCCAGGTCTATAATGGCTCGATGCCCTCTTATCCTTTGTTGCAAAGACAAGTAGAGATAAAGAGACAGTGGGAAATTCAGATGACTACCTTCCACAAAGCAATACATCCATACAAAATTGAAATATATGCCAACAGCTTTTGGACTTTTAAGTGGCTTTGCCATTTGCGTGATTAAAGAAATTGACAGTAATTTTTTTTGAAGTTTGAAGTCATAATAATATGTATGAGTGTGTTAACTAAATATATAATCATTTGAATATAGTATCCACTACAATCGATCCACAAAGCAATACACAATCTGTGACTAAGTATATACCGTGAAGTTTTGGTCTTTTCAGTGGTTTTGCCATTTTGGTAAAGAAATTGACAGCAATATTTTTTGTAAGAAGTCATTATAGTATGTGTGAGTTTATTAAGGGACATATCTTATAATCATTCCAATAGCTGAGATGACTGGTATTGACTGCAATGAATGAATCCACAAAGCCATACATAAAATGCCATAAAGTTTTGGTCTTTTCAGTGATTTTGCAATTTTTGTACTGTGTAATTAATGAAATTGACAGCAATTCGGCCTAACAAGTCATTATGCACATATTTCATACGGTTTGTGATTTGGAACTTATTTGAATAATTGTAAAGAAATTGGGAGCAATTTTGGCCTGACAAGTCATTACACAGGCCTATGCCAATTACATTATGTGTCTGTCACAATGTGGTATAGCCAAGAAACTTATTTGAATAATTGTATGTAATTTAACCTAATTGCATAATGTACATTGTAGTGATGTCACTGATGTGGTGTGCACCTTTCCTGAGTTCATTTATGCCTGGAGCTACCCCTTGGGGTGGGGTGTAGAATAGAACATATACAATCTGAAGAACATCCTCTTATCAGAACAATAGGTAATCCTGGATGAAATGCCCTATTCAGATAGGGGGGGGTTCTGATTTAAGTCTAACAACATCCGGCCCCCTATGAGCCCACCCCCCCCCCCACCCAATTGACCTTTTGTGCATATTTGCAGAAGAATTATTGCCATCTGGGAAACAGGTAGGAACAGCAGGTGCATAGCAAAGTAAATTGTTAAATTTACTTGTTTAAAATTGATTTGAATTGGTTAACAAGTTACCTCTGTAATCTAGGCTATGTGTTGTCACTCACTAAGAATTAAAGAATTTTACTGATTTGGAACTTGGATTAGATGCCCATATTCAGTTAATTGCATTTTGTCTGACGGTTCTACTATTGGTGTACATTTGTTTACTGGGTGTAATAGCATAGGCTACATTTGGTCTTACAAATTTACACATTTTTATTTGGAATGAATCTACACACACTTGGGCATGATTAATGAGCTGTCTCAGAGAAAATCATGCAGAGCCTGCTGGATGACCGACTCGGAATTGGCTGAAACTTTCCACAAATCAAGGTTCAGGTCTTTAAACATGCAAGTGATGGTCAAAAGTCCAAATTTCCTTTTTTAAGATTGTGCCACAGCACCTTGAAAAAAAGATGTTTTTCACCTAAAATTGACCAAAAATTCACTTAACGCACCAATGAAATTGCACGTTTTTAAAGCCTCATAAAATCTGAAAATCTGCAAATATAACCAATTAACCATGAAAGTTTAAAAAGTTTGTCATATGGAACCTTAAAAATGCAAAAAATTCTTTAAATTAATTTTGACATCATTCATCTGTTTTTGGCAGCTTGCCAAAAATTGGTCTTTGATGGATTTTTGAAAATTGTGAAAAACACCCTATGTTTAAGGGGGCCGTTCTCAACGCGCGACGCCTTTAGAAACCTGATTTAAAAAATATATAAATGCTAAACACTTGTATTTTACTAAATTGATGTCCGTTCCGTGGGATATTTTATTGTAAAATTGCAATAGGTGGTGCAAATTTTCGAATTTTTCATTAAAATGCGAAAAACTACGAAGTTCAACAGCATCTACTTAAAAGCCAGATATGCTAATTTTTGGTTTAAATCACATTTTTTGGGTGAGAGAATTGCAATATGTCATTTTCTATGACATTTCAATCCAATCCAAGGTGGCATTTGAGCTGGAATTCAAAATGGCCGCCAAAAAGTTAATTTAACGCAACTTTGCTCCAAATTGGGATAGAGCGGCACTGTTTTGGCTTCAAAGATGGGTTTTGGGACCTGAGAAGTCAATTATGATATCAATTTTCATTTTACATCCAACCGATCCAAGCTGGCATCCAAAATTGAATTCAAAATGGCTGCCGAAAGGTAAATTCTACCTCTTTTTCCTCATAATTGGAGTTGATCGCCACTGTTTCGGCCCCAACATGGGTTTTTGGGGTCTTAGAATTCAATAATGATATCAAGTATTGTCCATGTACATTTTCCTACCAAGATGGTGTCCAACCTGCAATTCAAAATGGCCGCCAAAGGTGTATTTCACCTATTTTCGCTCCTAATTGGGATTGATTGCCTCTGTTTACGCCCAAACATGGGTTTTTGGGGTCTTAGAATTCCATTATGATATCCAGTATAGTCCATTTACATTTTCCTACCAAGATGGTGTCCAAGCTGCAGTCCAAAATGGCCGCCAAATGTGCTTTTTACCTATTTTCGCTCCTAATTTGGATTTATTGCCACTGTTTGGGCACCAACATGGGTTTTTGGGGTCTTAGAATTCCGTTATGGTATCCAGTAGTCCATTTACATTTTGCTACCAAGGTAGTGTCCAAGCTGCAGTTCAAAATGGCCGCCAAAGGTGTATTTCACTAATTTTTGGTTCTCGAACTGCACTGTTTGTATGCTAACATGAGTTTTTTGGCAGTTCAAAATGGCCGCCAAACGTGCTTTTTACCTATTTTCGCTCCTAATTTGGATTTATTGCCACTGTTTGGGCACCAACATGGGTTTTTGGGGTCTTAGAATTCCGTTATGGTATCCAGTAGTCCATTTACATTTTGCTACCAAGGTAGTGTCCAAGCTGCAGTTCAAAATGGCCGCCAAAGGTGTATTTCACTAATTTTTGGTTCTCGAACTGCACTGTTTGTATGCTAACATGAGTTTTTTGGGTCTTAGAATTCAGTTGAATGGTTTCCATATCATTTTACTTCCACCCTATCCAAGATGGCATTCAAGTTTCAATTCAAAATGGCCACCAAATGTATATATTTCACATACTTTTACTTTTGAGTTCACCCGATCCAAGATGGCGTTCGAGTAAGAATTCAAAATGGCCATCAAATATATATATATATTCCACCGAATTTTGCTCCTAATTGCTATAGAGTTGCACTGTTTGTGCCCTAACATATTCCAAAAGTTTAACTTCAATGGCCGTAGCAGGAGAGAAGACATTCAAAGTAGTAAAATGGTAAACCAATGGACAAAAAGCAAGCATCTCATTTACTATTGAGTAAATCAGTCACGAGGATGAGCATTTGAAAATGTTGTCTTTGAAGAGCTCCTGTTCCTTGTTTATATCTATAGAAATTATACATAAGGAATTGAAATTAGCCCAAAAATAAAAAAGCTGAATCTGATTCTGGTTAAGAATACAATTATGATATCCATGTTCATTTTAGCTACTCCCGATCAACAATGATATCCAAGCTGGTATGCAAAATGGCCACCAAAGGAGTATTTCATCTATTTTTGCTAATTAGGATGTACCTGTACTATTTGGGTTGAAATATGGGTTTTTTGGGTCTTAGAATTTGAATTATGTTATCCTATATTCATTTTCTTCATCCTATCAAAGATGGTGTCCAAGCTGAAATTAAAATGGTTCTCCTATTTTTGCTGCTAATTGGGATAGATATGCCCTGTTTGGGTTCAAACATGGGGATCTGAGAAGTCAATTATGTGTCCATTTTTTCTTTGACTCGCCCGAATCTAAAATATCATCCACAACGGAATTCAAATGTGAAATAGCGGCTGCAGAATAATATTTATAATTAAATGTCTATTAAATGCTCCTAATTGACATGTAGACGCATTTTTCGCACCCAAACATGGATTTTTTAGTCTGACTTTTTAATTTTGCCATTCATTCTCTTTTCCCTATAACCTGATCCAAGATAATGCTTAGCTAGAATTCAGAATTGCCTCTAAAGGTACATTTGACCTACTTGGGAAGTTGTGATGTAACTTATCTTGGTTCTAAAAGTTCCAGGTATGTTAGCATAGATATGCTAAATTTGGATTTGGTTGACACAACCAGGGCTGCACAAAGTGCGGGAATGCGGGAACATTGTTCCCAGGTACATTTCCTGATTTGGCAGGCACATTATGAAACAAGAAATGAAAAAATGTCTTTTACTAGATTTATTAACTATCATAGTCAGTGCAACACATTGAAGACGCGTTTCATCGACATATATCAGGCAAATTAATGTTGTTGTGTCATTAGGCACATTTCAAAGAAGCATTTATGAGGCACATTTTAACAAGTCAACCTTACTCGATCAAAACAAATTGCATGAATTTGCTGATCCTTGGACAACACAAAAAGCTCTATGCCAACACTCCTGTCCTGCTGCTTCAGTGTTCAAAATTTTAACCATTGACGCTGTAACTCTTGCAAATGCCTGAGGTTGCTCAATGCAAAATATCTGGCCTTTGGAATAGAGGTAGTCCATAACCGACCATCTCTTCTATACTTATATCTTGTTCAATGCCTGATCAGTCATCAAGTATGCGGCTGTATGCCTTATACCTGATCACACTGCCAAATTATGTGTGAACTTGCAAATTTGCGAGTGAATTCAAAATTTGTTTTCTGTGTGAATGTCGAACCGAGGGGATGCAAAAAATTGTGAACAATTGATAAGAATTTTATCTAAAAAAAATTTTATAATATAATTTTTCACTAGTTCTATGTTCTACAGAATTTCTTTAAAAAACCCGCTAAAATAAAAGAAATGTGCTCTACAAGGCAATACAACAATTTGATCTATAAGGCAATACAACACCATTCCAAGAATACATATATGCTTGACTTTGTACAAACTTTCTGAAGGGTTAGAGGGAATGATTACGACTATTACAAACCTCTCAAACTTTGAGTGGAGGACACTAGTGTTGTGCAGATTTCTGTAATTTCAAAGTATAATCAAACAACCATGTCTTTCGGTTGTCGTATTTCTCTTACTTTACTAGAAAATGATGAAGTTATCAGCAAAATTGTGATCTGTTCACTCTCCACAAGCGCACGCAATGCTACAACCGAATTTCAGGGACAAAAAACGGGTTGTTGACCGCAGATCACAAAATTGGATGGTACACATTGCAGACCGAAACCCCTATTTCTTGGGTCGGAAATTACTGAAACCGAACCGAACTAAATATATCAGACCCGCCCAATACTGGAGGACACTTTGTTTGATAGACTTCAATTTTTACAACTCCTTATCAAATTTTAATCGAATTTGGAGACCGTCCAGTATTTGAAGAATTAAGGGGGGGGGGAGGCAGGTATTTTTTTTTACAACCTGTCCATAGCGTTTAAGGGGGTATGAAGTTTGATCATATAATATGTGAACACGAAGTTCACCTGCGCCTTTGTACGAGCGAAAGTCTGCAAATCTGGATGCGTAATCATCCAATGTGTCCATGTCTCGGTGTAACCAAAAATCCACATTGTCCCCTGCCGGGGGCACTAAAATTAGCATGAAACCTAAGGGGGATATGCATTTTTTTGGCAACTTCTGACAAAACTCCCATGCCCCTATGGACATAAATTTCCACTAACGAGTGCAAATTTTGTTTGTGTTAGATTTTCCAAACATATATAAGGGGCTGAACATTTTTTCAAAGCTCCGAGAATAGATGAGAAATAAAGATAATTTTTAGCGCCTTTCTTAAATTTTTACAAATGTTTGCATGTTTTAGTGCAAACTCCAGTTCTTGAGCTCATTCGTGTAGATTTTCATCAGTGTGATAAGAGTATGCAAGGCTCCGAACAAAATTCCAAAATCTTGTTCCCAATTTCTATCATTCTATGTATCTATCATAATACTTTATGTTGCAGCATGCCTGGCACATTTTGAAGTATGTCTGGTGTTCCCAGGCACAAAATCATTTTGTGCACCCCTGGACACAACATTCAATTCATTGATGCTAAATTCTACTTTAATACTTAGAAAGGCCGGCTCTATCCAAGTACAGATAAAACTAGATTTTCAGGTACCATTTCCGATTCTTGGTTGGACACAATTTGAGATTTGGTCATTTGGACCCATAAGTAGAGAACAATTCTTCGATCTATCTCAATTAGGAGCAAAGGTGGAATTTACTTAGTGGCAACCATTTTGAATTACGTCATGGATGCCATCTTCGACTGGATGGAAGTAAGGGGCCGACCAGACGATAGTTGGGGGGGCTGTGGCCTTTACCCCCATGACAAACTTTTTTTTGTTCGTGGCGCGCCGATGATCAATTTTTTTGCATGCGGACTCGCGACAATCTTTTTTATCGAAATTTTAACATTACGGAACCCTAGCTACAGGTGGAAGCAAACTTTTTTTTATTTCTATGTGCTGAACAAACTTTTTTTTTCATGTCAAGTGAGAAACAAACTTTTTTTTTTCACCAAAAATCCATAGCCCCTCTCCAAATATCATCTGGTCGGCCTCTAAGAGGTAAAATAAAAATTGATATCTTGTTTCATTTCTAATTCCCATAAAATGTAAATTGATGCCTCAAAAGTGCAGTTCTGTCTCAATTAGGAGGTAAACATAGAAATTATTTTTTGGCAGCTAGTATGCAAATTTTTTAAAAACACTTTTGGATCAGGTCATGATTAAATGGAAATTTGTATCAAAATTGAATTCTTAGAAACTAAAAATGCATGTTTACACCCAAAACAATTCAGCTCTATCTCTACTAAGATTCAAGACTAATTTTTTTTAAGATTCAAGACTAAAGCAAAGAAAGTAATAATTTCCCTTTTGGTGGCCATTTTGAATTCCAGCTGAGATGCAAGGCTTGATCGACTGAGAGTAAAATAAAAAAATGTATGTCATAATTGAATTCTCACGAACCCAAAAACCATTGTTAAACACAAGAAGTTTTGCTCTCTCCAAATTGCAAGCAAAGATAGGTAGATTTTACTTTTTGGCAGCCATTTTGAAATCCAGCTTGGATGCTATTTTGGATTTTTTTGTCGGTAAAATCAAAATGAATATGTCAATTGACTTCTCACATCTCAAATACCCATTTTGGACTCAAACTGTGCTACTCTGTAACAATTAGGAGCAAAAATTGGTTAAAAATATACATTTGGTGGCCAATTTGAATTTCAGCGTGAGCAAACTTGTAAGAACATTACATTGCAATTGTATTGGCAGACTCCAAAAACCCATGTTTGGACCCACATAGTGCAGCTTCATCCAAATTATGAGCGAAAATAGGTGAAATATACCTGTGGTGTTTATTTTGAATACCAGATTTAAACGAAGACTTGGATTAAATGATATGAAAATGAAAATTGATATCATAATTGAATTCCCAGAGACCCAAAACTCTTGTTTGGGCCCAAGCAGTGGCGATCAATCCAAATAAGGCGCAAAAAATTGATGAAATACACCTTTGGCGGCCATTTTGAATTGCAGCTTGGACACTGTCTTGGTACAGGGAAAATGTAAATGGACTACACGTTTATACTGAATATCATAATGGAATGAATTCTAAGACCCCAAAAACCCATGTTTTGGTCCAAACAGCGGCGATCAATCCCAATTAGGAGCGCAAATATGTGAAATAGATGTTTGGTGGCCATTTTGGATTGCAGGTTGGACACCATCCTGGTAGGAAAATGTAAAGGACTATACTGGATATCATAATGGAATTCTAAGACTTCAAAAACCAATGTTTGGGCCCAAACAGTGGAAATAAATCCAAATTAGGAGCGAAAATAGGTAAAATGCACATTTGGCGGCCATTTTGGATTGCAGCTTGGACACCATCTTGGTAGGAAAATGTAAATGGACTTAACTGGATATCATAATGGAATTCTAAGACTCCAAAAACCCATGTTTGGGCGTAAACAGAGGCAATCAATCCCAATTAGGAGCGAAAATAGGTGAAATACACCTTTGGCGGCCATTTTGAATTGCAGGTTGGACACCATCTTGGTAGGAAAATGTACATGGACAATACTTGATATCATTATTGAATTCTAAGACCCCAAAAACCCATGTTGGGGCCGAAACAGTGGCGATCAACTCCAATTATGAGGAAAAAGAGGTAGAATTTACCTTTCGGCAGCCATTTTGAATTCAATTTTGGATGCCAGCTTGGATCGGTTGGATGTAAAATGAAAATTGATATCATAATTGACTTCTCAGGTCCCAAAACCCATCTTTGAAGCCAAAACAGTGCCGCTCTATCCCAATTTGGAGCAAAGTTGCGTTAAATTAACTTTTTGGCGGCCATTTTGAATTCCAGCTCAAATGCCACCTTGGATTGGATTGAAATGTCATAGAAAATGACATATTGCAATTCTCTCACCCAAAAAATGTGATTTAAACCAAAAATTAGCATATCTGGCTTTTAAGTAGATGCTGTTGAACTTCGTAGTTTTTCGCATTTTAATGAAAAATTCGAAAATTTGCGCCACCTATTGCAATTTTACAATAAAATATCCCACGGAACGGACATCAATTTAGTAAAATACAAGTGTTTAGCATTTATTATTTTTTTAAATCAGGTTTCTAAAGGCGTCGCGCGTTGAGAACGGCCCCCTTAAACATAGGGTGTTTTTCACAATTTTCAAAAATCCATCAAAGACCAATTTTTGGCAAGGTGCCAAAAAAAGATGAATGATGTCAAAATTAATTTAAAGAATTTTTTGCATTTTTAAGGTTCCATATGACAAACTTTTTAAACTTTCATGGTTATATTTGCAGATTTTCAGATTTTATGAGGCTTTAAAAACGTGCAATTTCATTGGTGCGTGAAGTGAATTTTTAGTCAATTTTAGGTGAAAAACATCTTTTTATCAAGGTGCTGTGGCACAACCTTAAAAAAGGAAATTTGGACTTTTGACCATGAATTGCATGGTTAAAGACCCAAACCGTGATGTGTGGAAAATTTTAGCCAATTCCGAGTCGGTCATCCAGCAAGATCTCTGGATTTTGCATGATTTTCTCTGAGACAGCTCATTAAATGCAATTCATGCAGTGAGAAAATATATAGAATTTCCAAGTTAGCCTTCTAATATGCATGCAGACATTGCCACTGCTATTATAACTTGGAAACTCCACTGTAACTTCTAGGCCAGACAGTGTGTTGGAAATCATGACTGGCAACTGCTATTTGATTAGTGAATGTATTGGTGACATGTAAATCTATCCTTTCCTAATCCATGGACTTAGAAAGTATAACATGCAGCATTGATCCAGGTCTTTTGGAGCTAATATCAATAAGTATATTGTACAAGTTATATAAAAACGTAGGCCGTAGGAATTTGTGAAAGCTTCAATGTCATTAAATATTTTCTAACAATATCCAAACCAGAAATGTCACCAGATACAGGGTTGTGATCTGGCTTCCGGCATAGACTCCCAGCCGGATGGTAGCTTGTGTCCGGTATCTGGCTGTTTTCACTGTCTGCACATTTCTAATTCCAATCTGTTTTGCAGATCTCCCTAAATATCATCATGAAGTGCAAGAGCCTCCTGCTGATATCCGTCATCTCCATCTACCTTCTTCTCGGAGCGTGTCTTTTCGCCCTCCTGGAAGACCAACCCCAAGTTCCTGCAAGACCACTTCCCGGACCTTTGATGAAGCATGCGGAACTCCTGCGCCATATCAGTGGTGAGTCGCGTCTTAAAACGGTGTTTCGGTTGAAGATACTTTATGTCTTATGTATCACCTTAAAGCGGTTAAGAGAATTTAGCGGTTAAGAGAATTTAGTCACTTCAAAAAGTGGAGTAGTTTCCATGACAAAACTCTGGTTCTATTGCCAATGGCTATATTCGATTGAACGCTGAATATGATGAATGATATCAAGATTTATATTGCAACACTTCTTCAGTAAGTCGCTATACAATAGTATTTTCAAAATGATGTAAGCCAACTTTGGAAACTCCATCACACAGACACTCTAGATTCTGGCGCCAGCATTTGCCCAGGCTAGAGAAGTGTGAAGTCTTAAAGACGCAAGACTCTTCTCTGCGTTCATTTTTGATCCTCAATCTGGAGATTTAGAACATCTTCTTATCTTGGTTTTTTATCATTTTTCAGAGGACTTCCCTGATGCCAACCAGACTTTGCTATTAGCTGCTCTGGGGATTTCCCCTCCAAAAGGATACCCTCTTGGGGATTACAAAGGGGTTTCCCAGGGAGATTCCCAAGGAGATTCCCAAATCATAGCAGAAGCCCGGATTAGTGATATCCCAGAAAATGCAAGTTATACAGTGGAGCCATCTGGTGAGCCGTCTGAGGATGGACGAAGGCAGCCGACAATGAGGAAACTTCCGTACGGAATCCGATTGGTCTACTGGTTTTCCTACTGCGTGTCTCTCTTAACGACTATCGGTAAAGAAGCTTTTCATATTTCATGATTTATAAGCAGAGACGCAATGCTAAAGCTTTTATTTGTTTTAATTTCCAATGGATTATTTTATGATAATGATGCCACCTTGTATATCTGTCTGCTAGCCAGGGTTTAGGATTGCAATGTTGAGCCTCTGTTTATCATCCTAAATTTGTTTTGTTTATCGTACTGAATTTGTTTTGTTTATCATACTGAATTTGTTTTGTTCATCATACTGAATTTGTTTTGTCTCAACTATAGTGAAAGCCGATTCAAGAGGTTTGAATCAGATGTACAACCATTTTGGGTCATTAGTCCGAAATGCCATATTACGGCATATTTATTCAATCTTTAAATTCTTATTCTTGCAGGTTATGGTGACGTGTATCCCCGGTCGCCAGCGGGCAAAGCCTTCACTCTTCTGTATGGTTCCATTGGAATTCCTCTGGTGTTCGTCTGCATCTTTAAACTTGGCTTAATGTTCAGACGTACCACCAGGGGACTGCTCACTAAGGTTGCTCACCGTGTGGGGGCGCTGGAGTCTCTTTTCAAACGTCGCGGGTATTTTCCAGTGGAGTTTCCCTTCCATGTGATCTTCTATGTCATCCTGATGGTCTTGATTCCTTCCGCTATCTTCTATTCTGTTGAGAAATGGAGTTACGGTGACAGCATCTACTTCAGCTTCGTTTCACTCACGACCGTCGGGTTTGGTGATTTGCTCGTCAACCAAGGTGAGCCAAAGGGGTTTGTTTCGATGTATAGATCTAATGGGAAGATCCGAGTTATTGCCCAGAAACAATATATTGTACTTGTACATGTATATATATACAGGCAATTATGACAGTCACATAATGTGCTAAATTTTGCTTAATAAACGTTCAAGCCAACTGACAGTTTGATAGGATGTTTTTCGTTCTTAAATTATGGTTTCCCATTTCATAAAATCTTTTGGTGCAATAGTTACTACAATTGATATTATGTTGCAAGAACATTTCACAATACTGTAACTGAATAGCATTCTGGTTTCAATCAAGATTTAGGCCTAGTTTTTGTACTTTTTTACCATTTTTCCTTGCGTTTCTGCGAAACATTTTCCCTGGAAGCAAATGATTTAGACAATTTGTTCCTCCATTGCAGCACACTTGGGCTTCAGCATGAGGAAGGTTCTCCTCTACAAGATCCTGACCAAAGCGTGGCTCTTCTCGGGGCTTGTGTGGCAAGCGTGTGTCCTCAGTATATTGTGGAGTAAACTGATGAGCTTCCCTCGATTCCGTGGCTTCATCGGTCCATCCCGTCCCTCTAAGTCCATCGTACAAGGGATCCCCCTCGAAAACGGACATCCCGCTCAAGAAATGGATGAAATGCCCTCTGTTGGGGAAGAAGAGAAGCTTAACAACTCCGCGGATGCTGAAGATGAAAAACTTAAATTGGAATGTTAAGCACAAACATTTTACCAAAATACTGCTCTCTGATTGGTTAGCTTATGAAAATGTAAAAAAAGTCAATTATGCTGGGAGTCGTGACTTTTATTGTAAATTTACTCTCCTAATCAAATTAGGAGTTTCTTACATGTACACTTGTTGACTCTTAATGTGAACATTATAGTGCCCTTTTCTTTTCTTTGTGCTGAAATGGAGAAAATCATAAAACTTGGGGCAATGCCGAGTGAAATTGCTGACTATTTTTAAATGACCAAGATGGCGTCTTGTTACCATTCATTTCTGAGCTTTAGTCTCATTTTCATCTGATAGGCCTACTGAATGTGCTAACAAAGTTGCAATGAAGTTATACGATGAAGTCAAAAGTGTAGATCTGCATTGATTTGTTCATGAAATGATATTTATGGCTGGTTGATTTCTCATTTTTCTTGACTTCCAGTGTGCTTTTAACAGGATATTTATAATTTTACATTGATATTTAATGTATTATATTTTTTTAATGCGTAGCACAAAGGTCTGTTTTTTGGCTCACCTTGGAAGAGCTTTATGCTGTATATTTTTTACTTCAATGTCTGACTAAATGATTTCGTTCAGCAGAATCTCAACCATCTACGCAAACTGCCAATTATGTAAAAAAAACCCAAAAAACAACCAAATCCATATAATTGGGTACTTCGAACAAAAGATCTACTTTTAAATATTTCTCAAAATCTGAGAATAAGTAGTAGTTTACGTAGGTAAGGGAGCAGGGGTTGTTGTCTGGGTTTGGAGTGCCGGAAAGGGCAGAAGTTTGCCAAAGTTTTTACACTGCTATTATTTATAGGAACGAGTGTACAATATAATATATTCATGAATTCATATTTATAACATGTACATACATGTATAAAAGAACACAATATCAAAAAGAAAGTGCATATATATCTTGATGTGATCAGTATTACTTCTTTTATTTATTTCACTAATGTTGTAGGGGAGGCCGGGAAAAGTTGATTTCAAGGAAAATTGATCCTTCCCAGTGTAGACCGATCTAAGTCTGCGCATTTATATTTCTACTTTGAGACTGACCTCAGGTATTGTCAGTACTCTTGTAGAATAATGAATATCTTAATCAACAAGAGAATGACTTTAATGTTGCATTTTGAACAGGGTCTTTGATAATGAGGCTAGGGGTGGGGGTATTGTATCCCCCTGTCTTTTGCCAGTATTAGATTTTAGTTCCCTGTCCCTCAACTTCAGTCTTCTTGGCTTCAGTGTCCCCCTTTTCCCATGGAGGTTTGCTCCCCTGCAAGATTTAAAATTTGAGTTCCCTTGCTACCACCACCCTGCCAAGACAACCTGCATGGGAGGATGGCTACCGCTTGCTACCCCTTGGTTGCTCCTTAGATTAATAAGATTATTCTTTAAGGTTACTCTTTGAATTTCTTGTCATCCAGAGCTTCATAAATGGCTCGTACTCGCAATAATACAAAAGGATCAACTTCCCCCTGGATTCAACTTACCCTGTGTCTCTCATATGTGACCTGCTCCACCAAAATGGGTTCAAAGTCGGCCTGCTATCATATTAAGTTGTGAAAATGACTTTGTTCTACTGGAATTTGGCTTTAAAATGATGTTTCATTTGTCTTGGTATCTCCATCCAATCCGAAGATATGGCAAGTCAAACATTGATGATACGAAACATCAAAATTTGAGAAAATGGCATTTGAATTTCCTGTCATTGCAATGAAAGAACTAAGAAAATCAAGAAGGATGCCCAATTGAGATAATTAAAAATCAGTTTTTGGTTAAGATGGTCAAAAATAATCAAAGCAAATTACTTTTGCTCAAACGTGGTACCAACAGCTAAAAATCATCAAAATGTGACCTTTTGACACATTTTGCTCATTTCTGGAAAATACAGATTGCCTACTTTGAACTCATTTTGGTGGAGCAGGTCACATATGATCTTCATTTCTCCTTTAACACATTTTTATCAATTTTTAACACACTAATTAATACATTTTATTATTTTTAATGCACTAATCAAATGTGGTTGTGAATTACATTAATTTGTTTGTGAATGATACCCACTGGTACTTATACATACATACTGAGTGCCAAATGCCAATATATGTTACTATAATGTTAGTGGTCAATGTTGGTATATTTGGAAATATTCGATTCTTCGATTGTGTGCCTGGACTTATACTATAACCATGAAGCTTTAATTTTGTAAATTAAATTTGCCTATATGTTTTTATGAAAATGTTTTTTATCATCTGTATATATTAGAGGAAATTGTGAATGACTTTGCATGGGCTATTCATAGTATTGTGAATCTCAGAATATGATTTCAATCAAATCTCTGTAATTTATCATTTAATTGTCATTAATGAATAAATGCATAAACCATAACTCGGAATCAGAGTTTACTGACTGGGAAGTTTGAAGGATATGACATGAAGAAGTACAATACAAACATGTACATCTGAAATGATTTTTAGAAAGCATATCAATGACTTTATCAAGTATAGTTGGCAAGTACGATGGAATGCTTGCCAACGAAACAAACTACGCACAACACTACCACACGTCATGAAAGATATAAAAATTTATGTGCACTCACGCAGAGAGCAAATCGTAATTCATAGATGTCTTATATGGCACAACAGACTTACGCATTCACACCTATTAAATGGTAATCCAGCACCACTATGCGAACAGTGTCAGAGTCCACTAACAATTGAACATATTCTTTTAGAATGTAATAACATTCTACACCATCGAACATTCCAATCCGATAACCTTAAACACTTGTTCTTAGAAAATTCAGCATCAAGTCTAATACAGTCCCTCAGGGACACCGACTACTTTTACAAGTTGTGAGAAATAGATTGAAGATAATCTACTAAACCAATGTTGCCTCTAAATAGCCCACACCGGTGCTGATGGGGCGTAAAACACAAACTCACTCACTCACTCTCATCTGAAATGATAGAAATAGTGTATGAAACAATAGATAGATAGATAGATGGATAGATGGATAGATAGATAGATGGATAAATGGATAGATCGATAGATAGATAGATAGATAGATGGATAGATAGATTGATTGATTTGATTCATTGATTCATTGATTGGTGGATTGATTTATTGGTGGATTGATTGATGGATTGGAGGATTGGTTGATTGATAAATAATTGGTATGAATAGATAACAACTACATTAGATCATGACAGAACTTTACCAGTGTCATCTGGTAAGTGTCATGATCAGATAGACATTGAATAGCTGAAATAAGAGCTTGATTACTTTCTTCTGTAGGTGTTTCTTGGTTGATTGATCAACTATTGAGTCAGTATTGACACTGATTTATTTTATTTATTTATAAAATAAATTGTTAGGGTTTTATGACATTCTGCATTTACTATAAATTTATCACATAATAGCAGCATAGATTTAGCTGATACAGTTATAATAGCTTATGGCCTGGGATACAGTTCCCATGATAACTGGATAAGTAACAATTGATTTTGTGATTATCATTATCAGGTTCCTGATGGGCGTTGGTTGATTGCTGGGAAAGTTTTTTTGGGGGTGGGGTATCAGTAATTCTCCCACCCTGACCCCCCCCCTCAACCCCCAGTCAGCATAACGAGAAATCCGTGTGAATTTCTCACGGGAACTGAGGGGGGAGGGGATTCGCTTGACCCTTGGCTGTGTCCAAGTGGTCCAGAATTCAACCCAAACTGGTCAAACACACTCCTGGCTATTCATTAAATTTGATTTGATAAAATTGATTTAACCCCAGGAGTGAGTGAGTGAGGGTTCAGGCTACTTAGCAAAATTCAAAAGTTTAAAAGATAAAAGAAAAGTCCTGAGCTATAAGGCTAAAGGGTTAATTTACTAGTATAGCCTCATTATATATTTATTAAGAGACTTTAAAAAAAAAAGAAGTTATGATGGGCTACAAGGTATAATCAATTTTCACATAAATCTTTCCACTAGATTCTCCTGGTGAATATTTTCAAAAATCAAGTGAAAAAAGATAAAATATTAAATTTATGTTTGGTTTAAAAAAATAATTTGACACATTTGCATTTGATCAGTAAAAATGAGAATTAACGTGTTTTTTTTTTAAATTTTATTATAATAAAGAAGCCTTCATATTATCTTTTTGGATGACTAGGAACAGGGCCATGACTGGAATTAAAAGGGTAACTTCAATTGTTATCACTTGGGCTCTAAAAGGTTTAACAAGAGAGCAAACATTAGAGAAATGTCAGAGATCAAGTTTTGGAAATCAATACCATTCAATAGTCTGGGAATATTCGCGAAGGAGTGTTAGCATGCCATGGTCCATTTCACTGACAGTGACTGTCTGCTGGGAGTGAATGCCTATTTGCTTTTCTATCTCTGGGGAATAAAGTCAATCTTACCCCTCTATAGGGCCAGCCAGAGGGGGGAGGGGTTGAGGGGTCTTTGGAACATGGAATGTTTCACACCCCCTCTACTACTCCCCATGACCCCACCCATGCACTCCTGAAAATGTGTTATCTTCGGATTTTGATTTTGGAATGGGGAAGTGGCTAGGAAGGAAGGGGGGGGGGGGGGGTATTTGTATTGTATTGTCATGACAGTTACTGCTTAATAGCTGCCATGGTATAGTAGTATTGTGTGATTCTTTATTGTAAAAGTTTGATTATTCTCTAAAGGTAAAATATAAGGTTATACTGTTTTACTTTTTCTTTCCAAGCCCCCTTTTTTTTCACCCAAACCATGTGTTAATTATAAAAAAGAGAAAGATAATTCAAATACAGGTCTATACCTAATAGATATTTTTTGTTTTTTAATGCCCTATATATATGTAAGGCCTAAATTAAATTACACCTTTATCCTCTTAAATTGTAAGAGATAGGGAAAAAAGAAAAGAAAAAAAAAAGACGATTTCCAGGAAAATTCCAGTGCCTCCTCCAAATGAAATGAATGCTACCTCATTAAATTTTCTACGTTTTTAATTACACTTCTTGGGTTATTCATTAACTGACTCATGGAGTAGAAAAAGGTGAGCTGGATTGCATTTGAGACCTTGAGCACAATTCATGAGGAATCCAAGTTGAGAGAGAGTGCCCCCACCCTCAAGTTCTCACAGCTAGTCATTTTTTCTCTGCAGAAGGGGGGGGGGAGCAAGGGCGCTATTTTCCCACGCCATGGCACTTGGCAGTGAACGACATGACCTCCTGTGACCCCCCTCCCTCCCCCGGGCGACCAATGAGGTATCAAGGAGGCGGGGCTTATGCATCAGGGAGGCCTCTGATTGGTCGTTGGGCCTGATTGACGTGGGAATGAGGTAAATGTGTGTGAGAGAGATGAGATAGACTCAGGAGAAGGCATGGGAGTGTTGGAGTGAATTTCAGCTAACATTCAGTCAGTTCATAACTTCATATCCACTGATATATTGTGATAATCCACTAGAAGCACCTTTATTATTCCACTGCTACTGTTCAGTTACAGAACTTTCTACACACACAGTGATAATGACTCAAGAATTATTTCAAGAAGCTGTAGGAGCTGGAGACACCAAACAGGTCCATAAACTGCTCACAGACAGTCGCCTGGCTAAATTACTGGATTTAGACTCTTTTGACAGAGAAGGAATGACAGCTCTGCATCACTTTTGCCTCAGTGGAGACCTGGAATTGGTCAAGCTGCTGGTCAAATCAGGTGCCAATGCTCGCCTTGCTAACAGAGATGGTTGGGGCCCTGTGCATCTTGCAGCCTATGGAGGTCATAGTGAAATAGCCCTTTTCTTAATGAAAGCTACAAGAAGACATGCTACATAGTGCCAAATGACTGGATTAAGCATTTTGTGATAGATAACCTGATGACAATGGATTATTTAAGTATGTATAGCTGACTGGATTTTTTATAATATTGTAATGTAGTAATTATTTACTATATTATGTAGAACAATTCATCTACCTCCTGAGGATATATTTGTATACAGATATTTTATGTATAATGTCATTGAGATGTATAACAATATTTTATGCTCCCAATCCTATAGAGACTTTATTTTTATCCTGTATGGAAACTCATAATTATTATGTTTATCTTTTACAATTACAGAGCAAAAAGTTTTAAAGAGTTTACAGACTGACTAGAGTTAATTTTGCTCTATCATACTGAGAGAATTATTAAAATATTTAATTTTGATCATATTCCGACAATATAATTTCCTTCAAGGATATATACAATGTATCATTTATAATTTTTCTGTTATGGCATCAATTTTGAACGTTTTCAGACAAGATTGAGCAAAAGGATCAATTATTTTATGGAAAGAAACTTCAAAGTTCTGAGTAGCTCCAAGTGAACTTTCTTTTGGCAAACCAAGATAATTTTGCTGGAGTTGCATACTTTTGAACATATCCAGACAAGATTTACAAATAGGATATATTATTTTCTGGAAAGAAACTTAAATGTTCTCTAAGTAGCTCCAAGTGAAGATCTTTTGGCAACCCTAAGCTGAGAGGCTGAGACCTCCAAATACAAAATAGGCCAGGAGGACAACTGTATGTCTCCAGGTCCTCCAGGTCTCCCAGGGCCCTAATTTCCCAGGGCAGCTGCTGCATCTTCTGGGTCCCAGATATAGGGCATCACTTTCTTGAGGTCAACAAAATACAGCGAGAAAAGAAAATGGATGACAATAATGTCACAATATCTTTGGATACATACATGTCTATCTGTCTATCACGAGTGTATGCTGGTATGAAGAACGGAGGACATGGAATTACAGAGGTCAATTGGTGCTTTCTTCATTGACCAGAGAAAGTGATGGACCAAGGAAAAATACATTGTAAGTATACATACATATAGATGGATTAGATGGATTAGATAGATCATAGATAGATCATAGATAGATGGATAGACAGACAGATAGATAGATAGATAGATAGATAGATATATAGATATATAGATAGATAGAAATTCTTACACGTAGGCCTACAATGTTGATCTGTGCACTTTCCTAACTTCTAAGTAGGGCCTAAAGGTAAATCCATATATTGAAGTTTCATATGGCCTCTTCAAATTAAACATTTCACAGGAGGCAAATACTTATTTTTCCAACTGTAGGTATTATAAAACATGATGTATCTTTTAAATTGTTTGGAAGTGCTATGAAAAATAAGTTTTAAATTACTTACAGAAATTGCATATTATAAAGACTTAATTAGTCTGCATAATTTAACCTTGTCCTTGATAAACCTGACAGAAATAGTCCTATAGGTTACCTTATATATATGGTATAAATGAAATGAATAAGGACATGGCTATATGGTTGGGATGTTTAATTTTTTCAGCCCATTTCAAGTGCACTGCATGAGGCCCATGCTTGACTGCTAAGGAATACCTTTCACTCAAACATGTACTGACTATAATACAGCTATTTAAATAATGCATTCCTCATTGGAATGGTGAGAAATCCTTTAAATTTTATCATCAACTTTAAAGTTTTTAGCCCTCATTGCAATGGTAGTCCCTTATAACAGGTCTAATCGCTGGTTCCAGGGTTCAATTCCAGCTCCAGCAGGATCACCTGGACCTCAGTTGAACACCAGTTTCAACACCATCGTTTATCCCATCTGTATGCCCCCCCCCCCATCCAGATTACATGGATTGGCCATAGAGGTATTACTTATAGCTCTATGGATTGGCCAACTTGAGTGCACAAACACAGGACGTAACACCCTATAGGGTAAGGTTCCTTGAGTCGGACAGCTAGATTATAGACATTTTAGAAAGTGAGAGGTGGCCAGGCTTAAGCCTTAACTTAAGGTATAGACATTCCCTAAGCTATTTGTATAATCAAAACAATTAAAAATTCCTGTGTATTAAAAAAACAATGCTGTTTGTAGTACACTCTGCCTTTTGTGGCTATTTTGCATGCCTCATCTCAACTCATTTGCATAACCAGAACTTTCCCAAAGACTTCAGTGCAAAGCAGTCTTGTATTGCAATGCAGTACTTTGTTACAACCCTTATTAAAAGAGCAATATTTCATTCACCAATTCACTCAGGTGATCAGTATTAAAGGATTTCTCCAAGTACCAGAAAAATGCATGGAGTTGAATTCATAAATTTAGGGTTCAGGAAACATAGGGTCTAGGGAACAAAGGGCCCAGGGAACATATAGGACCCAGGAAACATAGTATTCAGAGAACATATGATTCAGGGAACAAAGGGTCCAGGGAACATAGGAGTCAGGGAACAAAGGGTCCAGGGAACATAGGATTCAGGGAACAAAGGGTCCAGGGGACATAGGATTCAGGGAACAAAGGGTCCAGGGGACATAGGATTCAGGGAACAAATGGTCCAGGGAACATAGGATTCAGTGTCAGGGAACATAGGATTCAGGGAACAAAGGATCCAGGGAACATAGGATTCAGGGAACATAGGATTCAGGGAACATAGGATTCAGGGAACATAGGATTCAGAGAACATAGGATTCTGGGAACAAAGGGCCCAGGGAACATATAGGACCCAGGAAACATAGGATTCAGAGAACATAGGATTCAGGGAACAAAGGGTCCAGGGAACATAGGATTCAGGGAACAAAGGGTCCAGGGGACATAGGATTCAGGGAACAAAGGGTCCAGGGAACATAGGATTCAGTGAACAAAGGGTCCAGGGAACATAGGATTGGGAACATAGGGTTCAGGGAACAACGGGTCCAATGAACATAGGATTCAGGGAACATAGGATTTGGGGAACATAGGATCCAGGGAACAAAGGGTCCAGGGAACATAGGATTCAGGGAACAAAGGGTCCAGGGGACATAGGATTCAGGGAACAAAGGGTCCAGGGGACATAGGATTCAGGTAACAAAGGGTCCAGGGAACATAGGATCCAGGGAACAAAGGGTCCAGGGAACATAGGATTCAGGGAACAAAGGGTCCAGGGGACATAGGATTCAGGGAACAAAGGGTCCAGGGGACATAGGATTCAGGAACATAGGATTCAGGTAACAAAGGGTCCAGGTAACATAGGATTCAGGGAACAAAGGGTCCAGGGGACATAGGATTCAGGGAACAAAGGGTTCAGGGAACATTGGATTCAGGGAACATAGGGCCCAGGGAACAAAGGGTCCAGGAAACATAGGGTTCTGGTAAGGGCCTAGAGAACAACATAGGGCTCATGTTTTGAACCTTTTCCTTTCATTAGGTGATAGCTAGCTTTGAAGTACAATGTACTGTACATGGACCAGGTAAGTCCAGCTGAAAAAACCAAAACCGAACCCTCAAATTCCAAATGGAACATTTTGGTTACATTATCTTACATGTCGGCCTAGGATCTTTATTTCGAAAGGCCGTAGGCCTATTTAACACTTTGTGACAAGTTGGTTAAGGTTCACATCTGCTCCACTGAAGGTCCTTGCCTGCATGGGTTCAAACCCAGGTTGGGCAACCTGAAATTTTCAGTGGACCTTCATGAGCAAAACCCAGCTGGATGTTGTTCGGATGAGACGTTAAATTGGCAGCCCCTTGTAACACAGTGTCTGTGCTGAGCACGTAAAAGATCCCTCGCATGGCGTAAATGTGTAACATGTTGAGGACTCCCAGCTTTTTCTCTCCTATCTCGTCAATCAAACTGTGTCTGAGCGACCAGAGCTGCATGGGCTTAGAGGGCTGTACTTACAACATCTATCTGAAAAATGATTATTATTGATTGATAAGAAAAACTAAGGGTTAGGCCTAGACCCAGTTAAGTTGGTGAACTTTGTAATGTTTGGCGTTAATAGATCCTTCCGGTATTTCTATGGATACAGTGGAGCCAAATTCTCTCAGTCTAGAGGCTTGAGCAGGTAACCGGAAGTGATCCAGCAGCACGTAGCAAGCTTCCGGGGGGTGCAGGGAGTTATTACATAATGTGTCTGGGCAATTATGACGTCACAGGAAGCAACAGCAAGGGCCAGGCACGAGGAACTGCTTATTGCTGTAATGTTCTTAACTGCCAAACACTTTTTCCTATGTGTTCACCTGTGCTTAGGTGCATGGGAAGTGATAGAAGGGGAGGGGGGCTGAGAGAGTCTTTTTATTCTACCATAACTTTTTATCTGGGATTAAAATTGATTAATTTGATGCCAGACATGCAGACAAACCCATGCATGGTCAGCAGCTGGGTGACTGAGTGGTTAAGGTGCCAGCCTGCTCTGCTGAAGGTCTTTGTCTGCATGGGTTCGAAAACCAGGTGGCAAACCCTAAATTTTGAGAGACTTTCATGAGCAAAATCCCAGCTGGGATGTCGTTCGATGAGACATTTAATGGGCGGCTCCTTGTATCAATGTCTGTGCTGGGCAAGTAAAAGGTCCCTCACATGGGGTAAATGTGTAACATATTGAGGACTTCCACTCTCTCCCATCTCATCAATCAACCCTCGTGAGCACTCAGGACTGGGCTAAGAGGGCTGCTCTTACCATACCATACCTGTCTGTCTATCTCGTCGGTTCTGGTCGCTCAGGAGGGTTGAGTGATCAGATGGGAGAGAGGGAGTCTCAGATAGGGAGTCCTCAACATGTTACTCATTAAATTTTACCCCATACGAGGGATCTTTTGTCGAGAAAGAGACGTTGAATGTCGCTGATAGAGGGAGCACCTTGGCAACCCTGCTGAGACACATACCTCTGATTGCTATTAAATTTGATTTCTGGTACAATAATTCGGGCCAACGATTTTCATTGACCAAATGAATTGGAAGTTAAGTGAGAACGAAAAATGCCCAAAATGTAGGAAGTAGGCCTACTCCGGTATTGGCTTTCTTTGCTAACTGCTTTAGTCAATTGTGGTTGAATGGCACTGCCATGGCTCCTATGGCACAGCGCTCAACAGTAGTTCACAGAGATAGGATAATTGCCCAGTGAGTGCATTACAAGATGTAGGTGGGGGACCTAACCCAACCTACTGAGTGCAAACATAAGGCAACAGGGGTGAGGGGTGGGTTTGGAAGGGGGCAGGGGGTAAGGGGTAGGATCCAGACTGGAGGGGTGCAGACAGAGGTCAAAGGTCACTGGGACAAGCTTGGTGCTGCCTACCAAGGGGTGCAAGATCCAGCTATTGGGATCCAGGCTGTTCTGGTGGATCCTGCTTGAAGCTTTGAGGGGGTTACTTACATTTAAAAATCCCTTGCCCTTACTGCCTACTGGTGCCGATGGGCAATTTTTGATCGATAGATCTATTATGATAAGGTGCAGCCATCTTAGCCCAGTTCTGGGCGCTGACAACGGTTGATTGATTAATGAAATGGGAGAGAGAGAGAGAGAGAGAGCGGAAGTCCTCAACATTTTGCACAACGTCATTTACCCCATGTGAGGGATCTTTTACTTGCTACATGGCCAACACAGACACTGATACAAGGGACCATCAATTTAATGTCTCATTCAAAAATTCAGCTGAGATTTTACTCATGAAGGTCCACTGAAAATTGTATTCCCCAATTGGGTTTTGAACCCATGCAGGCAAAGACCATCAGCGGAGCAGGCGGGAACCTTAACCACTCTGCCACCCAGACCAACAAAAAAAACGATACTAATAAACGCAAAACTCAGTCACAGTGGGCTGGACTGCCGGATGTAAAAATGGCGAAAGGGTCAATTCCAAGTAAAAAGGACAAATCCAATTTAATTGAGGAATTTTTTTAATTTGCATAATTACATTAGAAAATGACAGAAATATATATATAATAACTGGTTCAAGCCTTTAAAGAGGCCTAACAATTGTTTGTTTTTAGTTTCAAGATAAAAAAAACCCCACATCTTCTGACGCCTTTGTGGTATATCATTAAAGATGTTATGATATTATTGCTTAATGATGATTCTTTTATTTTGCAGACATTAATTAGCTTCGAGGAAAATGCTGCTTAGGACTGCCAAGAGAATTCACTGAACTGGCCTCAAAAAAACTTATTTTAAAACGCCAAAAATGTTCAAATTTAATTATTTAAAGACTGCTCCATATTAAAGATATTTAAATATAGTCATGATGATTTATCAATTATCATGCAAATATGTGAATTATTTATTGTAAAATTGTAAATGGATGATTCTAAGATGTAATTTTTAATGGAGGTGTGTATACACATCTCCATTTATGCAGTCACAATGAGAAAATGAGAAAGTTTTGGCGGGAAATTTGAAATTTGAGCATTTTCAGAATGTCTTTTGGGCCCTGTCTTGGCAATTTTGGTTGGAGATGTTGGGAGTCAAGAATGCACCTTAGCTTGATTATAGAGCAAGCATCTGGCATAGGAATGAACAGCAGGCATGTTGTTATTTGGACGTGACTTCGTTTTTATCTTGCTTGGATCCACTGCGGGCAGCATCACACGTTGTGTATTGGCCACTGTGCCTAAACCATTGCACTTGTGTATGTGATATTTGGCACAGGAATGAGTTTTATAGTATATATGTGTTTTTTGGTGTTCATATATTGGCACATTTTACAGTTTTTATAAAATATAGGAAATTTAAAAAAATAATTTTTTTTCCGTTTCCGGAGCAGAATTCCGAAACGGTTGTACCTATGAACATTAAAATCTGCCATATTATGCATTAGATACTCTTAATGTGCCTTTTTGAGCTGTAAATGCTCTTAAAAAAATTAATAACAGCAAATTCAGCAAAAATGTTTAAAAACTTTTTTTTTCAATGATTCATGATTCAGTCAATTTTGGAGTTAGACCTCTGAAATTTTGCATTTAGATGTCAAAATTATACCTCTTTAAATTACTTAACGCATTTGGAGGGCCATTCTTGTGAAATTTTCAGTAAACCAAAAAACTGAAAAAAAAAATTAGGATGTCTGATATTTTTCTCGAATTTTGGTTTCTCGCAAATTAATGGTAATAAATATATTGGTTAACTTCACCAAATATTATAGTTAAACGTATTAAGAAGTAACAGTTATAGCCATACATAGTTTTTAAGAAAAATTGTGTCTGTCAGACGCCATGGGATGTCAGTGGAGATCAGTAATTGTTGTATCCAGTGTTCCATACTGAGACAACTAATTCGATTAGTGAATAGATTATGTCTAAGATTCCCAGTCTCCTTATCTCATTATCATATGATAGTCGCCAAAATGTAGCTCTTTCCACAAAAAGGAGGTTGAGCTGCCTGGCTGATCACGCATTTCCATACATCAACTTGGCTCTGATTAGTCCAGAAGTTGTCTATTCTCAACAAATGCCATAAGATCTTTTTTAAAAGGTGGTTCTGGGACAATAATATTTATTGTGCCTGTATCCCATACAGCAGAAATAGAACATAGGATATGATAGCTTCAGATATATATGTATATGTTAAAGGTATTTTTTAAAATTGAAAATATTGGATTTTAGTGTGATAAGTCAGTCTACTTTGAAGGTTTCTGTGGGACACAAAATTTTGTTCAACAGCATTTGGTCCAATTCTCTGCTTCTGTTTTAGTTTTGCTTGTCAGTTACATTGTAAACGAACATCATAGGGCCTGAAAGTGGAGTGCGCCCTCTATGGGTTTTGTTAGTGAAACACTCCTCCTTGGCACCAAGGTATTATCGCCCGCCATGCTTAAGGAATAGGGAGCTGACTTTCTGTCTCTCTGGAGAGACCCAGTGGCTTCAAAATCATTCCATTCCTAAAATCGAATCTTCCTTATGATAATAGAGTGGAGTTCCATGACTTTTTGTGGAATTTAAGTCAATGGGATTTTAGTGGCAGCTCCGTAAAAAATGTAAACAGACGACCGGCAATTTGCAGCTGCCTATGCAGGCTGATTGCCTGGTAGGCAAGCACTGACATGCGAAATTATAACTGGAATATCAAAATACAGGCCTTACTTGACATACCCAGGTAGGTTATCATCTATAGTTTGCTGAATAATGTCTAAATTCCTCCCTGCAAAGATCGTTCCTATTCACTCAAATATGCCCGCGATTTGGCTTGGTACCATGACTGCAACTTATGCGCAATCCTGCGTGAGTTTCAGCTAGTACAAATGCGTAACTTTCAGGCCCTATTAAGTCGTGGCCCATATTGCAAGTGTGATAGCATTTATAAAATGGAAGATTTTTTACATATTTGCCGGATTCGGGGGATGTGAACTTCGACAACACACCACCTCCATTTTGAACCCCTGGGTTCTTGTTCAATTTAGTATTCTAAGAATGTGATAATACGAACTGCGATATTTACTAATAAATGGTATTATAGCTATATATTATGATAATTAAGGCCAGACGTTATTGTTTTTTAGCTTCTTGGATTTACCTACCCACAAGGATTTTCTGTTGATGAAAAGAGAAGGTTACGCACAATTTTATTTATAGTTCACAATAAAGAATTTATTATAGTTTCTTCTTTTTTATTTAAAAAAATGCCCTGAACATTTGAGAAACTAAAAATCAATTATGTCTGGCCTAGTTGCATTGTAGAGTCAATTGAAAGATTTATTTGATAGATTGTAATTATGTTTAGTGAATGTATATTTGCACATGTACTTCAAATTGTAATTATATATAGATCTAGGCGTATATTATTGTATGATAATTGAAATAATTTTATGAATTGAATTTGTTTTTTAAGCATGAACTTTGTATGTTGTAGTAGTAATGTTCTTCTTTTTAAATATGTTTTTAAAAAAGTCCCTGTGATTACTGCGTTGGAAATGTAAATGGTCATTGGTGACCGGAGTAAAATCCCTATACTTACCATATTATCACATGTATGATAAAATGGCACCAGCCTTCGGTGCGATGCGCCCGACACAGTGCTCTCTATTAAATCATTAGTTATGAAAAACTTTGACTTTAATTTGCTGCTATACTTCCCTTTCTCCAAAAAAAGAATTTCACACTTTTTTTTTTTCCGAAAAATGTTTCCCCACTATTCTTCTCCCAATTTGTTTTCCTAATTGGGAATATCATGCAATTTCGGTTGTGAAATTTATTGGGAACCTATTTCAACTTTTCACATACAGCTATATAAACATGCTAAATAGAGCCATCAGTTCTAATGGTTCAAATTGATTTGTACTTTTTTGTCTTAAGTTGTGCGTGTTGGTTTTATGTGAATACCGCTGTGTTCTCCATGTTTTACCATTGCATGTGCATGAATTTATTAATTTTAAGATTTTTTGTAAATTTATGTTAGTTGGTGTTGACTGTTGAAATAAATATTTTCTCCTTCATTTATTTTCTGCTTTTTCTTCTTAATAGTTCAAACTTTTAAAAAAAGTTTCTTTTAATAGTTAACATCGAACAGTGTAGGCCTGCGCTTAATCCTGAGTTTTGGAAGTTGATTTTTGAAATATCTTTTTCTGAAGTTTCCTTAAACAGTTTTTAGAAAAATATTTGAATAAGAAAAATTTGTTTCAAGTTTTCTTATTTATTGCGCAATCATGATATTTTGTTGTCAGATGTATATTTGGAAATTATAAAATTAATTAGGGTGTTATGTTTTCATAGAAATACAATTAGGCCTATGAAGGAGTTTTAGGGAGAAAAAGCCAATTAAAGAATTAATCCCTTCAAACAATGAAAAAAATCTATTTTTAAAAATTTCCGAATAAATAGAAAATGTAAATTTCAAGAAAAGCAAGTTAAGCAACATATCGGAAATAAAAAGTTGGCCTATATTTTTTTTTTAATTAAAGTAATCCCTTTAAAGTTAGCATTGTATGCCTTTCAAAAAAAAAATTTCCGCTGCTACATAATTATATATATAATTATATATATGTCACCATTTTTATTTTTGGCCTAGCCTCAGCTGCCCAGTAGAGCTGTGAAAGCAAAAAAAAACCTCTTTGACTATATATATAATTAACCTTTATTGGGCTTGCATGAAATACAGGACTTCTTATGGTAATTTATTTGAAAAAATAGAGGAGTATTTTACATACACACAATATACCAATTAATCGGTGGCAAAAAAATAGATAAAAATTACCCAATGCCATTTGCTTCCATCATTTATAAGCCAAAAACTTCATGTCATAAGACATGCCTAATTAAGTGAAACTTCATGTAAACTTATTATTTGGTAGGGAATAAATTGCCTTGCTGTAGCCTTAGAAAGGGGTTTCACTGACATAAAGCTGCAGATGCACAAAAAATATCTTGAAAACTTAAAATATTTAGGAATTTTTTCCTAAATACAGGAAATTAGAGAAGACCCAAAAAATAGAGGAATATATATAGGAAGAGCCGGCACCTTGATGGAAAAAAAAAACAGCACTGCCTTTAAAAAAGAATGGTCAAATTTATGATGATGATTTGACTAAAAATCATCTGAACTTCAGCTATAAAAAAAAAACTTGTATGGATCTTAAAATCTATTCCTAATTCCAATTTGGTCTGAGTCTCTGAGAGCCAGCCAGTTCAATGAAATTTTGTTGCAGTCGGAAATCTACACTAGGGACGCCACCAGTATTGGCGCGAAAAGACTGCATAGATCCCTGACGTCACCGATTCTTGTGCACATTCTCAACAAAAAGACGAGAGAGGTTGTGGATTGTGTTTTTGTTTTGTGCCAATTTCGGCCGTTCATGGAGTGTTATGACAGGAGAATTACACTATGACTGGGCCACCAGCCTAGCATGTAAGTATTCTTTCATTTGTGGGTGATTTTCTGGGCTTCTCTGTCTGTTGAGAGGCTGAAATCGGGAGTTAAAAAGGGCGAATGTGGCAAGGCAAATGTAGATCGCCATGAATTCACTGTTCATTTCATACCAGTCGATGTCTCGACTTTCTACCCCACTTGTTGCTGTCTGATCGGGGTTTATTGTTAGATCTGTGCAACAAAGGAATCTCCAGCTACCCTCAATTGAGTCTCATTGTGCCTGTGGGCTTTTGGGGCTGGCTTCTTTGATGGTCATGTGCTTCTTCAGTTCTTGCAAAGGCAAAGAAAGGCCAAGTGCAATTAGGTCAACCTGGGGTGCAGTCAGCCAAGCGGAACATCTGACTTGGTAAACAAACAACCTTATTCACCTGGTGCTTCTTCAACTTCTAATAGATGCAATGGTACAACACTAACTGTTGGCTCAGAACCCTCAGTCTCAGATGTCTTATTCAATCATAACCTGCCTTTTATACGAAATAGCTGCATAGCCTGTAGTTTCTGGGAAGAAAATCTTTAGAATATAAGCACAAAGATTTGAGAATGTCCTATTTTTTAGCAGTCATCACCCTTAAGGTATGCGGATCTCGCAGTTTTAAGAAATTTTATTGAAAGCCACTGAGCCAGACGAGTGAACAACAATCAGTGGTTAGTGTTGGTTTGACAAATTGTTATTGGATGGCCTTCTGGGAGAGATGGTTGTATTTTATGATCATCATATCCTATGGAGAGTAAACTTGTGAGTATGACTGACGATTTAAGTCGATTTTGTGTGTTAAAAACAGTGTTACAGATCGTGTAGATGATAATTTATGTTTAGTTTTCCAATGTTTATGTAGAATATATATATATTCAACGGCAACAGCTTTTCATATTGTAAATTTGTAATCATTATTTCACCATTTGCTATGTTTAGGCTTTGGTAATTTGCATTTTCAAATGTATTATCCTAATGATTAACACATATACACCGCACAATGATCCATCCATAGCTTCATTGGCGATATAAAGTCCTGTAAATATTTGATATTCATTGTAAATATTTCAATTTCAGGCAGTGAAGGGAAAGTACAATGACCCTGGGCACTGACCTGGCCATTCACAGACTCGTAGGAGAGAAGAGTTGAGAAGAGGAAGAAGGAGTGAGATGTCGGGACACCGAGCTCTCTCTCAGGTGAGTGATCAATGGAATGAATGAATTATTTTAACTTTGAATATCTTTATGTTGGAGGGAACTTATTGGCAACTTTTTGGCTCTACCTTTTGATTTGTGCTGATATCTGTTTAAGTCTGTGGTTTGAACAAGCTAAGTTTGGCTGAGTTTATTGTTGATGATGTCAGATTGTGAAATTGAATACTGGTGCATTAGCTATTGAGTCTATTGGATATTGACATCTCATAGTCAATTTGTCAAACCCCAGATTCGTTTGGTGTGTTATTTATTGCTAAGATTTACAAAATGTAAAAGATGATGTCATTCAGACTCATTCCTTAATTCTGGTTATTGCACCACTATAAGGGGGTGGGGGGTTGGCTCAGTGGCAGTATGCTGGCCTGCCAATCGCTGGGTGCAGGGTTCGAATCCAGCTCCTGCCAGGTCACCTGGGCTAATATTAGACGGCAGTTTCAAGATTTCATTCTTTGTCTCATTGCCGTGCCCTCTTCCTGTCCGAATTAGCCTACCAAGTGCGTGAATACAGGATGTAAAACCGCAATCGTCCACCAATATTGCACCATCATTGCCAGTTTTGATAAATATCTCATTTTGCAATCTTGTCGAATAGCAAAATTTTGAAACATCTTCCTCCATAATTGTGGGTCACACCACATATTCCACAATAGTTTCGTTATTATTTGTTTGAAAGGGATTTTCTCAAAATCCTGTATTATCATGATTATATTGCCAAAATAGTCAAAATACCAGGTTGAGTTTTAATCGCTTGGGGAATGTAGATATCAATCAACATGACATGAAGTTTATAAACATTAAACAATGCTGCTTGTTCTGGATCCATGTCATCCTTTTCTTTTGACAACACATCCTGGACTATTTAATTCTTGCGGGATTCTTGTGGGGATTGGATACATTCTGGTTTTAATGCCTTCACAGTTCACACCCTGGGCACTATGGGGTATGACACCATTCTCAGCATGTTTGTGGTTAATGCGCCATCTCTGCTAACAGGCTATTTATCAAAGCTATTTATTGTGGCTGTGTAATGTAGTTTGTACTGCAATCTTACAACATGAGTAATACAAATGATACATGATTGATCATTTGGTAATTTTCTAGGCACCTCATCATGCTCATGTATATGATATAGCACTGGCAGCTGACTGGCTTGTGGCCTCCTGGTCTTTGTTCTAGCTCAGTGGATGCTGATGGAGGAAAAGATGTTGGGTTTAGCCTTTAAGTCCTTTATTTATGCACTTTGGACTTAATTAGGAAAAGAGAAGGACACAGCAAGTATGATTTGTAACTGCTATCCGAGATAAGTCCAAATCAGCACTGATCAGTGCCATTTAGTGGTAACAATGACACTGAATCTATGACAAGCTCTGGAAGGGTGGCACTAGGGCTTGGCGATATTGACAAAAATTGCGATATGCGATATTGCAGAAAAAGTTGCAATAACGATATATATTGCGATATCGATATTATATGCGATATCAATATTATTCACGATATCAATATATCAAATTTGCTACTTTGTAAATTGTAAGAATGTTGCAAAGAGATCCTCCCAAAATCTGCTCTTTTGAAAAATAATGTAATTGTGAAGGGTAAACTATTTCCAATACAGTATGGGAGCAGGTCTATTAATTATATATATAATATATTGTTGCTTTGGAATGCACAAACACACATCATTGAACATACATACATGTGTGTATTGTACATTGACATTGTTATGCATTGCATTGACAACATGCTGCATGCAGCAAAATTCTGCGGAAAATAGACCTAAATGTTGAGTAAACAGTGCTATATTATCAGTCAGACACTGCTCTGTCTTCAGAACATTATACAAATATCCTTTAAATGATTGTTTTATTAATATGTTCGGCCTTTCAAAGTGAGCAAATGTGGAATGGAGAAGCAGCATGTCAGAGGCTGGTCTGCCATGTTGAAATCACGGCACTTCGGGATGACGTAAAACGCCGATTTTGCGGACTGCGGGATTCGGATTTTCACTTAAAATGCGGATTGTGCGGAACCGAAATTCGGAAAATGTGACGATATGCATATCGCAAGTTATGATATCGCGATTTCGGTTTCTAAACGATATATCGCCAAGCCCTAGCTGGCACCCAGGTTCGATCCCTGCCTGGACACCCAATGTTAGACAGATGTTTCATCCTGTGCCAAGAGTGCACCTTGTCTTGAGCATGTTGGGCATTGTTGTGGTTGCTGCCTGTTCTTTTAAAATTTGTAAGTGCATATATACAGGATGTAAAGCGCAACGGTTCACCCATCTATATGCATGTTAGCGCTTGTTCATTGTTGATATGAACTGCATTGATGTGTGATCAAAATTCGAGTTATGCGAAAGCTGTAGTTGGATAATATTAAATATTGATGTTCACAAGATTAAGCTTGCAACAGCTGGGGTATGTGGTGGTCTGCCTGGGTCCCTTCGACTTTGTTGTGTTTTGGTCCCAGTCAGTGACCCTTTCTATTCTACTCATAAATCATAATAATTGTTGGACATAGCATTGTGTGTTTATTTCATCATGTCTATGATTTAATGTTTTCTTTTCTTTTTGCATACTCCTGGGCCCAAGTTCTGGGAACTTAGTCATGCGGTTAAAATGAGCTCAGTTGGTAGCTCTCTAGTGAGCTTCCAAGCGATTTGTTCTCAGGTTCGAGGTGTTGTTGTTATTCAACATAAACTAATATTATTGTCTTATATATACATTGATTTAGTTCTGGTTCGTCTTAAAATAGATTTAAAGCTAATAAATGCGATAATCTTTTTTCGTGAGAGCCATATTTGGATCCCATGTTTACTCCCCTACTTAATGTTAAATTATGTAAGTCAAATAACATAGTCTCAAGTCCTGAATACTGATGAACAAATTGTGCATGATGTATGTGGTCCCTGTTCAGTTGGAGGTAAAAATAAAATCCAGTTGACAGTTGTTAACCCTAATATATATCTAATTCGGCCCTTTGAGCAATCAAAATTTTATATTTCCGATTGATTGTGGACCTGAGTCTCCTCCCACAAGGCAGAAACATAGTCATGATGCGACAAGAATCTCATTGTCCCTCATACCATGTACATGGATACTATATTTCCTACATGTGAATGGGCAAGGACATCTTGCAACAGTTATGCAACCCATTTCTCACACTATGCACCTTGTTTTGGGAGGGACTTGTTGTTGTATATTTTGTTCTGAAACCTGGAGTTCAGTAACTTCAGTGACAGTTGAGCAGTTCAGTGACATGTCATGACTGTGGCCTCCAAGTCTTGTGAAATTCTTCAAGTTCAGCATTGTTCAAGAGTCAATACTCAAAGAGTCCTTCTGCATGTTTTTGTAGAGTGTGGGAACTAGGCGAGAGGTTGCTGCGAAGGTTGTCTAAACTTGTCTATCTGATATATCTGTGTTTGTGATAGCCAGCTGCTGTCTGTTTGTCCGTCCTTGGGCTGTCTCAGTCTCAGTCCTGACTCCCAGTGCAGTAGTGACACTAGAGGCTGTGCTCTGTCTGACTGTTGTCACTTAGCTTGGATCCTTGAAATGTTTTGCTATGTCTGGAATGTGAAAGGAATGTCAGAAATGTTTCAAGAATTTCACTTTGTTTGCACCATGGTCCCTTGATCGTTGATAAATTATGTTTATTAAAGATGTTGAATTGAGAACAGATTTCTTGTCTGGAGAGCTTTCTTTTCTGCATAAATTTGTGTTAATCTATCTCTTAATACATATGATACAATATAATGAATATATTACAACATATTTCTGTTTTATTGATAATTCAGGAAAATTGCTGTATTATTTCACTCTCTCTAGTTTTTCAGAGAATTTAATTTCGCAAAAGATCTGGTATTTTTCTACTTATTTCTTGTACTGATTTATAAAAAAAAATTATGGTGAAAAAGAAAACAAAATTGAAACTGAGAGTTCCAAAATAATTTTGAAACCTTTTCACAATCTACAGATTCGATTTGGAAAATACCCAGACAAAACCGGCATGTATCAATAACATGTTGATACCGTACTTCTTCAGTTACCAGCCAGGGAGTTAATTTGGTTTCTATTGATCATTATCAGTTAGGGAAATTACCAGCATATGAGGACAATTGAAATTCCAGCCAAGTCCTGGCCCTGACAGGATTATTGAGTGTGTTGGGTTGATCAGTTGGGTCTCAGAAGAAAGTCTGATCTCTTTGCAGCCATCCTCACCGCTCAGCAGCATGTCAGTTGCGGGACTTAATTCTATCCAATTTCACGAAATACTGCAAAGTCATCAGCAGCTGATGACAATTTCCTAATTTCTCTGGAGCCTTCGGGTTCTTTTCCTCATTATGTAATGGACAGGTCTGCCAAAATGCCTAGAGTTAGTTGACACTGTGATACAACTTTATACCAAGTTTGGAAGTGATAGTTGCAGTAGTTCTTTTTAAATAGCCAGTCAAAGATGATTTTGAGCACTGCCAAAGTCATGGCTAGGCCATGACACTGTTACAGTGTCATGGGAGGGTGATGACAGTGCTACGGTGATTGTCATGTGGGGCTGAGGACATTGATTGTCATCAGCTGGTGATAATTTTCCTGACTGATTATGTGGATGCATGCCTTATTCTACCCATTATTTCAGTATTCAACTATAAGGTTGAGTTATTGAATTGTTTTGAATGCCTCTTTATTCGTGGAGCTTGGGGAAATAATTCAATAGAGACTGTTAATCAGTGGAATACGGTACTGTGGTTTTACACAGGTATATGACCAATGACTGTATGGTACAGTTCACCCATAATCATGATAATAAAAAGGAGAGCAAACACTTGATTGTAGATCATGTAGATTGATTTCAAGAAAAAGGGTCGTTTATTGCACTTTTACTTTAACTTATCTAGAAATGCAAATACGTAACTAAAACTAAGGATTACTTCGAACGCGGAAAGGAGTAACTTCAACCAACTTCACGAAGTCACACAGTCAATATCAAGTCAATAAATTATAAAATATACACTTAAAAAAGTCTGTTGAGCATGCACAACAGCATTGCACACAGCACTGAGAATGCAGTAAGTTAACAGCAGATTTATATATATATATATATCTAGCTTATACATGTTATAGCTCAGGATTAGTATGATTAGTTAAAAACAAATATGTTCTGTAAAAATTGCTACTAACAAGACAGACCGCTGCGTAACTTTACTTGGTATTAGTAAGTATGATTAATAATTTGTACATACAGTCTGTCTCATTTCAAGCATGGACGGTCAATGTCAAAATTTCCACAAAAAGGCGCCAAAACATCACAAAACCATGATAGAAAAATTACAAAATGGCTAATCTACCCGTAAGTATGTATATTTCTACTGTGTGACCAATAGATGCTGAGCAATCAGGCCAGACACCAGTTCGCATGTTGTGAGACAAACTGTAGTTGTGTGTATTTACTGTTTACAGAGGCTTGATCCAAGCTCATAGTTATAAGTGCAAAAGTACAGGATGTAAGACCACATCAGCCAACCACACATTTTCTATGCACTTAAATTTGATAATTTTTATAATATAAGTGGTATAATCTTGAACTAAGGTTGGGCCTACAGGATATCCAAGTTCATTTACATATGTTGTTGGAGTACATGACAAGGCTATGTTTCTTCTTCCCACACTTTTTGTGGATAACATGCTATTTATCACTCGATTGCTTGGAAAGAGGCCATAAGTATAAGTATATAACTGATATAACTAATATGTAAGATATATGATATGGCAGACTATTGCTGTCACAGGTAACTGCGGAGATTGTTTGTAATTTGAGGACCTTCTAAAAGTGGTTTGTTGATCTCTTATGTCTGGTCATGCACTCATATCATGAGTTACGCTGTAAGATTTCTTGCTTTAGTCCTACCAGGAAATGCAATCAAATCCCTGATATACATGATATATTTATTGTCTGATTAGCTTTAATAGAGATAAATGCACATCATGGATAAGTGTTCTATATCTAAGATTCCTAGTAGGAACCAAAAAAAATCCTTGAGAGGGTCTGATATACCTTCCATTATGTTGTCTCTTGTTATAAGACAAACTTGTGATTTGTGACCTTTTCCCTGAGGAAAGACCACTTTGCCATGAAAGACCGCTTCGTGACTATGAGGAAGGTGAGCTCAGTGATAGCGTACTGTAGTGCAAATCACTGGGTCCCGGGTTCGAATCCAGCTCGCCTGGGCAGTTTCAATCATCCTTCGCCTCATTCTTGTGTCCTCCTCCTTCCCTAATTAGCCTACCAAGTGCATAAATGCAGGACGTAAAGCCCCAATCTTCCATCCATCTTGTGTCCGGCCGATATGGACATGTCTCAACAGGTTGTTTTTAACCCGGAAATGCACTCATGTCCTCGAAAGGGCCTGAGTGACCCCACTCGGATATCAGAAGATAAGCCCTCTTGACTAAAACTCTTTGTATCAAGAGAGGGATTAATCACTGGACATTGTGCAGCAGTTAGTGTTATCTCGGCTAACAGGACCGGTGTGTTGACCATGTTGATAGTGCGGTAAAGCTGCTGTGTACTGTGTTTAGTGTATGCCTTACTTGTTGTGTTGTTGTCCAAAGTAATTCCTTGCAGTTAATACTCGTGGGTTGTCCTCTGTGCACTTGGGTATAACCAACCTGTAAATATTGCTCTTATACCACTTTTTCACTTCCAATCCAATACTGATGCTAGTATTTTGTTGCCGATACCACTGATACCATGCCGATACCATGGGTTATGTATGTGGCTGTGCCTCCGATTCGATACAAATACTGCTATTTGGCGCTTGATCAGCACCGACACTGATAATTTACACATATCGATAAGTCCAGGTTGGGATGGACAGTGCAGCGAGGGATGCGAGGGCAGGGTTAGCTCAGTTGGTAACACACTAGGCTGCCATTCACTGGGTCCTCGGTTTGATTCCCGCTCTGGCGAGGTCACTTGGACTTATGTTGGACAGCAATTTCAATCCTTTGCCTCTTTGCTGTGTCTTCCTTTTGCCTAATTAGCCTGCCTGCCAAGTGCATAAATACAGGGTGTAAAACCCCAATCATCAGATCATTCTTTGTGGCTGGTGCAGCCCTCCAAAAACTAAGGATGGTCCTAATTGGTTTCAAGAGTAACCTGAAAGTTGTGGGATGAGACACAGACAGGAGGAGTCCGCAATATGCTACAAATAATAGATTACTCCATATGTGGGATATTTTACTTGTATTTATATGTTTAACAAGCCTTGCAAATAAGGTCAGACACGCTGTGTAAAAAAGAACATGAATTTTGACATGTTTGATGCTTCTAGGACCACTACAATTTAGTGTTGGGCAGTTCTGATATATTTGATTTGGTTCGGTTTTCGGTTATTTCTGTCCCCAGAACCTCGGTTTCGGTTCCGGTTCTTGGTGAATCGGTAAAGAAAGGTATGATGCGCAATATGAACAACACAATTTTGTTGACCGCTGTGCAGTGCATGGTCTGCAACCCTTTTTTCGGCCCAATTGTTCAAATGAAGGCAACTTTGTAAGATGTGCGTGTTTGGGAAGAGTGAACATGTCAAGATTTTGCCAATAATTTTGTTCTTTTCTGAATAAAAGGGGAGAAAATATGACAACCTAAAAAGTTCGGTTCGGTTTCTGTTGCAGAGGCACAACCTCGGTTTCGGTTCCGGTTTCTGGAACCGACACAACACTACTACAATTTGTGAAGGTAATTAATATTAAATTTCATGCCAGTCCGGCATGGGTTTCATTCTTCAGAACTTAGCAAAGACTAATTGCTGATAGATCAATACGTACATGTTAAGTTCTTGATAATTCTGATATCTCCTCTTCGTCCTCTCTTATCATGGATCATAGATATCATAGATAAAATGTGGAGCTCTAATCATAGTCTAATGGCAAAACACACACAGACTCAATACAGTAAATACATGAAAGTATAGTGACATTGCGACAGACATGTCAAGAGATATATATTTGACACATAGGTGATTGAGGATCATTCCTTTAATTTCCTTGTTGCTGATAACTCTACTGGATTTATATCTACTACCCATGTACGACACAAACAACAACATATAAACACAATTGGAAGTGAGAACAATGACCTATCAGTGACTGCAGTTAGCAGTGATGTTGACCATTAGATCCCTGCTCATTCCTCTCACAGACAAAAGGACCTCTCTGACATAGTTTGATTGTGTGGCATCTCTCTGGATCTGTCAGTGGCAGTCTATCTGTCCAATTGTTTAGCTGTCTGTCTTCTGTGACTTGTTTGTATTGTGCTTTATGTCGACCAGAAAGAGAAAGGTGAGTTGTTTTGCTTCCGCTTCCGTTACAAGTGTTTAATTTAGTGTCTAATTGATTTTGTCATAATTATTTGACAGCCGATCTTTATGTGGCTTAGTTTCAAATTTTCAATATTACATAAGTTTGACAAATTCACTAATTGAACATGTTGAGTATAATATTGACCATATTGGCGGTACTCTTTAATAATTTTTTTGTGTTTTCTGAATTTTCTACCATGATTAATTGACAGCCTATCACAATGTGGTTTCGTTTCATTGAAAATTTCTCTTTTCGCCAGAATAATGGTCTGTCAGTTCTCTTCTGCCTTTTTCTCTTGTATATATATTTGACAGCATATTGATCAAAGTGTGGCATGGTAATGTTGGCTTATATATGTGTATTAATACATTCAACAAATATTGAAGAGTCCCTGACATTGTTACAGTGGGAGTTCTTCTCATTACATGTGAAATGAACACTCGAACTGAGGGGTTCTTTGCATTTTCTATTATTGACAGTGGTTTAGAAATATTTAATAAAATAATTTGAACATATTGAAATTTTGAATTACACTTCTGAAAGGAGAGATATAATGTCTGAATATATGAAACATTTGAAACTTTCCTGTCTGGTCAAAATTAAGTAAATAGACATTATAATTGTAAAGCATAACCACAGGCAAACGGTTTGGAATTTTGGGGGGGGGGGGGAGCAACATTTGTCCGAATTTCGCAATCCAAATTTTATATCATGTCAAATGAAATTGGTTGGAAACTGATTTTCAGTAATATTTATTTGAACATCTGCCCGGATTTTTAGCCTCCTTGCTCGAATTTGGGCCTTTTCTCAATTTGCTCCCCCCCCCCTCCGATACGCCTATGAGCATATTGCACTGAGGGTACTTCTGAAATTCTTTGGAAATGATTGAATAATTGATTTGTATATATATAGAAAATAGAATATATATAGAATTTCTGTGCGCAGGTCTGTAGACCTCTATGCACAGATCATGATGCAACAGTTCATATATACACAAAAAATAATGTGTACAATACTAGAAAGTGTCCTGCGAGGAATATATTGAAAGCTTTTAGAACACTAGGGTCGCATTAGAATGTAATACCTTCCGATATGTGCAATATACAGACCTATATATAGCCATACTAAATATAGCTAAAATATAGGCTATGTACATACAATGTGCACATATATTTCTATTTGTTGGCTCTAAGTGCTCTGATTGGAGCTAGCAATACATTGGTGACAGTCAGGCCCCATGAAAATGAGCAATTAACTCTGGAGTTAACTTGGAGGTGCCTGGGGGCTGAGTAGGGTGTCAGCTGCTGAGGTTTCCACCGAGTGCGATATAGTGTGTCGAGCTCTTGTTGTGGTGAATGGACAGTCTCCGATGGTCATTTGCGATAAATCTGTGATGATCTCTTCTGGTAGTGTGTCGGTGACTGTCACGTGACTCTGTCGGTGACTCTCACATGACTCTCTCGGAGTCTCTCTCAAAGGTCAGTTACGACAGCGGTCAGTTACGACACACAATCACATTTGCTCGCTTCATGACACTTATGACATTTCAGCGAATGTTGCACATCTGTGTCCTAATGTCCCATAATGTCTCATAATGTTGCATGTGCCATGTGTTGAGTCCTCACGGTCCTCTCTTTCTGCGCAGTCCTCACCTAAGTTATCTCCTTACTTTCGCCGGCTGGACTCCAGTGGAGTTTTTTCGACTGTTTTGGTGGGAGGTCCGAGTTCCGCAGTCCTGAGGATGATCGTCGAGATCTGGGATGTCCTAATCATTATGATATGATCTCTTGAACAGCCAGGATCACCAGGATGGGATATCTCCGCACAGGTGTTATGCCTTAGCACTCAGGATTGCCTAAGCCCTCAGGAGAACGGCCAATCAATTGAACATACTAAATGTCACTCTTTTCAGTCTGTTCAGTCTGTTGTCACTTGGCCTACTACCAGTACTGTGACAGTGAACTAGGGACTTCCAGTGGACTTGTCTCCTATGTGATGGACTTGTGAATATTGTGTTGACTTATATGTTGACTTCTCTCTGCTGGACACAAGTTGGTGGATACACTGGATACCAATTGGATTTCTTACCTAGCATATTCAGATGATATTCTGGTATTAAACGGCTTAAGTGAAATTGACGTACCTCTTTTGTCACGGGCCTTTTAGAATTGTTGAAGTTGACTGAACATTGGATTCTAATTGGACATTATCGTTGGGGCATCAGTTTGTGGATAGTACTGGATGCCGACTAGAATCCTTACCTGTTGTGTTCTGATCATCTTTTCAGCTTTCATGTTTGCAGAAAGCAATATTCTTCATTATTCTTTTGTCGCAAACCTAAATTTATGAACTTGAGGTTCTGCGTTCAGTTCAATTCTTGTTGAAGAACTTGATTCTACTGCACACATTGGAAGACTGTGGATACGAGGACTTCATGTTCTGTGCTCTGTAGAAGAAACCATCTGTGTTCAGATTCTTTTTAACACCAAGTTCTCAAGATGTGTATGGACATAAAGACCTCCCAGTGTCTGGGGAAATGTCAACCCAAAGGATTAACCAAGAAAGCCTTGTCCAGGGAGCATACCTTATCCAGGGAGGCCTTACCCAGGAGACCTGTACCAAGAGGAGCTGCCTTTCCCAGGGGAAGAGTCTTATCCAGGGGAAGGACCTTGTCCAGGGGAGCCTGGAGGAGGACGGAGTTAGTTCCCCAGGAGAGGAAGATTCCATGGGGAACCCAGAAGAGTTGTCATGGATACGTGCAGGTCAGATATAGCATGGATGTTGGAGATGAACATAAGGTCTCAATGGTGGAATTCAACATGTTCAGAATTTGGTGTCAGATATCGATATACATATGCTTATGTTGTACTGAATGCAAATGATATTGAGGGGATGTGGATTTGTGATTGGTAGAGACTTTGCTATTATCAAAGGCTGTGAAATGAAATATTTCAAGTATTGACAAGTACACACTATATCACTCTCTAGGGAAACCTCAAGTACGCTGCAGTACTGGATGCTGGGCTGATTACCTCTGAGACCTGGGTACAATTCCTGGTCCAGGCAACTCTTGTGAATATGTTAATAGATGGAAGTTTAACTTTGTTGTACGAGGGAGCGTAGCCTCATTTCACGGTCCCTGTCCGTCCCATTGAGCCTCAATGTCAAAATATGGGATGTAAAGCAATTACACTGCATAACCTCATATGAGATCAGATTAATAGTGTTGACCGAGGGTTTGTCGCTGTGAACCACAATTTACCTGGCTGTCCAGGTACCTTTGAACTGATGGAGATTAAATCAATCAGTGGATCAATACATTGCAACTGCTCCAGGACCCATCCCTCATTAAGGTGGGGGGGGGGGGGGCTGTAGAGGGGCCCAGGGGTTGTCATGGCCTTGTCTTTGTCTGTTGCAACTTGCAGTTCTTGTAGCTTCTACCTCCTAAAGCCAGACATAGATAATTTAAAGCTTCTTGAATAGACTAACCTGACGGAATATTCTGCCAAAGAGAAAAAAGAGAGTTACTCACAATTTTTATTAAATTAACATAATATAAAAATTTTAGATTAAAGTCTCTTCTTTTTTTCGTGTTACGGACCGACCTGAGAAAAAGTTCCTGGAGAAGATCCGAGAAGCTAAAGATCAATTATGTCTAGCCTAACTTAAACTGATACTGGGTTCCTGGAACTATTTACTTGTCTCAAGTCTCAACATGTCTCTCATAAACACGATAAATGAATGATACCAACCTCCGAGACAACTGAGAGGAGAGTCACTAGACCCACAGCATGTTTTAATGTTTTTTCAAATGTTTTAATGGCTTGTGGGCCCGGTGCACAGTACTCAGACACATCAATTACTGGGATGTTGTTTTTTGTTTTTGGAAAATATGTAGCGATTGTTATGTAACTTGTACTCAACAGCTGTATGTCCCACTTCATAGCTTGCGGCAGTGCAGCAAGCAGGTGGATTACCATGAGTTGTTTCACCATATAATTCATGGCATAAGTCACCGGATAATGTATGATTGTATGTATCTATAATCTGGCTGGATATGCTGCTTTTGTGTTGTATTTTGCTAACTTTTTGTTTATTTGTTGGTGCGTACTGCCCTGGCAGCCCTGCAATAAAGAGTATAAGTGATAACTTTGCCAAAGTGTTAAATTGAGAAAATTGGCTGTATTTCTTCAGCATGTTCAGTGATCCTCCAATTACCTGATTGCTGTAGTTAGAAATAATAGCCACCGACAGTATGTTAGTTATTGATACCAGAAATATAACATTTTTGTGACAAAGGGCTACCATTGTGCAGCATTCATGAGCTATGATGGAGGCTTATTCCGAAGACCTTCAAGCCAAGTGGCTAAGTTGATGGGGATTTGAACCTGCAACTTGGAACTCCGCGGACAGAAACTTGAAGCGCCGGTTTGACAATCTGGCCCAGATTAAAGAAAGGGAAGATGAATAGATAGATATAGTAAGTGCAGCCCTCTCAGTCACGCGCATTTCTGGCGCTCACAAGGATTGAATGAAAAGATGGAAGATCCAGAGAGACAGTGGGGGTCCTCAGCAATGTGTCGGCTTTGCACATTTACTCCATGTGAGGGATCTTATACTTGCCCAGGTAGCCCAGCACAGACACCAAAAGATTGAACAACGATCAGATGATCGTGTTGATGTCAATGATGTTTGTGTTGAGCTCCAATCTCCCGATCAATACTTTACAGGAACCTGGAGTCCTGGATGCACTCACCTGGTGGAGGCCCAACTCAAAAAGTACAAGTCAATAAAAGTAATAAACACCCAGCTGAATAGTTTGCTGAATGGTTTGCTCAATGCTGAATACCACACTGAAGGCTGTCGGAGGTTTAGGCTGAGCTGAGCTGGGCGGTATGTCCTTTGTGAGTGTCCCGGTGAAGTTTCGCACAAAAACAGCAAAGTGCATCATTGGATTATCATTAGATTCATGGCTGTACATTGAAAATGAGCATGTTGAGATGATGCGAATCTGCAGTTAGTGCATCATGCAGATACTGGATGCTGGACTGAAAGGCAGTGAATGCTCTGATCAACATTTGATCAGTTGCTGGACTGAACTACAAATTATCTTTCCCAGAGAAGTTTCGATAACCGAAGTTCATCATTTCTTTACGTTGAGCATCGAAAGCATTCCTGAAGTGCATCATCATGTGATCATTGCTGTTTTAAATGCTGTATGTTGAGCATTGACAACTCTCTTCATCAGGGTATCTGCAATTTTTTGCCCCATGCTGATACTAAATCATGTGATTACCATACTGGACACGCTGAATTCTGTCAGTTGCTGCAACTTGCTGGTCTGAACTCCTGAATGCAGTCTGCTGAACACTTTTACTAAGCTTGACGATGCTGCCTTGTTATTGTGAGTTTTACATCGAAGGTGCAACACCAAACTGCATGGAGCACCAATAGTCCAATACGATCCAGTACCAAATTTCTGCAGTTTCTGCATGACACAACTTGGATTTACCTATAGAACATGGATGCAAGGATTTTGCTGTTGACCACTGGTTACTTGGGCTTTGTTAATTGACCTGCTGACCACTTCATGACAACTAGACCAGGGAAATAAGGTGAAGGTCTTTCTTGTACCTTGCAAATCTCTTTGTCTGAGGTGTCTTTGTGATTTTAGGTTTAAATGTTCCTGAATTCTTGATAATTAAGTATTATTGGATCTGCTACCATCCCCTAAATGTGTGTCAATTTATAAATATTGCATGTTGATGCAATAAGATTGAAAAAAGTGCACAAACAGTTGAACCTACATTTGCAGCTTGTCACAATTATGATGCCATAACTATTTTATATATTATTATTTCTGTGGGTCATAGGGTAGATGCAGAAAATTATGTGGTTTGTGGGAAAGGAAAGCGGTCTCCTGTCGCAGGGTTGTCTTATGACTTAGTATTGCACGGTGTCAAAAATCTGGATACGAATTGACATTTTTCTTTTGTGACACAGACTTTTGTAACATACAATTGTCTCTATTGTACGATGACCCTTTAGGCAGTCATGAAGTGGTCTTTCATGAGGGTGCAGTCTCATATTTCAGGGTAGACTCCTAGATACTCTTACAATAAAGGTATTGTTGGCATCAATAGTTTGAATATAGATTGTCCAATGCAACATACAGTGGTCTTAGCTTTGTACGACCTTCCCTTCTCTGATCCTGCAGCGGAGTTCGCTTCCAGGCTCCAGCTCTGGCTGGGTCACTGTGACCTATGTTCATGGTTTGACTGTTGTTTCCTTATTGCACCACTGCAGTACATAAATGCAGGAGGTAAAGCCCCAATTGTCTAGCCATGACCCATCCAACTGGAAATTGCATAATGCTATGACAACCACAAGTCACATTTTGTCCTTGTCCATGAATATGTGTGACCATTCTAACATAGTGCATGTAATGGCAGCTTGTGCTAGTTTTACTTGTTCGTATCTGATTACCGGCCACTCTTTCCTCTCTTTGTGTACTGGTTCAGCTTATGTATTATGTATAGTCAAACTATATACTATTCTCAGCATTCTGCTATGTTATGTATGTGACGACGGTGATCAATAGATGTTAACTGCTCTGTCACTGTGCTATGGTGGGCTATCGACTATGTGCAACTGCTTTAGTGGATTATTTTGTTGCGTTTCACATTTTCGGATTATATATGTGTGCATTATGTGTGGATCGGAGTGTTGTTAGAGTTTATTGGTCTAATGTTCGTACGATATTGGAGTTTGTTGATGTTGAGTTTGTTGACTTGCATCCAGGTGTGGGAACACCTCGCGAATTGATCCAATAGCTCTTCATTGGATGAACTGGACATTTTTTGAAAATTTTTCATTCCCTCATTTTATGTTGTTCTAATGTTCTTTGTGCAAAGAGTGTGATGAATTGATTGTGCATTATTGCATTGGATTGCATTGGGTAAAGGACACCACTGATCATATGACTTGTTTAATCGAATCTGAGCTGATGAGTCTTTCAACATGTTCTATGCAAACAAATTCTAAATCTGTACCATTCACATTCCACTCTGCTATTCTGGGATCATGGAAAGCAATATTGCATAGCTCCCATCGGTCAGTACATTGAGACATATTCCTTGTAGTTATAGGATAAAATGGGTCCTTTCACTCCTTTGCTTGATTGCCATGTCCTGTCTTAGCCTACCATGTCCTGTCTTAGTTAGCCTACCAAGTGTATAAATCATGTAAATATGGGACGTAAATCCCCAATAATCCAAAAATGGATATGGTTTCTTTACAGAGGGGCGAGGGCCCTATGCAACAGTATGAAATTCTGCTGCAAAGCACTGTCTTCTTTTGGCCATTCTTCGACGATTTGACCTAACAAAACAGATATTTGGCCTATATTCTGTGTGAGTTATATCTAGAATCTCAACAGCCACTTCCAATTAAACCTGAATTATTTATGCAAAGATCCATAGTTGTCGACATTAAAAATTCAACCGTGTTACTGGTGTTAGTGGTATGCATTCAGTCTGACTGAAACGAAAGAAAATACATCCTTAATTATTAAAACAATCTGGATTGTATGTTGTTTTCCTTCAGTGTGCACTGAGCAAAGAAGAGAATGCGATATTCTGCAAATAATTGATGAAGAGCTCTACATTGTCCCCTGTGCACTAATCTGGCAGGGACTGTTTTGCTTCTCTGGGTCCTCAGGTCAATTGATGACTGCTGATAGTCTGCAGGGCCAGAAATAATGTGAATTTGTAGGCAATTTCATAAAGTACAAGATTTCCCACAAGTAGTGATCAGTCACGAATCAAACAACTGACTTGGAAGTACTTCCAAGTCAAAAAATTGGACCTTTCTTTGAAAATTTCCAGTGAGATTTTGAAATTTCCAGGCGATGACAAGCCCTAATTTGCTACTTTTTCCAGCTATGATGGTCTGTTTAGAGTGTAGCTGGTCAGCTGATTTAAATTGATAGAATATGACCAATAACACAGATCAACAATGATCAATGGGTGTATGTGTGTTACCCCAGATAATGATCAAAAGCACTATAATGCTCAACATTTTTGGGTGCACTGACCCTTTTGTACTCAATACTGTACCTGAAACCAGGGTTTGTCAAAAACCTGATAAAATTATAAATATCATGTGGGTGGTTGTCTCCATACTTTAGCAAATTAATATAATATAATTATTTCTGGTCATCCTAGTCTTTATTTACTTCTAGATAGTGTACATGTAATTGATTGACTCCAAAGTCTGTTCACTTACTTTTTGGGTGCAATAAGTCCATGACCTTTTTGAACTTCTAAACCAGGTTTTCTGAATACCTGAATAAGTAATCTTAGAGACATTAAATGAAAAATAATTTTCTACACTCATTCAAGCCAATGATTGGATTCAGCAAATTTTTTGTCCGTATATTTACAATATATATATAATACTTCTTATTTTTGTCCATTGTGGTAATTACTCTCGACTCTTTCGGGTGCATAATACAGGTATGATGACCTATGTGCACTAGTGATAAACCTAGTTCAATAACATCAACATAAGCTCAGCTGCAAACCAAAATAATACCCTCTGAAATAAGTGATAGTATAAATAACCTCTGAAATAAGTGATTGTATATATTCACTTGCTAGAAGTTGTTGACAATGGTCCCAATACAGACGCAGAACACTGAGAACAGCGAATTAAGGTATAGCCCTAGGACCCTGGCCTAAGATAGATAGTCAAGTGTCATTCTGTATGGTCATTTGGCAGGTCTGTTTTTGACCTGGGGTAGTCCCTAGTTAGAAACAGTTGGCAAGACCTTTGTGAGTGTCATCATGGTCATGTGTACACTATACACTTCATACACTCACCACTACTAAATTTACTTCTGTTTCACACAGTCAGTAGGAAGAAAGTACTATTATATGTTAATTTGCCAAGATTTATATATGGTAGTTGCACGACAGCTCAAGATTCTTTATATTTCAAAATTTAATTTAAAAAGCATGGTCAAGTTTTACTACCGTTTCTGAATATAAGAAGTGAGGAAGTTCAATTAGTTTCTTATCGTGATTATAGTGAAGTAAAAATACTTAACACAGGTCGAAGGAAGTTTATATGTTTCTGTATATATAAGTGGTGAGAAAGTGTTATAAGTTCGTCATCATGATTATACGAAAGTAAAGACAAAGGTCGAAGGAAATTTATATGATTATACGCAATTTACTTACTTGATGCAATAAAAAAAACAAAAAATGATCATGAATGTTGTTTATACGAAGACAGGCGTGAATTCCATAAAGAGACAAGTCACCTTGGGCGGTGCAGTCACATCATGTTGATGACTAGATTCAACATATGCTCAATGAGAGATGCTCAGTGGGAGATGCATAAGGGTTATGCTCACTGACACTATCGCAATTGCCTCAATTTACTCATTTATAACAAATCTAAAGGCTATATAAGTACGGTATAACACTCATGTGGCTGGAAAAATTAGGAATTCAGCTTGTCATTGCATGGAAACTTCTAAATCCCACTGGAAATTTTTTTGAGGAAAGGTCCAAATTGTTGACTGGGAAATAGTCGCTTTATTCGCAACTGTTTGCTGGAAATTTTGTCATACTTTATGAAATTGCCTGAAAATTCACATTTTTTTGGCCCTGAGTTGCACTGAACTGCATATATTTTATATACATTCATTTTCTAGATCTATTAGTCTTATTTAGACACAAAGACTGACTACTTCCACAACTAGCAGTTCAATTAAAGCAGCAAGGTGAACTTAAATACATTATACATTGCACACATGGACACAGGATACTCCGAACACAAGAGCAGTAGTCATGCATGGTCGCAGTTGAGTTCTCGGATTTATTGTGTGTTTCAGTGCTTTGGCTTGCTTCAATAGTCTCACTCGCAATTTGATATGCTCTTTGCCCTCGGTACTCGGATGAACTGTGTTTAAGTCTCAAAATCAGCAAACTTTGAACATGTTGAAAGCTGACCGCTTGAATATGTATATCCATCCATATTTTGAGCACGCTGACAGTGATTTACTATAATTTTGACATGAACTTCATGAAATGATTATGTTTTAATATTTTGCATATTTCGATTGGATGATTTACCAACTGCATTGTCTTCACCAAGCAGAATGACATGAGATGGTTCCGTGAAAGAGGTAGATCTCATACATGAATGAGATATCGGAGGAAATTTATGCAGAAATTATTATTGAAAAAGTCATATGGAAGAATCTACTACAATGCACAAGGCAGATTATCATATTTGTCTGACCACAGTGAGAAATATAAAGTTAATCCGATCTGGACTAAACACATCTTCGCTCATTTCATTGATTGTTGATGGTCAATGATGGATGTAAAGAAGCTGTTTAAATTTTGAGGCTCGGACACTTTTAAAAATCTCCAGAATGTCCGAACAGACCTGGTGTCCCTTCAGACAATGAGCAGAGTGACAAGAGATTGAGGTTGACCAAGACTGACCAGTGACCAGTGGAGGTGTTTTTGGATCCTTATCACCTCTGTGATCATGACCAATGCCAAATAGAGTCCTCATTGGTTAAAAGTCCAATCAAAATCAGATCCTGGTCAGCAGTGCAAACTCCTTGTACGGTCAAAGATCAACTGAAATGACCCGGAAAGCTCGACCCAAAAACTGGATCCTCCTCTTGTTAAATGACACTGTGCATACATGTACAACATACATGTATAACATACATGCACTACTTACATGTATACTGTTGTATAGTGTTATGAAATTCACTTGATCAGTCTGATTTGAGATCCACTCAACAATGGGTGACCTACAACACGAAGAACTTCAACACATTAGAGCTTATCAGATCATTTAGTTAATAGAGAACACAGAGAACTAGCCGGTGTTGTTATCAAACACTCCGGAGTCCGGACAGTCGTTACGTTTCCTTATGAGGTGTAGGCCGTATAGTGCGTGTAGCCATCCTCATATGAACTGCTGTTTAACTGTTTACCACCTTCGGAAGGCTCGGATCTGCAATGATCTCGCATGCGATGAATATTTGATGATCAACGTCATCCTATTGAACTTCAATCGCAGCAGCAGCAACCTGGACGTTGATTACTGACGAACCTCAGTACCTGACTTCGAATCTTCTTTTCGGGTTGTTGAGCTTCCTACTGTCTATCTATGAGAAATGTGAATGAGACTGTATTCATTGGATCATCACTGGATCCTTATTGGATCTTTATTGACATTGAGACTATCACATGATCTCTATCAGTGACATCTTTCCCATGCATAGTGGGTCAATATACATGTCATTGGCTCTTTGTACACCATGTACACCATGAACTTGGGGTGTATCGTACTTCAGACTTCCTCTCATAACGTAATTGATAGGCCTACTATTTATAACTCATAATTGGATTTTGTGCATCAGTGTTATTATATAGATCTTTGCTATTAAATCTGAGTGTTATTATGTGTGACAACCTTGCACTGGATGGTATTATGCACTACACAGACTCTGAATATACTTTGTACATACTTGAGCTGTTAAGTTTTAACAGTAGTCTTACACTGTCATACACAACCATGGATATACAATGATGTCAGCTGAGATTTATCAGTTGGAACACTGATAACAACACCTGGAAAGGTGCTACATGCAATGACATGGATCATATGATTTAACATTGTGAAACATCAAGGAATAGTTGAATACCTGCAGATTTATATTTTGTGGTTTCATTTATGGGAAGGTATCAGCGCATTGAACCATCTGGAAGTATTGGATTGAGTCCTTAGAACTATCAATTTGATGTCCAGTCCAGAGTAAACTGACATGTTGAAATTGAATATTTTGGATTATGATGGATGCCAATCTAAGGGATGATTTCAGCTGAGATGTGTGCTGAGTATTATGGAAAGTAGGGTAGAGCCTTCGCCCGAGCTGCCTATTACCAGGGGCATGAATAGCAGAAGAGAAAGCCATGGGAGTGCTTCAGACCTCAGTGTGTTTGGCTCTCTACCGACCGCTTGGCCGTGGGGTAACAGAGAACCCGAGCGTCAATTTGAGTCCGTCTTTTGCACGCCAGTGCGTAGACGGCACCAGACCAAAGCTTCTACTTTACCTGCTCTGACCCGCGGCGGGGCTTACCACCCGCCCTTAACCCAACCCTCGTTGAGCCACCCGCCGTTCGGTCACTGCCAAGATGCCTTCACAGACTTCTCTTCGGAAGTGTCTTCCGAACTGTCCCACTCGAGAAACGATTCATTCACCTCGGATTTCTCACACGACGACGGTCCGTGGTCTCTTAACGCTGGTTCTCCTCCGTACCCCTTCGACTGTCAGCATCCTAACTTTCAGCAGTCTCGTGGCTCCCCCTGGGAGAATAGTCAAATCCAGGGAGACATCTCCCCCTGGGAGAATAGTCCCTTCCAGGGAGATAATAGAACCTCTCTCCCGGATAATCACGATGATGGGATACACGTATCTCAGGTAGATTTTAACCAATCTGGACAAATCAGTATAACGGATAGCATAACAAGTGATAGGACTGATTATACTACCTCCCCCACAGACGCTGACCCTCCTGGCGACCCTCCTCTCTCTGGAGATCAGTTTTTAGAGGAGACTTTCATCACGATCTCAATTAGTCCCCCGGAGGACGACTTCACCCCTCCTCCGTCTGTCTCGATTCAAGGACCTCTTGGAGAGTCTCTTGGCGATGGATCGTCATGGCAACAGAACGATGCTCAAGAAGACCATCCCTCTGGCCGGCCAATCAGATTGCGGCGATCCAACAGCCACATGGACGTGAAGCGACCGAAATCTTTGAACGAAGTAACTCGGATCTTGCAAGACTTAGAGGACCTCCACTCGTCCAAGCCGTGGGTGCTTGAGGATGGTCCTACAGGAGCCAATGCTGTAATTCTCTTAATTTAAATTATTTAATTGAATTAGGCCTAAATATTATGAGTTTCAACACTCACTGCAGTATTCGAGATCATGTCTGTGTAGCGTTTGTCCATTAGACTAGTATACAAGTTCATTCGACCATTGAGTGTATCAAATTGAGAATTTCCAATTTGGGAACCCCTAGCAGCACTTATTTTTGAAGTTCACCCTTGTGTGGTACAAATAATTGTTTCAGATATATGAGTAATTGAGTATGATATCAATACAGCTACCATTTTAATCGTGAAAAACATGTTTTAGAAATGGATTTGGGTGGTATTTTGACCTTGTGATCAGATGCAAATAGACACATAACATGAATTGGGTCAAATCACACATGATGGTGTTGATGTCACAGTTGATGTCACAGTTGATGTCCAGAGTTAATGTTACATGATGTAATTTGGGTGGTGCTGTTGTATGTCTAGTGGTCTGCAATGGAATGTGGTGTGAGTGTCTCTGTGTGGGACAGCTGTGGTCTGTTGATTGGATTCTTGTAATTAATTGCTTGTAGGGCTGTCGTTATAGACTGTAATACTGTGTCGTAGGATGTGGAATGAGGCGTCAGATTGTGAGGTCCTTACTCTGGGTTGCGTTGTAGTGTGTGCCTTTACTATGTCCTATTGTGATGGTACTACAGCATGTACACTGTACAGGTCCTCGAAGTCCCAATAGATATCTGAATTAGCTGATAAGTGGTGTAAGGTTTCATGCCTGGTTAGTAGGACTTATGCCGTAGTCTCTGGCTCTCCTCCCTAAGCTGTGTCATGTTGAAGACTTGCCACAAATTGAAGACTTGCCACAAATTCCATGGCTATGTTACGGCGGGAGGGTTAGCTTTGCTCAATTGTAGCGTGCTGAGCTGCCAATCGCTGGGTCCCAGGTTCGAATCCAGCTCTTGTCGGGTCACCTGTGTCTGTTGGACGACAGTCTCAATCATCCTTCACCCCATTGCTGTGTCCTCCTCCTGTCTCAATTAGCCTAGTGCATAAATACAGGCCGTAAAGCCCCAATCATTTATCCAATAATGGTCTGTACTACCTCCCTATGCTAGCACAATCATTGAATGCCTCTCCTTTCTTTCCGATATTATGTTGCTGAGTATTTCGTGGGCATGACATTGACATTTACTGTTGTCTGTTGATTATGACACTGTCCCTTGATTAGTGGGTTTAGGATATAAGCAAGTGTTGCCTCCCATAATGTCATCAACCACTGCTCGCTAGTGTCCTGGTTCTGTTAAAACGTGTACTCAACATATATGTACTACATTGTACGACAAGAGGGCACTGCACTTTCAGCAGCGTGTGTGAAATAGACTTGTTGATTATTGTTGCAATTGCCCTAATGTGACATAGCTGGCTCCAACGTTTTAGTGCAGACTGTCCAGTCCTGTCCACTCAGCAGTTCATGAGTGAAAGACAAAACCACAATTTGCCCATAGTGTTGTTTCTGTGGCTCATTCGTAGTATTTGCTATCGTTTGATTTAATTTTTCATGTTCTGAGGACTTTGTCTATTAGCTCCTCGGTGCCTCGACCCCCTGGGTGTATAAAATGTCCTTTCGTCCACGAGACCTTGACACTACTTATGTGACATTAATTTAAAAATTGTGTTTTGAGTACATGCCGAATTACAAGATGTTACTACATTACAGATTACAATTTTGAAAAGTAGCGATCATGAAAGTCTAGCACGAAAGTGTACTTAGTAGTATATCATAACTCTGCAACTACATGTACTAGCCGGGTGGAGGGTTAGCTCAGTGTTAGTATGCTGGGTTTCCGCTCACTGGGTCTAGGGTTTGAATCCAACTCTTGCTCGGTCACCTGGGCCTATGTTGGACAGCAGTTTCAATCATCCTTTGCCTCATTTCCTTGTCCTCCTGTGCTAATTAGCCTACCAAGTGCATAAATACAGGTCAGAAAGCCCCAGTCATCCATCAATACATGTCCTAGCCAACTAGGCTATATGTTTTCTGGCACTAGTTATCATTTGTATAATCATCTGTAATGTGTATTTATGTTACAAGTATGGGAAAATAAGATAATAGTTGTCTATTAAGCATGTTGAGCTGGGAATAGGTTGGCCTATTATCAATATCAATACATTATTATGTTCACTGTCCTGAGTGTCTCGTACAGAATAGTTCAATTGTCATTTGATTATTAGATGCTGTTTGTCGATTATTACTAATTTTGCAGCCTTGGCTGTTCAGCATTTCAATTATGTGCAGACCATTTTGATTATTTTCAGTTACTTGATTGCAAATTGAATTGGTCGTATTAGTTCTTCAGTGAATGTGTACTATTGTGTAGTAATTAATGGAAAGAAGTAGAAAGCATAGACCTGTGTTAGTGCTTGTTTATGATCAATGCATTGTTTAGCCTAGTGAACACTGTTGAGACATTGTTTGGTGTTCCTGCCTCTAATAATCAGCATATAAATGATTATAGTGTCAAAATGTCATCGTGACATCGTCCAACTAAAGCATTGTCGTAAGTCCTAGAGCCATCATGATGTTATTTTTAATCCCCGTAATTAAAGTTAATTAAAGTTAACAAGTTTACAATATTTCTGAAGTTATAGTATGTTGCTACTCATATTCCTGCTGAGTGTAAATGCTACAAATCTGGCAAAAAAAGAAGAGGGTGTCCATTTTAGAATTCTTCATTTTAATTTCCGCTCAATCAGTTAGAATCTAATCATTCCCATGTTTTTGTTTATTATGACGTAATAAGATTGACGTTATTGTGTTCTTATCTTGATGTTTCTTGGATTTGATGAATTTTGATTTTTTTTTGGTTGGTGACAACCCAGATCCTGTTGTCTGCCTGAATAAATGTATTTAGTCTATTTGAGGTCAGTGAATTTCTCATGGTCCTGGTGCATGTAGATCCTCATTTGCATATTCTGCACCTCATTAGCATATCACTGCCTCATTAGCATATTGATGAGTGGCTCCAAAGAGACCGTAGAGCAGTGGGCGTTCCCATGCTAATGTTCGATATATAATTATGAAATAGCCTGAGGGGTTTACATTCGATCATTTGTTGGGAGAATGGTCTCTGATACAGAATTAGAGGAGATCCAATGACCTGATCTGGTCGTATAGCTGTATACTGGAATCCTGTGGATCCTTATTTCCCAGGGTCAAAATGGTCATTCAACTTATTCTCAAAGCCAAGGTATTTTTCTATAGACAACTCATTATCATTATTATGTCGTTGTATGGATTCTTTACTGTTTTTTCTCAACAACATCGCATGTATGACAAATTCATGATAGATTTTTTATGTCCAACCAGAAAAAGAGACAGAGGTTAGAAATTTGTTGTGATTATTATGATTATGGAGAACTACAGAACTTCTCCAGATGGCGCCATCAACAGCCGAAAACGATGGTCACTGCCCCCTTTTGTCATGGATTTCAACTGTTTATATAAATATTAGTTTGACGTTATGAAAAATTTAGATAACAACCCTAGAAAAAGTGCCACATGAAGATCTTAGAAGCTTAATATCAATTGTATCTGGCGTAATCTTTCTCAGATGTCATAGATATTTTTGCAGAACAAGCAAGGAGGCGTAGAATGCCGTAGATATATAGAATAATAAATTTGTGAATTAAATTATTTTTACAAATTTTTTATATATATATATCTCTTCTTTGCAATTTCAGGTGAAGAGCATGTACCCTCACCGGATGCTCAGCTCGGATGACCCTGGAGGGGGAAGGGTCAATCTGGCTGCCCTGGATATGGACCTGGAAGGGCCCTACTCCACCCCTAATAGCCCCGCCCACAAGGTATGTGTATGTCTTGCGATATATGACATAAGTAATATTAAGTATGTATTAGCTAAATATTGACTATATTTAGAAAACATACAATTGAAAATACTTGCTGTTTTCAAAGTATTTTTTTTGGAATGAATGGTAAGGCAAATGGCAATGTGAAATTTATGCTTTAATCAATGATATTTTGAAAAAAAATTTTAAAAATTTGCAATGTATTTCAAATTTGAGGGAAAAAAACTTTTTATAAATGTATTTGAATATTTTTCAATAATATTGAATTGAGAAAAAAAAATTGTGGATAGCTAGCAAAGTAAGCCTCAACAAATCTATTTAACACATTGAATTTTAACCAATACATGAGACGAAATCTCCAAAAAAAGGAGAAATATTTTCAAATCAGTCTTTCATGTCCAAATTGTCCATATTCAATTTGTCAAATCGCCTATTCTGTATTGGGCTTGTACCGGTCCTATTTATCTTATCAGTGCAGCAATACAGGACGTAATGTACCCGCCCACTGCCAAAAACTCAAGCTCTTCAGAAAATTTAGTCTAGTATTTCTAAATTTTGTTGAAACATTCTTGACATTTCTGTGGCATTAACAGGACTGGAGCAGTCAAGTCAGATCATTAGCGGACATGCATCTGTTATGTTAGTGTCTTGTACTATGTAACTTTTTGTTGTTGTTTTATAATGATACACAGGTCTCCTCCTCCCCCAATTAGCTGTCAAATGTAGTATCCTGTTTCGTAGTGCTAAATTCCCATCTGCAATAAATTAATCGATGTATGATATTGCGTATGTAACACTATTAGAAATATATGGACTCATTCATCATGTTTATGGACTCATATGAAGCTCAATGACGTGATTGGGCGCCTGGATAAGTTTACATGTTTGTCTTTTTCAATGTTTTTATGTGATACATGTAGCATGTATTTTCGACATTCACTCATTTGGATTATTCCTTGTTTAACATAACTGATAATAAGCTGACAAAGTGAACTTGAGTGAAGGGTTTAGGGAAGACTATGCGATTGGACTAGCACTTGGAAAAATACTGTAAGACGCCAGTCGGGAAATTAAGAAGTATTTCAGAAGAATCGTGAGCTGATTCTGCTGCTAAATAGTAAATACCTATCTGACAAAATCGGACTCAACACGAAGACGGCAGCTGCATGAGATATGACAGCATGCTTCGGTCTACTAAATACTCTCAACATTACCTCATTGGCATGTTATGGTCATCAACTAATTATTTTGCCCATGGAACTGATATAAAGAATTGTTCTGCTCATATTGGCTTCCACAAGACATCGTCTAATCTCCGTGGATTATCTCCGTAGAAATCTTGTACGATGTTGTCTCACACCCTGACTGGTCCTTTGGTCTTGCAGGTCCTCAGCTCGGAAACCTTGGACCGGCGGTCCAGTTTACCCCGTATGAAGAGCTATGACGCTGTCGTCTTTGAGGTGCACAAGGTCCAACCGGAGGACTTTGCTGTGAGTATTAAACTATGAATTAATTGATTGTTAATTTGTTGTTTGTTTTGTGATAATGTGATATTTGTTAATGGCATGATCAGTTCAATTAGGTGCATTTGCGATTTGAATAATACAAAACCCCAGGTTAGATAGATGGATGTTTCTAACCAACACTTTAGATTTGGGTGATGTAGAGGTCTTAGAGGTGAAGTTGGAGTCAGATTCGGTTTTTGGAAGAGGTTAGAGTCACGATTCGTTATTTTGAAAGGGCGAAGTAGTTGAATTGCGAGTCAGTGTCAGTTTTGACAAGATCTACTCACTGGCGTAACTAGGGGTCTCGAGTGGGGGAGGGGGGGCTCCTGGGGGGCATACGATTCTCTGGGGGGGGGGGGCACCCACAATACTAATTGTATATTTCAGCCAAGGTTGAAAAGTTCATATGGGGGGCACCTGGGGGCACCTGGGGGGCACAGGTCCGATATTGGGGGCCCCCTCGTGCCCCCCATAGCAGAGGGACGCCACTGGATCTACTGTTCCATCCTGTGCCACAAGTGAAGTGCATATGGCCTCATTACTGTGGTCCCAGCCTAATAGCGTCTTTCGTAGTCAGCTCAACCAATGCAAAAATACATGACATAAAGCCATACTTAATCACTCCTTTTAAATATGATCAGTTTCATAATGAGGCCCTTCACTGTTCACTTGGCTCATGTATTACATTTATCATACTGATATCAGATAATTGAATTGAATTGGAAAATTTGTTTAAAATTTATTAATCATGCAATAATTTACGGGTAGTCACTGGATTATCATTAATATAATTAGTGGTGTGGTAAATCTATTAATATATAAATATTAGGAATACGCTGTGTTTTCTAAAATTGGGTAAACTGTGTGGTCAATGTATTTTCACTGGTATATGCGCTCCTCCCATTGTCTGTATACACGGTATAAGATAGTTAAGGCCTCTGCTCTGAGCAAACTTCTTTTTTTTCCAATTTCTGCCTCTTCCTTCTGTATGGACAGTAAAAGTGAAAAAAGAAACTGTGGAAAAACTGGGAATTTGACATTGATCACTTAATTTGGGGAATTTTGATTTTGTATTTTAACCTATGATGTGCCAGAAAAGAGCCCACCTTTTTGCCTAAATTTTAGTAGGAGTTGATTAACATGATTAAGTCCTGATAATCACAGATGTCGATAATCTAGATAAAAAGGCAGGAAAGAACTCTAAAAAACATGTACGATGAAGTGGGAAAAGTCCGGCAACCAATGGAGTTTCTTTTTCAAATATTGTGTAGGTGCCCATCCTGAATATCCACCCTATTTGACTTTAAATCACTCTATTTTATTAAGAAAAATTCCCCAGAGAAGTGAGGAGAGGCCACCGCTGAATGAGCGAATTCTCTTGATGCTTGTGTCAGACGCTATACTAACATTGTCTATTTTACGTGATGACGTTTGCCCTATATATTTGGTTACAAAGTTCATTGAATTTAGTTGCAAAGTCCTAAGTGACACGATTGTAATTTAATCATGTTAATTGAGAGGTAAAATTTAATTACAGTTTTTCAGTCACCTAGTTTTGTTTTTCTGAGAATTAACGAGTGGCACGTTGCACATATTCAAAATGGCAGAATTATTTTGCACTTGTTTCCTTATCAATATAATATGATGATGCCAAAGAGCATAGCGAGACCGCATTCAACGTAGTTTTTATGCCTGTGACACACTTTCTGGGGCGGATACAGAAACTGTCAGATGGGAGTGTGTTTTTTTTACATTAAAATGTATAGGCCAAAGGGTGGGGGGTTTGAACCCCCTAAACTCCCCTTTGGATCCGATACTGAATTTGTGTGATCTGTGACTCTGCTGCAGCGCTGCTTCACACCAGCAACAGAAAACTGCATGGTGCTACCCCTCCTCATGCATACTTATATGCCAGTTATGGTAGCGTCAACTTCTCTGCATCATTGACTGATCTATTTATAGCGTCGTGATAAAAGTGACGTCATCTCTTGCAAGGTTTGTTGTGACGTCATGGCGATTGTGTCTCACTCAGTAATGACGTCACATAAACGGTGCCACTTTCTGTCAGCTTTGGCACATGAAAAAAAGTTACTCAGTATGTCCAAAGATTATGTACCCAAGATGTGACGCCACCATAGGACTCCATGGGAATCATCAAATCATGACGCCACCTGGGAAGTGGGCGCGAACTAATTTACTCTGTGGATGCACGACTTTCTTGACAAAATTGGACCTACAGACCTTAATATGAGTCCGATTTACAAAATTTAAAAAGACTAATGAAGGAAACAAAATTTCACACCACTTAGACTAAATCAAAATTGTGGCCAATACAAAACTATTGCTTCTTTCAGTGAGTGAAATTCGATTTAGCATATTTTAACATTTGTAAAAATGTCCATGCTCTGAAATTATTAAAGTTAGAAAGACACTTTTGATGTCAAAGATGCGTATTTTAAAAAGGTGTCATGAGGTGATCATTTTATGCTCCAACATGTATTGGTTTTTTCTAGATTAAGCATTTAATTAGCAAAAAATGACATTTTTGACACTTTTTGGAGACACTTTTGTGTTCAGAGGATATAAGTCTGCTATAAAGTTTTGAGAAAAAATTTAAAACCAGATCCATTACCAAGAACCAGTACTTGCAGATTCTAAAAATGTAAAAATTAATTTTGTGAGCCAATAGTTAATGATTTATGAAGAGATTCATTTCAACATGCGAAAACACAGTTATGACGTCAAAATGCAGATTTTTGACAATTTTTGAGAATTTCCTTCATTTCAAGGCTAAAAGTGTGCAACTATCAAGGACATACCGGTTCTTGCTTATTATAAAAATGTAAAAATTAATTTTTGATCGTCAAACAGTTGCTGATTTATGATGGGACACATCCCCCGCCCCCCATTCAGAATTCCTGCACATTCCATATTGCATTCTGAAGCACCCAGGTATCATACACTGAGCATCATTAAAAACGCAACATTGCAAAACGGCTCAAAATTGCACTTCTTCTTAAAGTATCAACACGAAAGTTTTCACACACCTAGTAGTTGCCATCAGGTATATTCATGACAATTTTCAAATCTCTAAGTGCAATACTTTTGTGTCAAATTAAATCGTTGTAACGACTGTCGAAATTTCAAGGACCCATGATCATTGCTGGTCTTTCCAGAATATTTTTTAAGTCAGGAAAGTTTACCATTTACTTGCTTGATGGAATGAGAAAAGAGGATATTTGACTCAACCACAATTAAAGATGATCAAATTAATAAAATTTAAGTGTCAATGCTGCCCTGTCCCCACAGGACCTTTTTTGTCAAAATCTTCAAAAAAGCTGTTTTATTCAGATTTTTAGAGAGTATTGATTGAAATGAGTGTGTGTGTGTTTCTTATATCCTGGGCATGCATAAAATCTCCATTTTTCAGTACTTTGGGTTTGCATGCACCATTTCCAGTTGGTAGGCCTAATTTCTCTATTTTGATTTTTTTAAAATGTCTATTTATGACAGAAATGGTCATACTTTGGAAAAATAGCTAGATTTCTGAGAGCCACTCAATAAGAATGCTTTCATTAACTCAATAAGAGCGCGTACCCTCAATTAGAACGTGTTGTGATTATCCCCCCTGTGTACTATAAATTATATTAGTCCTACAGATCACACCATCACGGAGTTCTTATCATGACAAAGGTAATTTTCTAATAGCATTTTTATGACAAAAACTCTTGTTTTAATTTTTGGAATCTGTAATTACTACAGCCAGCTTATATATATATATATATTTTTTTTTTTTATATTTTCTTGTTCTGTAGGTCTACACCCTGTAGGTGGGGCCTACCCTCATTATTTAAGTCTAGGCCTATCTGTACAGACCTGATATATATCTGTGTCATTGTGGAGCCGATGTATCTGCATACATGTGTGTGTAGGCTACCTAATCTATTTATATGTAGAAAGAACGCTAGAAATGATCAACCACATCAGAGAATACCAGAGCATTGGCTGAGGGCACTGGAATTGCAGCCTGGCTGGTCTGCTAACCAACAGATGTTTTTGTAAAAATAAACCAATAAATATTTGTATCTATGTCTATATAAATGACACAGTACTAGCATGATACCAATGAAGCCAGGCCAAGAAATTGTACATGTAGGCAGTTGTTGGAAGATGCTTGCAAGTTTTCATGACTGGGAAATCACATTTATAAGACCCGTGAAGACGTGAGGGCTGAGGGGAGGGAGGGGGAATATAAATGACTTGTGAGTTTTAACAGAACATCACATCTTTTTCTGTGGCTGTAATTTGCCGAAAATGCCAATTAAATAAGTTCACTATGTACAAGGTACAGACTACGTAGAGTGTACATGTGCGATATACAGATATAGCCTATAAGTTGCTCTGGTTAAACATATTGAGTTATTAACTGAGGCATAGGCCTGCCAGCAGATCTTTTTTCGCGCCACCCAGGGCTGCTGCAGGCTGGTAAACCTTTATGACGTCATTGCTCTCCTAACCAGCCGTTACATATTTCGTGTCGCCACAATCTTTTTCGCATATTGACAACCTGAACCAGCAAAGATAATCTTTAAGCCTTTCAATATTATTTGTTTACACAAGAAAACAATCCTATTTAGTGTGTGTACTTTTGATCTTTTTCACATCTAACAAAAAATAAAAAACCAGGTGCTGCCCTCTGAGTTTTGGGCGCGAACTAAGTTGATTCCCGTTTTCGAGTTGGCTTCCCACATGTGGTATGTCCCTGTGTGGGTAGCTCTGTCTCCTACCATTTGAAGACCTTTGGTCACGGCCCTTCGGGCCGAGACCTGGCGGTCTCTATTATATGTCATCATTTGTTGTGGTGTAGTGTTTTTTTTAAAATGGAAATAACTCAATTGTTGTTAGATTTTGAGTGTGACTGAACATTTTGATATATCTTCTATTTTCAAATTAATGAGATGGGTTTATGTTACGTCAAAGCTGTTCTGATAGCTTATCTTTTCCTTATTTTTAGTAATTAGTTTTAATTTAGATATTTTACAAATATATTTCAGAGTCAAATCACCCTGATAGACCTGCCAGTGTTCCAGGGGATCCAACCGGAGGAGTTAACAAGTTGCTCCTGGAATACAAAAGAGAAGTTAACGAAAGCCCCCAACGTTGTCGCTTTCACGAAACGCTTCAACCATGTCAACTTCTGGGTTCAGAAGGAAATCTTGACCTCCCAGTCACTCAAGAAACGAGCCGACACCCTCAGTCACTTCATCAGGATCTGCAAGGTGCGTAACTGGGTCAATTAACTGGGTCAGAGGTCAGGTATATAGGTCAGAGGTCAAATAAATAGGTCAGGGTCAAATAAATAGATCAGAGGTCTTTTGAATGGCTGAGAAGTCATTTTGCGGGTTCAGAACTATGCAAGCGTCTATTGTTTGCTCTCTATACATGGTTAGGTTTGTAAAATCCATTAACCGTGATAAAAACCCATAAGATATTATTTGTTCAGATTCAGAAGTCGGGCCTTGCGGGAGTCTTGAAGTTTAGAATACTGTAATTTACCCATGAAAGTTGAAATCTTCATTTACTTCTTGTCACAGTTAAAAAGAAGACAACTCTATTTTAAAAAACTGTTTTGAAACATACGTCAAATATCCTGACAATAGGCATTTAAACCATTCAAAAAATCATAATTAGGTCTCTATGAGTGTATGTATGGTTTCCTGTTTGTATTCAGTTGAAGTGACACACGTACATTGTAGTAAGATAACTTGATATGGCGTTATCTCCTCTTTTGAAGTTGATACTAGTTACAGTCCCGAGCAGGAAGTGTTTTGTAATTATGACGTGATATGAACAACAAAGGACATCATGTTATTAATTGGATAGCTGTGTCATGAATACATTCCCTTATTACAAAATTATTCCCACATAATCAATTGGTAAAGTTGTGGAGTAGACTCCACCCTCGCTCATCTCATAAATCAACATAAATTGTCAATCAACCCTTACCAGCAGCAAGAACTGGTGTCAAGAGTGCTGCACTATCCATACCTTTTGTGAACCTCCTTGAAATATCACTTTTTCAACCGGTATTTAAAAGTTTTTCTGGAATAATTTAGCCACAAGTTCTCTTCATTTCAATTGATGTCTGACCACAGACTTGCATTGATTGTTATAATCGAGAATACAATCTCCAACCTGCATTTTGACTATTCGACAGATGAAATGAAACTGAAATCTGTAATAATAATTTTGGTTTTTCTCATGGTACTTTTATCACTCACAATTCCATTATACTGTCAGCCTCAATTAATGGATAATTATGATTACTTGTCATAATAAATTATATTTAATGATATTTACTGTTTATTTCAGAAATTACTTGATCTGAACAACCTGCACGCCGTCATGGCCGTCATATCCGCTCTCCAAAGCGCCCCCATCTTCCGTCTGACCAAGACTTGGAGTGTAAGTGATAACATTTTATTCTTTTGTTTCTTTGAAGTAGAAAAGACGATTGGTGACGTCCCAATACTGATTGTTACAAAATATGTTCCATATGATAATGTAAATGATATTGTGGTAACGATCCAATCAAAGCAATGCCATTGTTCTGTTGTGAGTCAAATTGCAATGTTTGTTAATTTGTTATTTTATTATAAGGACCCAGAATAAGCTGAAACTTATATGACTTGGACCTTGGATGACAAAAGATGAAGATTAAAAAATTAAAATGAAGTGTGAAATATGAAAACAGAAAACAAGTGTGAAATATGAAAATAGAAAACAGTAGATGACGTCATCTGTTATTCTGTTCACTTGCAGGAACTTAAATTAAAAACACACACAACTTCCACACCCTGTAGCTCCTTCATAACTTCTTTAAAATGATTTTTATTTTGCGTTTCAGATGTTGTCCAAGAAGGACCGAACGACGTACGAGAAAATAGCAGATTTATTTAATGAGAATAATAACAGACAGAGGTTGCGGGATTACATGAACTCTGTAAAACTGCCTTGCATCCCTTATTTGGGTAAGTTTAAAAAGTTGCTTGTGAATCGATACAAAAAAAAAAATTCATTGTAATTGTTGGTGTACCCTCAATCAGATGTCTTTGCTAGAAATTATTAACACTGTGAATTTCTACACTGCTCACACTTAAAAATACATACCTTTTAAAACAGCTTAAAAACTAACTTCTAATTGTGGTATGGTCATGAAATTTCATGCTTATGTGGCTTAATATCCAGTCCTAGTGTCTGGAAAGTATCACTGAAAACATTAAGCCCTGTTGGACTTCTTTGTTGACAATTTGAAATCATTAACTTGAACATTTTAAGTTTCCAGTGAACAATAATGGTATACTATCAGTTACACCCTGCTCGTTTTGAGGGTACGGGAATATACACCATGAAGGACTCCATACACAACGAAGCCGAAGGCTGAGTGGTGTATGGAGGCCTGAGTGGTGTATATTCCCGTACCCTCGAAAAACGAGCACGGTGTAACGGTTTTATCCTCAGACTTCTTGTTTTATTGATGCCCGTAGATCATAGAAATACATAGAAGGGACATGAGGCTCTGGCAGATGAAGCAACCAAATCCACCATCTTGGAACTGCCCTGAATACTGGCACAATGGACCGTGACGTCACCAATAACTGTGATGTCACTTATAACAATGGCATGACGTCACATCATAATTAGTCTATTGTGACGTCATGTCTCAGGGCAGTTCCAATGTGGCGGATTTGGTGACCTCATCTTGAGGTGGCGTCATACAGCCTCATGTCCGTTCTATGTATTTCTATGCCGTAGATTATCTTGCAAACTGAGTCTGAAATGTCTTTCAGTAACAAAGCAGCAGCATTGTGACGTCATCACTAGTGCTGTCACCTGGATGATGTCACAATGGCTCAAACAATGGCATTGTGACGTCATGACTATTCAATTGTTGCTACAAGGATGACGTCATAACAATCCTATAGTTGCAATTGTGACATCATTGTTTATCTCATACACCCTGTCTGATGACGGTGTCATCATAGAAATACATAGAACGGACATGAGGCTGTATGACGCCACCTCAAGATGAGGTCACCAAATCCGCCATATTGGAACTGCCCTGAGACATGACGTCACAATAGACTAATTATGATGTGACGTCATGCCATTGTTATAAGTGACATCACAGTTATTGGTGACGTCACGGTCCATTGTGCCAGTATTCAGGGCAGTTCCAAGATGGTGGATTTGGTTGCTTCATCTGCCAGAGCCTCATGTCCCTTCTATGTATTTCTATGGGTGTCATACACCGCGGCTCTCAACCAATCAGAATCAAGGATTCACACTGGACTGAGGATAAATCGATATACCTGGAACCAAGAACAACTTATTCTCCATAAACATTTCCTGTTATGTCTTTCAGGCTTGTACTTGACGGACCTAATCTACATAGACGTAGCTCACCCTCACTCAGGAGGCCTGGAGTCTCACCCAAGACGACTGCACATGAACAACATCTTGAGGACAATTGCCGAGTTCCAGCAGTCCTCTTATGGTAAGCAGAACAAAAGATCTGTATAAAATAATTTAGGACTATCATCGAAGTTTGCCTCTAAATAGCCCACACTGGTGCTGATGGGGCAGAAAACACAAACTCTCTATCATCGAAGCAGCTGAAATCGATGCATATACTTCATTATATATTTTAGGCCTATATGCACTGGTGAATTTGTTAAATAAATCAAATCAAAACTCAAAAGATGCATTGGAAAGGTTTTCTGAATCGATAAAGCATTGATGTAAGACAGCAAGTATCGAATATGTGATTTTCGTAGCATTTGACATATTTATTGGGATATATGTTTAAAGAAATTGAGAGGAATTCAGGTTATTAACATCAAAACTGCGCAATTTTACTTCTCTTTTCCCACCACAGGTTTTTGGGAAACTGGAGTTTTTACCATTTATAAATTTGTGATTTTAGACAATCTGCCAGTATTAGACCACATTCAGAACTACTTGAAGTCTGTTCGCTACATCGAGGAACTACAGAAGTTTGTGGAGGATGACAATTACAAGTGAGTATAGATGTATAGACAGATAGTTACATAAATCACAAACCTAACCAGGGTGTCAAGTGACTACCAACCTCTTGAAAAGCCCATGATATTGTTATGAGGCTTTCTCGGAAGTAGAAACATGAATTTTGCATTTATAAATCCCATCAGTTCGATATTATAAACATTCAAAGCTGAAACGAAAGTGATTTTGTAGTGGAAGATCTTTTTTGTCTTGTTATCTTCAAAGAAAATTATCGAAAACCTCCTGTACATAATTATGTTGGGAGTCACTTCTGAAACATGATTTTCTAATGAACAATTATCTGAAAACTGATGATTTTGTATTATTGGATGTGTGTGAGAATCCAAAGTCGCTTCAAAGTAAAATTAGTTATGTTTTTTGCATATGTAGACAAACTAGACAAGGTACTGGAATAAATCTGACTTTTCTAATCAAAACTTAATTCTTCTCACAGACTATCCTTGAAGATAGAGCCACCCCCATCGTCCACGGGAAGTGCGTCCGGCAGTCTTTCTCGCTCCAAAGAAGACCTCGTGTCTTCGCCAGGGTCTCCTTCTGACCAATCAGTGACCTCCGGGAGTCACGGGGTCACGGCAAAGGTCATCCACACGTCTGTTAGTTGCTTCGTGCCTCAACACCGCAAGAGCAGGAGCTTAGGAGCTAAGTGAGTATTGTATTCGTTGAACTGATTCTTTTCAATGTCATGAAGAATTCAGAACAGATTTTTCAACAACAGCCAGAAAAATTTAACAAATAGGGAAAAGATGTAGGAACATAACTTTCCATAAACTCAATCAAATCAATCATCGATATTGAGCAAAATTGAAATCCAACATTGTTAGGCTACTCTATCAAAACAAGTTTCAAGTAGAGCCCGATATGAGTATTTTCGGCTACTATAATCATACAAGCAGACAATGACACCAAAATTGTACATACTACAGAATTCAATATTGTTTGTCGTACTTGATAATATTAATGCTTGCCTTGGTATATTCAATTGTGCATTTCCGTGCACTATTCTGTTATAAATTAATTTGATTTTGTATGTTGCAAGCAAAATATCTAAAATTAAGAATATCCTATTGCACATTTTTATGCTCTATGGACCAACAAGATTTTTAAGGACTTATATGATTTCATTTTGTGATTTTGATTTATAAATGATGTTGTGGTTATCTGACCGTGCCACTTATGCTGATCCCTGTGGAATGCCTTATTTGGTCGTATATCCATATTTGGTTATAATTGCCATATTTGGTCAAGTGCTGCGTCAAGTGCTGCTTACTTGCTTCCATCTTGGTCATGTGACTGGTCGACCGTTGTCAACAGGTGTCATGTGACGCTTGTGGTCATTCTGATTGCTGATTGGTTGAGTGAGTATCATGTGATTGTCATGTGACCTTTGCAGATCGAGGGAAAATGGAGACCATGACCAAAGCGGGCACAGTGAAAGGTTTGCATCGACATCTCCTTGTTGTCTTCTTGTGTCTGGGTGTAGCGGCATGGCTAACAATCGCTTCTAGTCTTTAAATCAATGTTTATATCAATTTTATATGGTGTACAGTGTTTTTAATGCAGATCGCACCCTTGGCGTGGTGTGTACAGGGTCCCCACTGGACAGGGGGAAAAAATTCCTGTAGGGAAATATCTGAGATTTGAAATTTGGCTTCAAATTCATGGAAAACACAGGGAATTTTATTTTAAATTTATTAATGCGAAAAACGAGCTCTTCTTTAACACCAAAACCCGTAAAATTCATACTTTTCGGATTATATTTAGCGGCGATAACACAAAGATGAGCTCGATTGAGGTTAGGGGAAAAGTCTGTTGAGGCAAGGAAAATTGTCGAAAATACAGGGAATTTGATGGCCAAATTTCAGTGGGTATCCTGTGTGTATATCGAATTCTACTGAAAATCTAGCTCTCCTCAGAGCTGCCAGAAAAACTAATGGTCTGGGAATTAATTAGCTGTGTTTTCTTTCAGTATACTTAGTTGCTTTTCAACCTCCGACCTGCTTCTTCTTCTTCTTCTGTTTATGTTCCGCCTTTATATTAGGCGAACCTCCTATTTAAGCTTATTTAACACTGGTGTCATCAGTATTGCAATTCCTTGTGAATAAGACCATTTAAGGGGAGGTATGGGTGAGAAATTCCCCAAAAATATGTAAGCTTCACATATTCAGTTTATGGCACATCTTTGACCAACACCAACCCAGGCAGCCAGTCCAAGCTTCAATTATATTAAAATATGTCCCTGTCATCACTTAAAGCCATGTCAAATACCAAATTTTCGTGAGTAAATAGTGGCGTTGTGTCAATTCAAAGATGTCCACACAAAAAGGTAGTTACCATGGCAACATGGAATTTACTGTGGTGAAACATAACAATGATAACTAAGTCGTTGCAAAATTTTGTTCCTGTAGCTTCATTAGATTTGGAGAAATAGCCACAAATATTTTATCTAGTGGTCAATTGCCTGAAATGATGTTAACGTCACATTTTTGCCATTTTCCGCAACATGTGAAAATCAACTTTTACCCTGTACGGGATGTGAAAATTCTTGACAACCGTTTGTCTTAGGAACCTGTGGGATACATCATCGGAATCCTCGAAAAATTGTCTTGGAAATTACAGACCAGATTTTTAAAATTTTTTTTCGTTGCAAAATTATATGACATCGTAGTGATAGAAACGAGAAATTTTTCAATAAAAATGACTTTGGACTACTTTACCCTAATTTCTGACACTATGAAAAGAAATATCAAAAATCCGCTCTGTGATTCCCTGCGTCTTGCCTGTCTTCATTTGTAAATTTTTTCAAAATTTTTCTATCATGTCTGTAAATTCAGAAATTTCACATCCCGTGAGCAGTAAAAATCAGCCTTTTTTCGCCTTTTAAACTGGTTACCATGGCAACCATTCATCATAACAATGCAAAATGACCTGAAATCATCTAATTTAACTAAAACCTTACTTTTTATACCAAACTTTGTTCATTAAACTTAAAATTGCAGAAAAGTGCCCTTCTCACCCATACCTCCCCTTAAGTTGTCTCCCTTTTGAAGATTCTTATTATGTAAATGAAAATAAGTCATTTGTCAATCCCTTCTAACCCTTGTAATTATTAATTGAGTACTTCGAGCCCTTCCTTTAAGGCTGACAAAAATAAGTTATGTTAAAATACCAATCTGAAATGTTTTAGCTGTTTCTTGTAATTTAGATTCTTACTACTTCTGTGTTACAGTTCATTCTTATAAAAAATTCCCTTGTAAAGCTCTTATAAAATTATTCAAATATCATACACAGAAACTTTTCAAAAATAAGAAAATTTATATTGTGCTATAATTTGCGTCACAGAGACTTCCCGCAATTGTTCAGGTTTTCTTAAATTCAAAATTGTCAAATGCTTAGAAACTTCCTCAAACTGAAGACTCCCCTTCCTATGCTGTGTTGTGAAATTTTTGTGAGTCTTGAATGTCTGTCTTCCTGGTTAGATGTCCATCTCTAACATAGTCTACCTCAGTTCCAGGCAATCGCTGTAGAGTTACATTCATATATAGCATGAGCTTTGGAAATTTTGACAATTTTATTTCAGTGTGTTGGTTTCAGTTTTCACCCGGTCACCCTGCTTTTCGTCTAAATTTATTGCTTGTATCCTCAGTTCCAATCATATTTTTATATATAGATATATATCTACATACATGTATATTTATATAAAATAAAATATGAGCTTGGTACTTGTCTATAATTTTGTCACCATAGCAATGTTTCAGAATCAAAGATAGTAACACTTGGTTCAAACAATCCTTCAAGAGTTTTTTCATATTGACTTAATAACACATGCTTAATTTAATTGTTGAACTGATCCGACAGCCCAGGCTTTCATCCCTGGATTCTTGTTGAGTGACTTTCTTAAATAATTTTGGGCTTTTTGTCCTCTTCAGTAGTCAGTCTTGAATTGCAACCCCTGAATATTTTTTGATTCTGAAACTTGTGTGCATTTTCGTACTTTGGTTTTATTGCCTACTTTTTGTGGGAGCCTCGTTTCTGACATAACTCAATATTCGAATGCCATTCTTGTGTAGCTTGAATTGTACACAAATGTTGACTTTTATTATGTATGATATTATATATTTATATTTTCGCTTTTGAAATATGGTAAAATGAATGCTGTCTTGTCTATAGACAGTCTGTTGACCTCTGTCCTGTTATGCATCGACAAGTACCAGTTATCTGTGTCTGTACTGAATCTAAGTCATTGAACAATAATTCTTCTTTTTGCAGCTTCACATACAGCAGAGATGGCCACGTCAGTGATAAACACAAGGGTAGTTCTCTACCGAGTAAAATGAGCACCCCTTATGCCGGAGGAATGCGCCATCTACTGGACGACTCGGTACTAGAAGAATCTCCCTGTGGGTCGAGTGAAGGGTCGTTGCCGGGGGTGCTGGATACCACAGAGGAGGAAGGTTTAGGGTGAGTGCAAGAAGAGTGATAAGGGAATCATTCCTGTCTACGTTCAGTGACTAGCAAGCTTTCAGGCTTGGTTTTCTTTTAATTGTTGTATCACCCTTCACCTCATTGCTAGTTTTTTTAAGTGTCCTCCTCATGTTAAATTTGCCATTATCATTAGTGATGTGTGTCAAATGTAGCATGAGGAGGACCTTGCAAATACTATTTTAAACGTAAGGTGTGGATTTTTCATTGCCCGTTTCTTGTTGGCTGAAGAGTCAAACTGATGATCCTGACATATTTAAAATATGAATAAATTTACTTCTACTGAAATTAGCAAGCAATGATTCTCTGCTGGGAACCTGTATTGTTGAATTTGTCTATCTACTCCTTAAATTTTCATAATATTTTTGGCGACTTGAGCAACCACAACTTGATAATATGCCTCTCAATCCTGTTTTGAGATTGCCTTGTCATTTATTGAATGCTGAAATTTTTCCAGCCAAGAAAACCTGCCTCCAGATGCGTACATTGCCAGATACGACTACGAAGGAAGTTTGAAGCGCAAAACTTTGTTGAAGGGTGGCAAAAAGCCTTTGGTGAGTCAAATGCACACTAAGCAACATGCACTAGACACGCTGGACTACAGTACCTTACAGCTGCCTACCTATAATATGTAACAAATTTAAATTACTGGCGCACCACGGCCTGGCGCAATGTTCAACTATTTGGATGTATACGGTATAATGTTGACAATACTAAGTACTCTTTTTAAGTGACAGAATTTTAGATTTGGTGCCATGCAAATATTTAATTACCTCTATCTGTGTGTTACAGGTGTCAACATGGACTAGGTACTGGGTAGCAATCTGCAAGTCATCTTTATTCTTCTTCCCGGTGAAGACGTTAAGGGGCAGCCAGCGCCAGGGCTTCAAGACAGACCCTTGCAAGATGATGACTTTGAGTGAAGTCCACATAGTCATGTGTGAAGATCCAGAGCAGCCTGACGCCTTTCAGATAACCGACCATCTCAAAGGTTAGTGCTCTATAAAAATTTCACGTAGGGTTCTCACTGTACTCACCCAGAGAATCTACCCTAGACAAACAAGTTTGGTGAGGCATATTGTCATAATGTATTAATATATTCATGTTTAACCATGATCAGCCAATCAGAAAGAAGCAAGCTAGATCGATTCACGATTTCACAGCCATTCCTGACCTTAATATTGAAGACTCAAACCAACTGTTAACCTGAGCATGATCTCCATACAGAGCTGAGTTTATCCATGGGCGATAACTTTCTGTAAGCCCTACGGTTGAAATTCAGGAGCCTATTTCCTAAAAGTCGTTTTATTTTCAAACATCGCTAATGGCGCTACAGCGCATGCTCGATGCTGGAGGTTAACTTTGCGTATATCACCTTGCACTGAGCTGATTGGCCTTGCAAGAGGGGTTCTCAGAGATATTTACTGGATGGGGGGCAGTGCTGGAGTGACTGCACTCGAAAATCCTTAATAAATAAGTGGTCCTGGGAAGTCATGGGAAAGTCCTTAAAAACAGCAAAAATTCTGATGGTCCTGGAATGCTGATTATCTTCTAAAAAAAGTTCTTCAATAGCCTTAATTGGATGTCGTGTCATCTTGAATGTTCCGCCAATGTTCTCATAACAAAAGGAAATACGCATACCCATGTATAGGTGAACGTATTCGTCATCTGATTGTCCCATTTTCGCAATGTTAAGGCCACACATAATTGATCTTTAGCTTCTCGGATCTTCTTAAGGCACTTTTTCTAGGGCGGTCGGTAGGACAAAAAAAAAAGGTGAAAAAATTTTTTTTTATAATGTCAACATAAAAATTTTTTTCCCGTCGACAGAAAATCTATTGTGTCAGCGGGTCTGCGAAGCTAAGAATCAATTATGTGTGGCCTAAATGATGTCGATACAGAGTCACAAAGTAAGAAATGTTACGTTTTGCTTTTCAGGCAAAGTGTACAAGTTTCTAGCCGGGACCAAGGAGGATGCCCAAGTGTGGGTTCAACACTTGATGAGGGCTGCCAAGAGTGTTCCTCGCCAGGTATGTCTCATTGTCTATTTTAGATTTAGCTATTTATTGTGTAGCTCACAGTTTCCTGTATGGATTTAATTCTGTTGTCTCAAACTTTAGAAGTGAGAGTCTGTGTGAGTCGTCTTCTTGTTCATTTTAGCCGTCAGCTGATGTCATCATTATATTTGGAAGTAATTATGTAGAATAATGAATGCTGACTGACCATATTTTCTATATTAAAAGCGCACCCCTTAATAAAATCAAATTAACAATAAAGTGAGATAACTAAAAATCTGTAATGGTAAAAAAAAGAAGAAAAAATATATTAATCATCCCACACAGACTTTCAATAATGACCTTAATCCAATAAATCCATAAAATATGACTAATTTGAAAGTTTGTAATGAAAAAAACTATCCCATTTCATCATTACATCTGCCTACTGGGCTCCTAATTAAAACAATAGGGTACACTGTAGAATCAAGGCAAACTCCCCATCTTGTAGAGTTGTCTACTTTAATACATAAAATAAGCTAAAAAAAGTTGATATTATTCCTGATTAACCTAACAGATTAGTTTACCAGTTGATAAACTGATTGATCAAATTGACTGGTCATCTGAAAATTGTTTAGTTAATTATACTAATTACATTCTTGACTGGTCATCTAAAAGTGTTTAATGGATCATGTTAATTAGGGCTATTCCATTTAAAAACCTGGGGGGGGGGTGGTCAGGTTACATTTTTGACCCCCCCCATGCATCTAAAGTGAATTAAGTTCGACCCCTCCATGCGTCAACTTCGATATTTTTGGAGACCCTACATGCATTAAATGCGAATTTTTTACCCACCCTACATGCATCAAATCCGAATTTTTTTCGTCCCCCCCCCCCCACGACAAACATTTTTTGACCCCCTCCCCCACAAAAAAAATCTCAACCCTACATGCATATAATTTATTTTTAATTTTCACCATAAAAAAAATTTGCTGGTTCGATTGCAGACGCCAAACTTTCCATTTCGCAATCCAATAAATGTGGTCTTTGGCTGCACTTTATTACCTTTTAACTTCTAAGTTGGAATTGCCTTCATGAACTGCAAGAAATTTCCGCCTATCTCAGACAATTTTCATTGGAAAACTTGCTTCATATTTCTGACTAAGAGTTCTTTGTCTAGGCCTGATATCAGGGCCGTTGCCTGCAGAGGAGCAAGGGGCGGCTGCCCCCCCCCCCCCCCTAGAATTTGGCCAATAAAGGTGCATTACAATGATTACATGTAAAAATGTCAGATATTCTAGGGTTTTCCAGGGTGCCCATGCCTCCAGACCAGTCTCTGCCCCCCCCCCACTCAGGATTCAGCCCAGCCTACGGCCCTGGATATTCTCTTAACTTGGACAGAATAGTGCAATCTATTTTAGTCTGACTTCCGCGAGGTTGACTGTTCTCTGTAATATGATTAGAGGTGAAGCCGGACTTTCCAAAATTCTTGAATTTATTTCTTATTTTCCAACCAGCTCTCAGTGATATGATGGAGGTGGAGGCAGTTCTCTGTGACATGATGCAGGAGGAAGTCAAATCCTCCAAAATTCTTGAAATTAATATTTATTTTTAGAAGGGACTTAATTATTCCATTTTTCTTGGCCAATATTTTCTAGTGTCTTGATGACTCCATACTGAGGCAGAGGTTTCTCCGTGCAGAGAAGGAGGCCTCTCCGTGATAGGACAGGGGCCTCTCCCTGATATGACAGAGGCATCTCCCTGATAATGACGGAGGCATCAAGAGAAGACTTAAATTTCACAAGATAGTCAAAATTTCCAATTTTGTTTCCAGTCAAATGATTCCAGGGAGCTCCCTTGATCCAACTGATGATTTTCTAAAGAAAAAGTCATTTTATTCAATTTTTAGCATTTTCTGTATTGCAGTAACTTGTCTGGAGGCAGAATTCAGATGTGAAACATCCATTAAATTCTAATTATATATTGCCTCCTAAGATCTGGCTCAAGCTTCAGAGCTGACCCCACCAGAACTGTCAGATATATTATTAAATTTTATTTAATTAAGTACTGTCAATGAACTTTCTGGAGACTCCCATCAAAAGGAACACAATGGAAATAAGAGTAATCTTTATTGTGTAATCCTACTGTTTCATTTTTATGTATACCTGGTACAGTGAATAAATTTAAATCAAATCAAATCATATATGTCTTACAAAATAACTCCTAACATACTGAAGAGGTTGTATACCATTAGTCTTCAAGGGAGGTTCGCCCTAGACAGAGGCGGAAATTAATCTCAAGAAGAAGAAGAAGGGTCATGTGACCGACATGGCCATCGTATGAAAGTTTGGTTTTTTTTTAATGAAGACTTTTAAAGCTGAGTTATGGAATAATAAGCTTGAGGATGCCTGACAGGTACCCAAACTTTTATTAAAGTTGTTTATGCACATGTCTGAATAGTTTCTTGGTGGTTTCCAGTCCACAGAAGCGCCCGAAGTGTGGTCAATTTCGGCGCTAACGAATTTTGACAATGGCGACCTGTCAAATTTCGTCTGAAATGATGGTTTATTTAATTTCTTGTAGCTTGTATGTAGCAATTATTTATTTATTAGATGTAGGAGGGGGTAGGAGGCCCCCCTACATGCATCTAAATCGATTTTTTCGAGTACCCCCCCTGCATCTATATCGATTTCTTTGGCAACCCACCATACATCTAAAGTGAATTTTCGCCGACCCCCCCATCCATCTTACGAAAAAAAAATCAACCCGACCACCCCCCCCCCCCCCCCCCCCAGAGTTTTAAATGGAATAGCCCTTACATTATTTGGGGTCTAAAACATTGGTATGGATTATTCAATTTTCGAAAGACAATTGGAACAGGTATCTAAAGAATTTAACTTGTCCAACAAAACTTAATGTCTCTTCAGAGAGGGATCACAGAAGTACATCTTAAGATTTTATTTTTCATTGTATATATAATGATAGCCAATAATAGGCCTACTATAAAGCCTTCTGTAGAATCAGTCTTAAATAGTTGAATAATAGTTCCTGCACTAACAATAGGTGGCAGCACATGTGTCAGCTCAAGCAGCATGCTGCAGGAACAAGTAGGTAATCCATAAACTGAACGAAATGATCAATTCATAGAAAACCACAACTCAACAATGATCTAAAAATGAAATGGCGACATACAACTCCACTTCTTCTATATCATTAACACAATTCCACAAATTAAGGTACTTCTCAATTTATATTTAAGTGATCCAAATATCTATATGCCTTCCCACCTCACCCAAAAATGTTCAATCCATGTTTATGAGGGGTATATAATCGTGCTTCACTACATGCTTTAGATGTGTTGTTAAAAAGGAGAGAAGGTTAGCACTCCCCTTGATAAGGACGGAAGAGGTCTTAATGACCTTAACAAACACATAAGGCCAAGGTCTCCTACTTCGAGGCCACCTTATTTTGCGATTATTACAATATCAAATATCAAACTAGTAGACGGCCACCGTAGAGCGGTGACAAAACTTCACCTACTGTGATACCAGTGACTCGAAATAGACGCAGGTAGATGAGCAAGTAAAAAGTACGTGGAAATGATATAGGAATCCTACTGTAATACATTGCAATACATGCAAGTGTGCAAAAAACATAGACCAGTACGTAAACCAATACATGAGCCAGTAGGCTACATGCACCATTGGACATGCACCAGTACAATGTACCCATGCAATGGACCAGTACATGCCCCACTGAGTACATGCACCAGTAGTCCAGTACAATGTATCATACAGTGGACCAGTACATGGACTGGTACATTGACCAGTATATGAAGTACATGCGCTATTACATGAACCAGTACTTGCACCAGTAGTCCAGTACAATGTAAGAGTGTAATGTACCAGTACAATGTACCAGTGAAAAGGTTATTAGGGGTTAGGGTTAGGGCTAGGGTTAGGGTTAGGGCTAGGGTTAGGGTTAGGGCTAGGGTTAGGGTTACCAGTGCAATGGACCAGTGCAATGGACCAGTACATGGACCAGCGCATGGACTAGTACATGGACCAGTACATGGAACAGGACATGGACCAGGACATGAACCAGTATATGAACCAGTATATGAACCAGTGTATGAACCAGTATATGAACTAAGTACATGCTCCAGTACACGAACCAGTACTTGCACCAGCAGACCACTACAATGTAAGAGTGTAATGTACCAGTACAATGTGCCAGTGAAAAGGTTATTAGCGGTTAGGGTTAGGGTTAGGGTTAGGGCTAGGGTTAGGGTTAGGGTTACCAGTGCAATGGACCAATGCAATGGACCAATGCAATGGTCCAATGCAATGGTCCAATGCAATGGACCAGTACATGGACCAGTACATGGACCAGTACAGATATGATCGATTGAAATGATGGTACAATTCATTAATATAGACTTCAGAAATTCCTTGAAAAATGTGGTTTTTAACTTAAAATCGGTCTAGAATCAAAACCATTCAATGAAAACATATATAACTTTCCATGACTATGTTAACAGAAGCTATGGATAGGTGTAGAGAGGTTAATTGCAATAGGATGATTCCTTCCTTGTCAAAATATTGGTATATTGTCAAAATTTGATAAAAAACATGAAATTTTCAGGGTCCGGCGATCTTTTATACCGTCATAGCTACGACAAAGTGTTCAGAAAAGGAAAACTAGTGGAGAATTTGGTCTTTCCAAATCTGTTTTCAGATTCTCCTTAACCTAGTTAGAACAGGAGTGACAGTAGATTGAAATTACGGTACAATTCAGAAATACGAACCTTAGTAGTCACTGAAAAAATGTAGTTTTTAACTTAAAATCTCTCTGGAACAGAAACGGTTAGATGATAATATATATAACTTGGCAGGTTTATGCAAACAGATGTAAGAGATATGTCCAGACAGGTTCATTAGAAAAGAATGATTCCTTCCTTGTCAAAATATTGATATATTGTGAAAATTTGACTAAAAACATGACATTTTCAGGGTCCGGCGATCTTTTTAACCGTCGGAGTTACGACAAAATGTGCAGAAAATGAAAACTAGAAGAGAATTTTATCTTTCGAAATCTGTTTTCAGATTCTCTGTATCTTAATTAGGACCGGAGCTACGGCCGTTTGAAGTTACACTATCTTTGAGAAATGTGAAAAAACATCATAAATTTTTTGCTCGTTTTTCAACCTTGTGACCTTTACAGTGCAACGTAGGTCAATCCGAGGACCATGAAAATTTACAGGAAGCCTCTAGAGTATTGTAGCAAGTATGTCTACCATTTGTGTAACAATGTCTTGATTTCTTCTATGTTAAAAAAAATGAAACGTTCAAATAGTAAAATATTTCAACATGTTTGACCTTGAGTTTGACCTTGAAAAACATTATCTAGGTCAAAATGACTATGATTTTTAGAAAGGCAGTGCGTGACAAAGGGGGGGCCAGTCATGCATTGTAACCCTGTAGCATCAATATTTCCCTGTCAAAAACGAGGAAATGTGTCATTTTTTAACATCTGTCGGTTAGCTATATTTAAAAAATGTTCATAAATCTGGCAAAGGAGGTAGACAAAGTATGATTATACATTATAAATAAACAGGTCAATGTTCATCTGTCACCTGGAAATCACGCTGATATCTTGAAAATAACATGGTAAAAAAAATTGCTGAAAATGGCACCTTTTCAAAGTTTTTCGGGTCAAATGACCTTGAAAAATGAGGTCAAGGTCAAATTTAAAGGTCTGTATGGGGTGTATACATGTATATTTGGGGGGGTTTACTATGACATGTTGGCAGCTAGAATCAATATTTCAAGGTCAAATTCTCAAGGTCACCAATTTTGGTGACGCGGTATGACTTTAAAATTATGTAACTCAAGAACCAGTACTGCCAATGAAAAATGAAGAGTCCGGGCAGGTGTCCCGTGAGTTTAGACACGTTCTGGCACCAACGGTATGTCTCTACGCCTCACAGAATATGAGCCACAGGAATCAACCTCAAACCATGAAAATGGACTTTGTACAATGTGACCTTGACCTACTTTCAAGAAAATGGGTCAAACTATGTAGGAAGTGTGTGGGACCTTTTCATGTACCGGAAAGTGAAAACCGGTAATAACCGGATGAGGTACATGTATTTGAAATATTGCAAAATCCGACTTTGAAAGACTCTGTGACCTTGAAAAATAGGTCAAGGTCAAAATTTTCAAAATGATTCTCTTGTATTTTTGTAGGCTACGTATACGAATTTTTTGAAAATTTTCCGAAGAGGTTTGTCGGGAATAATAATAATAAATAATAATACCGATTACAAGAAACTTCACCTATGTGTAGGTGAAGTTTAATAAACATATTTCACTATATATTCAATACTCATGGCACATCTCAACAAAGGTCTTTGCTAGATAATTTGTAGCAGCTCATTTTAAAATGATTATTGATTGTCAAAACATTCAAATGCCTCCAAACAATTAATTAGCAATTGATTATTTAGACAAAAGCAGCCTATTAAGTTGTATTTTCCGAGGTGGATGCCCTTCTTTCACTTAAATAATGAGTCAATTACCAGACGTCATTCTTTCAAGCTTAAGAAGTTAAGGATTAATAGTAGCCTTTAGACAGAACTCTTTTGCAGTCAGAGTGATAAATGATTGGAACCAGCTTTAAGATGAAAAGTAAGTAACTAGCACATCAATCAATTAACATATTTAAAACGAAACTAGCAGCAGAATGGGATATTTTTTGAGTAATATGCGTCCTGCAAATTGTGAACCTAGTCAGATCTTTTATACTATTATTGTTATTTATTTATTTATCTATTTATCTATTTATCTATTTATTTATTTACCTATCTATTCAATAATGCATATATATTAATATGCAATTGTATATCTTTGTTTCCAGCAAATTATTGAGTTTTCTGAGTGCGTAAGTCAGATTGCACAAAATGAATTACCTTGTTGGGGACAGTAGGGTTGGCAGTTTTAGAGAATTATTCTCGTCTCTTGAGGTGTCAGAAGTAAGACCTAGTTCAGGCGGAAAAATTGAGGGTATGGGTAGTATGATAGAAGATCTAACCATCTTGCAGCATGGGGAGGATAGGATTGCCTCATTGCCGTGTCCTCCCCCTGTCCTAATTAGCCTACCTAGTGCATAAATACAGGACGTAAAGCCCAATTCATCCATCCATCCATGTGGAGGATGACGAGCGAGCTCACTTTAACATTTGGATTGGAATTTGCAACTTGACTAAACTTGACTATACGCTTGAGGGGAAGGGGTTATCAAGAAGTTGTATTTTCCGAGGTGGATGCCCCAGCAAAAAGAGACCAATGGCAAGGTGGAGCTGAATCGGCTGTCGACACACACAAAGATGCAGTATGCTGCACCTGTATTCTGCCCCATTTACCCAATGGATTTAACTAAATGGAACTTGCATCGTCTTGAAGTTAAAATAAAAACCAAATGCCTAAAGCATATGGAACAATATGCCACGATGCAAAAAGACCTTGAAAAAGAGGTATCAGTTTTCAATAATTAGATAATTCAACTCAATATGGACAATGGTGTTATGACACCCATGGTTAATAAAGATTTCTATCACTACAGAGGGAAAGGAAGGGCTACACCAAGATATGGTGAATTGGTAGACGGTTGCCACCCAAGTTTAGTACCTAAAGGTAGATTTAAAAGATCAATTAAGGCGGCTATCGCACAGAATAACAAACTTCAGAGATGTTGACCCATGGTCGGTCCAGACCCGGCAACACTGTGATGTTCTCTTAATTTTCGCACTATGTTCATTTGTTTTACTTTTATTTTGTTGTAATTAGCAATGTTGTGAAGATGAAATCAGTATATGTTATAATTTAGTTTGTTAGAAGTTCTTACCAATGTAACATAAAAATTATTTGTATTATTAACTATACGTCAATATATACATTTTTTTGTATCTTGACTAAGGAAAATTTGATTGTTTATAATTGTACATGATTTATGTATTTTGCTAAATAATTATTTTCCAATAAAGAACTTGAACTTGAATGGTATCCATGCATAATTTGATCTGTCAGGAGTATTGGTTAGGCCACACATAATTGATCTCTAGCTTCTCGGATCTTCTCAGGGCACTTTTTCTAGGGTCGGTCTGTAGGAAAGAAAAAAAAAGGTGAAATCAAAATTTGTTTAAATGTAAAAAAAAGTTGATTTTTTTTTTCCCCCATCGGCAGAAAATTGATTGTGTCGGGCCGTCGGCGGGTCTGCGAAGCTAAGAATCAATTATATGTGGCCTTAACACTGGGTTGCGGTCGGTCCAGACTCGCCCGAAAAGTTGATCCAAGGTCCTCACTGATCTTGACCTATGCATGTTTTTGAGAAAATCATTAGTTATCATTTTGGCTGTTTTTGTTTCTACGTCAATGTAGCATTTTGTACCTAGCGTTCGATCCAGACTCTAGGAAACGTATTACCAAAGAGAAAAGAAAAAAAAAATTTATATGTATAATATCCATACATGGATCACTTCATTTTGTGAAAAATTGTTTTTACGTAAAAGTATGGATTAGTATATGATCAGATGACTTTTTGAAATTGATTGCACAGCACAGTTTATTTTGACACGCACAAGTTTCTGTTTTATTACTAAAATTAATACCACTACTAGTGATGTGGACCGGACCACCTAGCAGCAGGCGGTCCAATTTTTCAAAAGGTGGTCCGGTCCTGGTCCGGTCCAGGGGTGAGTGATCCGGTCCACATATCTGGACTGGTCCTGGGGTGCTTCATCAACATTACTAAATTTTTATGAAATATTAATTAGTTTTATAGACCATGAAGGGAAGAAAATAGGTTTTGTAGTCGAAAGTACCAATTCTGCCCCAAGGTTTCTGGACCGGTCCGGTACCGGTATTTCTTGGCCGGTCCGGTATTTTGGCGGTCCGGGGCTGGATCGCGTACCGGACCGGTCCAAGGCGGTCTGGTCCACATCACTAAGTCCACTACTGACTAATATGGTATCGTGACATAGCAATGAAATTCATGAATGTCACCACCCGACGCATGCTGCATTGTAAGAGTCCAGTCCCTCATCTTACCCTCATTTTAAAGCTCTTCTCAAGCCCATTCCATCTGTCAATGTCTCAATGCCCATACACTTTTACCTGGTTGCCTAATTCTGTAAATTTCCATCTATCCACATTTCCTTTAAACATATCTTTTCCTTTCCTTACGGGCATGACATTTCCAGTCTTTCTTCATCAATATGCCATAACTCATAGCATTTTATGTCAAAAGGATAGGAATACAATCAACTTCAATTCCTCTACTACCACTCTTTACTTATATAGGGATTATTACTCAAATGCAATTTCAAATGCTCACCATGCAACACGGGGCCACATGCCAATGCAGGTAGAGGGGGTTAATTATTCCCCATTATATTCCTGCCCCATATCATGGGTAAATCTAGTAACATGATATATTTATATTTATTCATGTTTATTTCAGACACCAGATGACCTGATGACGTTTGAGTGATGCAAGATCACCGCTTTGCCTTCCTTGGGACTTTCTTGGAACTTTCTGGGACTTCTTAGGATTACCTGAGGACTTTCTTGGGATATCTTGGGACTTTCTAGAGACTTTTCTCGGGATTAATTGGAACTGACATACACTAACGCCCCCTGGTGTCATTGTTCAGACTAGTGCTCCCCTCTGGTGGATTTGGCGGACATCAGAGTATTTCGTTTTTATGATGCAGAGATTTTGCTTGTGTCGTTATGCCGCTGTAAAGAAGTCTGGTCATAAATGGATTTTGGAGGTCGTGGATTACCAATGGATTACCAGTGGATTACGAGGATTACTGAATGTTTAATAATTTGGATCCATGACTTATTTGGTCAGACCTGACTCATCTGAGTATGTGAGAAAAGACACAAAAGATTATTTAAGATGCGTTCAGTGACTGTCAGAACGGCCATGACAGATCAACGTAAGACAGATCTTCAGAGACAGATCAGCATGGACAGATCTTCGGAGACAGATCAGTTTAAAGACAGATCAACATAAGACTGATCTTCGTAGACAGATCATCAACTGATTGGCTATGTATTTGCAAGATCTTATAGAAGCAAGCGCCCTGTCCTAAGTTAAATGCCTTACTTGCTTGTGTCGTCTTTGTTTTTTCAATGTGGCTGTAAGGATTCTTAAGACGATGGTTTCTATCATCCGACCTTATGCAACAAACTTGTGAACTCATAAGGATGAACTTTAAAGAATGAATTAAAATGGATGAACTTTAAAGGATGAACTTTAAAGGAGTGAATGAACATCAGTCTTTCAAAGTTTCATCCCTGTCTATCGTCAGTAAAAAGTTAATTCTGTGAATAATGTATTGAGTATATTGACCAAGGGTATATTATGTGTCCAGCAATTTGAGTACTCGTTCAATGCGATGTTCTTAAGACCAATGATAGCAATTTATTGGTAATCTCAGCCTTCTGTATTGATGCTAAATTAACATTTTTACTGGTTTAGTTAAGTTATTCTTTTCTGTGGCAATAACTGCAGAAATAGAGCTATTTAAAAATAATTTACAAATATAGGTGACTTGAATTAACCAGCCAAAGATAGTTCACAACTGTGAAATAGTCACATAAATGTTTAATAAATTGATGAAAACCGTGGTGAATTTTAAGGATTAAAATAGGGAGTATTGATAACGGATGAACTTGCTTTGCTGACAGTGTGAATAACGGTGCTATTTTTTTAGTCTGTGTGGCAAGAAATATATCTGTATTATTTTGTATTAGAAGAATCTGCAAGTTACGACTTTGTTAAAACTATTCATCTTCAGTATCTTCACAACAGGTGAAGAGGCTACAGGAATGGTTTTGCTATTAGCTATTATTACTCTTATTGATTATGTTAAGTTTGTCTTAGGATGAACAGTAACTTGCAGAGTTTTTATTTCGACTTGTGTGACAGTATTTTTACTCGAGTCAAACTTGAGTCTTGATAAAGTGTAATATCTTACGACAGAAATTCTGATTACTCAAATTATCCTACTGAATCTCCAAACATCACTGACACTGTTAATACATACTATAATATTATTATTTAGGCCAAACATAATTTATTTTTAGCTTCTCAGTTCTACAAGGCACTTTTTGGGGAAGTTTTTCAGAGGTTGATTGGTCGGTAGTACGAGAAAATAAGGCTTTAATCTCATTGACAGCGTCAATCAATTAAATAAAATTGTAGGTAATCTGTTAGGATCAGCAGAAAATCTGTTGATTCGGTAGATCTGAGAAGCTAAAGGTCAATTATGTCTGGCCTTGTTGGTGCAATATGCTGGCCGTCAGGGAGCATATGATTGCATGGTTGATTGTGAACATTGATAGTTATACAAGTTTCTGTGGCATCTTGAGGATTGAAATCGCCATATACCGTAAATGAATAATGGGCTGATTAATTTATCAATTAGGGGTGTGATTTTCAAGGTTATATGACATACATGTTGTGCAGCTTTTAAGTTTTCTGACTGGATTAACACTGGATTAACATTTTCTATGAATGAGGAATTTGTATGAAGCTTTTCCAAATATTATTATAATTGAATGATTTAAACGTGGCATTTTAAGAATGTGAGCCAAAGTCGTATAATTTAATTAGCAATATTAACAACTCAGCGCCTTCAAAAATCTCAGAAGGCCGTGTTAAAATCCAGGACTCGCTGCTGCATATTTTTAACCTTTGAGTTCTTGCATTTAATTTTACAACTAAATTATCATATCCCTGGTTGGTAAACAACATCACATTTACTGTGACACATTAGCCTATGAAAAATAGCTATGTGTGACAGAAATATTTGCCATAATAGCAACATCATTTTTGTTAATTTTGCGGTTTCATCCTCTGATGTCATCTCCTCAGTCCCACTCTTGTGATAATATAATTAATATTAATAATTAATATTTAATTTAATGCTTTTGTGTTGTGTTAAAGTGTGTGTACATAAACAAATTTAAATGAGCTGCTTGTATATTGCCGTGTACATACATGTACATCTTTTCTGCATAATTGAGTGTGTGATTTTGATGGTGCGCGAGTTGCAGAATGTAAATATGACAGTGTACTGATTGATTACCGTATCTGTTCAAATATAATCATAAGTTTGTGAAGTCGAAGTACATTCTTATTAGTTGTACCCCAGAAATTGACAAGAGTCTAAGAGTGTATTTATACATGGAAATATAAGCTCAGTATAGTGTGTGGGCAGTACTGGGTATGCTAAGAAACATTCAGGCATGTCAGTCTTTTGATGATGTTTGATTGACTAATAATATTAGCTTCCCCTGACTTTGGCAACATATTTTTGACCGAATCTAACATATTTTGGGCCGAGTCCACAAGAGGACGGACCTATATTCTGCGCTTATATTAGTTGGAAATTATGTTTGTTGTTAAAGAAGAGGAAAAGATTGCATTAAACGGAAAAAATGTCAAGGGGGGGGTTATCTTTTTGGCAGTACATCTCAACTTTGGCAGTACCCTCCTGCAAACAGAACTGTTATGGTACTGGCAGTTCTTTTGATTTCTCTTTAACAAAAGTTAATGAAATCTGATTATATTTAAAGAAATACGGTAATTTCGATTGTAGGATTGCTATGCCGTTATAGCAATCCATAAGTTGCATGACAGACCTGGTGTGGTTGTGTTTGAATGGGCTATGTGTGATTGATCCGAGTGTGATTGGTTTGAGACTGCATTCTGATTTGTACAACAAGTTTGTTACTTGTATTTCTGGTTGGTTATTGCCGTTTTAGAATCTACCTTTGACGACTCGTGTGTCCGTTTAGTCAATATTTACGATGGTTCTTCACAAATAAATGATTTGTATAGTATTGTGTATGTTGAAATTTTTAAGGAGTCTTTCATTACTTTGGGATTTTTAACCAAATGGCCAGGTAATTGTGGAGCTTCAAGCTCTGATTTCGCGTTGCATGTTATTTAATTATTTAACGGAGGTCAAAACTTATTGCGTGCTGTTTGTGAGGGCATAAATGCAGTGGAATATTTGGGAGTGAAATTGTCACTTAATATGTTAGGGGATGATGTTACAATAAAATGTAACTTACATTGACATGTATGTCAATCTAAATTAGCGAGACTTATTTTATGCATAATAAACCTTAATCCAATGATAGATTGATGATTTTAAAAGTTTAAACAATATCGAATAAAATCGTATACATACTGTGAATTATCTGATGAATTTTAAACCACTTCGGTTCAGTTTTATAATTGTAAAGGTCATTATTTTGAAAATCTGAATATTTTATGATATATTTCATGGTCACTGAATTACTTAATTATGATACATAGTTTTCCTGACACTTTGATTAATAATAAAGTAAGCTCTAAAATTATAAATAATCAACAAGCACAGGAATAATTGAAGTGTGTGAGATGTGATGATCTAGCTGTATGACTGTTAGACATAATATCATCAATGTTAAGGATGAAATGTTATTTATGAAAGAGAGGTGAAAATGGATTTGTGAGGTGTGACAAGTTTGCGAGATGTTTGGAAAATGTCAGGAAGATGTTTGAAAATGTTGAGAGAATGTTTGGAAAGTGTTTGCGAAGTGTTAGCAAAGTGTTTTGCATGACAATGGTGTTATTTTGGTGATAAAGCAGTGTAAATATTTTATACAGTCTCTTGTTAATGGGATCTGAGTAATAAGCTTTGTATGTAAAATATCAAAATGTCGGTGAATAAACCGAGACATCGTGACAGTGACTTGTTGTTCTATTGTTATTTACAAACTGGCAGGGTGATGTCTGCTAAAGGTGCCTTCCAATCCTGGTGTATGATTGCCAATCCTTGGAAAGGCTGAAATTCGATTTCTCAAATTGCAGGCCTTGAGAACCAGAATTTTGCACAAATGCCTCGAAAAAATGGCTATTTGTTACCAATGAAATATTTAAAACAATTCACAGCAAGTAATTAAGCTTTTCGAAATGAGACTTTGAAATAGGAACTGAGGTTGACCATACCTCGTCTGGACAGCTCCTCATTGTTGCTGTTTCTTCCTCCTGTGGATTCTCTGGACCCTCTTCTTTTTCTGCTTCCTCTGCAACCTCTGGAACCTGTTCCTTTTCTGCCTCTTCATCTTCCGCCTCCATGGATTCGTTGTCGGGTGTTGTGCTTCTGTCATCATCTGAGTCTTCATTTTCCTCTTTTGTGTCTGTTTTAGTTGTGTGTTCTTCGTTCATTGCTGCCTCATGAGGAGCTGTGGTGCCAGCTGATGGGTTTGGCTGATCAAGGTCCGCCCAGGAAATAGGCCTTTCTGTGGTGGTTGTTGTCTGTGGAGTGGATTTTTCATTTATTCTTCCCGAGTGTCTGTGTCTTCTGTGTTCCCTGTGTGTTGTTGGTGTGATCTGTTGATGTTGTGTTCATCGAGTTGTAGCCTTCGTCTTTGTGTTGCATGATGTTGAGGTTGTGAATATCCCGCCATGTCCGCATAGCTGGGAATTGCTGAGTGCTGCTCCACAATCCTTCTTGCCTCTGGAGAATATCGCGTGGGTTGCCTTCAATGTGAAGAATTATTTTTTCTTTCGTCCACTGTTTACATGTTTTTCTGTGAGAGGGATGATCTTCCTTACAGTTGGCACAAAGAGGAGGTGATGAGCAAGGTTGTTCTTTGGATTGGATGTGGTCCTGGGATCCACAGTGTCCATAAACTTCTTGTCGTCTGCACCACTTGCTCAGATGACCGAAACGTTGCCATTTGAAACATCTTCTTGGGTTGGGGATGTAAGGTCATACCTTACATTGCTCCCATGCAATTCCAACGCTATCAGGAAGAGTAGTGTCTGAAAAGGTCAATATAAGCAGCTCTCGATCATCTCTCTGTGGTATGGGGTAGAAATGTATCACATCAGTGAAGGTTTCAACCACTCTTATAAGTCCTCGTCAGAATTTAGATAGCTAAGGGAGGAGAAAACCACCCCCTTACAAGTGTTTAATGTGCGATGTGGCTCGACTATAGTTTGAGTTCCTGCAATACTTGTCAGCTCATGGAGTCCTGTCTGTTGGTTGTTTCTTGTCTTAAAGAGGACGGTTCCATCTCTTTGTTGTGTTGTTTCTGCAGGTTCTCAGACTTTTTGAAGAATTGTCTTGTAAATCGCAAAAGGGGAAAGTCTGCTTGTAGGTTTTAGCACAATAAACCAGTATCGGAACTCTGACTTCCGTGTAGCCACGGCCAAATACGACCGAAATCCTAATGACAACATGACAAGCTGACTGACTGGAACGGGCCAATCCAGCCTCTCATCTAGGAGAAATCCAGGCCAAAGCAGTCTATTGTATGGGAGGGACCAACTTAGTCCCAACCAACCCAACTACCTGGACCCCTTCATCCTCTGACACGGGTTGCAACCCACGGCAAACAGGTTGCACAATGTCTGGTGTTGGCCACAAGAGATGACTTCACCCTTGTGTTACCACCCACTACCATGAGGAAGCCCGAGACCTGCGGGGGCTCTTCTGAGATAAGAACAAGGCAAGACATTTTCATCCAGAGAGATGACATTCAACTTGAATGAAACACAGCTTTGTAATGCTGATCAGTTATCAACCATGAATATCTTGGGAGCACTGCATGCTAGTTCATACAGCAGATGCCTTATCAAAGAGAACCACATCAGGTCAATATCAACGGCCACTGTCAGCCAGCATGGAATGCAAATACAGTTATACCATACCTATGAGACAACAGCCAATCAGAAGTTTGTATTTGGCTGGTATATATGCTATATTCTTTGTTGTTCACTTATACGCCCATGGGAGTATATAGGATATATAAGCCTCATTGTTTAACAAATCAGATAACACTAACAGCAAAACTACACCAAACAGGGAATTGCCAACAAAAATAAAACAATAACAAACAAAAGTACTGTAAGGCCTAAAGCCTTTGACAAATCCTTAAATCCTTTAATTCCAGCCCAATCTAGATTTTTAATGCAAATGTCATGACCAAGGGTAAGGGTTCAACCATATTAAATATCAGGGAGGGGGAGAAGGCTTACACTTAAAAAAAAATTCTTGTCATGTTTTGGTAAAATAAATAAAACTTTTCAGTACAGGTGGTGGGGGTATTTCATTAAGTGGCTTTGTTTCATAAAACACACTCGAAATAAATAGGTATAATTATTGCTGCTGTTACCATGAAATAAAAACTCCAAGGAGTCCAAGCCCCCCTCCCCTTAATATCAGATGGTCACCTCTAACAATCCAAATGCATATAGTACATTTTCCTGATTTTTAAACTATTTTTTTCCACATTTTTTCTTTTGCCTATTTCCCCGCATATTTTTTTTCAATTCCCTCCCCCACTCCCCTAAATATTTTCTCCTATTATGTATATATATATTTTTTTTCTCCCACAATTTCTTTTTTTTTTCACAAACATTTTTTCCTTGCATTTCTTGCCCTGATCTTTTTTTTAAATTTTTCTTTTCACTTTTTTAATCAATTTTTTTTCACAAATATTTGATCTATATTCGGTTTTAGTTTCCACTTTCTAAAAAAAAATTCACTCCCGATATTTTTTTAAATAATTTTGCTACTTACTAGCTTATTCTATTTTCTGAGCATATATATTAAAGTGGGTAATTTGGAGACTTATATCCCTATGCCAAGTATTGAAATCACAAACGCTTCTATAATCAGATTAAAGAATATAGGGGAAATCTCTTTAGCTTTTTAAGTATTTGACTGATAATTTACAATACCTTTCACTTGCATTGGCCTTGTATATCCAAGAAAATTATTAGACTAAGTAAGAATTTCATACCAAATATATGTCAACCATGTTGCCTTTTGGATTTTTTTTTCTTCAACTGATACTTTCATGTTATTAAATTAATCCCTCTTGGCAAATTGTTTGTAGCTGTTTTCTACATCTCTCAAATCCTTCTTGTTTTATTTTCTTTTTAAAATCTTTTTGTTTATGTTTTATGTTGTTTTTTTTAAGGTATAAGTTAGTTATATCCCTTGTTTTCGTGAATATGTGATATACACCTCGGCTGACGCCTCGGTATATATCACATATTCCCTAAAACGCGGGATATAACTAGCACTTATTCAGTTTGTTGCGAACCACATGCCTGCATACACTAGATTGTCCCATGAAAAACGATTAATTTGAGATGCAAGTCAGCAGTAGGTTGTTCAAGGAACTTCAAAATGACTTACCGCATTGGTTGTAAAAATTGCACACTGTTTCCAGAATGTTCAAAAAGCGAATTTTAAGCTTAGGGTGGTATGGAAACAACTTGCACAATATAAATCTGAAATGTTAAGTTTGTAAACGAATTTGGAACAAATGTGGATGACCTTTTTTAAACAGATTTTAGCGTTTAGCTTTGTATGAGCCATGCATATATATAGTTTAGCTTCTTAAATCATATGTTCTTTGAAACCTCAACAAGGAAAAGGAATCAAATGTTTAGCTGGTGAGATTTATTTGTTTAACTAACTTTACATCAACTATACAGGTCATTTAGATTACAAACAAATAAATGTCTAGTTGTTAAATGATCAAATGTGTAAGTTCTAGACAAAAGTTCCACAAATGAAACGTTTACAGCAATGACTTTTTTAAACAAATAGAAGTATTTACAAAATTCAATGGTATAGCTTCTAAACATCATGTTGATCAAAGTAAACATTGAAAGGTTTCCAAACACTTTTGGAGGTATATACCAAGTTTATGTCATATTTCAACATTTGAAGGCACACACACATATACCGTAATTTTATAGTGGAATATAAACTTATACCGTATATGTACAATGCAAAATAAAATACAATAATATACACAAGTAATATTCTAAACCAGTTATACAGAATGTTTCTTTCTCAAACATATAGCGACCTCGTATAAGTCAATGCTATCAAAATGATTCACGTTTTGTAACAGGAAGTTCTAGAAAATGTCATGAATGAAAACTGTCATCTGGAGTTTTTCAGGCATTTCTATACACATGATAACACATCCAACAAATATAGAACCAGGCATGTGTTGATAGAGTTGCAACAGGTCCCATGGGGCAGGTCTATATACCTGCTTTATTTAGAAAGTTGCTTTTTTATCTGTAAAATTGCATATCTAATTAAATGTTTTGTTTCTTTACCAGCTGAATATATTTTGATTATATTCAAAAATAATCTAAATATTATCATTAAGACATTGTCCAGAGAGTCAAAATATTAATTAAAGCCAAGAGTTTGAAAATTCAGATTTCCAATGAACAATGGATGCAACAAAAATGTTAGTCAAATTTAAAAACCACCCTCTGTACAAAGTTAAGGCAACTTAATGAATAATTTTCTTGGAAACTGAGGGACTTCCTATTGTAGCCCGCCTTTGTTTGCTAGACCTTGAAGGGATCTGGATGGGGTCGGCAGTCTTAGAAATTGCCTGGGAGGGCCTGGAAGAGGCTGGGGATGCACTGAGAGTGTCCGGATGAGAATCCTAGTAACACTGTTGGTCTTCATGAAGAATTCACCAAAGACAGTTGAGCCTCCACACTTTTTGGTAGGGTCCCTGGTATCTATCTGTAACATTGTGAAGAATTTCAGTCACTACTTTCTCAGGAGATCCTTGATGATCTGGTGCTTTTATGCCCTGTCCCACTGCCTATCTAATTTGGCTAATCAATGATTACGCCTCTTCATCTCACGATGCGTATTACTATCTGAAACAAGACTTAGCCTCAGCTGTGCTGGAAGTCTTATCCATTTGGTCTGTGGTCAAAATGGACAGCCTTCTCGATCTGATTGACATGCTCAACAGAGTGGTTTCTGTTATTGAACATATGGCAATAATAAAAATTGCTAAGGGTGTCATAATATCTGGAGATGACCCTGATGCTTGAAGGGTTATTTACTAGAGGACATGGTCTGTTGTTACAGTCAGAGACCTGTTGCCATTCCCCATTGTTGGTCAATGGGTTGGGCTGCGCAGTCTGAACTGGGCTTTTAAAAGGGTTCAGCTTGCAGGCATTGGTTGACTGCTGGATGAGATAGAGAGCCGTCAACTTGGGCATAGGTTGCTGGAGCCCTTGTATTGGACATACAGTACAACCCAAAATAAAGTAAGAAAATTTTCTGTCAGAAGTCCTCTGTTTACCTATTTTGCCCTCCTTTCTCCTCTCCACCCCAAATCTCCTTTCGACTACTTTTGACTCCTTACCACAACCTTACTCCTTGTTAAGAACTCCATGAAGACAAGTAGCAATGTAATTGCAATTTGCAAAGGGGCACAATATCAAATAAATCAAACACAATGGGGGTGATGGAGTTCGAATTTCAGTTGGTTTAATGTAAAATTAATACAATTTTAGAAGGTAGTTGAAAGTAGGTAAAAGTAGGAAGGGATTTGTAGGGAGCCAAAAGGTGTGAAAGGGTAAAGTAGTGGCTGATTCTTCCTTCCTGCTGGTGTAATCGTACTTTATTTTGGGTTGTACTGTAACATGACAAGCTGATTGACTGGACCGAGTCCATCCAGCCACCCGTCAATGGCACGCAGGTTTGCCCTTTAAGCTCAGGGAGATGAACAGACCGTTATGTGTTGGCCACATGACACAGAAGTCTTCATCATTGTGTTACCACCCACCACAACATCGAGGCCCAAGCTCAGCGGGGCCGAAACATAGAGCAGCAATAAGGATGGGTTGAGAATGCATCTTAATTTCTGGGTTTGTAAGCTGCATCTGTTAAAATAATGTTTTAAGCTAACAAACAATCTGAAACTGAATCTATGATCAGTACATGTGAATGTGTTTGTGCCTCTTCAGCACATTATTGACCTTATTGGCCTTATTGGTCTTGCTCTAGGGTTTTGACTTGAGTTGCTTTCCTCATATTTTGTTGCAAGTCTATTGACAGCATTGTGATGCAATTTAATTTCGTTCTCTGGTTTTTGATCAAACAAAATAAGGAAACCTTAAAAGCCATCATTGACAATATTTAACTTGTTTCACAATCCTGTATCTGACTTTAGCGACACACTTATTCAGTATATCAAACAGAAAAACTGGCAACAACTGGACATTAGCTTTCTAGCACCCTCTAATCTTTTATCAACAACATCTGATAAGGATTCTGTGATGAAGAACACAAAAAGGCACATGGATGATATTATGTCAAAGGCAAAGATCAATGTCTCTCATCTAAGCTCAATTGAAACACTGCTTCATAAAGTTGATGCACCAATGAATACCTTTGAAGCACTGAACGTTAGTTCACAGGGCAGATCAGGCTATCAAAGACAACCACATAACATCAGTATGGAAATATGAATACCTGCAACTCCAAGCATGGAATGCAAATATGGATATTCAGTTTGTTTGAGAACCATATGCCTGCATACACTACATTGTCCCATGTAGATACAAAAGGTGACTCGATAGATGTTTCATAGAACAAAATGACTTTCTGCAATGGCTGTATGAAATCGCACACTGTTTTCAAAATGTTCAAGAAGATATTTAAGGCTAGGAAGGTACTGCAACAACTTATGAGTCAGAAGGAATCTAACGCTACTTTCAGAAACAGCAGATGTACAATAGACTCACCCAGAAGATACATTTGTCACTTAATTCAATACTTTAAGAACCCACTATAAAGATGAATGCATATTTTTGAGTTGATCAACCATGGATGCAGTCATACTCATGCCTAGGTGAACTCATTATAGTTTATACCACCTCTTGATATCATTACCTCCAGTGGTGCTGGAAAAGGAAAGTCCCATCGACTGCCTGCAAAATATTCTTAGTAATGAGCCATTACTTCTTTATGCAACAGGCACCTTCCAAACAAAGAGAATTTAATCAGTGCAAGAAGCAACTTTTCTGGACACAAAAAAGATTGAAAACATCCAGGCTTTCAATGCTTTTATTTATTAAAACAAAGTTAGAAACTATAAAATTCTCAAAAACTGAATTGAGTGAGCTAAACAGATCTCTGTGTCAATCACTGTTGACGACATGTTTCCAAATAACATTGTGCGCACTTAATTACCAACAAATTAATATATTGCAAATCAAATATAGAAGTAATTCAATAATGAAACCATACATTTGGCTATTTGGAATAATCTTCATATTTAAAATCAAAATACCAGTGGTCCTGTCATAACAAATTCCTTTCTATGACTATAGTTCTCTGAAACTTTCTGGAGAATAATATGGTTTTCATTTTCTTAAATGATTCTTGGCATGTAGCAAAAAATCTCATGGCTTAAGGCTTGCAGCAGTGTTCTCCTGTTTGTCATGTTATTTTTGGAGAAAACTTCCCGTGATCAACTATTCTTGGAATTAGAATGCAATTTGCTATTTTTAATCCATTCTCAGTTCATCATTATGTAGTAACTAAACACTGTGTATAAAATAAATAACAGATCTCGGTGCCAATCACTGTTGGCGACTCCAGAGTCCAGCAAAATAACAAGTTTATATATTATTGGGGGTAAATCTTATTTTACGTTTTCCAACTAAAATTTTCGGAGTGAGGCTCACTACATTTATTTTATCTGAAAATATGTATGACTCCATGTACATACCATTGACATATTACGTAGTTATTGACTTAATATAATATTGTCCTCTGTATAATATTCCTTAAAAATGTTTCATTTTAGTTCCCAGTGAATCAGGTCATATTTCATCTTGTATGAGTCAAAAATGAGCTGCTCAATTGCAGAAGGACAAACAAGACCTACAAATCATTACAGCAGAAGCATCGATTCTGAAGTGGTGGATTATATTATGCTTTCCAGCTATTCAAATAGCCTGAAAAGCATGATGCAGCACACCACTTCTGAATGCATGCTTCTGAATTTGATTCAGCCAACACTGGCCTGTGGGAAAAGTATCTCAAGGGCCATGTAAAACACATTTTACCTGGTTGAAATCCATGCTGACACTTTTGAAAATAATAATTGAGTCTTAGGCTATACATTGGTGCCAAATAATTGGTAGAAGGGCATGCTAATTCAATACTATTTAATGAATCAGACTCAAGCAAACGCAACCAAACATTTGACTTCAGCAATGTTACCCTATTTAATTTGTAGGTCTATTACTGAATGAATGACTGTCCTAATTGTTTGTTTGATATTAATTCAATTGTTATCTATTGTGAAAGATATCAGATCTATGTGCCAGTCACTGCTGGCGACAATATTCTGAGTTGTGCCAAAAAGAAATTATCCATTAGGGTGGCCCTTAAAAGCATAGTAAAAAATAAAAGTTTAAAATATTAATGGGCCACCCTCTAAAATGATGCCTATTATGGAAAAAATGATGCATGCAAATTTTCAGGCAAATCTGTTAATATTTAGAGGTGGCCCATCGCCCCTGAAGTTTGTACGTTTCTAGCGTAATTTTCTACAATTGTCAACTCGCGGTTCTCTATTATTTAGCCAATTCAAATGATACAACAATACAAATGGAATGATTGAACTGGTCTTAATTAGAGCTTCATTTTGAGTACCAACTTGGATGGTCTGTGATGATTTTACATTCTGAATGTTCAACAGAAAATTTGCTGAAAACCTCACGTTCGCTTGATTTTTCTTTAACATCGGATGATGATTAACAGAGTGTTATTGGGTGCAAGAGAGCAAATGCAGCGATATTTAGCATGAGATTAAAATACTTTAATAATATAATGATAAGGTCTTTATATCCTACATTTATGTAGCTGGTTGGCTAATTATTAGGACAAGATAAGTATGAACAGCATGATTGAAACTGCTGTAAAAATTAAAATGGGTTCAATTAAATGCCAATTTTAGATCAAACCCAGTGTTTGGAAGCCCAGGGCAATCCTAGCTGAGCTAACAACACTTCCCCATGCATTTTTAGGGATTTATATCAAAGTCACTATTTGAAATATATCCTGCATCGACATCGTTGTTAATTAATTTGCCTTTTTGTATAATATATGTATGAATCCAGGTCAGAATATCTTGCAAATATTGGCAGACCTGAACAAAACCTGCATACCACTCACTGGTCTAGCAGTAAAGAACAACCAGATTCAAATCAGTGCCAAATTTGTGAAAAAAATATATAATAAGATATGCCATAAAGTCTGACACAGAATCAACCCTCCTGGACCCATGGGACAACAATCACCAACTGTCCTGTTGGAAAATCATAAAATGTTGATAAAATAATATGGGAAAATTAGATCTTTCTGTGATTTTCTTTGTCAAAACCAACACATTGACAATTTACGCATTGACTCCTTATGTACATTTTTCAAAATCATCACGGCCTTCGTGAAATTATTCCTACCCCAGACCACGAAAGGTTTTTTCATTATTTTCCTTAAAAATTGGTCAGAACAAGCAGCTGCCCTCATTGATAATCCATATTATAAGGTCTGGTTCAGAATTATTGCCTCCAGATTTAATTCGGAGACATCATATATCAAAACAAACAATTTTTAAAAGAATCCAAGACGTATCGCTTTCGGGGATCATGAAGAATTGTCATAGACCATCCAAGTTGGTATTCAAAATGAAGCTCTCATTCAGCCCTGTTCATAAAATCTAATTATATTGTTGTATGATTTAAAATGGCTTAGTTATACAATACCGCGGATCGCCGAACATACAAAATCATGACTCAAATGCAAGAATTTCAAGGCTCGTGGGCCACCTCTAAATGTTAACCGATTTGAATGAGATTTTGCACAAGCTGTTTTTACTATAAAAGGCGTCATTTGAGGGGGTGGCCCATATAAATTTCAAACTTTCATTTTTAAGGGCCACCCTATTATCCATTGTGATATTAAAACTAGGAAATCAGGTGGTACACATATGAAACACTGTTTTTCATACTTATATAGATCACCTTAAAGTCCCAAATGATATATGCGACTTCCTTAAATCTGGATCTTACAAATCCAAATAAAAAATAAATATTTGTTTTGTTTTTTTTACAACTTGAGAAAAAGACAGATTCATTGACATCCTAGTTTTAATACCACCATGAAGCTTTGAGTATATATCTTGATCAAACTTGGTCTGATTTCTCTGAATAAAAGCCCTGATTGTTAAACCCAAGATGATCATCTTCTTTGAGGTCATTTTCAACCATCGTTTTGTTCGTACTCTGCCCCTTTTTTTCTTCTGACTCAATTTTCTTATCTAGATCAGCCTTAGTTTCATCTCCACTCTCATTCTCTAGACTAAATTCAGCTTTCTGCTCTTTGATCTCAGACTTGACTCCATTGATCGCCACAGGTTCAGCCATTGTGCCTCTCTCAGTGTCACCCTGGGATTGGTCAGCGTTGAGGTCATATGACTTGGTTGTTGGGTCAGAGGGTAGGCGCTCGTCTTGTTCTACCGGAGGGTTAAAACGGCGATACAGCAAGAACACCAACCATGCAATGATTATGGGAATTGTGTAAAATAGAGAAGCAGCCACTGGCATGACAGCGGCTACATCTCCTTCCGGTTGGGGGAAGCTTCCTTGTAATACCAAGATTGGGATGGAGGCGTTTTGGACGCCAGTCTCAATGCTGATTGTAGCCGCTGTTGACTTGTCCCTGCAGGTGATCAGTGCCAGGAGGAGACCAAATGAATAACCTAGGAGTGGAAGAAGTATTGCTGCTGGGATAACTTTCGGATCATCGCCCATAATCTCGTACATGTAGAGGTTCACATACGTTCCGAAGGTCAAGATGTAGAGGACGAAAATGCCTGAGAAGGGTCGAGTGAACCATGCTATCTTTTCTGCAACTTTTGGAGCAAAGCGTTTGATGATCAGTCCCACAGCGCAAGGCAGGACAATGGTGAGTAGAGAGCGGAATACATCTCCGTAAGGAATTGAGATAAATCGGGGGCTAAGGTAGAAATGGCCAAACATGTACAACCAGAAAGGCATCAGTCCTGCAATGAATTAGTAGATGACATATAAAGTGCTGTTGGTCATAAAAGTATTGTTATGACATCATGTACAGTATGTGGCAATCTGTCTTATCTTTTTCTACTCCAAAGACATTGCAGACATGCAAAACACCACCACGAAAAACAGCCCTGCGATGAATAAAAATGGATAACATGTAAAAGTTTCCCAACTTTGTAAATAAAAATAATTTGCAACTTTTAATTTTATCTGAGCAGATCAAAGGTCATTTTACAGTGTAAGTCTTCTATTGTTATAGACATAAAGGCCTATACAAAGTCAAATGTCAATAATTGGTAATTCACATATTAAAAGGGACAATCATTCATGCTAAACTGTTATGGCACATACATTTCTGGTACATTGATATATGAAGTATGGTTATGTATATATTTTCTTTGTTCGTATTGTTTGTAGGAGGTAAATTGAAATTGAAAAGCATTGTTTGACTGTGACAAAGGTGGGAGGGGCAATGTGTGAAATGGTGTGATAAGTCCAGAAAAATTCTTATTCATACATTGTACAATGTACATACATTTTCACCAGTTTCTTTAAGAAGTGAGACAAAAACCTTTTATTACGACTTAAAAGTAACATTTTTTTTACGTCTCCTTTCTTGTTCACAATGAAACTGTTACAAATTGTGTTAATGGCATTCACTTTTAATTACCGGTATGACTACACTGATCTTGATAAATATGACTACAGTCAGTTACATGTTTTATATATAATCATACTTCCATAAAAATATCCAAATTGTGGAAATATAAGTCATGTAGTTATCATAAGACTAAATAAATTGCGTCATACACATCATACGATATTCCCCAGTATAACAGGGAAGTTCATTAGAAAACCTTTTTAAAGAAAAGTTTTTAGTCAGTCTCGAGTTTACCATAATCATGCTAGGAACAGCTATTGCAGCTGTTCCTAAGTGGAAATTGTGTAGTATTTACACTGAAATACAATGCTGGCAAGAAACTGCACATGTGTTACATTTTTAGCGTCAGTAAATGAGTGAGATGTGTTATTTTAAGGCCCTACAACCCTGTTTAACTTATTTTTCAGTGACTGACAGTTAGTTCAATTTTGGTACAATGCTCATTGCCCAGGATCAATGTAACCCGCCAAGAAATATGTAAGAATCTCGAGGTTTGTAACTACCACTGAAACAATTAGATTTCAGTTCAAGTGCAGTAAGGTTACAATACAGAATGTCTTTATTAACTATGTAATGCATATGTTCTACTGCTTTCTGTGTTTGATGTTTCTGATTACATTATCAAACTAATAGATTTTTTTTTTCAGATTGACAGATTTCTTTCTTTTTTTTAGATTGTTTTATGCAATAGAGCGATTAGAATTAGATTGGTTTCATGCGGCAGTATATCATAAAATTGCACAAAGACAAAAGTCAATCCTGAAAAAAAACATGTCGAAATTTTATATTTTCAGAAGCCCATCCCAGCTCAAGTTATATCTCCTAAGTGGTTATACACTCAAAGACACTGAAGAAATCAAAGCACTTTTTTAAATTATGAAATTTATGACTTGACTTGCTTGATTTATTCCGACATTCATACATTTGCGATGTTTTTGGTAAATATGCTATTATTATTACACCATGTGACATTTCTTCAGGTCAATAAATCTCTACTACAACTAGTGACTACTATAGCACAACTGGCCAAAACACACTGGGTCACATCAGAGGTAGGCCTACCTGCTGTATTCTCAAATCAGATATGAATTCAGATATACCCACCAAGAGAGGCAAAAGTGCTGACAGTAGTCATTGTGAGACTAAGGTCAAGATTCCCATCAAACAAGTTGACCCAAACATTACTGGAGCCTCCCCCAGGAGAACAGGCCAAAGTGAGAAGGCCAAATCCAAGTGCAGATTCCAAATTGAATATCTGGCCCAAGCCGAAGCCAAGCTGCAACCAAAAAATATCATACGTCAAGATTTATATACAACTGAGAACCATTGCCAAGTGTTGGATTTGAATTTGATTTGTAGAATTAATGGATAATAGGATGTCCTTCCACTCTTGACAGAATGATATAATGATATAATAAATAATAAATCAGTCGATGAATATGTAGGCAGGAAAAATAAAAGAAATCTAATCTAAAACTATATTAAAATATGATTACTTGTTGCACACTGGTCAATGTTTCAAGATAAGGGGGAAGTTATAAAACATTTCACATGGCTAACGTGACCATTCTAGAAATATTGTGACACTTTTTGGTTTTTATCAGTTCATCTTTTCGAGGAGTTTAAATCCTTAGGCCTACAGATAGTCTTGACCGCATGGCACCTGGAGAATGTGTGTTGTGCAACGAAGTGTTATCACTCCATAAAGGTCACACAGATGGACGGATGATTGGCTTTATGTCCTGTATTTAGGCACTTTGTTAGGGTACTTACGGTTACAGGAGGGCTCAGCAATGAGGGAAAATATGACAAACTGCCGCACTCCATTATAGGTCCAAATGACCCAGCTGGAGCTGAAAGCGAACCTGGCGATTGCAACGCCAGTGTTAATCCCCCTCCTTTCTATAACCAATGGTTGCGAAGTATGAAAATGAGTTGACTTTACTTACCACAGGCATAATGACGAACTGGCAAGCCAAACCAATGGCAGGAGATACAGGTCTTCGCAAGATCTGCCATACTGTCGTCAAGTTGATCTTGCATCCGAAACCGATGTACAAAATGGCCGCCAGACAAATGATTCCGTAACGGAAGACATCATCCACCACTCTGCGGTTCCTCAGGACTATCACTGCTAGCTTGCTGAATTCAATCAGATTTTCCTCAGTGGGAACTGTGTTCGTCTCATGGATGTAGAACGCGACATCAGTACGTCCGAGCCGTTTGCCACGAATCGTAACCTGACCAACATACTGGCCGTCCACTTCCTGAAGGTCTGATATCCGCTGCGTTCCATTGGCAATCACTGACGCAATGATTTCATCCTGAGGGGAGGCAGTGACTGACAGTGAGGCAATGGCATCCAAACTAGTTAAGTTGAACTGTACGACTATTTCCTCATTCTCGAAGAAGTCCTCCACTCTATCCGGGTAGAAAGTTACATTCGTCTGTCCAGTCACTAGGACCAGTTGGAGACAGAGCCCCACTAATACAGTGGTTAACATGGTCAGTTATCCAACAGAATTTACTGACTGCTACCCACTATAAAGAAGTCCTTTAACTAACAGAAAATGGGTCTTTCAGAAGACACTCTATGATAAGAACATCAAGGATGTCACATAGGCACAATGAGGAACTGATAATTGAGAGATATGTAATAGATAAGAGCAAATATGGAACACTAAGGTTGCATATGATATGATATTAATCTAAATCTATTTAATTTATAAGTTCTTTAAATCAAGGTATTGTCATGTGAGAGATAGTTCGTGGGATGCATTCTAAATAAATGATTACAAGGCAGATGGAATACAAGGACCACTTTGAAAAACTCTCTACTTTCAGTAAACTTTCAGTAAACATAGGACAATTGATTCACTGGAAATGTGCATACAGGAGAACGCTGCCGATTTTATACTGCTTGGAGGGGATTTTAATACTCATTTTAATCGCAATAATGCCCACTCAAGGTGCCTTAACCAATTTATGCTCAGGAATGCTTTAAGTCACACTTGGGAAGATAATGTCTACACTTTTACAGGTCCAAATAACTCTAAATCATGCATCGATCACTTCATTGTTGATGTTTTATTGAAGACACTATGTCATACAGATGTTTTGGATTATACTGCCTGGCCAAAGCTGGTTGGTCATTCCCCAATAGCCATAGACATTAAATGTGAATTACTCAGTGACGATGTTAAGGTCACTGTGGACTCTAAGTTAAAATTTGAAAGTCCTGCTTGGCACAAGATAAAATCTTATGACTCGCATCAGACCATGATGGATTACTTGTTATATTCTCATGATTTCTCTACAGTTTCTGACTGCTTGCAGTGTGATAATATGCAATGTGATGATGTTAACCATCAAAAACAGATTGACATTTTATGCAAGGATTTAACTGATATATGTATAAGTGCCAGTAAAAGAACACTTCCCCACTCACGGCGAAAGAAGGGCCTTCCTGGTTGGAATTTCAAGGTCAAACCTCTGCGTGATGACACCCACTTCTGGGGTAATTTATGGAAACAGTGTGGAAAACCTGATCACGGAGTGGTTTTGGATATTTACAGAAAATGCAGAAAGCAGTATCATAGTGCAATTCAAGACATCAGGCGACAGGAAGCTCAGCTCAGAAAGCAGGAGATGGCCAAGCATCTTGCAGAAAATAACAGTCGGGATCTGTGGAAGGAGCTGAACAAACTCAAACCAAGGTCACGCGTTATTGCACCCAATATTGATGGAAAGTCAGAGCCAGCTGTAATATGTGATATATTCCATGAAAAGACTGAGAAACTTTTCAATTCTGTCCCATCATCGTTGGACACAATCAGGTGCAAGTTAAAAGATGATATACAAGGATACAGTGTGGATGACGTTATAGTAACATCAGCAGAAGTGAAGGAAGCACTCACTCATCTAAAGGAACCGAAGAGCGACGGTGATACGTGCCTCTGGTCTTCTCTAATTATTCATTCTACAGCGAAGTGGCAGCAATTACTCGGGAGACTTATCTCAGCAATGATGACACATGGATATTATGCAAATGAACTGCTCTTATCTACTGTTCTATTTTTACCCAAGGTTGTCAATAAGAATATTTGTGACAGTGACAATTACCGTGGGATTTCTTTAAACTCAAGTGTTAACAAAGTTATTGAATGGATTATTCTCACAAAATACAGTAAATTGTTCATTACCAGTGATCTCCAATTCTCTTATAAGAAGGGACATTCTACCACAATATGTACTGCAGTGCTCAAAGAAGATGTTAATCATTATATTCAACGCAGTGGTGAAGTTAGCTGTGTACTATTAGATGCCTCAAAAGCGTTTGACAGGGTGAAGTTGGATCTACTTTTTGAAATATTGTTGAAACGAAATCTCCCGTCACCTATTATCAGACTGTTGTTGGATATGTACAGCAGACAGCGTGTGAGAACTTCCTGGGGAGACAGCTATTCTCAGTGTTTCTCCGTTAGCAATGGTGTTCGTCAAGGCGGAGTGATATCCCCAATTTTGTTTACGCTGTACATAAATGAACTTTTGTCATTACTGGAAAGTCAAGGACTTGGCTGTCATGTTGGTCACCTGTACTTTGGAGCTTTGTGTTATGCTGATGATGTGACTTTGCTCGCTCCCACTGGATATATGTTACAGAAAATGCTCCATGTGTGTGAGAAGTTTGGGTATCAATACTCTTTACGTTTCAATGTCTTAAAAACTGTTTGAATTAATTTTACAAGATGCAGTAGTAACATTTTTCCAAAATGGGTTAAGTTCTATTCTAAGAACTTGTCCTGGAAGTCTTCAGTTAAGCACCTGGGTAACATCGTCCGTCAGGATCTTAGGGAGTCAGGAGAAATTAGAGCCAAGCAGAGTGATTTCATTGGTAAGGCAAACAGTGTTATTGCCAACTTTAAGATAGTACCAAGAGACATGTGTGCCAAGTTGTTTAATTCCCAGTGTTGTAGCTTCTATGGATGTGAGGCTTGGAAAATAACAGACCCTGATGTAAATGCTTTCTTTGTAACATGGAGGAAAGCAATTCGTCGGCTATGGAATCTTCCCTTCACTACTAGATCGTCTCTCCTCCCTGAACTGATGAAGTGCAAGCCTGTCCAGCACCAAATATAGCAAAGATGCCAACTGATGTGTTCTTCGATGCTAAGAAGTGACAATGTAAAAATAAATTACATAAGCAATTTAAGTTTTGTAAACAATGGCCTGATTGGTGCAAATATGGCCTTTTTAAGAAATATGGACATGAACTTTGTGATTTCGTCAACAGAGAAAGATCGTGCCAATATCATAAGAGAACTGGTTTCCTGCAGAGAGAGGACATTGAATCTTGATAAAATTACAGACTCTGAGATAGAGACAATGTTGGACTTTATGTCCACTTTTTGATTTTCAAAAAGTATATTTATAATTATGTATTTACTATTTAAAATGTGTATGTATTACCCCTGTACATTTTTACATGGAGTGCAATAAATAATATATATATATAAATACATTTTGTCCCTGTCACAGAACAATATGTGATGATACTCATACAAACCTTGCCTCAAAATATGACTGCTGACATGTATTACAAAACTATTGGCTGATGCTGAGAGCCAAGGAAAATGTGTGGTGCCCAGAACAACATGCAATAGACTGCTAGGAATTGACCTATTAAAACTACAAGAACAAAAATTCCTTGTCAGAGATTGCGGTGTCGTCTGCTCAGTACCGGTAACCATCAACTAAGAAAGTTCAGCATATTGACATAAGATTTTTTACAGAGCCAGAAGGAACTAGACAATTCTTCTATCAAACATGCCTTGTAGCTCAGCTCCCCTCACACTTGGAGCTGTTGTTGATGGCTTCATTGATACCTATATTACATGGCCCCGTGCCTGTTTAATAATGAAATAGCTAAAGTGTAATGGTAGGGCTACACAAGCTGATATTTAAAGAGTCTGATCTGTAAATCAGACTTTACAGAATTGGCAATGAAATAAAGTTATGCAAACACACCGACCAACAGAAAGAATACATATATCAGAATCAATATTTATTTCATAAATAGTGACATTTACATTGAAAACAGTAACAATTCACACACTTCACACACTCAAACTACCGGGTCAAATCTTGACTGGTTTTCACGAAGTGAACCAGCTAACTCCGTTAAAAATCTAGAAAACTCCGTAAAAATCTAGGAAACTTCCAAGATTGGCAGTTCAAACAAACTCAAGTATCAAACATCCTCCCAAGGTAACATAAGTGAAATTAGTGAATGTAGCACCTGTTGAATAGACAAAAAATTATATATCAATTTCATATTCAACCTTGCTTCTGACATTTGTACCAAGTGACATTGAGAGGTGCCTATGCAAATTCAAATCACAATGTTTGATAAAGACAGTCATAAATCAGTAAGTTTCAAAATTTAACAATTTTGAAGGTAAAAATTCTGATACGTGTTCATATATACGCAGCAATTTAAAAATGTTTCAAAAGCGTTCTATTACTTCTGGTTCAAATGCTTCATTAAAATGAACAGATTTTTTACCAAGATCATCATCTTGCTTAGATTCGAGATTGTCACTTTGTGTGGAATCAGAACCATCATTTGTTGGCTTAGATTCTGAGTTTACATTTTGGTCCGACTCAAAATTTTCATTTTGTTTTGATTCAGAATTTTCAATTTCTTTAGATTCGGAATTGTTACTTTGCTTATGTTCAGAATCGTCACTTGGTTTCGATTCAGGATTCTCAAGTGTAGTGTCATCATGATTGTAATTTTGACTGCTTGATTCTGTTGATTCTTTTGCTTGTGCCTTTTCTTTCTTCAAATCATCCAAATCATCTAATGCAGTGTCTGCGCCATTTTCTGCTAATTCGTCATCTTTTGATTTGGGATGCCTTCGTCTGTAACACAGAACAGCAATCCACGCAATGATGATGGGGATGTTGTAGAAGAGGCCGGACGCAACAGGCATGACTGCAGCTAAGTCTCCTTCAGGTTGGGGGAAATTCCCTTGCAATATGATGATGGGAATGGAGGCGTTTTGGACTCCCGTTTCTATACTGATGGTAGCGGCAGTCGCATTATCTCTACGAGCCAATTTGGCGAGAGAGAATCCAAACGAATAGCCGAGGCACGGGAGGAGAATAGCACAAGGGATGATGAACGGATCACTGACCATAATTGCATACATATAGAAGTTGACATATGTCCCAAAAGACAATAGAAATATTACAAATATGGCGGACAAGAACCTGCTGAAGAAAGCTAGCTTATCAGCCACCTTCGGCAAAAAGAACCTGATGATAAGGCCAATTGCTGTTGGTGCTATAATTGTCAGAAGTGATCGTGCGATGTCAGCGTAAGGAACTTTCATTGTGTTGGTGTCGAGGTAGAAGTGTCCTAAGGCATACATCCACATGGGCATCATACCTGCAATATGTATACATTTCCATTTCATTCTCAATTAAGTGACCTTAAATGCCTTTTTTTACATTAAACGTCTTCATATACTGACACTAAATCACTCTATTTGTGGTTGTAACTTATAACCAGAAAATTTGATGTGCATTCAATCTTCAAGGGAAATATTACCTAGAACTGTAAGCAAAATCAAATTTATATTCAACAGTAAGTGTTGAACAAAACTTTTGATAAAACATTTATTCTAGTTAAAGTACAGAAACTGGAAACGAGGAGAGTTAGTGCAACATACCTAGAGATGCAAAAGTACTAATAGTCGTCATGGTGAGACTCAGGTCCAAGTTGCCATCAAACAAACTGACGTAGATATTGCTAGAGCCTCCCCCAGGAGAACAGGCCAAGGTGAGAAGGCCAAATCCAAGCGCATCTTCCAAACCGAATATCTGGCCCAATCCGAAGCCAAGCTGAAAGACAACATACAACAACATTCAGCAAATGGTGCGAAGAGAATAATCTGACTCTGAATGTGGCAAAGACGACAGAAATTATTATCGACTTTCGCAAAACAAAAATGATAAACATCCCCTGGTTATTAATGGTCAGACGGTAGAAATGGTATACAACCTTTAGCAAGCTATTCTAGTCAATTTCTATCATGCCATAATCGAAAGTATATTAATAAGATCGATCATTGTCTGGGTCTGCTTCAAAAAAGGATGTGATGAGAATTAATTCTGTGATACACACAGCCTAGAAGATCATTGGAACTGGGCTGCCATCATTACACAGTATCATGAGTGGATTCACCAGTGGAGTCAAGGAGGGTAAATCCGTCCACTTTTGGCTAAAACTGTATTTCCAGGAAAATGGTATAAGATGCAAAAATAAAAATGAGTACATTGGAAGGGGCATAATCCGTACTATCATTAGCAGAAAAAAAAGCATAATATTCAAATAATTGTTGGTGAAACCATGGCAACACAAATTGAAGGTTAGGGCATCTAAATCCGTCCAGGTTGTTGCTAAATCCGTCCAGCAAGGATGGTAAATCCGTCCACAGGCCACTGTGCAGCACATACCTATCATATCTTATTATTTTTTCAAGTTTTACAATCTATTAACTTTCATAAAGGATTTTTTGTCGATATTACAACATTTGGGTGATGATTACACTTATGACAGAAGAATCAAATAACAGAGGTTAAGTTAACTATCAAGAATTTCAATTGACTGCCTCAATCGCAATTAAAAAAAAAACTTTTAACCCAATCAAGTGTTATAATTGCTAAATCTAATTCCTAAATCAGTATTATGCCATTTATACATATTTAAAGTAATAAAAGTTCTTTTAAATACCATTTGAAGTGGGTGGACGGATTAACAATCACCCAATCAAACCAGTTTTTAAAATAATGATGGTAAATCCGTCCACTTTTATTTCCATTGTATCTTTTTTCCAAGTGTTGGAATTCAGTTATTTAAGAAATCCTATAAGAATAAAACAATTCCTCGTCTCAAACAATAATTATTCACATTTAACAATTTTTTTGTTCATGGAAATAAGCCAACAAGAGCAACTACCTTTGACTTACCAAATGGCTGTGATGACGTCACAGGATTTCATTGTATTTTGTCTTCAGGTTTTAAATGGACTTGAAATATCATTTAAAATGCTGTCATCACAATAAAAACGGCAAAATTAGTTAAAAACGAGTTTCTCTTGCTTTTAAAACTCAAACAACTATAAAAGGTATATTTGTATGCACACAGTAGGGAGTGGACGGATTTACCCTCCTGGACGGATTTGCCATCATTGACTCTAGACATGGTACATATACATGTAGAAGAGTGTGATTGTCTATAGCAATGGGCCTCAATTGCCAGAGAGGGCAACAACTCTCAATTGCTTGACAAGAAAATCACTGGACTCTTGCAATTGAGAGCACTGGGAGCTACTGGGCAGTGCTGCCCTCTTTGGTAATTTTTGACTTGATAGACAATAAAACTACCTGTACTAATTCATGGATTTTATGGAACTACTGATGTGTCAGCTCCAACCAGTGTACTAGATGGTGAGGGATGACTGCAAGGATCATGAAATACTGCAGGTAGTGTGCAAAACATGATTAAAACATCATGTTCAGTCCTCAGAAGTTCTTTTGTTTACTTTTTTTAATGGAGTTGTTTCAGACTCTTATCAATTAGGTATGAGAGGCCCATGTACCAGCGAATTCACTCATGCATAGTATATACAATGAGAGAACGAAAAAAGGACTTGTGCCATAATGAAGGAAGAGTGCCATCCAGCTAGTCATCTCTTTATGTTTTTACCTTCAGGCAAACGACTCCGAAACTTTTTATGTTTCAAAGGGATGCGGTAGCTTTTTTTGTGCCCGATAAGGTATCTAGTTCATTACAAAGGTCATATTATAACAGCGCTTGAACCTATTGCACTAACATTTTGATGGGGTAAAGTATGACATGTTGAGGACTCGTCTTTCTCTATTCAATGATTTCATCTATCAATCAACTTGCAATTGAGTGGCCTCCTGCCTAGGTACCTATCGTTTCAGTGAAATTTGTAAGATGGATGGAAGGATGATTTGAACCAACGTCACTTGTTAAGACTGATAAGTGCAGGAGGAGGACACAGCAATGAGGCAAAAGATGATTGAAACTGCTGCCCAACACAGATAGATAGATAGATAGATAGATAGATAGATAGATAGATAGATAGATAGATAGATAGATAGATAGATAGATAGACATGGTAAATGCAGCTCTCTAAGATCAGTTCTGGGCACTTATGAGGGAGTCCTCAACATCTATAGGCCCAAAGTAATCCGGTCAGAGCGGGAATTGAACCCCTGACCAAGCGATTGGCAGTCCAGTGTTCCACTAACTGAGATAACCCTCCCCCCGTGAAGTTTACCAGATCACATATATCACAATGTTTAGTACACGGTACTACATTGTACAATAGAGAATGTGCGTTTATGACTTGAAAACAATAGAAATCAAAATGGCCATATATCTAACAGGGCTAAACAGGAACATGCACAATAAAACACACAACAGATGGTGCTTTACAAACTAATCATGATTTATATCCAATCTTTTTAATTACATTGTCCTTCATTGAGTTTCAATTAAATGTAAGGCTTTGTGACGTATTGATTGTGTTTTTTAATTATCATCTTGGGCAATTCCCAAACGACTGATTCACAGATTTGACAGTGTATGTCCGACATCATGACATTTTGTCTAGCAGCTCAGCTTCTGTTGCACTTTGAGCTTTGGTCGATGGCTTGTCTGATATCCCTATTACCAGGCCTCATCCCTGTTTAACAATGAAATAGCTGTGTAATGGTAGGGCTACACAAGCTGCTAGTGTCAAATCTGTAAATCAGACTTTACAGAATTGCCATCACTTTGTTTGTATGAGACAATAATATAATTAATCGGTAGCTCAAAGTGCAAATGGTTTACTTCTAGAAGGTTGAGTTCTGCCCATTCCATTCCAATATTTCTAATTTCTTGAAGGGGAAAGGTTTGTGGATGGATGATTGGGGCTTTATGTACTGCATTTATGCACTTGGTAAGTTAATATTGATGATTGAATCCGCCATCCAACATAGGCCCATTTTAACCCTTAATAAGAGTAAACATAACTTACTAGAGGCATGATCACGAACTGCGAGATGATTCCAATGGCTGGAGAGATCGGTTTCTTGAGGATTTCCCACACGGCCTTCAAATCGATCTTGCAGCCGAATCCAACATAGAGCAGGGAGACTAGGATGATGATGCCGTAGCGATAAATGCTATCAACGAGTCTCCTATTCCTTATTACGACCACGTTGAGTTTATTTTCTACAAGATGCTCATCTGTTGGAGCTGTGTTTTTCTCGTGGATGAAGAACTCTATGTCTGTTCGTCCAAGACGCCTTCCTCGGATTGTTATCTCACCGCCATATTGGCCATCATCTATTTCTTTGAGGTCTTCAATACGTTGAGTGATATTGGCTACAACGATTGCGATGACTTCATCCACAGCTTTTGCAGAGACAGAATAAGAAGTTGTCCTCAAGTCGAGGTCTGTTGTAATGTTAAATTGCACTGTAACATCAGCATTCTCAAAGAGACGGGAGACTTCCTCAGGCAGGAATGTAATATTCGTCTCGGTGGCAGAGACATTTCCATTTCCGAACAATAACGTAAGGAACAAAAGATCGAACAAAGCAGTGACTAATGCCATGGCTCACACCCATTTGCATCTTCACACAAAATTGCTCTACTTTTCTATCAAATTTGTCTCAATTTTTTTCATTTCTGCTCCTGCGCATTTTTCTTGGCAAGATCTAAAGGCAAGGTCAAAGGTCAGGTTTTATCAACGTGGTGTGTTTTGCTTCCAAATTCGCTTTCACTGACTCAATTATGTTTCACGTGTTGTGAGGTACTCAATATCCAGTTGTAATATTCCCTTGACACCGGCTGACAGGTATACTAAAAATTTGTATGAAGTCTCATTTTTTTGCTAGCAAAAAATATTTATATCAAAAAACTATTTTTGAAGAGATTATTTCCTTTCTTGTCAGCATCATAATCACATTAATGAGCAGATCTGTACATTATCTCAAATTTCTGTTTTAGTGTTCCTCTAACTTGGTTAAACTGAAGATGGATAGATAAAAATGAAAAGATACAAATTGACAAAAAGTGACTTTAATTCACTGAGAGCTCTTTGCAGATTGGCGATCCACTGGAAAAGTTAACGTTTTATTTTAAATTTGCAAACTGGTTTTGCCACATCATCAACAGTTTTCTGTTGGTCTCCTAATCATCTTGTTTGATGAAGTACCTAAGTAATTTAATTAGCTTGTTTATTGTCACATAATTATGCTGCTAGATATGATAAGCACTGTTTCAACTGACTAACCATAACTGATACAAACAATACATTTTTAAGCCACGGACATCACACAACCAAGTTAAAAGTTAATTTTGAAGCTGTTTGGACCGCCAATCAGCGAACAGCTAAAAATTGGGTTGTTTATGATTGCCTGTTGAGCATCTCTGTCAAAATGTAGGGTTCATTACACTACACTGTATGATTGAACACGGGTACGAAAGAGTCATTGTACACAAAGGGTATCAGACATGCTTTAAAGATATCATAAGTCATTCCGAATATCCAGGTTTTTTTTTCTCACAGCAGACATATTGAAATATCTATCACATATTTATCAAGTTGCATGTGGGAAAGTCTCAGATATCATATTTTAAATTGAAAGTTTGTTTGCATTTTGGCGTGATTACTAATTCACATTGCAAAACACTTGCTTCAAAATATCAAATTGGGCTTTTGATGTCAACTATTGGGCCCAGTTGAAGATATGTGTCATTAATTTTTGGTACAGCTTTTCCTCGTCTCAGCATAAGCTTCAGAGAGAGCCACACTACAGGCCTACACACATGTTACGCTGACATAGGCGTACGGCGCGCGCAATTTTTGGTGGGGCGAGCGACATTCGCCCGAATTTCAAGATGTAGATTTAATACCATTTCCAATGAAATTGCCTAGAAATCATTAATTTTCAATAGTGATTATTTAATCATCTGCCCAAATTTTTTTAGCCTTTTTGCCCGAATCTCACTGTTTCCCAAACTTTTGGGGGGGCGATCGCCCCCCCTGCCCCCCCCCCTCCGATACGCCTATGTACGCTGATAAGGCAATTCTGCCAATTTACACCCGAAGATCTAAATGATTCATGCATTGACAGATTTCTCCCGAGTGCTTGAAAATGATGGTCTACAAGTGTAGGAAATAGTTGTGTCACAAGTTTCATTTGTAATAATTTTAATTGAAAAGCAATACTGCTAATCCATGCTCCCCCAAGCAGTTGTATTGAGGAAGCCTGTGATCCAATTACAAAAAATTCAGGGTTAACTTAAATTTCATCCCTGCCGTAACCATGCAGATATTAACCCCTTAACCACCTTTTGTATTCCTGAAAACTTAATATATTTTGCACTTTTGTCAGAAAAAAAGCTGTCTCAGTCAGAAAAAACAAATCCTGCACACCACTAAAACCTGACTCAGTCAGAAAAAGAATACCTGCAGACCACTAAAAGCCAACTTTGTCATAAAGAACAATTCTCGCAAACCCCTAAAAGCCAAATTTGTCAGAAAGAACAATTCCTGCAGACCACTAATAGCCAACTTTGTCAAAAAGAACAATTCCTGCTGACCAATACAAGCCAACTTTGTCAGAAAAAAAAATCCTGCAGACCACTAGAAGTCAACTTTGTCAGAAAAAAACAATTCCTGCAGACCACTAAAAGCCAACTTCGTCAGAAAGAACAATTCCTGAAGACCATTAAAAGCCAACTTTGTTAGAAAGAACAATTGCTGCAGACCACTAAAAGGCAACTTTGTCAGAAAGAACAATTCCTGAAGACCATTAAAAGCCAACTTTATTAGAAAGAACAATTGCTGCAGACCACTAAAACCCAACTTTGTAAGAAGGAACAATTCCTACAGAGCACTAAAAGCCAACTTTGTCAAAAAGAACAATTCCTGCAGACCACCACAAGCAAACTTTGCGAAGAGCAATTCCTACAAAGCAATCAAACCTTACTTTGGCCAGAAAGAGCATTTCCTACGACCAACAAAAGTCAACCTTATCAGAAAGAGCAATTCCCACAGACCAATAACAGCCAATTTAAGCTGATTTAGTAAGAAGTCCTGAGTAATAATTCCTAAAAACTATCAGACCAATAACAACCAATGTTGTCATGAAGAACAATTCCTTCAGACCAATCAAAGACATCTTTGCAATGAAGATTAAAGAGTAATTTTTGCAAGAGTAAAACAAATTATATTATATAGTTCACAAGAATAAATCATACTTTTATCAAAAGCCAATTTTGGAAAGAACAATTTTTAATATTCTAGGGCTGGACATAAGTGAATCACATGTAAAGTAACAGCCTTCTTTACAGTGAAATGGGCTCTATTGCAAACCCTAAAAAGAATTTTATTACTTCATTCTACGCTTGGGTTGTTTCGATCCACTTCATGTTTTTGTCGACAAGGTCCAGTGCACATCTTAAGACATTTATTGGGAGACAGTACTACAAATATATTAGCAAGATCCAAACAGGTAGGCAGGAGGTAAGTGACCACTAAGTATTATATTAAATCATATTGATATATACTTAGTTATAATTATGGTTCCTACTCAGGATGAACCAGTGCTACATCATGCTGAAAAACATATGATTGTGACTGACCTGTTTGTGTCTGAGCTTTTAAAAATCCCACAGAAATGACATGTCACAAATTTTAATTTTCATTAAATGCAGTTTATGTAATTATGCCATGCCTACAACCTCATTACATTACTACCATATGTAGTGTTTATATATACTATTATATAGACTATACAAATGGGCAATCACTCAAGACACATCATATGGTCACCCCCCCTTCAGAAAACATGTACTACATTAAAAGCTATTAAAAGGGCTATCCTCTCAATAATAAGCAGTCCTGCAGGCTATCTATTTATATACCTATCTCATGCTATTACATACATGTCATTTTCTTATGAAGATATATCACCTGTGTCTATTTAATGGCTAACCTACCCAAAAAGTTCGGTTACTCTTGAGCGGTTCAACTGTCCCAAAATAGCTTCTTTTTTTTACTTCGAATAGAAAAGTTGGACATCGATTTAAGAATTAGGACATTGAACTTGCACAAGCCAATATGATTCATGCGTCAGTTACTTCACAAAATTGAATGCAGGGAAATAAGACTCAAGAAATTACAAAATTTAAGAATAAGATGTTTTGCCTTTTTCATAATTTCTTAGAAGCTGCCCACTTCTAAGACTCATAAGAACAACTGGCAATCTCAACAGTCAACAGAATGTATATTATAATTGCAAAGTGTAACAAAACAAGGCTAAAATAATCAGATAATTTTTGACTTTTTGCAGATTTAAAGACATGCAGACCATGGCATCAGGATCTAGTACAATCATTCTTTTTCATCTTCTGTTACTGATTTTCCTTGTTGGTGGTATATCAGCAGAGACAAACATTACATTTTATCCTGATTTAGTAAAGGATTTCTATGTGAAAGATGAAACAACGGTGCAATTCAATATCACCACAGATATGAGCTCTATGTTTAGGACAACTTCGTATTCTGTGACAGCAAAAACCACAGATGAGATCATTGCAATCGTGGTTGCCAATAACACTCAACTTATTGAAAAGCTCAACGAAGAAGACGGCCAGTATAAAGGCGAGATAACGATCCGAGGAAAACGTCTGGGGCGGTCAGACATTGAGTTCTATATCCACGAGACAGACACGGCTCCAGCAGAGGAGCACCTTATACAGGACAACCAGCTAAGGGTGATAGTGTTAAGAAAGCGAGGCATACTCGATCAAATATATCGTTATACCATCATAATCATGGCTTGCATGCTCTACGTTGGCTTCGGCTGCAAGATCGATTTGCAAATTATCAAAGAAATCCTCAAGAAACCGATTGCCCCTGCTATAGGACTGGCCTCCCAGTTTGTCATCATGCCTCTAGTGAGTCATCAACAATACATTTCAGTTGCCATGAATTATCATTTAGGCCAGACATTCATGATTTTCAGCTTCTTGGATGTTTCAGAGGCACTTGTTTTTTCAACGGAAAGAAAATCTGTTGTCAGAGAAGCTAAAAATCAATCATTCCGGCCTTAGTAAGAGAAGATTAGGCCTGAAATGTGAAATTGAAATAGCTTAAGAATATTTTATCGCTGTTAAAATGCATATTAGGCATCGACAAATGATTGACAAATAACACTTGTCACAATCTTGCCTATTGAAGATGACTAAGAGAGTCATTTTAGTACCAAAAGCATAAATAATTGACAGTTGATGTTTTGCTCATCCTAAGAAACCCAACATTACAAGAGAATTAGGCCTATTCTTAGAAATGCAATAATTACCATTGCAGATTTATATAAAATGACTTATTTTCCTCATACACAAACTGTATTGACTTTTCAGCTTGGTTTTGGTCTGGGCCAGATACTCAAATTGGAGACAGCTCTTGCGTTTGGCCTTCTCACTTTGGCCTGTTCTCCTGGGGGAGGTTCCAGCAATATTTACGTCAACCTATTCAATGGCAACCTGGACCTTAGTCTCACCATGACAACTATAAGTACTTTCGCCTCTCTGGGTATGTCAACTAATTCTTTTTTTCAGTACTAATATGGAAATTCAAAAATAGAGAAAGTCAGAAATATATGTCAATTATGAGTATTATCCGTTGCATGACATAGAGCTTGGTTTACACTCACCTTGTCATTACGTCAGCCTTTAGAAGATGCTCGTATAAGCTGAAATAGCTTTAGAGCCAATTGAGACAATGAGGTGGCTTAACACAAAAGGTCCAAGTGATATTTGTATAATTTTTTAAGTAACCAAATGTATATTTTATATCATCAATAATGCCATGTAGGCCTAAAATCTAATCAAAATTATGGTTATTTCTAAAATCAATGTTTGTCAGACCATACAATGCCACTTCTAAAATCTCATCTTTCACATTGCAGCCATGATGCCCTTGTGGCTATATGCCCTTGGCCACTTCTACATCAACACCAGTGACTTGAGCATTCCTTACTGGGATATAGTGCAGTCTATTCTGACCATCATAGCACCTACACTTATTGGCCTCATCATCAAATACTTCGCACCAAAAGTAGCTGACAAGTTTGTTTTCGGCAGCCGGATTTTGTCAGCCATATTCATAGCCTTCCTCATTGGATTTGGGTCATATGTTAATCTCTACATGTACCAGATAATGGGGACTAAGGTAATGGTCATTCCGGCGGCCATCTTGCTCTCTTGCCTCGGTTACGCCCTCGGTTTTCTATTAGCAAAGATCAGCTGCAGAGATAACGCCACCGCGGCTACTATCAGCATAGAAACAGGAGTCCAAAATGCAACCATTCCCATCATCATACTGCAAGGGAATTTCCCCCAACCAGAGGGAGACGTTGCAGCAGTCATGCCTGTTGCCGCTGCTATCTTCTACAACGTTCCTATCATGATTGCCTTGTTTGTCTACTTCTGCTACAGATGGCGCCACCCAAAACCAAAGGATGAAGATTCAGAAGAGGCTAATAATAATAATGATGATAAGACACTACAGGAAGATGATCAAAAAGGAAAAATAGATACGACAACCTCAAACAATAACAATGATATCACTACCGATGACATAACTCTAGAAAATGTAAACAAAGGATTTGAACAAAACACCGAATACCTTTGACAAACTGAAACCAACAATTAAGCAGATTTTAAAATGTTCATTACCATTAAGAATGATATTGTTTGAACAATAAATTTTTTAAAAACTATTGATCTTATTATATTCTTCAGCAATGCTTTTTGTTTCTAAGATGTACAACAAGACAAGTCGGTACACAGGTAGTACAATGTAAATAACCTGCAAGGATACTTCTTTCTCGTATGAAGGAATTGATTGAACGAATCTAAATCATTGATATATACTTTTCCAGGACTTGAATACATTTCAAAGCGAATACAGCGCTAAGTCAAAGTTCATATACAGCTAGATTTTGCCAGACGTTATATAAAAATGCATATCAGTCAAAACAGCTGCAGTTTCCCAATTCGAACCGGACACCTCATATCGTACACTGTCCTTTTTGTGTATGTTCTATAGTTCACAAGTGCAATGACATTTCACTTAATTTCTGAAAAAAAAAATAGAAAAAAGTTCTGCATTCTACATAAAAAAATACACTTGATAATTCAGACAATGCCCTGGAAAATTTAAGTAAGGCATACTACCAAAGGTCACCTTAAATTAATAAAAGAATAAGGAGGAATTTTACCAAATTTTTCATACATTTTCTTTTACAAAATTTATCATACATTTTCGTTTTCACAAATTTAGTAAATTTTACATTTAAGCTATGTTGTTAGGGTATAGTATTCAATGACGTAATGAAAAGCAAATAAGAAGTTGGTTGTCAGGATTTATATCCTGTATTTCTTAAATGATTGGCCAGAAATATTTGATTTTTTTTAGCTCCTCAGATCGACCGACCCAACATACTTTAAAAACAATTGAACTGGCAACTCTGCCAACCCACGTTTTTAATCAAATTCACATTCATAACGAAAAAATGCCTCGAGAATATCCGAGAAGCTAAAGATCAATTACATTTGGCCTGAAGTGAAATTTTTATCTGAGACAGGTTTCATGACAAGTTCGCTTTCAGCTATGATATATTATTGTGTCATAAGTGAAACCATGTTATCATAAGACATATCAATCACACACATCTTGCTTGATCAAACGATGAAAGATAGAATTAAAGTACTGTTAAATGTTCTAATTAATTAATAAGGCAAAAGGGAGAATAAAACAATTTGACATTGACAGAATTGATATTATACAAATTATAACAAAAAATTACATATAATATAATATAAATGAAATTGAGAGGGTAAAAAAAGTATGACAAGAATTAACATCTCATCTGATGTTTAACATATGGTGTGGAGAAGACAGTATCGGGAAGAAACTGTCAAAAACTATGATGTCCGGAATGGATGATTGGTCCTGTATTTATGTACTTGTTACGCTAATTATGACGTCTGCCCCTACATCTTCAAAGCATCATGCACCTTTGCATGATTATTCCATTGTATCATAAAAGAAGCCCGGGAAAATTTTAGGAAAATATTCTAATGCCAAAGCTGCAGAACAGCCTTCAAATTTCATTATTTGGTCATTTATCAGCGATTCGCCGTTCTAAATAATATTGTCAATTTTTATTGTAATGATTTCTGGATGGCACAGTTAGATTCCTTAGAAAGAGAGCTTTAATTTGAATACCAACATCAATCGTTTCCATTGAGTAGAAGTCGCAATTGTGCAGAGATATTTTCTTTTTATCGAGTGAAATGTGATAAATCAAAAAAAGTATGTTAATATGACTTTGTGAACTCAAAGAAGTCTACAAAGTGAGGATATGGTCTACCACATCATCTGATAAAGTCTTGTTTGCATTATGGTGTAGTCAGAAGAAAGAGAGAGGCAGAACGGTGTCTCAATGAACTGTCGTATTTCTCATATTTACATGCAATTTATGCAAATTTGCACATTTGAATTTGATGAATAACTATCTAGAAAAAATATTACATTTTCTACTTTCGTCAGTGAAGAGTTCCTTATGCTTTATTCTAATAATTACTCGAAAGTTATGCAGCAGTTGACCTTTTAAGTTGATTTTTCCAAACATTTTGTCATACTAGTCAAAAACTTTCAGCTTTCCAAAAACTAAAGCATGAGAAATTTTCTGAAATATATCCTTCTACCATTCAAATTAAAGACAATTTTCTTCTAAGAACAATGGTATATGAATTGAAATCATATAACTAACAGCAAGTTAGATATTTCTAACCGCGATTTTAAAAGCATCTTTTTTAGCCTGGCTCACCAGGCTTATTCAGGAGTAACGGTCTGAAAATATTGTCTGTCAACTCTGCTGTTCAATAGGCCCCATTTAGCCTCATAAGTACCAGATGGAGGCTCCATCTGGGACATGCGGTGCTTGCCGTGCATGCAGGAGATTACAGGACATTCTGGTACTTGTGGTACAAAGCGGGACATGCCGGTGCTTGCGGTACATAGCGGGACTTGCTGGTGCTTGCGGTGCATAGCGGGACATGTCGGTGCTTGGGGTACATGGCAGGACATGCCGGTGCTTGGGGTACACATCGGGACATGCCGGTACTTTTGGTACATAGCGGGACTTGCCGGTGCTTGCGGTACACAGTGGGACATGCCAGTGCTTGCGGTACATAACGGGACATGCCGGTGCTTACGGTACTTTGCGGGACATACTGGTGCTTGCGGTACATAGCGGGACATGCCGGTGCTTGCGATACTTTGCGGGACATGTCGGTGCTTGCGGTACATAGCGGGACATGCCGGTGCTTGCGGTACATGGCGGGACATGCCGGTGCTTGCGGTACATAACGGGACTTGCCGGTGCTTGCGGTACATAGCGGGACATGCCGGTGCTTGCGGTACATGGCAGGACATGCCGGTGCTTGCGGTACATAACAGGACATGCCGGTGCCATTCCGGTGCTTGTGGTACATAGCGGGACATGTTGTTGGTGCTTGAGGTACGTAGTGGGACATTCCGGTGCTTGCGGTAGCACAGAGAATATCGGTATGTGGCATTAACTAGCAAAACTTGCTGGTGTTTGAGGTTATAAATTGAGCTCTAAGGCTATATTTTGCACTTAACCTGTAACCTGTGCTGAGATAATTGAGAATTAAGCAAAATGCCAGAACAAGTCTGTTTCCTCATTCACACTGTTTTAGCAGCAACTTGCCACATTTTAATTAGCCTATTGTAAGTTTAGTACGTACTTTACTTAGAATTTAAATTTAGACCTATATATAAGAAATTTGGTAAAGGGGATATCCACCGAAATTTCAGGAGCAAATTCTGTGTATTTTCCCCGATTTCTCTGCTTTATGTACTGCAGCATTCCCTGATCTAACTTTTAAAGACTTATCGTCATGTTATCAGAATCCAAAAAGTATGACTTTTGCAGATTTTGGAAAAAAAGTAGAGAGCTCTTTTAGTGCATTTTCAGAGGAACAACAAAACTCCCTGTGTACTTCCAATTCCCTGATTTTTACCAAGTGAGATATATTTTTTCACCATTTTCCTTTTCTCCAGTCCGGTGGAGACCATCGGTATTGGGATTAGTTTGAGGATATAGATTGAAAACATTCAGAAAAATCCAAGATTGCCACCATGAAATGGCAACAGTTCTTATTGTCTAACTTTTTTTTTTCACTTGAGAGTTATGAAATTTTGTATAGGGAATGAGAGTATAAATCAAAAACATTATACATTTGGAGATATCAATGATGGCTGCCAAAGTGGCCACAACAAAATGGCTACATAGGGATTCGTTTGAAGGCGTGGATTGAGAACATTTGGAAAAGTCCAATTTTGCCATCCCAAAATGGCCATTGGCCACAATTTTTCGGCTTAGTATTTAACTTATATAATGAATATGAAATTTGTGAAATTGAAATTAACATCTTAAAATGTATGAGTCATTACATTATTTATAATAAGTAGCCTACAAAATTAGTGTTAAAAAGGTTATATTAAAAATGTTGATGTAAAATGCACTTCATCACAAGGCCATCGACATATAAATACATCCCAACTTTAAAATCTTTACAGCAATGGAAAATGGAAAATGCTTGATCCAGGATGTGAATCCTCTGATTCTTGTCAGCTTCCCTATAATGTTTAAGGGAGAAATTAAAGTTTGGTAGCCTGGATAACAAAAGACTCCTGTATGTATGACTTATAAGTTCAAGTTCACCGTTTATCATACCCTTAGGTATTACAGCTCAACTTCATGAAGCAGACACACTTTTAAAACTTCAACAAAAATCTGGGATGTTCCAAAATGGAAGTTATAAAGCAATTTAAATGGAGTTAATTGATTCCTGAAACTATTGACCAAGTTGTTTTCCACATTAACCCACAAGCCTTTTGACACATTGTTGGTAGATTTTCCTATCTTAGAAGTAAAATAGACACGAAAACACATTTGGGGTCATGAGAAAAAAGTTATTTGGTCAACAGTTTTAGGGCTCTTTAACCCTCTTTAAATTGTTTCCTACCTTCCTTTACAACACTTCCAAGATTTTGTTGTAGTTTTAAAAGTGTGTCTGCTTCGTGAAGATGAGCTGTATGATAAAACTTAATGAGAGTCACAGTGGTTCAAAGCAATGAACCTCATGAATGTCAGGTCACGGAAGAATACAACACGAGTCTGAAGGACGAGTGTTTATATCTGCGGCAGACCTGACACGAATGCGCTTCATTGCTGTGAACCACACTCTCATTAAGTTTTATCATAATAAACCATTGAACAAATATCACGAAATTTTAATTTAAATTGGTGCAATATTTTAATATGGTATATTAATATTTTTCGTATCATGTTGCTGGTCACAGTAATACTTACATGAATTCGTTATCCAATTACAACAATGTAAAAGCAATTTTGAGAATCCCATATTTATTATTGCTGTACCAGTGAAACCTCACCCCCTCCTTTCCTTTAGTTTAAATTAGTTATACCCCACCCCCAGTGGTTGGGGGGGGGGGGTTTCCAAAAGGTACCGCTGTTTCTGTTATCAAAATATATCCCCATTTTCATTAGTAACTTTTCACCCATCCCTCCAGATACATGTACCTGCAGTACCGCTGTTATCGTTTAAGTATCCCCGTTTGGAAGGGTAAAACTTTTCACCTTTCTTTCAGACAGCCACCGAAAGTTTTGGTCTTTAAAAAACCATTAGCCCTGTCCTCAACAAGACAGTGTCCTTGAGTTACCCCTTCTATGTTTGCCCCCCAATGCCTTAGTTTATCCATGGTGACACTATATGTTGGGTCATTGGTCGAAGAAAACAAAGCCCAATTTACCCATTGGCCCATATTTGGGAGGGTCATCACCCCTAAATGGGAGAAACACAGTCGGAAAATGTCCTCGTGGTAATGGCTTTTTAACAACCAAAACTTTCTCCTAGTGTCTGGAGAAAGGGTGAAAAGTTTTACCCCTCCAAACGGGGATACTTAAACGATAACAGCGGTAAGACTCTGAGCTGTATATTGCATTGAAATGTTAAAAAGTAACATTGACCTAAGGCTACCTATTCTTTGACCTCTGGACATGGGGACGATGGGGTCATTTGAAGAAAACAAACCCCATTCTACCCCTTGGCCTATATTTGGGTAGGTCATTAAAATAACATTTTCAGTTCCTGTCCTAGATGTAAAAGTATCGCCCCCTCAAAATTGGGATACTTCAACAGAAACAGCAGTAATTCTCAAAGTGGCCCAATAATCCAAATTCACAACATTTTCGGTCAACCTCCTAAAAACGTTTTTTGAGGGGTTGCTGCATATAACAATAGCTAAATACTGTAAATTGATTAAAGATAGTAAAAAGCTAATCCATAAAATGGCAAAGCAAAGCAACTTTTTATCACACAAGGATATAATAAAACTTTCCACCATTAGGCAAGATTGGCAGACCCCATAATGGAAAGTTTAGATAATTCTCCATTATCTCTATGAATGATATGTGGGTGTTACACTAAGTTGTTTTTTAATGACTGAAAAAGTATCTTTAAAAAAACATGTGGATTATGTCATTTGTCAATGTTGGAAATACAGTAGTAATACTTTGACGTGTCAAGATGGAATTACCTGATAGCTGCTATGATCTAACAAACTAATATGCTAATCATGTCATTTGTTGATTAATTGAAATGTTTTGTCGGTGAAACTGATGTTTGACACAGTATTATCTGTCTATCTATCTATCTATCTATCTATCTATCTATCTATCTATCTATCTATCTATCTATCTGACCTCTGACTATCCAACTACCGTATTTCCTCGATTAGAAGCCCGGGCGTTTATTGTTTTATAGGGCCTAATTACCCCGGCGTTTATACGAGACAGGCGTCTATTTGAGACCGGCGTTTATTGTTTTAAACAACATAGCAGTCAATAAACATCTGAGTATACAAGGGTAGTTAGTGCTACGCACGCAAGTAAACCTTGCATGGAAACACCTGGGCAGCATGCAAGGCAGTCAATTAGGGGAGTACAGAGTAGCTGACCCGGCGTGTAATTGAGACCGGCGTTTATTAATTTGCCGTGGGCCTCTGACCCGGCCTGTAAACGAGACAGGCTTCTATTTGAGACCTGGCTTCTATTCGAGGAAATACGGCATCTAACTATCTATCTGATTAAATGGGGAGTGGCAGGCAGTGCAGGCACCCAAGGGTATGAGTGGGTCATGTAACCTGGCGAGAGGGCACTGGGGCTGAATCAGTCTGCTTTGCTTAATTGGCTTTAATTAATATCCTGTTGAATAAAATGACGGACAGTCTTCATATCCAATCAATTTACTCTAGACCATTGGCTCTTCTTTGAAGATCTACCATATTTTTGTAAATTTAAGGTGCCAGATCTATAAGCAGCAATGCTTCCCTGGTCTCCAAAACTGTTTGAAATAAATAAATCAATCAATCAAAAAAATCAATGAAGATCGGGCTTCTTTTTTAATCAATATTGAATCCTATACATACAGTCAATCCAGGAGGTGAATCCAGAAATGTGCATTGGGGGTTGTGTCCATGCCCCCTCCCCCTGAATCTGTCACTGTTGCCCCCCTTATTAAAACACAATATTTCACTCATTGATCAGGTACTGCCAAACTTTTTCGGGGGGGGGGGGGGGGTTATTTCTTTCAATAGCTTTTAATGAACCTGCATGGTCCTATGTTGGATGGCTGTTTCAATCATCCTTTGCCTCATTGCCATGTCCTCCTCTTGTCCTGCTGTCCTAATTAGCCTACCAAGTGAATAAATAAATACAGGATGTTAAGCCTCAAGCATCCATCCATCCATACTCCATGCCTGCTTTTATGGTTGAGGTATGAGGGTTCACTTTATCCGTAAAATGTTACATTTAAAGTTGAAGTTCTTCAAACCATGGATCTATAACTCCCTTATAGCTCTATGTTCAAACATAATTTAATGTCTTTTATTGCATTGTCTTTTTTTTCTATCATTGGTTATAAAAACAACTTATCAATGACATAGGGCATATACTTTTTCTAACATAGTACATTTTTTCAAAACTTTCAAGAAAAGTAGACTATAACAGTGTTTCAAACTTTCAATTACCCAGGGCTTTACTGATTACATAAAATCAGCAATATCCATTGAATGCATCATTGATCAGGTCTTCATCAGATTATTGGGGTCGAGTCTCATCTCATTATCATTTCTTGCAACCCTTCCATTGTACTACATGTATAATAGCATATATTAGATAAGTTTAACTGACCTATTCAGATATTTATAAGTCATATTCAAAATTAGTACAGTGTATTCTTATAACTATTACAGAATTGTTATGAGAATGTCAATTTTGCCATATTTCAATTATTATCAAACCTCAGACTTTTTTTCAAATTAGCCACAATTGACCGTTTTTTAGTTGTTCAGACTAACCAATTTAGCACCACGATAATGTTAAATGCACAATAAGGATACACATTTTACAATGCTTAATGATAAACACAATATTTTGTGCATATAAATTCGCAATTTTCAATTTTTCATGATGACCATATTTAATTAGATATTCCCTTTTGAAGTCACTTTAGTGGCATGGGGTAGGCCAATATATTTCCTCACTCAAAGCTATTAGGTCCACTTATTCAAAGGACTTAACTAAATTCTATTCTGTATGCAATAGATAGGCAGTATTTCTTCATCAAAAAAAATTAACATTTAACAAGATTTAATCATTTTTAATGCCATCAAAAGCCTTATCTCTTAAAGTAAACAATCGGGGGCTTTCCTACAATAATATGTTTGCATAAAGCACCCCCCCCTCCAAAAAAAAGGTTCCTATTGAGTTCATCATTATAGATAAAATATACATTAGCATCACTGTCAGAATTTACTAAGAAGTGTTTCTTTTTTTAGCAGAGACGGGAGAGAGGATGATGGGAGAAGGGAGGGATTAGATAATGAGGGGGAGGGATGGGAGTGAGGGGAGGGGGAGCCCCGGGGGGGGAGCATGAAAGTTGGATTGGGGAGGAAGCAATGTTGTGCAATTCAGTAACTTTTATGCTTCCAAATTTGCAAAAATTAGAAGATCTGTCTATTGATGGATTTCACAAATATCTAAAGATTTCGACACAAATCTGCAGACATGTCAGCTACAGCCTACAATCAGTATGAAAGCCGAAGCATCTCATCATAAATGTTTCATGATTGCAGGATTTGTATGGGGAAAAGTCAAAGATAAGAGGCCAGTTAAGCAGAAAGCAGGTCCATTTTTGGCCATAACCTATACCATAGGAATACCTATGTCAGAAAATGAATAACATTCTTTATCTTGTACATGTACCTTCAGAATTAAATACATACTTCATATTCAGGTGACAAAAGTCCATAAAGTACGTATTTCATTATATGTGGAGAATGTGTTGATAGATAGATAGATACATGTAGATAGATTATAGATAGATTATAAATATATTATCTATCTTTCTATCTATCTAAATATAGATAGATAGATAGATAGATAGATAGATAGATAGATAGATAGATAGATAGATAGATAGATAGATAGATAGATAGATAGATAGATAGATAGATAGATAGAAGTGCAGGCCTTATATATTTTCTGTTATAACATCAAATAAACTGATGTAAAAACAACTTAGTTTAACCAACTCACTACAGCTCATCTTTTTTCAAAACCATTTTCTTAAGACTTTCACTGAGAACTTGTATTGGGTGATGAACAACTGCACATGCTGGTGACCTTTGGCCCTTTGTGACCTCTCATGACATTTCAACAGCAGTTACCTTCTTCCAGACAGCCATGCACCTTTAATGGGGTCAAGAATATGTGGGACAGAGTTGCCAGGGGTAATGCAAGGACATGTATGTCTGTGTAATCTATTCTATATTATAGCTACCTGAGTACCCTTGAATGTCTAGAGATAATTCAAAGGTTCATGACCTTCTGTATTAGTATATTTTAAAGTCATTATGTACAGATGCACTCTAGTTAGGCTACTTGACAGTGGAATCTGTTACTAGTATTTAAAAGAGATTATATTCATACTCATTGCAGGATATGTCAGTCAGTCAGATCTATCTATCTATCTATCTATCTATCTATCTATCTATCTATCTATCTATCTATCTATCTATCTATCTATCTATCTATCTATCTACATAGAAATAGAAAAAGTGTCGTCAGTAGGAAATTTTGTCTTCTATTTCCAGATTCCAGATGGTATAATTGATAACCCTGCCTTTGAAATCTCATGATTTTCCAATGGGTGGATTCCTGACCCCTGTCCCCAGGGGTCCAGGGCTAGCCTTTTACAATATACAGCAAAGGGATGATTGTTGTGAATGAAGTGAAGCACATTAGATAACAATACAAGCATGTTCACTTACTAGTTTGATGACCATTCTAAGCAGGGGCGGATCCAGATTTTTCGAAAGGGGGGTGGTGCAGCAATACTTATAACATTGAATTTTTTTTTCCTAATAGCAATAGGAAGGATTTATCTGACAAAAGGGGGACGGACACCCTCTGTGCCCCCCCCCCCTGGATCTGCCTATGTCAAGGGTCAGAGGTTAAGTTATAGATCAATGATGCAGCCCATCACATTGTTTCTAATTTAGTGTCTTGAGTACTCTTGGTTCATTTAGTATTTCGTGTTGCAACAGTAGAGCTCAGATTTGACATCATATATGTATCAATCATCAATATGCCCTTTAACCTTTGCCTTTACTTAGCATGGCACTCTAAGTGACCCCAGTTTGTTATTGGCAATGTGACATCATCACCCCTGATATACCTCCTTGTGGCTGCCCAGAGCCACTAATGGCCCTTCTCCTCCTAAATCACCAAATAACTTCACTTATACTTAAAATTTGACCAAGTTAGATAGGTAAATCTGTAAGTTAATAACCAAAAGAATAAAAGATCAAAAAGATTGTCATATGCCTTTAAGTATCCCAAAAGATTTAAAATTTCAGTTGTGTCCAATACAGCTCATCTTCACGAAGCAGACACGCTTTTAAAACTTCAACAAAAATCTGGGATGTTCCATAATGGAAGTTATAAAGCAATTTAAATGGAGTTAATTGATTTCTGAAACTATTGACCAAGTTGTTTTCCACATTAACCAACAAGCCTTTTGACACATTGTTGGTAGATTTTCCTATCTAAGAAGTAAAATAGACAAGAAAACACATTTGGGTTCATGAGAAAAAGGTAATTTGGTCAATAGTTTTAGGGCTCTTTAACCCTCTTTAAATTGTTTCCTACCTTCCTTTATGACACTTCCAACCCAGGTGAGATGCAGTTCATGAAGTTGGTGAATTTGATGAATGTTCATGAACAGTTCATGAACGTCCGTCAAAGTCCGTCAAGATTCATCAAAAATGGTTCATGAACTTAGTTCATGAACTGTTCATCATCTCAAGTTCATGAACTTTGATGAATTATGATGAACCTCAGAAGAATTATGATGAACCTGAGATGGACAAAAAAAAACTTAGTAAATTTTGTGAAATCGCTCTGCAGTGGTTCATGAATTCTCATGAACTCAGTAAACTTCATGAATTTAAATGGCCACCTACAGGATAAAGTTTAAACTAAACCTTCTAAAAACCTTGTGGTTTGATTCAGAATTAAAATTTTCATCACTTCCTGGGAGAAGGAGAGCATTGGCTCATGCTTGCAGATTCGAAGCATATCGATTGGATGATTACCAATTCAAGAAAATATTTCACACAATCAAAAAGTTCCATTCTCAGGATGCACTTGATGGTGTCAAGGCTTATTTTGAAAGTGCTCAGGACTGACAACAGTGTGTATGTGATACAGGAAAAAGCAGGAGGTATAGCAGTATAGCTGGGGACAAAACTTGTTCAAGCACAATGTACTGAAGGATAATGCTATGTCATAATCCATGCTATTTATTCCAGTGAGTTATTTAACTACAATTTTACATTCAAGCATATGAGATTTAAAAGACTTTGCAAGCTGATTATGCTAGGTTTCATGAATCTTTTGTTTATATGTACATGTACTTTAAACGATGTGATGAACTTTGATGAACCATCAAGGTACGTGGTCCATGAACAGTTCATGAACATTCATTAACTAATCATCAATGAACGTTCATGAATGTTCATGAACTGATATGTTGATGATTAATTCATGAATGTTCATGAAATGGTACATTTAATGATTAGTTCATGAATGTTCATGTTTCATGCACCTGTCCCATTTTTGTTGTTCATGAGTAATCCATGAACGTTCATGAATCAAGAATCCATGAATAGTTCATGAATTTTCATGAACTGATACATTGATGATCACTTCATGAATGTTCATGAACTGATACATTTAATGACCAGTTCATGAATGTTCATGTTTCATGCACCTGTCCCATTTTTGTTGTTCATGAGTAATCCATGAACGTTAATGAACCAAGATTAATGAATCTTGATTAATAGTTTTAATAGTTATTGTACATGCGCGTTAATAACTTCATGAAACTTCATGAATATTCATGAACTGACACCACACACATTGACTCATGCATGTTTCATGAACCAAGTTCATGAACCATGTTCATGAATATTCATGAATATTCATGAATATTCATCAAATATCAAGAAGCAGTTTGCTTTAGGTAACTTGATGAATAGTTCATGAACATTCACTTTTTCATGCACCTGTCCCATTTGTTGTTCACGAATATGCATGAACATTCATGAACAAGTTGACGGACTTTGATGAATGTTCATGAATTTTTATTCATGAACATTCATGAATAATTCATGAATAATTCATGAATGTTCATGAATTATTTATAAACATCTCGCCTGGGCAGTTTTGTTTTAGTTTTAAAAGTGTGTCTGCTTCATGAAGATGAGCTGTAACAACCTCTGCTGCAATATTTTAGGCAATTAAATGAACAAGTGTATGCATTTATTATATAGATAGTGGATGGTGAGGAGACCAATATTGAGTTTTATTGGCCAATAAAACTCAATATTGGTCGACTCAACATCTACTATTTGTTATATTCTGCACCAAAATTTTCAGACTTATGCATGTTTTTAAATAAAAGAGTTTTATTCTCTAACCATCGTCAATAAAAACATGTAGAGAAAGAAAAAAAAAGATTTTTTTTCATCTGAACTTTCTATCTAGCTATCTATCTATCTAGCTAGCTATCTATCTAGCTATCTATCCAGCTATTATTTAGCTATAATCTATTTGTCTATCTATCATTTACTCTTGATTATTTTTCCCTATTGTAATAAACGTTTTCAAATTGGTGTCTTTAACCACTTTGGTATGGTATTTTAGTGATTAAATTACTTTTAAGAATTATCTTTAAACATTCTAAAAGAGTAACTGTACATTTTCAGCAGCAAGTTGTTTCTCAGTGTCACAATGCTTTAATTGCTGCATGTTCAATTGGATTGATTTCTGTAAAGTGCAAATACTTTCAATTAGGATGAGGCACTTTAATTGAAATTTTGTCAATTATCCTTGATCGCAATTAGCACCTTGAGGAGTTATTGTGTACCCTTCAATGACAATCGATAATTTGATTGGAAGGCAGTCAATGCAGTGAAAGAGTCGGAAAAACTGATTCTGCCACTGCAATAAGTCAAGTGCATGTGCACTGAGGACACCAATATAGCTTTAAGGCGCCAATTAACACTCTCCACACGCCAATATCGTTATTCATTGGCGTGGCACATGATTGATATCCTGTCAGTTGATTGGCTCACAAATTTTGATGCAGAATATAATTGGATATAATTATTTTGAATAAAAATTAAATGTAAATATATATATAAAGTTAATGATATTAACAGATCACCAATCAAGAAATCAAAATAACTCTGGTTGATTAATGCACTTTTCGGCTTTTTTGGACAGAACTGAAATGCCCTTAAATGATACACAATTAAAGGCATTTGTGCAGTTTTTACTCCATATTTTCGGGAGTCTGAGAAAATATGTCAAGAGAAAAAAAATGTTTTTTTCCGGGGTCACTGCATCTTTTAATAGGAAAAAATACAGTGACCCCCCTGAAAAATAAGTTTTCCTTGGCATTTTTCTTGGAAGCCTTAATTATGCCAAAACTAGGTAAAATACACCATAAACACATACACAGAACTGCTTTAGAGCAGCATTTAAAGAAATAGCAGTGAAGCCCTCAAAAAGCTAAAACATGCATTAACCAACCAGAGAATCTTCATTAACTATAAACAAAATATGTAAAAGACTGATAGTAAAGAGATTATATTCATTGCAGGATATGTCAGTTAGTCAGTCAGTCAGTTATCTATCTGTCTATCTATCTATCTATCTATCTATCTATCTATCTATCTATCTATCTATCTATCTATCTATCTATCTATCTATCTAACTAACTAACTTTTCTACATAATACATGTATCTATCTGTCTGTCTATCTATCCTATAAGATATATTCTTACATCATCAAGTTACATGTATTCTGTCTATCTTGCCTATTCATAATATATTCTTCTGTCTATCTAACTGATCATGTGAAAAAAATTTCATTTACATAATATTATATTGTAATTTGTGAATTGAGAAAACAAGTGATTTCATCATGAGAGACTGATTCACTGAATAGCTCTAAATCCTACCCCTACCAGTCTACCCTCCAATGAGAGACCACCCTCCAAGATAAATCTCCTCTCAATTAGGTAATAGGTATCCACAATTCATGTATCCATGTTTTATTGTGCAATGGCACATTAACTCACATTTGTGTCACATTTAGCACACGCATTGGGGTAATGTTCTTTGAGTTGGACATTTTAGAAGTGTACTCAAGACTTCATCTATCCATTCAAAAGCATCAGATTTGATGTTAATGAAGTAAAGTGAGTTTCTCACTGCCCTAAAGATGGGGGAAAAAAAAACGTTTTTCTCTAAATGTTGTGTCAGAAATTCGTAAATTTCAGGAGAATTTTATCATATTTCAGCTATATTTTACTGGCCTATGGTATTGAACTGACTTCAGTTTCTGTGTCATTTAGTCAGATGCAAGTTTAACCTGTTTTGTGCTCTAATGTGGGTTTTTTTAATTGAAGGGAAGGCTCTAAATCACCTGTATATTTGATGTCATGTTTTTACAACACAGCTGTCAGACTCAAAATAGCCCTATGGCATTTTTTAATTTCAGAAATTTAACTACTAATTTAGTTCTTGTGGTGAAGATCGTCAATTTTCTGTTAGATTTGGCACAAAAACTGGTTGACAATCTATTACCCATAGTCCAAGCAAGATATCACTTCTTTAAAATTTACACAATCTAAGTGTCTGACTCAAAGAACCTTACCCTATAAAAGATAAACATCTGATTCTGTGAATTTGGCTGGTTAACTGCCCCATAACTGTTAGTGCAACTCCAGTTCATCCCTTTGATCAAGTTGAATTGCTTCATGGTTCATCTTAGGGGTCTTCTATTAAAATGGAAAAACAATGGATGTGTTCTTTTATTTGATAGACTACGGAAAACAGTCTCTAGAGAATAAAGAACATAAGCAAGTATCTATCGTGAAAAATCAAATGAGGGGAGGGGAGTGTTTACAGTAAGATTATATTACTAAATGAAAAGATATTTTATAAAGGCAATTTTATGATAACACATTCCACAGTAAAAGTGCAAGTTGAGAAACAGATGAGGGGTGGATCCACAAAAAATTCCAAACCCTCCGCCTGGACCCACTACTGCTGATTGCTGATCATGCACAGCTTGCGGCAGCCTAATAGTATATTATTGAGCTGTCTCTGTTTGTGACTGACAAGTGGCAGCAGCATGCTGTCAGTCCCTGGAAAATGTAATTGGGTCAACATAAATGTAAGTTTACACAATAGGACAGGTCACAAGATCAGGGTGCGTAGCAGCTGTCTGTACAGTGTACATATTACTCTGCCAGACTACTTTCAAAAAGCATGGCTACTGGTGAAGATCCAGTATTCTGCTTTGAATGTAAATGTTTGGAAATCAGCAGACAAAAAGAAACAGCATTTTAACTCTAGCTTTGCCTTTTGTTAAAGAAAGGGATGATTTTACTCATCAGAAGTTTGATGGTTCAACCTACTTCAAACCAATTATGCTTGTTAAAGTGTTGTAAGAAAAGTTTCACAAAAGAATGCACTGCCACTTATTCACAAGGCTATACAAAGCAGCCGTTTTTGCTTTGTGATACCAAAAATACCCATTTGCATTGATTCACTTACTTTATGGATAGATTAACCAGGACAACCGAATAGTCAACAATTTTATAAAGGCTGTGTCCCTGGGGGGGGGGGGGGGTACTCACTATGAAAGAGTGTATACAGAGGCGCCGCTGGATGGTTTAGGTTTTTTTGCCTTTTTGGATTAAAATGGTTTTGGTTTTTTGACTATTTTGATTAGTTTGGTTCTGGTTTTTGCAACCCCAACATGTTTGGTATGTTAGAATCGGCTTGAAAAGACCATTAAAATGGTTTATAATGCTTACAGATTAAATTGGTCGCCGAAATTTTTCCAGAAGGATTAAAATGGTTTGTGGTTTTGGCGTAGGTTCCGGATTAGAATGGTTCTGGTTTTCGAAATTGCGGTGGCGCATCCGTATATATATATATAAAAGTTGGCGAAGTACCCCTATCCCCCCCCCCCGGGGGGCTGTGTAACACTCAACAGAATGTCTGGTTTATGCCACATGTGGCGCCATCTTTTCTTTGTTGTTTGTTGGCTACAATGTATACAAGCTCCATGATTAAAAATAGTTTCGAATTAATTTGGTATTCAGAAGCTTTCTGTTTAAAATCGATGTCAAAGTTAGACTAGACGCTTCCAGAATTTTTGGAAATAGATTAAGTCATCATCAAACGCTAGGAATGTCCTGCTTTCTTCCAAACAAAGTTGTGGGAGTTCCTCACACTGAGTTTCTGTTGCTCGATGACAGGAGCTCGCGAATTGGGCCCCTAGGTGGCAGCAAATAGCAGTAAACTTGTAGACAGATTATTGACTGTAAATCAATAGTGCAATTGAACTGCCCATCATTCTTTCAATCAAAATATTTAAAATTTTCAAAAATCGGCCATGGAATATTACAGTCCGTGGATTTGATATGCAAAAATAGTGGACTGTTGCACTGTGAAAATGGCACTTCTTGAGTCACCATACTGATGATTTGTAATGATCATAACAATAATTTCAATGTTAATTTAATTAACTAATCCTGCTTGTTGGTGACAGGCAAACGAAAGGATTATGTATCTGATTTTTACTCAAAAATCAGTTATGACAAATCAAATGGCCTTTCTTGATCATGACTAGGTAATCAAACAGCCTCAATGTTGAATGTGGAGAAGAGACACTTCGTCAGCTATTATGACTCACTAAGTGCAAAAATCAGCATGTAACAATACTCAAAAATTAACAAATTAACATTAAGGGGAAAATACGAAAAGCACGAGCGGCTGCATATTCATCGCATGTTATGGCCCTCCCGGCCATTTCGAGATACGCCCCTGCACATACGATACTTTCGAGTACAGCGTACTTGCCAGACCTGAGCATTATATTATATACTATATAGGGTACTTGCCGGTACTTCCTTTTCCGACATATAGTCCTGCCCAGTGCATGGCAGGACATAGGGTGCTTGCCGGTGCATAGCGGGACATAGGGTGCTTGCCGGTGCATAGCGGGACATAGGGTGCTTGCCGGTACATAGCGAGACATATTGTGCTTGCCGCTGCATAGCAGGACATAGGGTGTTTGCCGGTGCTTAGCAGTACATAGGGTGCTTGGCGGTGCTTAGCGGTACATAGGGTGCTTGCCGGTGCTTGTCGGTACATACGGTGCATGCCGGGGCTTAGCGGGACTTAGGGTGTTTGCCGGTGCTTAGCGGTACATAGGGTGCTTGCCGGTGCTTGGCGGTGCTTAGCGGTGCTTAACGGTACACAGGGTGCTTGCCGGTACTTGTAGGTACATAGAGTGCTTGGCGGTGCATAGCGGTACATAGGGTGCTTGCCGGTACTTGTAGGTACATAGGGTGCTTGCTGGTGCTTAGCGGGACATAGGGTGCTTGCCTGTACATGCTCGTGCTTGTCGGTGCTTGCAGGGACATACAGTGCCACCAGGGATTGCGGGACTTATGAGGCTAAATGGGGCCTTTCAATAACTACAGGTTCAATATATCTGTTTTTGTGTTTATTGGTTTGTTAGGGTAGCTAGATGTATGGAAATTCCTTTTTTTTTTTCAATTTCAAAAATTTTTTTTTTCCAAGATTTGAAAAAAAAAAAAAAATTTCAACTTTTTTCAATTACACTAATTTTTTTTTTTTTTTCAAAAAGAGGAAATCGGGCAACTTCTGTTTTTCAAAATTTAAACATTTTTTGCTCCAAGATTTAAAATTTTTTTCCTAAATTAAAAAAAAGAAAAAAATTGTTTTCCTAGATTAAAAAAAACCTTTTTTTTTGTTCCAAATTTTTTTCAATTTCGCCAATATTTTCAAATCGGAAATTGGGCGACTTCAAGATTTAAAAAAACGTACACATTCTTTTCGTGGTTATTTGGATATTATATTGTTATGGAACAACCACAATAACAGCACTTCACTTGCCGCAATTCAGAACCACCTTTCTCTGCCATTTCCAAAAAAGTAGACTTAACTATTTCACCAGCATTGCTACATATTTTGCCGTCATCACTGCCACATATTTTGCCGTCATCACTGCCACTTGAGCCAGGCTTTGAATCCGCGGATTCTTGTTTGACAATTTTGAACTCAACTTTGACACGAACGTGCCACCCTTAGACCACATCCGATCATATTGAAATTTTGCAGAATATGTTTCTACAGGCAAAGGAACAATATGGCAAAAGTGCAAATGAATATGTCAATTTTTTCATTTTTTGGGGCAGACGATGCACCCTAATCTGCCTATTTACTTTCTGTCTGTTTACATCTATAATCTATATCTATGTTCCTTCCTTGCTTTCTCAATTTCTTCCTTCCCTCCTTCCTTAGGGACCGTTCAGAATTTATGACTGGGGGGGTGGGAATTTTGCCCGAGGGGGTACTAACTTTTCACACGTCTTTCAAGGGAGGGGCATTAGTTTTTGACAACACTTCCAAGGGGGGGGTAAGAAAATTTTAAAAAGAAAAAATGTTATAAAACACACATACACTCACTCTATCCTGGCTTTTTTACACGCAAAACGCGAAATGGCGCAAATCTGTACGCATGACCGTGTATAACAGTATATAAGTGTTTATTACTTTGAATGTCGGGGGGTGTACTAAAACTATACATGAAACCTAAAGGTGGGGTACTAAAAATCCGCATGAAACTTAAGGGGGGGTATCAATTTTTGACGGGAAGTTCCAGCACAACTCCCATCCCCCCAGTCATAAATTCTGAACGGTCCCTTAGGTCCTAAATTCTTCTTTCCTTGGTTTCATAGTGTTTTCAAACCTTTTAATAAATTTGTAAGCACTCGCTTTTGCTGGCACTAGGTTGCCATCGCTGCAACACGACACTCGAAATTTGCGGAGAAATGAAAGTTTAAATTGAACAAATAACAAATTTATTGTCATGAAGGTATACCAAAAGTTTTTCAATGAAAGTTAAATTAGAGCTGAGACTGTATGCGAAGATTTAGTAAGATAGGTGAAAAAGTGCAACCTCTTTAAGTGTTTTCAAGTTTTGCCAAAATTCCTCTAATAATAGAGGTTGCAAGCACCTCCAAAAACTCAATGTTATCAAGAAATAAAAGATCTTCCTAACCAAAAAGATTATTAAATTGCAGTGCCTATACCATGTTATGATAATGCAGAACAAAATTTTTAAAAAACTGTCTTAAATATTACAGGTCTGTTATTTTGTTCACCTACAGGGCATACATAATTTACACATTTAGTAGAGTATTGGGTTACTTATCACATTTTTATCAATGGTTATGTGAAAAAAGATATATGGGTTTACCAATTCTCTTTCTGCACTCAAACTTTTTGCAGCACGCGTGATGAATTGAGCACTTTTTTCATGTATTTTTTTCTTGATCAGTCACTTCAAACTAAAAAAGGTTACGTTTGTTTCAGGTGATCTGAGTGATCTGGATCCAGTTCTGTGGATCTGTGAATCCAGATCAGGATTCGCATTTGTTTCAGACAGATTCAGAGGACCCTGATCTGGATCCAAGGATCCTCAAATTTTCACTGTCAGATCCCAAAGGATCTGGATCTGGATCACTGAACTGTGAATCCTTCTCCAGAGCAGTTCAGATGGATCCAGATCATTTCAGGTCAGCTGAAACAAACGGGCCCTAAGTTAGATTTACTTAGGAGGGCTCTTTGCAGATTAGTGACCCATTAAAAATCATTTTTGACTTCCTAACCTCCTTAGCCACATCAATGGGTACATTCGTTTCGTTGCTTTAAAGTGAGTAGTTTACTCCCTGTCATTCATTTCGCAATTCTAGGAGTAGATCAGAGTAGATTGGAGTAGATAGGAAGTAGGCTTAGGGGCCGACCAGATGACCTTTTTGGGGGGGGGGGCTATGGATATTTGGTGAAAAAAAAGATTGTTTCCCACTTGACACTGAAAAAAAACTTTGTTCAGCACATGAAAATTTAAAAAAAAGTTTGTTTTCACCTGTAGCTAGGTTAAAATTCTGATAAAAAAGTTTGTCCCGAGTGCGCATGCGAAAAAATTGTTCGTTGACGCGCCGCGAACAAAAAAAAAAAGTTTGTCCCGGGGGTAAAGTCCATAGCCTCCCCCCCAACTATCGTAGGATCGTTTATATAAATAATGACACTTCCGAAGCTGGGATTTAGTGCCTGATTGTTATTTTCCGGTGTGCATTTTTTATCATATTTCATAATAAATTAAGAGCAATCGATTGAGGGTGTCAATTGACAGTGTAAATGACATTGACTAGGGAATTCCAATCGCTAGGGCACCCTCAAGTTATGACGATCCTAACCACTCCTGTATGTTCTATTTGGACCGACCTTGGAGTAGTTTACTCTAGAAATAGAAGCGTCACTTCCGGAGTAGTCAGGAGCAGTTTGGAGTAGATGAAACAAACGTATACATTGACAGTTATCTGTTTGTCTTTAATATTTTTATCGGCTGCATGTATTACTGCATAACTTTCAAATAGTTTAGTTTGTTCATTAACACCCATGCTGATGGGTAAAAGACAGATGGTGACTGGGCTTACATACATAACTGACACAACAAAATCACTAAAAATCTGAAGTCAGTGACATCATATTGCCAACTTGAATCTTCATTTTTAACTGTTATGGGCCACTAATCTGTTAAGACCCATAATCAATCAGGTACTGTTTATTTGGGCACCGATGTGACTTTGAAGGCAACCAAATCTGAAGTGTTTCCTTACCTGAAAGCCAAGCCCAGAGCGTGCAGAAGCCGTCCTGAAAAATTGGAAGGTTTCATGCTTTTGGGTTATCAAACAAGCCAACAGGAGCTGAGCTACAAGGCAAAATGTCACGCTGACATTATTGTTGCACTTGGAGCTATGGTTTAAGACCAGCAGAAGACCTCCATTTCTGTCATGCCTGATATCAGTCTTTTAACAAAGTGGCCAATCAGAGACTTGCATCATGACAAGTAAAATGTTGATTCCTGGTTGCAGGCCAGCATAGAAATCTCACAGAACGCTGTCCTGCTTCCCAAATTCGTTTTTTCCCAGAAGATGGCCCACAAGGCAAGCTCAAGAAAATCATTTTTTTAGACAGGGCAGTTTTCTATGTGCCATAGAGAGTCTATGAGTACCAAACAGTTTCAGAAAGTAATATCCATCAACCATACATCATTACAGTGATTACACAATGTCGATGCAGTGATGCACGTGAAAATGTCTGCTGGCAAAATTCACACACAATGTGCGCATGCAAACCCTCAACTTTAGTGATCAATCAATTTCCCAGACAAACAAATACCACAACTCAATTTTGCCTTACTTCACTCTATCTTTGACACTGATCTATAATTTGTTCTCCCCACATGTCCCATATCTTTACAGCTGCACTTTTCCAAAAAATACTGGAACACAACCTATGTGGACTTCAATTAGCAGGACAATCATAGTAATGAGGTGAAGTGCCCTCTTGGCACAGGATGACATGTCCATCAAACATTGGTTGCCCTATTCGGAAATCTAACCTGGATCCCAGAGATTAGTAGCTCAGCGCACTATCATGTTAGACCCCAGGCCTACAAATTACAAGGACTGACCTCTCAAAAAAATCCAACAACTTCCCACTTTTGAGGCTCTAGATATTACAAGATATCAATTTCACAAAATACAGGGATCATATCACCAGTACACTCAATATTTTGGCACAATTCCAATCAAATGGCCTTATGACCTGTCCAGGTTTCCTCCACACCAAATTAAATTGATATGAACAAAATCTCAGTATAACCTGACAAACCAACATGATCACCTTCTAACATGACCATATCAAAGATAAAGAGAACGCCAGAAATATAGATAGATATGGTGAGTGCAACCCTCTAAGCCGCGTTCTGGCCGCTCATGAGGATTGATTGATGAGATGGGACAGAGAGTAGGAAACCTCAACATGTGACACATTTACCCCATGTGAGGGATCTGTTACTTGCCCAGCATAGACACTGATAAAAAGGGCCGCCAATTTAATGTCTCATCCAAACAACATCCAGCTGGGATTTTGTTCATGAATGTACACGGAAAATTTTGGGTTCCCGACCCTGGGTTCAAACCCATGCAGGCAGAGACCTTCAGCAGAGCAGGCGGGCACCTAAGCCACTTGGCCACCCAGCAGCATAGACACGCACTGCCACCTTGTGATCTTGATGAAAATCACATATGTAGTCGATGAAATAAATCCAATATACCACAGGGAAAGAGTTGACCCAAGGAAAGATCACAGGAGACAACTCAAATCAAGGAAACCAAAAATGCAACAAGTTAATAATTTGAGAAAATTATAGCTGCATGAGAATAATGAGTTACGCGCAGAATATTCACATAAATTTAATGCAGAAATAATTAATGCAATCAGTTTGCAGTAGGAGACATCTCTATTTGGATGATTGCCACATTCTGTGCAGAATAGACAAAGCTTTTTCATGCAGAATTAATTAAAGCAATAATAATTTCGCAGTAAAGGACAATTTTAGTTGGATGAGAATCAAATGCTCTGTACAGAAAAGACAAAGCAAATTAATGCAGAAATAATTAATGCAATGAGTTCGCACTATCACACATCTTTCGCTGGATGAAAATCTTAATTTGGGTGAGAATCACATGCTCTGTGCAGAATAAGCAAAGCAATTTATTACAGAAATAATTATTGCAATGAATTTGCAGTAGGAGACATCTTCAGTTGGACGAGAATCGCATGCTCTTTGCAAAATAGACAAAGCAATTTAATGCAGAAATAATTAATGCAAGGAGTTCGCAGTAGGAGACATCTTTACTTGGATGAGAATCACATGCTCTGTGCGGAATAGACAAAGCAATTTAATACAGAAATAATTAATGCAACGACTTTGCATTAAGAGACATCTTCAGTTGGATGAGAATCGCATGCTCTGTGCAAAATAGACAAAGCAATTTAATACAGAAATAATTAATGCAACGACTTTGCATTTAGAGACATCTTCAGTTGGATGAGAATCGCATGCTCTGTGCAAAATAGACAAAGCAATTTAATACAGAAATAATTAATGCAAGGAGTTCGCAGTAGGAGACATCTTCAGTTGGATGAGAATCACATGCTCTGTGCGGAATAGACAAAGCAATTTAATACAGAAATAATTAATGCAACGACTTTGCATTAAGAGACATCTTCAGTTGGATGAGAATCGCATGCTCTGTGCAAAATAGACAAAGCAATTTAATACAGAAATAATTAATGCAAGGAGTTCGCAGTAGGAGACATCTTCAGTTGGATGAGAATCACATGCTCTGTGCGGAATAGACAAAGCAATTTAATACAGAAATAATAAATGTATGGTTTCATGGTAAGTGATTTTTAGTTGGATGAGAATCACATGCTCTGTGCTGAACAGACAAAGCAATTTTTAAAATACCCTAATACTTAATGCAATAACTTTGAATTATAAGATATCTCTAGTTAGATGAGAAACATGCTCTGCGCTGAATGCTGAGAAGAGACAAAACAATTTAATATGGAAATAATTAAAGCAAAGAGTTCAATCTGTGAGACACCTTTCATTTGATGATAATCACATGCCATGTGCACTGAGAACACCAAAAGTAGACAAAGCAATTTAATACACTTGTACATTGTAAATAATGCCAGCCATTCAAGAGTGTGCATTGCAAAACAGCAGATCAAGAGTGACAAGACAAAAGACAATGATGTGTTTGATTCATGTTTTATTAACATTTCATTTGGTACACTTAAGCTCCTTCATATCACATGGGGAATTGCTGCTGTGCTTAACTCGTGAGATCAGACACAATAATCATACGATAATTCTAATGATACTTGACACATAGTAGCAATACTTCCTCAATAAGTTAAAGGCTCGTTTAATTGATGACTCGAGTCATTTGACATTAGCTATGAATAAAGCTCAGCTAACGCTCTTCATGGTGACGAACAGTTGCAGCGGGACGTATTCATACAGCTTGGTGAAAAATGATTTTGTTAGTATGTATTTAATCAGCCACGTGCTATTCTTATGGGCAGTGTATGGCATGTCAAAAGTTTTTATGGCCTTTATGCCATTTAAAGTAAAGCAATGTGAAGATAACTAGCTAATACTGAACAAAGTCATGAATTTACTTATTTAGGCCAATTTTGAATGTTAGGTTATGTCCTGAACACAGGCCCAAAGCTTCTATGTTCAGATTTTAATTTTCATAAAGTTGAGAATATATCACAAGCGTAACTTTGAAGATTATTTTTGCATGATATCCCTTGGGTATCTCTAAGCTGTATGAATACTTCTCGTCTGCAACTGTTAAGTCCTAGTGCATACAGATACTCCCAAGTATGACATACATAAATAATCACAATGTGCATATGAATGCGTGTAATGATACACATATATATGAATACGAGTACAGTCAGTACACATGAGTAGTACACATGAACATTACATATAATATATATGATACATAAATGTGTATGTACACAGCAATGTCAAGATACACTAACAACAGGTTCACATGATCCTATGTAATGAGTACAGAAGTTTCCAGTTGCTCTTAAAAGCAAGTGCACCCCTAAACGATTTGCCATTGAATTGTACATAAATTCCTAAAATGTGTCTCACAGTATATGGCTATAACATTACTGACCACTGCCAGAATCATTATTAAGATGTTCGTATCATATCACAGAGGTTTTCCACTATATCTACCAGAATGGCCATTGAGTTTGTATTGGGGTCTTTATGCTGGATAGGGATTATAATCTTTCTGAAGTAGGTACATATATATGCACCCTATACACCATAGGAAATTGGAATAACATTGGGCACGGGATGTCTTTTACTTTAGCAAGATTATAAACCCTATCTAGCACGAAGACCTTTGAATTCAATGACCATGCCAGCAGATATAGAAGGAAACCTCAATGGTACAATACATCAATCTTATTACCCGGGTAATGATGCAGGCAATATATATATATCAGTGAAGTTATAGCAATTACTGTGAGACATATTTGAGCCTCTGGATGGGGTTTTGGTCCTCCTGTCCCTTGGCCCTTTTACCTTTGAATTCCTTGTCCCTTGACCATTTTACTTTTGAATTTCCTTCCCCCACATCACCCCATCCAGAGCCTCATGCTTAACATAGAATTCAATGGCTATAACTGAGGGGTATGCTTACTTACGGAGCAACTGTACATGCACACTAATGCAACACGTAATTATGCCGAAATGATTCAAACATGTCTCGGAGATGCTCACTAGAGCATTTTGATATACTTCAAATAAATAAATAACAAAATGCAAGAGATGCATACCTTTGGTCCCAATTCATCTTAAATGTTAAGGTAAAGTGGTCCATTTTAGGTCTATGAGCATCACTGTAAATTACTTTCATTATTCCATAAACAATTTGACCAGATATCAATGCGTCGGTTAAAACAAAACGAACGTGACTCGTTTTATGGCACATACAATTTACAACTTCTACGACAAATACTTAAATCAATACAACACGAAATTAAAGCAACCCTTCCCAGTTTATCACAAAAGAAATACTCAATGATAACGGCAGAGCTTTCTAAAGAGACTGCGCACTCAAGGTCTGCCATTTTGGTTGACCTGACCGCAGCAATCCTGGTGGTAGAAATTTTTCTCTGACTAATAAAGAATAAATTTGCCTAATTCTGTGTGCATTATAATGCAAATGTGATAACATATTTTTGCTAACTTCTAATGTTATTATAGTGATTTCAAAAGATTTCATCAAAAATGTCTTTGTAATGGATTTCTGATTCTTTTTATAAACCAAATAAATTCTACAAAAAAAACACCTTTATAACCAAAAAAATAGCACCTGTCAGATATCACATAAATTGAAAAAGGTTTTGGGCAAAGCTTGTTCTATGACTAATTGCATCTTCAACATTATTCCAATTCGCCAGTATAATTCAAACCACCAGGAGAGCGGACAAAAACAGAACCCCCCATGTTACATCATAGACGCATAATTTGGTACATCAAAGAAACTTCAGAGTGCCCAATCTCTCAGGAGGAGCTCTGATAATGACTCAGAGTGATTGTTAGGCCAGACATATTTTAATTTCATTTTAATTTTCAGCTTCTCGGATCGACCGACCCAGCAGATTTTCTACCAATGGAAAAAATTTTTAGCTTACCCAAAATTTTTATTAAATCGACATAACAAATCGATTTCTCCTTTAGAAGATCCAAGAAGCTAAAGATAAATTATGTCTGGCCTTATGAATCATTCAAGATGGCCGCCCACAACAAAAGAAGCGAAACTGGAATTCGGAAGTGACCAGAAACAGGAGCAGCCGGAATTAATAACTAAATTAAATACCAATCACATTTGATTCAAATAGAGAGCACTAGAAAGGCCACAGGGAATAATACAAGAAGTAATACATGGAAAATCAAAGTAAAAATGATAAATCTATCAGTTAACAAGAAAAGAGTGTAAAAGCAAATCGTAAGAAAATAGCGTCAATTAATTGAGACAGCACAAATAGTCAGCATTTTGACATAAAACTTTTCAGTCCAGATTTAAGTGAGGAATGGTCTCCTGCAGTAGGATAACCGACTCGTAACTATGTCATTCCACAGAGACAAAACAGACTTCACAGAGACAAAACAGCATTGATGACATCACAACATTGATGACATCACAGCATTGATGACATCACAGCATTGATGACATCACCGCATTGATGACATCACAGCATTGATGACATCACAGCATTGATGACGTCACAGCTGCTACCAAAATATGACAACTTTGTCGCAGTGGTTTTGGTGACATCAGTGAATTATAGTTTCTTGTTTATTTATGAAAGATAACTCTTTTTCTATAAAAAAAACATGATCTATAAAAATTATTCTGAATAGGCAGTAGGCACCAATACTTAATTTCGCAAAAATGCTTCTTTTCACAACCCCGAATATCTCAAATGTAACAAATTGCGTGTAAGTCCATTTTGAGAAATTTTACATTTTTCTTATTTCTCTTACAAACTGAAAAAGTTTTCGAGTGCATTGAGTATAAGTCAGCACTCACTCTGAAAAATAGACTTGAAACCAGACAACGGGAACCCAGCGACAGCTAAGTACTATGTAATAATAATTAGTGTTAAATACTGTAATCCCTTAATTTAATCAATTCTAATTATAGTCCACTTAAATAATCAATTTAATATATAATTACATACAACCAATATATATATATATTAACATACGAATCACAGTATAAAGGAATGTCCTTTTCCCTCTAACAGGGAGTAATACAAAGGTACCTTTGGCCCTCAAATTCATTTCATTCCAATTTTGGCTTAGTAATTAATTACAAATGAAAGCTATGCAATTTAGTAACCTGTACTAAGGCTGATAAACACAGCTTAATATATTCAATTACATGTACTTCTATTGGCATACTAGTATGGTAGACTGTTGTTTCATAGTGCAATAAGGTTACAGATGATTAATACATACATAACATGTATAGTATCTATATATATATCATACTGGATAATTATAATTATGAACAATGACTGTAAACAATAAGTACATAAGTTATCAACTATTATGCTCAGGAAATTTTAAAGTGTCCATAGTTATAAGTAGGTCTAGATGATATGGATCATGTGTTCATAAAATTAGCAAAATACCACAAAATACTATAAAGAAATTGCGTATAAATATGCACAGTATTGAAGGCCCGGAATTTGGTGGAATAATATTAGAATTTCACAAATTTGACACAAAATTTCAGCCAGTTTAGTTCTTATAGATGCAGCCAATAATTATTTAGGTATTATACAAAGGTTTTTGATTGAGTCAGCTTAGATTAAAGTTATTAGTTATTACAACCTCAATAGTGTAGAACGCGGTAAAGTTGGCAATCCGGGGTAAAGTTGGTATGCTATTTTGACCTACTTAATGGAAGAAATGCCAACTTTCCTCACTGACACAGGTATCTTTGGCACAATTGCCATACATGTCAGTGAGGAAAAGTTGGCATTTCGGCCATTAAGTGGGTCAAATTAGCGTGCCAACTTTACCCCGGATTGCCAACTTTACCCCATTTTATGGTACTATGTATTATTGGATATTTCAAGGATACTAATCAGTATACAGAGAACAACCAGATAGGACAGGCACAAGAAAATGCATAATAACCAGGCAAGGAAGTCACAAGATCTAATTATAATTCTGATAACTTTTACAGGTCTAACAACCATATGTAGGCCTAATCATACACACTATGAGTCTGACGTAAAGATGCACCAACACCAGTTTTCACTTTCGATACCAAGACCATTCCTGGTATTTTCTCAGTATCGATGCCATTCTAATACCAATAATATTGGTTATATACAGAGTTGTGGCTCCTATCTGATACCGATGGATGGATGGATGATTGGGCTTTATGTCCCCGATCTGATACCGATGCTACCTTTTTAGTGGTATCAGTATCAGTGCATCCACATTCTTACGTCATATAAAATAAGATCATTTAAATATATTGACTCAATTATGGAGTTATTGTCATTAGCAGGCATTTTTTGCAAATTTTAAGTTATAACCATACGTTATAACCATACGGCAACTATATAGCAAGTATATAGCAAATGGCAGGTAAATTGAGTATCACCCTATAGTGATCCTATTGCCATCCAAATTCATTCAAAAATCAACAGCTCCGGTGCCGAAGGCCACCAAACAAATGGCCACTACTAGAGCAAGCTAGACGAGGCCTGGACTGTGTTCTGAGCAATATCCTATAGGAGGTAGACACACGGGCTTTCTAAAGCATCATTCATGATTCAATCAATTCAAACTTCTCACATGATTCTAATTTCTCAATGGAACAGGATTCCGCTCACAGAGGGCACCACAAACACATCAGTTCTTTTATGACATCATGATTGTGTGAAGACACCAAAATAACAAATTCCAGGGTTCCCACTCACTTACCAAGGTCGGAATCGAGCCTTTTCCAGGTCTTCTGTGTGCCAAGGCAAACTTCTGAGGTCAAAATCTGCGATGTCCACAATTTATTCCACCTGATTTTGCTAAGTAAAAGTGTATTAAAGGAGGAGAAACATCGCCAATGTTTGCCATTCATTCTATCCGATAATTTAAGCCTACATTAAAATAGCAGAACTGTACACAAAGAGATCGACGTATCTTGCTGACAATTTCAAATTTGACAAAACTCTCCCAATATATGGGAAAATCACTACCCTGTGACGTGTGGGAATGTACTAGGAACCCTGAACAATAACCGATAGGAAACATACCATCACAATACTGTGTTAATAAAATTATTACATCATAACTAAGCATTACTGATGTCTTCACACTGCCCAATGTGAACAAGAGATTGTTCCATTGGATTTCACAATTCAAGTTGCGTTCGATTATATACATAATCACATGTACCATACATTCTTGACCCACTGCATCCCTCATTGGCTCTTCGGCTTTACCCCATTATCGGTGGGCCTTGGTCCGAACATTTTGTTCGTGTATCTGGCCTGGAATAGTTCCCAACCCCCGGAGAAGTCCATCCCCACGAAAAACACAACCTGAAGAATCACGAAGGCCCTCGCTAACCACGAGTACCACAAAACAACACACCAACCAGCGATGAACACGGACCAGAAGACGAGAGACAGCTTCAGGAAGAACTGGGCTCGCCCCTCCATCTCTGGGGAGTCCAGCAATGGTCCAGGGAATGTACGGGTCTGCTCGTAATACGTTTTTAACTGCTCCTCTTTCTCCGCCCAGCGGCAGCGACACCAGTTCTCCAAACCCTCCTCACTGACGTCAACCTCGTCGATGGAGTACCTCTTTATTCTGAAGTGGACTTCTTGCGGAGTATGGCCGCTCAGTAGCTCCAACTCCTTGCACGGAAAATCTTTGGGGTAAGCGATTGACACATCGTATATGGCATCAAGCATGTCTCCTGCAAAATATTTGTCAATTTTGTCATATCATAATCAACTAAAGGAAAAAAGAAACATGTACATATATTTAAGTCAACATCAAGTCACCAAAGCGGTCACTGTGCTTTTATAGAATTCAAAGGTCAGTCAATCCCCGACTCTCATTGGCCGCCCCGTGAAAATATATATATCCCCCATAAGATGGTGGCAATTGTTAGAAGTGCTTTCTTAAGTTTCTTTACAGATGGTGTTCAATGCACAATGCAATGAGGCACTAGCACAACTTTTAGAACTATCGATATAATACCTAAGCCAGAAGGTGGCGCTTTCCAGTGCTCAGTGCCACCTCGTGAGAAATTTGGAAACACCGAATGTTTTATTTTGTCAAATGCGACTCATGCGAGTCAGGAAGAGTCATATAGATAAATAGAAATGGCTTCGTATGTATTGAATTTGATGAGATACAAAATATAATTTAGTCAAGTAGCAGCAGTTTTATATAATGGATGTACAAGTAAAGTTTTAGCATTCACAGTCAGCCAGTCACTCACTTCGATGCATCTCAGTGGCTAAGAAGGTGAACCCGGTCGTCCGAGGGTGAAGCACATACTCGTAATAGGGAAGACTGTTCTTCTCGGCAAAAGCATCGCTGCGTTGTTTGGACTTCTTGGAGAAGTCTGTGCCTTCCGGGAAGAGTAGAATCTGAAGGGAAGAAGAGAAAGAATCAAAGAACAGTCAATTGATGGATGGATGCTTGGGGCTTTACGCCCTGTATTTATGTATGTGGTAGGCTACTTAGGACAGGAGGAGGACTCAGCAATGAGGCAAAGGACGATTGAACTGCTGTCCAACATGGACCCAGGAGACCCGGTAAAATCTGGATTCAAACCCTGGACCCAGTAATTGGCAGCCAAGTATCTACCACTGAGATTCCTATTATTGTCCACCCAACTGATCTTAGAAAAGCTACATCTACAAGATACGAGAAGCTAGAAGTCAAGTATGTCCGCCTAACCCACCTGAGTTTTGTGCTTGAGGTTAGTAAAGTAGTCCAACATGTCTGTGAGGATCATCTTGTCCTTTTCCCACTTCCTCTGAAGAAAGATGAACGCTCCACACTGCATTGCCCATCCTGAAAAAATAATTAAAATATAATAATGTTCAATTTCTCTTTTCCGAAGGATGGATGATTGGGGCTTTACATCTGAACCCATCTCTTGGGCATTGTATTGGACGACAGTTTCGATCATCCTTCGCCTCGTTGCCATGTCCTCCTCCTCTTTTCCCAAAATATGGATGATTGGGGCATAACATCCTGCAGTTATGCACTTTGCAGGCTAATTAGGTTAGTAGGACAAAGTAATGAGAGGAGAAGGATGATTGAAACTGCCATCCAACATAGGCCCATGTGACTCGCAAAACCTGGATTCGGACCCTGAACCCAGAGATTTTATTGGCAGCCTCCCCTCTATTTCCAAATACAACGCCATAATTATTACGTAGAATGCACTGCAATGTATGGTCATCTACATACATACAACAAGAATCCATGGATTACGAAACAGAAGCCAGCTTCAAAACACAAGCCTTTTATAACAGATCAAAAAACTTCTCACCGGCACCAGGTAGGCGTTTTGGATCCGATTTGAGGATGATTTTTTCTGTAAAAGTACTTCCCGTCCGGACTAACACACTCCAGAAGTACATCCAGTCCAGGCAGGTCCTGTGGTTCATCATAATGATACTCCGCTCTCCATGTTGTATCTCGTCTCCCGAAATCACCACTTTGATCCCCAGGAGGTGCTCCAACAATGCCTGCAATATTGAAATAACAATTCAAGGGTAAGCGGTATTCTTGAAAGTAATAATAAAAGTGATAATAAAGATTGTCAACGAGAATCAGTGTATAAGATGAGAAAGATGTCAAAACACAACTCAGGAATAAATTACCAGCTCGTTAGGCCAGACTTATTTAATTTTTAGCTTCTCAGATTGACTGACCTAACAGATTTTCTGCCTATGGGGAAAAAATTCACCATTTCTATCCATACTTTTTATCAAGTTGACATTTAACAAAAACTTGAGAATAAGTTGAGATTTCAGTTATTTTGTTCATCCTACTGAATGACCTAAGAAAGACAGCCTCAAAAATATCCGAGAAGCAGAAGATCAATTATGTCTGGCCTAACTTCTACTGCAAGCAAGTGTCAGTCAGTTATTGAAAATGTGCAAGGGTACAAAACAAGAACTAAGCAACACAAATAGTCTGAAATGGATAATGCCAAACACATTGGTATAAAAATGATGGTGTAATAAACTTATGTAATGCCAATTCTAATTCTTAACCTTAACAATCATAGATCTACCAGGCAATTTTAACAATCACTCTTCTCATTCAAAACGGGTAAAGCAGTGAGAGAGATCTCCACGTTTCCAAGAAGCAATGAAATAGAACAAACGCATCAGTGAAGGCTATATGGGAGAATAAGGAATACGAACAGCAAAACGCAAGCTAATACCCAGGATATATCAAAAGTTAAGAAGGAAAAACAAAATAAGAAAAGGCAAAACCAAAAGCGAACTCTCAACACAACTGCAGAATAAGAACCCACAGGTTCCATAATTGGCATTTCCCTGAGCTTACCCTCCCCCCACACCTCTTTGAAAGCAATGACTCTCTCTTTCTCTGTCATTCAATAATTGGGCAAATAAATCACAAACTGGCATCACTACATGCAACGCCAATTAATAACAAAAACGTCAAACAAAAAAAACTTCAAAAGAACAAAAAGATAACAAAAGACAACAATGGCCACCAGAAGCGCCGACGTACACACCAAGGTCAACTTACAGCTATCAACACAAAATAAGTCCCCAACAGGCGGTCAACGGCAAACCTGTAGACGTGGGGGCTAATCATCGCCATGGCAACCCCATAAGGGAAGCAATGAGACGTAACAGTCGACAGGAAAGACGAGAATCCCAACACCGAGACAAATAGGGCCACGCGACAGCAGCTGAGCACGTCACGCATCTTCAGTCCCAAAGAGAGGCTCACACAACCTGGGTGGTGGGTACAAAGCAGCCTATTAGTGGGTGACCATTTAATATCAAGGGCGGGCAGGCTTGGAGTTTTTTTTAAATAAATAAGGCCACACATAATTGATTCTTAGCTTTGCGGAAACGCCCACACAATAGATTTTCTTCCAACGGGAAAAAAAAATTTTTTTTTTGACATTATAAAAAAAAAAAAATTCACCTTTTTTTTGGTCCTACCGGCCGACCCTAGAAAAAGTGCCTTGAGAAGATCCAATAAGCTAAACATCAATTATGTGTGGCCTAATTTCTAGATCAGTTTTAGTGAAATAAATAAATTCTTTTTTGGCAGTGTGGGAATAAATCATTTTCGCCACCAGGGGGTATTTCTTAGTAAGGCGTTGCTTGATTAGGAATGAATATTCGGAAATAAATAATTACTGACGCCATTACCGTGAAAGCAATAATTTCCCGCCGAGGAAAACTCCAGGCCCCCCCCCCCAGGAAATTAAATGGTCTCCGCCTTACTGTTTGAACAGCTGTTAGTGAATCACACTCTGCTGTTAGTCACATGTTAGTTACTGTTTTATCACATGTTATTGTTTGTCACACTCAACTGTCACACAATTTAGCACATTCAGAAGGATAGGTCATTCACCTGAGGACCAGGAATATATGATTTATCCAGTAAGGGTTTCAGTCCAAGCTGTGATAAACAAATATTCTCGATTCCAAAGTGAATACCGGCTTACACCATGAGACAGACATTCAAACATTCAAACATTTAATTTTAAACATCGCAGAATAAGGGGACAACAAATAATATTGGATCCATTGCAGTGAAATACCGGCTTTTAATTGGCTGACATTTTCAGTATCCTCACCCCTCCCAGAAGAGAACAAAAAATCAAAAATAATAGATGGATGGTTGGCGCTTTACGTCCTGTATTTAACTATTTATGCTTTAATAGGCAAATTAGGACAGGAGACGAACATGGCAATAAGGATTGGAGTGAGTGAGTTTGTGTTTAATGTCCCATCAGCACGCAATAAGGATTGGAAATGATGAGCTTATTTTTATTAATATTTTACATTTTCTTGAAAATCACAGGCCATAAAATTTATCAGCGCCATGCAATTTGTATGTCCAGGAAAGCACATTGAGTGTATGCCCATCTAATCCTAGCTGGAATTTGAATTATTAACATATTCACAAAAATATTTATCGAAGCATCAGAACCATACACACATCACTCGTCGTTCTCACAACTCATCGCCAAAGAAAATTAATAAATCAAATTAATAACTAATAAATAAATTATAAACCATATTAACCATTCACCTTAGCCTTATCTTGTAAAATATATATATATCTTGAAACCAAAGCACCATGGATAGGTTTCAATGATTAAACATGGCATGCTAACATAGCCTATACATGCCACAGCCAAACATTTATAACACTAACAATTACAATTTATAGGCAGAAATAAAGCAGGGAATTTTGACAAATGATACAATGACAATGAAAATAAATACGCGCAGAGCACAAATTTTCATCATTGATGACAAATAAGGGACCATTCAGAATTTATTACTGGGAGGGATGGGAGGTCTGTCTGAACTTCCCATAAAAAATTGAGATACACCTCCCCCCTCCCCCCTCCCCCCAGGTTTCATGTAGAGTTTCAGTACCCCCCTTGGGTACCATGCACATTTTCACCCCATCCCCCCCCCCCCGTTCCCTAAAAACAGTACACACACCTATACTTTTATACATATGCACCCAAGACATTCACACACTTCAAAATAGCCAGCATAAATTGAGTGTAAGCGTATCTTGTGATATTTTTCTTTTGTTAAAACTTTATCTTTCCCTCAGACACAAAAAGTATTACCCCCCCCCCCTTGGAACAAGTGTGAAAGATAGTACCACCTAGGGCAAAACTCCGCCCCCCCCCCTTCCATACCAGTCCTAATTTCTGAACAGTCCCTTACTTTATAGCTTTATAACTGAGCCAGTGGTTTTAACATAACATTCACAACCATCCATGCGGTGCCTATTTTAATCAACTAGCTGGACCCACAGCATCAGCATGATTTGTGCAACAAGGTGTGACCAGGATATAAGGCTATATATATATTGATCAAACCTCCTATTGACCTAATTATCAATTCACAAATCACCACATCAGATGCAGATGAGATGATGATAAAGTCCCTTAGTCAGGTAACTACCGAGCCGGCTTTGACCTCTCAAAATCGCAGTGTGTGCTTAACTGCTACTAATTTTGCAAAAGTGTTTAGGGGACAGCTTGAAGGACACTTTGGGGACACTCACAGCGCAAAAACACTCCCACCAGCCCAGGCAGGCATCCAAGAACTGGCGATAGAATTTCGGTCTAAGGAAAAATACGGGGATGCTCCAACATGTCAGGAAAATGATGCCCAGGAAACTGCTCAAGAAAAGAAGGATGCCGAACAGCGGTCCCTTGATCCTGCCCAACATGTCGGTCTCTTCTGCGGCTCAATTCTCCCTTTTTGGTAGCATTTTATCAGCCAATTTCCATTTTGGTCAACGCCGATCGATCCTTGCAATCAATCCTTTGCTGATAGTGCCCCGCGACCTTGACCTTACGCGCGGCTGATAGCTGCTGCGACGCTGCTCTTCGCCTGGTGAATCTTCACTGGGGAAAAAAGTTGTACATGAAACTTTGTTGATTTTAGGTGAGCTAAAGTTAAAAGTGGTTATTCATAGTGTGAAAATGGTCACTTATTAAATGTGGAAGTACTAAAAAAGCTTTAAAACTCTGAAAAATGTTTGTGAGATGTGATAAACACTACAGTCAGTGTGATAAACAATCATCATGTTTACTACACCTCTGAGTTCCACACTCAGTGTGGTCCACAGTCACAAACGAGTGCTTGATAGGCATGATTGGGTCAGTGGCTGGATCAGTGATGGAAATGGGGGGGAGCTCGGGGGAGCTCAGCTCCCTTGACCAAAAAACAGGGGGAGCTGTACAGCTCCCCCAATGATCAGTGGCAAAATTACAAAATTTATCATGTTACTTTTTCAGTCCTCATGGTATTTTTAGCCAAAATTATGCTCTGGTGGAAGAAATCTTTCCGTTTTAAAAATCTATAATGGCGAGCTGTGGCCGCACGAGCCGAGAGCTCCCCCGACGAAAATTTTCCATTTCCATCACTGGGCTGGATGGATGCATACATTCTCCAATTTATAATGGATGGAGTATCTATACTTTCGTTGCTGGAGGGAGTTTGTGTCAGGTAATCTGTCCATCCACACAGATCACATACTTTTCATTCAACCTTGATGATTAGAGGGTGACCATTTAATTAATAATAATCAGGGGGGGGGGCTTGGAGTTTTCCTCCGCGGGAAATTATTTATTTGACGGTAAAAGCGGGAGTAATTATTTATTTCAATTGCGTGAAGTCCCCAAATAGCTATTCATTCTTAAATCAAGCAACACCTTGTTAAAAACAAACCCCACCTGAAATTATTGATTTCAAGACCGCCCAGGAAGAATTTACTTACTTCACCAAGACCAAGCAAGAAATCATTAATTTAAAAAAAATTCCAAGCCCTTGATATAAATGGTCAACCCTTAATGAATTTATTTTTACTTTACAGTGCTCAGAGTTGTAAGAAACAGATGATGGGAGATCCACATTCAGGTGGCAGCGCTGCTGGAGGTTGGGATGGAAAGTCACACCGGGTGGATTTAGGGAGGGACGAGGCGGACTATGGAACTCCAGTAGAGGGCAGTTTAACAGACAAGAGAGGCAGAAAGGCGGGAGTTTTGATCAGCAATGAAGTCATTGAATTGTGTCAGATAATCCATGACTTGGGTATGAGACTGCCGGGTCCTCAGTGGGCTGTTCATTTCGGAGTGTTGTTTGAGTTCTACACCAAGATATCCAATAAGTTAGTGGGTATGCTGATGAGAGCCAGGAAACACGGACTGGTTAAGTTCGAGGGAGAGATGCTCTTCCAAAGGAGAGATGATCACGTCGTTATCTACCTTGTTAGTGTACCCGCCGCGCTGAAGGAATACGTTGCAAAGAAAGATGACTTGCCATTGGAGGTTATCCCTTGACATGCGGCTTTATTGCTCTATGCAAACCATTGTGATGCCTTTCTCATCTCAAAGATTTTTTACAAACTTATCATGTGCCTTAAATGCTTATTATTTATCAATGTATGCACAAGTGTTTTATATCCAACAATGGAAAAGGGATAACTAGTAATGAGTTTTCTTACAATGTATACACTCCTATTTATTTGTATATCTAGTCAAGCCATAAGTGTACATATCAATGATATCAGGCATCTTATTGTGCCTTTACTTTTTGCAACATGTTTGTTGCTGATTGTTCAATTTTGAAAGCCTTTTGACAATGAAAACTTGAGTTTCTTAAACATATTAAATGTGTTCACTCTTTCATATACTGTATATATGACAAATTAAGTACAATAAAAAGAAAATTGCTTTCTTTGTGGCTTTAGGTGACACTTTCCATTTGGCATTGCCAAGTGGTCGCTTGCGACATCCAGACGGAATATAATAATATTATGCTGCAGAATGTCAATTTAATCGAACAGAACAGAGCAATTCCATTATCTTAGTTTAAGTTTGAGATGGCGACAGCCCATTGGTTAGGGCATTCTCCATCTGTATTTGTGGCACTTGTGCATTGGTCTCTATCTTTGTTTATGGCACTTGTGTATTTGTCTCCATCTGCATTTGTGGCAATTGTGATTGGTCTCCATCTGTGTATTTATGACACTTGTGTATTAGTCTCCATCTGTATTAATGGCAATTGTGTTTTGGTCACCATCTGTACTTGTGGCACTTGTTTATTTGTCTCGATGTGCATCTATAGCACTTGTGTGTTGGTCTCCATCTGTTTATGGCACTTGTGTATTGGTCTCAATCTTAGTTAATGCCACTTGTGTGTTGGTCTCCATCTGTATTAAGGCACTTGTGCATTGGTCTCCATCTGTATTTATGGCTGTTGAATTGACCTCCATCTGTGTTTATGGAACCTGTGTATTGGTCTCCATCTGTATTTATGGCTGTTGAATTGACCTCCATCTGTGTTTATGGAACCTGTGTATTGGTCTCCATCTGTATTTTTGGTACTTGTGTGTTGGTCTCCATCTGCATTGAGGCACTTGAGTGTTGTACTCCATCTGTGTTTATTACACCCACGTATTGGTCTCCATCTGTATTTGTGGCTCTTTTGTTTTGGTCTCAATCAGTGTTTCTGGCACCTGTGTATTAGTCTCCATCTGCATTTGTGGCACCCATGTATTGATCTCCATCTGTGTCTATGGCACTTGCGTGTCGATCTGTATCTTTTTTATGGGCCTTGTGTATTTGTCTCCATCAGTATTTGTGACACTTGTGTACGGGTCTCCATCTGCGTTTGTGACACTTTCGTACTTGTATTGGTCTCCATCTGTATTTGTGGCACCAGTTTATTGGTCTCCATCTGTATTTATGTCACTTCTGTATTGGTCTCCATCTGAATTTGAGGCAATTTTGTGTTGGTCTCCATCTGTACCTGTGGCACTTGTTTATTTGTCTCAATTTGTATCTAAAGCATTTGTGTGTTGGTCTCCATCTTTGTTTATGACATTTGTTTAGTGGTCTCCATCTGCATTTGTCCACTTTTGTATTGGTCTCTATCTGTATTTGTGGCACTTGTGTATTGGTTTGTGGTACTTGTGTATTGGTTCATCTGTATTTATGGCACTTTTGTACTGGTCTCCACCTGCGTTTATGACACCCATGTACTGGTCTCCATCTGTTTATGGCACCCATTTCGTGGTCTCCATCTGTATCTTTGGCACCCGTGTATTGGTCTCCATCTGTATTTTTGGTACTTGTGTGTTGGTCTCCATCTGTGTTTATGGCACCCATTTATTAGTCTCCATCTGTCTTTATGGAACCTGTGTATTGGTATCATTGGTCTTCATCTGTATTTGTGGCACCCATGTATTGGTCTCCATCTGTGTCTACGGCACTTTTGTGTTGATCTGTATCTTTTTTATGGCCTTGGTGTATTGGCCTCAATCTGCACTTGTGGCACCTGTGTATGGTCTCCATCTATATTTATGCCACTTCAGTATTGGTCTCCTTTTGTATGTATTGGTCTTCATATGTATTTGGAGCAATTGTGCACTGGTCTCCAACTGTTTTATGGCAATTTTTTATTGGTCTCCATCTGTCTTTATGGAACCTGTGTATTGTTCACCAACTGTTTTTGTGGCACCCATGTATTGGTCTCCATCTACATCCACGGCACTTGTGTGTTGGTCTCCATCTTTGCTTACGTCACTTGGGTTTTGGTCTCAATGCGTAGTTGTGGCTCTTGTGTGTTGGTCTCCATCTGCATTTATGACACTTGTGTATTGGTCTCCATCAGTGTTTCTAGCACTTGTGTATTGGTCTCCATCAGTGTTTAACTGTGTTTCTGGCACTTGTGTACTGGTCTCCATCTTTCTTTGTGTCACTTGTGTGTTGGTCTCCATCTGTGTTTATGACACCAGTGTGTTGGTACAGGTCTCGATCAGTATTTATTGCACTTGTCTCTTGGTCTCCATCTGTATTTGTGGCACTTTATGGTGTATATTTCAGTATTATTTCTAAGGGTGGTTAATTGCCAATCTTTTTCTACTGTAGTCTAACATGTCCTTGTACTATCATAATATTTATTTGACCACTAAGCACCTGTTGGTCTTTTTGAATGAGTTCATCTGTATAATGCATATATATACCTCTTATATATATGCCCTTTAAAAGCTAAAAGGTCTAAATAAAAGCAACAAGATAAACATACAATGGAGGGAAGGAGATGGTTGTTTTGAAGAAGTCAGACCTTGATTGACACTTTTCGCTCGGATGGCTAACAGGTCAAGTGCAACGACAATGAACAAGAACGTAAGAGAAGAAACTCCTGTTGTAAGCCACTAAATATATACAGTATCTGAGTAGCCCTGAGTATCATAGACAAATTCATGAAGTTACTCTGCAGTCATAAATCTTGGTCACTAACTTTTCTACAGAAGAGACCTAAGGGAGAACCGGGGACAATGGGACATGGGGCACATTGGGATTGGCGGGGGGGGGGGGGGGCGATTTCTTGTTTCCTGACAAGGTCTATGTTATGGTAAGGTCATCAAATCTTGTAAATTCCCATCTTGCTTTTTTATAGTTTCATCGGCAGATTGTGGCAAGATGCAGAAATTTGGTGAGAAAAAGTTTGTTTTCCCGCTATAGGCCTATTTTACTAAATTAAAAGGGCTTCATTAGGACACGGAACACAGGGCACATTGGGACGCAATTTAGAATGTAAGTGTCCCAGTCTATGGAATGGCATGGGACTGGTAGAAATTGATATGCTGGTCACATATGGAATTGACTCAATTGAGGCAGAGAGGATAACCACAATTTGTGAATTAATCTGTAGGGCTACTCTGTAGCGAAGCACTGCCTGAGAGTTATACTTACATTGATGACCGCACCCAGGACAGTTTATGTCAAATGTTTTAAACTTCTAAAAGTTATTAACCATTGGCACTACAAGATGTTTTTGCACTGTGTAGTATAGTCTTACACACTTCTTATATTGAATATCTAGTGCACATAGAGTGTTAAAATAGTTATTTTACTGATTCCCCAATGTGCCCCGACTGCGGGGCACATTGAAACGTTTATGATTACAATTACATCACATTTTGCTGTCTGGCTGCAAAAGAGTCTACAGATGCAATCCAATCTTTTATGCTTTGAATTCAAGCTCATAGTATTGGTGATATTCATGCAAACTTCTGAGTTGCTCAGTGTTTTCACTTTTCAGCATTGAGTAAAATTAGTAGATGTGCAAAGCATCCCAATGTGCCCCAGTTCCCCTACATAATATAAGAATGTTCAAATGTGCACTGCACTCAATTGGGAAAATCAAGTCTTTTTTAGGGTACCACCTTATACATTTTGGACTGCTGGACCATTGAGCCAATTGACAGCCACTCACAACTAATCAGGACAGAATGGGGTGACAGGGGACACCTTTTCCAATTGAGTTTCTGTTGTTTTTCTGTCCATATGGTATGTTATGTTAGCCTCCTTAGCATGAGACATTGTCCTATTCCTTCAATTTGAAGGATTTAACTTATAAGTATACACAATGGTCTTGGCTAGACAATTATGCAGGGGTGGATCTAGAAAATTTGGAGGGGGGGGCTAGTGTATTAGCGCGCCGTGGCACATATAGTCATCACTCGGTGCTGATAAAATACAACTATTAAAAATATAACATTGGGGGGGGGGGGATCTCCCCAACCAGCCCCCCCCCCCGATCCTCCCTGACTATTAAAATGTCTAGCCCAACAGTGCTTGGCTACCTTCAGGCTGGAAATCTGGAATTTGACAAGTTAAAGTGCCCCTTTACTATAGTTAGTACTAGTTAACAGCTAAAGGTACTATAGTACTGTTCCCCGACTGCTCCCCCCCATGGACCCATCCATTGAATCCGCCTCTGTGACATGTGCATGAAATTGGTGTATGTTTCACAAAGTTTATGTAGCATTTACCCCATGCTTTACTGATTAAAGTCAGCACGAAAAGCTATAGGAAAGTTCATTCAGGATCATGCAACTACTACCATACAAACTACAAAGGAAAAATTGGCAAAAAGGGAATTTGAGAACTGTGGAAAAGTGTGCCATCCAAGTGTGTCAAAAGTATATGTGTGTCATTCATATGTGTTTAGTTTTGAAGTTTACAAACAAATGTGTATTTTTATGACATCCTTCATCCAATGTGACTCCAATAGTTAGTTTCTGAACTGTATTTCCTTCCTAAACAATTCATGACAATATCTATCAATTTCTATGATGTGTGACATTGTAATATAAATGTATTTTAATAAGATTAAGATTAAGGTTAGCATTTCATTACTTTACACTCTAATTGGCTATTTTCTTATTGTTTAAAATTTCATTAACCTGGCATGTAAAAGTAGAGTTAGCCTGCCCCAGTTATTTTTCAAACCAGCAAGTTTAGTGGAAGGGGGGGGGGGGTGATGAGCACCTGGGGGTGTGTTTGGGGGTGTGTTTGATCAAAGCTGTGACGTAGTGTGACGTAGTGAGGCGAAAGAGGACCCAGAGACTGAGGGAGCCTTCTCAGGACACAGCCATATGAAAAGTTGAAAACAGAGAACAGCAAACTGATAGTTCAAGCACCAGTTGAGTCAACTTGAAGCAAGCACTTTTAGCAAAGACAAAAGCCATTGCACACTGACAGGATAAGCTGAGGGAAATTGATTTCCATCTCAACAAAACCTCCAAGGTGAGTCTCATTTCTTATTTTGGCATAATCAATGTCATTGTCTGTTATATCTGATATTAAAAGTTTTAAAAATCTAAAAAAGAAAGAAAATCGAAATGACTTAAGACTTTACTAATTGCTCCCCACATATAACCTTCATCCTTTGCTGGTAGTTACTGGCGCAGGTAATAATTACATGAACACATATTTCTTGTCTTTTTAAAATATGCTAGAAAAATCAATTTACACTCTACATGTAGTTAGCTTTTTTTTTTTAGTTAAATAGTTTTCCTGTTGCCATATTATTCACACTCACAAATTATCTGAAGTCAACTTTACTGCAAACTTCTGTGATATTGCATTTAAGCTTGGTCAACATTTTCAGAATCTGAGGATGCAACCAAAACATTTAAAGACTTCATTAATGGACATCCACTTTTCAAACACTTCATCCTGGTCCATTTTAACATTATTTATAAACTTCTCCGGAGTCTAAGGCCTTTGTAAAATCCATACGGCTGAGTTGTTTGATTCTATTAAAGTGATTGATGAATGTGTTGTGCACTTTGGATGTTGGCTCTCAAGAGTTCCTTTCTTAAAATTGCAAAAACATTTTCTTATTTATTTTTTGATGTGTAGATATTTTGGGGGGGGGGGGAGGATTTTTCCAGGCAAAAAGGCAACTTAGAAAATACATTGAAACATTTTTCATTTCAAGAGGCACTTAAAATAGTTTTACTTCTCATAAAAATAAACAAAGGAATATGTGTATATTCATCTGATTTATAGTTAAAATGCATAATGTATAGTCCAAAGAGGATATAAAGAATTTCATCAAAGGGCATGAAAGCCACTTCAACTGTCTTGATTTTAATCTGGCTTGTTCTTTAAATTGACTATTTGGATACCTTCCAGGTACCTGTCCATGAGTGTCTATTTCTTTCTCGCCTGTCATGTTGTGTAGCCTTAACTCAGCAAACTGGCCTTGTTAATGTTGGTGGCTTCCCCATTTAGGATTTTTTATCCCAAAGCTTAAAAGTTGAGAGACTGTAGTAAATCCACATTAGCTGTAGTATTAAAAAGGCTGACTATTTTATGCAAATTTGTTTTCTTGAGTTTTCGTGCATCTTGAGTATGTGGTACATGTATTGAAATTTTATAGTCAAATTCAGCTGCAAATTATTAGTAAGCTTTTTAATAGGCCTTCCATTAAAAATAAATCTTCAAATTGATTAGTTTTTCATCTATCCTACCACTTAGTTTATCATTTAACACTTTTATTAAGTATTTGCAAGTTGGTCTATATATCAGTTTGTTTTCTTGAATTTCACATTCGTGAAAATCTGGTTTGGTGGGCACCAGTCTGGGGGCTTGGCTGCTCTTGACCAATCAGATGGCAGAACAGGGCCACGCCTCCAGCGTAGCAGACACACACCAGTGGCATAGGAATTTAGGGTTAGTAAAATGGGGGGGGGGGGGGCCGGGGGGGGGTTAGGGGGTTACACAGTTGGCAGGGTAACAATTATATGGAGTACGTTATGCAAGCCAACATAGTTGAAAGGAAAGGTCATTATCTGCAACAATTGCAAGTGTTTTTCTTTTTTTACAAGGCCAGACATAGGCCTAATTTATCTTTAGCTTCTCGGATTCTCTCGATTCTCTCGAGGCGCTTTTTCTTGGGTCTGTTGGTAGGAAGAGAAAAAAGGCGTAATTCCAATTTTTTATGTCAATTTATATAAAATTTAGAGTGTGTTATATTAGTTTTTTTTTCCGAAGGCAGAAAATCTATCGAGTGTTTCGGTCGATCCGAGAAGATAAGAATTAAATTTGTCAGGACTGAAAATACATATCTCATCTATCATCATGATGTTGATTTCAGTCCATTTTCTTTCCATTTCTACAATTTGTGTAAAAAAATAAAGAGGTCATAATATTATTTGATCAAATATGTCAAGGTACCATCCACAGAGGAATGTGAAAATATTAAAGATGAAACAATTTATTAACATAATGCACATGTGCCATGCAGCATAAGGCCAAACAAAATTGACCTTTAGCTTCTCGAGACCCCTTTCAAGGGTCAGTCAGTAGAAGGGGAGAAAAGGGGACATCTATTTTTTTATAATGTCAATTTAATACAAATTGTAGGTAAGCTCAATATTTTTTGCGAAGGCAGAAAGTCTGCTGGGTCATTCCAGGGTTGATCAGAGAAGCTAAAAATTAAATATTTTTGCCTAATGATTTCATGCTGTCTTCCCATCATAAACACTCCTCTATTTTGAGAATGTTTGACAGGTCAAGGGCAATTGTAATGTGATATACTATCCAAAACTTGAAATTTTTTATTGCAAGGAAAATGATGAAAAATTCCCTATGTTTGATCATTACGGTTGATGTACATACTTAACATGTAACTAGCAATGATGTATGTACAATACTATGATGCAGAAAAAAGTAATTTGTTGACATCAATTGAAACACATTGAAAGTTCTGTCAATTTTGTGGTAGTAGATAATCAAGAGAATAGGAAAGAATTTCTGAATAGATTGAGATTTTAAAAAAATACAGGTTTGTTTTTATTACTTGTATAAAGTCAAGTTCTGCTTTTTCTCAGGTTGACAGCCATACACATATCCTTCATAGTTTTTGTGTCATATTATACAGTTTGCATTCAAATAATGTTTTTCAGAAGTTAGAAGTCAATTCTCCTGCAACCATGCATTCAGTTTCATGTCAGTGTTCATGCAATGTTTCAGTGTCTGTAAAATATTTTAGAAGAAAAAAAATTGTATCTCAAAAGTTAAGAGGCTTATTTTATCATGTTTATTTCAAAGGCCAAAACTTTAAGTCAGAAGATAAAGCTCTATATTCATGAATTGTGTGTTAAATATATGTATAGCTTTTCATTAAAAAATATTTATCAAAAAAATTTTTGACAAAAGTTACAAAAAAGAGGAGTGTCATTGTCATGTTAAGCTTTCAAGTTACTTCTTGAGATAAGCTTATTCCAAAAATAATTAATTTGAATTAAATTTCATAAATGTTAGGGATGCACCGATGCCAGTATCAGTATCCATGGCACGGCACCCAAAAGCAGTATCGGATTGGAGGCACAGACTCATATTGAACCAATGGTATCGGAAATGGAATGGTGCCGGATACCTTTGGTATTGGCAACAACATACAGTATCGGATCGGGAGTGAAAATTGGCGTCGTCGCATCCCTAGTAAATGATGTTTCTTTCTTTCTTATGCAGTGAAGAAAAGTCAACCTTGACCGACGCAAGATGGAGGGTCTAACTATGAAAGTAAGTTTTCAGTATCATATCATCTTCAACTTGACAAGTTCAAGAAATGCACAGCTATTACTTGGCTATTCCTTAATAATAGCTAAACTGAACACTGGTGAGGCTCTGGATGGGGTTTTGTGTCCCCCTGGCCCTTTTTTAAACTTTTGAATTTCATGTCCTTTGCAGTGTTACTAATTGCACTTTTGAATTCCTTGTCCCTTGATGCTGGATGGGTTTAATATCCCCTATCCCTTGGCCGTTTCACTTTTCAATTCCCTCCCTCTTGGCTATTATACTATTAAATTCCCTTTGCAATCTTCTTATAGTATTTTCTTTTGAATTCCACGTCCCTTGATGCTGTGTAGGGTTTAATGTCCCCGTTTGATCCGTTTCCGTTGGCCACTTTACTTTGAATCTTCCATCCGGAGCCTCACGGGCATTTCATAATCTTTTTCACACTTCTTTTTTTTCAAATCAGATGAGCAAAGTGACAACGGGTGCTCCGCCAAAGATGGCCAACGGCACACCAACATCACAACCGATTCAAATGAAGAAACCAACCGAGAAACTTGACGCAAACATGAACGACTCCAAGATGCCAAACAGCAAGTGAGTTTGATCCTTGAACATTCATTATTTCCACACAAAACCTTTCTATTGATACAGTGAAGGCTGCCTTTAAGTAAGTGAAACGGATGATGTTTTGCTACTTCTCGTTGGCGGAGCATCCTTGCTTCCACAAGCAGTTCGGTTGAGGATGTTTAGCATTGGCTTACAGCGAAACACTTTGATATAGAATTAAAGTGGACTGTGGCACTGTGAAAATGGCACTTCGCGACTCATGATAGCCGATGAAGTGTCATCTTCTCTACATTCAACATGGGAAACATAGAGGCTGTTTGATTAGTAATGATCAAGAGTAAGCCATTTGACTTCTCATAACAAATTTTAGAGTGAAAATCAGATGCATAATCCTTTCGTTTGGCTGTCACCGACAAGTGGGATAAGTCTCCTTCAATGAAATTAACATTGAAAGTATTGGGTTTGATCATGACAAATCATTAGCATGATGACACATGAAGTTTTTTTTTTTTTCACAGTGCCAGTCCACTTTAATTCTATATCAAAGTGTTTCGCTGTAATTGCAAATCAACATCATCTGTTTCGCTTTCTATACACTCTAAAAAATGTGGGGGACAAAATTGGTTTTTTAGATTCAAAACGGTTTTTTGAAAAACCAAATTTCAATGCAAAACCAACATGGATTTTTAAAAAAATCCATGTTGGTTTTTTGCATTGAAATTTGGTTTTTCAAAAAACCATTTTGAATCTAAAAAACCAATTTTGTCTGAAATTTTTTAGAGTGTAACAACGGCACTGTAGCACAGAGGAATGTGACTATAGTCTGCAGTTATACTTGCTGGACCTTGAATCTTGAATTTTACATGCACCGAATAAACAGTAACTGACAAAAATACATGATTTTAAAGAAAATTAGAAAATGAGTGCACATCATAAGGCCAAGTTGAAAGTTCCCTTTGTAACAGTATGGGGCGCCATTTTGCAAAAAGGTTAAAAAGGATAATTTTTTTAACTAAAGAAAGATGCTATTGAGTCAATATTTGAAGGCTGAATATACTGAATAGGAAATTTTAATGACGCAGTGAGGCCAAACATGCAGTCTTTGCAAAGATTGCTGGTCCGAACTCCGAAGGACCAGTCCGGCAGATTTTCAACCGGTCCGGCAGTTCTGGCCAAAAAATTGTAATTGGATACATGTTAAAATTTCTTGAAACAGCCAAAATTTCCAGTTCGGACCGGCAGGGGTTTTGGATCTTCGCAAAGACTGCAAACATGGCCGTTCCAGAGCACATCTTCCATGTGAGCGATCATCACGTCACCATCTCAGACTTGTCTGCGCCATGCAGGGTTAGCGGATTTAAATCAAGGTCAATTTTAACCGTGATTTAGATCATTATTTTATTGCATTAAAATCAATGTTGGTCTGCGCACTGAACCTGGCAAACATTTTCTGTGCTATAGTCAAGTCCCTTCATAGGAGTCATGGCTTCCATAGACTCAAAACCACCACCCAACTTAATGCAGATCTATAGAAAAAGTTTGTGACAATTTCAAGAACCCAATTGAGACAGGAGCAAATAAACGTATACAATTGAGGTGAAAAAGGAGAAGGGGTTAAAGTGGTTAGAAGGGTCCAATGTGAACACCTGGTGGGCCCTTTACACACTAATGACCTTCTTCTTCTTTTCAACCCAAATCTGTGGTTTTTCTTTCCTTTTCAAGCTTTGTTTACAAACCGTCACGATAACAACTAGAGGTACTGACACATGATCCTCCAACATGTCGCTGATTGTTTATTTTTTGTTTGAATGAGGATTTCTTAAGGATTCGCCAAATAAAACAAGAATTGAATGTCAAATAAGGGGCCGTCAAATGAATTTGTTTCGATGGTGCGTGATCCACACCTTCTGGACCTCAGCCAAGTTTCAAGTTTCCAAATAACCTTAAAATACTAAATAACTTCCAAGTACTGAAGATCTGGTATTTTTCAAAAAATAAATTAGTATGAAAAGCTGTCCCATTGTTTGATACCATTAAAAATTATCATATTGGTTAAAAAGAGCCATTCTAGCACCAACCAAAACCCAAAACTTAACTGATTAGAGCATTTCAGAACTAATCAAGCAACCAATCAAACCTTACTCGGTTGAGTAGAGCATTCCAGAACTGCATGTATTGTAGCAACCGACCAAAACTAACTTGGTTGATAAGAACATCAAAGAATCATTGTAGCTACCACTCAAACTTAACTTGGTTTAGTTGAACATCCCAGAACGATTACAACATCCAATCTAACTTGGTTGAATAAAGCATTCTAGAAACATTCCAGAAACCAACAAAAATGAACTTCGTTGATTAGAGCATTCTAGAACAATGCACCAACCAACAAAAACTTTGTTGATTAGGGGGAATTCCACATCCAATCCAGCAAGCAACCAAAACTAACTTTGTTGATTAGAGCATTCCAGAAACATTCCAGCAACCAACAAAAACTAACTTTGTTGATAAGAGCATTCCAGAAACATTCCAGCAACCAACAAAAACTAACTTTGTTGATTAGAGCATTCTAGAAACATTCCAGCAACCAACAAAAACTAACTTTGTTGATTAGAGCATTCTAGAAACATTCCAGCAACCAACAAAAAATAACTTTGTTGATTAGAGCATTCTAGAATCATTCCAGCAGCCCACAAAAACTAAATTTGTTGATTAGAGCATTCTAGAAACATTCCAGCAACCAACAAAAAATAACTTTGTTGACTAGAGCATTCTAGAAACATTCCAGCAACCAACAAAATCTGAATTTGTTGATTAGAGCATTCCAGAAACAATCCAGCAACCAACAAAAAATAACTTTGTTGATAAGAGCATTCCAGAAACATTCCAGCAACCAACAAAAACTAACTTTGTTGATTAGAGCATTCCACATCCAATCCAGCAACCAACCAAAACTAACTTTGTTGATTGGACCGTTCTGGTACAATGCAGCAACCACCAATAAAAACTTGGTTGATCAGAGACTTCCAGAACCATCTTGGTTGATCAGAGCATATTCCAGAACCATTCCAGCAAACCATCCAAACCTACCATTCTGGCATCTGATCCAAGTTAGACCTCACTATGTATGACACATTCAAGGTGGGATGACTGGGTGTAATAACTGACAGTTTTGTAAGCTAACACCCGGGTGCGAAGTGTATTAGATAAACCGACATAAACTTTTCTTCGGTATATTTTGCAATAATTGACAATTAAAGGTATAATTTATGAAGCACATTTAAGAGAGTTAACTCATTTTTGGGCTTTGCAGGGAGGGAACTTACTTACAAAATGTCCTTCGGAAACCTTAAATTTTGCGTCTAATACCCAAAATGGCTGAATGGAGCATTCCACAACCATTAGTTATTTTTCTTCTTAACTCCTCCCTTTAAAGAAACAGCCACTGCACTGAATCAATTTTTAAAAATTTTAAAGTATTAAAGGGCCAAAAAAACGCCAAGGGATAAGGCACATACACCATTGAGCCATCGAATGAAAAAAAAATACAAATCTGTCAGTTGAATTTGAGGAAGAGCTTTTAAAGAAGAAATAAACATCTCAAAAACACACCATTTTTTAAATACATTTATATACATATGTATACACAAACTTAACAGGTACATTTAAAAGTCAAAACACAAAATCATTCATTGTCAGAAGTCAATTTTCAAGAAGCTCCAAGAGTTCAGAGGTCCACAATTTCGAGAAAATTTAGGCAATTTGACACCGAGACCACAATACTTTGCAATGTGCAGTCTATGTTTCATTTTGGATGTAGACAGAAATCTTGACTTCAGGACTATTGTGTATTCGCTTGGCTTGCTACAGTTCACAAAAAAGTAATGATATCTCAGATGTGAATTGAAAGGAGTCAGTGACATGATTTGATTATGTGGGAGACAACTGACACTGCTGTGACATTGTTGTGACACTGCTGTGACAAGGGCACCATCTGATAACAGTTCAGATAACCTGTGTTGCTCTTGAAATGTATCTGGAGACAGCTTTGATAGTTGGTGTAAAATTGTAAATAGGAAGGTATTAAAAATTGTATTACCTAACAATTCCACTATTAGATTTGTAGACAGAAAATGCAGATTTGTAGTGGTATATATATCACACACAAACTCAGCCTTTTCAGAAAATACTTACTCTTTAGTTGTCTTGACATACAGTAGGGCTTGTAGGCCTAATATGTTACAAAATTTTAAAAATGCTGACGAGTAGAGCAAAAATTAAAATTCCAATAACCAGCAGTGCCAGTTGAACCTTTTCATATTCGTTACTCTGCCTATGTCATTGTATGCAACCTTCTGATTGGCTGAGAGACATCATCCCGGATTCTTATTGGCTGAATGTAAGAGCTTTCAGCCAATGACTTCGAAGCTCGACATCTGGGGGCATTTTTGAGTCACAATGAGACCAGTAATGGCTGTCAAATTGACTTTTTTTGTTCTTTGTGTTCTTTTAGTCAGGGTTACAGCATACTGAAGAAAACCAAGAATATTCAAATTCTAGTCATCATCCAAACATAACAAAATCATCCTTTTAAATTGAAGTTCAGCATTTTTGAGGACACAGTTAGATCTAGTTGAAAGCAATGTTTTTAAAAACAGAGTGAGGAAAGCCAGATTGCCAAAACACATTAGACATGGTCAGTGGTTGCTCTAAGCTTCTGTTCAAAATTGCTAGTATTTTCAACATTACTGCGCATTGGAGCTGATTACCGCTAACACAGTTGGTTGCACAGAGACGGCTGGAGACTCCACGATTGCACAATTACTACTAGTATTAGGCCGAAAAAAATTGATTTTTAGTTTCTCGGACTAACCTAACCAATTTTCCATAGGTGTAGAAGGTCAAAAAATGTGGGGGGGGGGGGGAGGGCCGGGAGGCTGCCCAAAAAATATTGCCAAATTACCCCAAAAAAATTTTATCAACATAAACTGAGCCAAATAAAAAACGCAAAACTATTCTCAGGGCTTTATTTTTCTGTATTTGCTTCAGATGGGCTATTTATTGTATGCGTGTGTGTAATCAGGTATCAAAGGACTCAGTTACAAAAAGTCATTCTAGTGTGATTGTTATTTGCACATCTGTGGGCAAGTTTATCACATTAGGGTATGGCCAGTGGACTGGGGCATTCGGCATCCCACAAAGCAAATCTAATGATTTCATGTGAAAGCTTGAAGAAATTGATGAAAAAGGCCATACAATTCATTTCAGTTGTAATCACTTAACATGCTAAAAAAATTTTTTTGAAAAGTCATGTCAGAGTTTGTCACACACAATGATATTCCAGTGAACAATGCAGCTATGGAAACAGGTCCTAAAACAGTCTGAGAGTGGTAAAAGGTTTAGGGTCCATAAAAAAGAATTTACACACCCTGTATAGCAGCCATAGGACAAGCAGCAGTACCAAGTGTACCCTCTGCATGACATTTCTTGCGGGGGCACTCCCCGGGGCAGATGCCAGGTTGTGAGAATAGCAAAAAGAGGGCACTCCAGCAAACACAATGCCAATTTTTACCTGTGAAGCTGTTATAAAGGTTGTGTTAGGTCTTTCTGATAGACCGTAAGACTTTTTATGCCACAGCTATTGTACAGGCTGTTTATATGGGTTGCCTATTAAATACCCCTATCCAGTGGCTATACCCCGATGTGACAAAGCCCATCTGAAACTGAAACAAAAAAATACAGCCCTAGAAACAGTTTTGCGTTTTTTATTTGGTTCAGTTTAATATCTGCCGAAACCTCCTGAAAAATTGCTTATCCAACCCGCCTCCTACGCCTTTGCTATTTTCTGCCTACGGAAAAAAAATTGAGTGTACTGACAATTTTTCTTCAATTTACATTAGGAAAAAATTGACATTACAATTTTTTTTTGCATCCTACCAAACGACCTTAGAGAAAGTGTTCTCGAAAAGATCCAAAAAGCTAAAGATCAATTATGTCTGGCCTTGCTTCAACTATTCTGGCTCAGAACAGAAGCAGGACCATTTTCTCTAATTGTTTACTCTTTGCATTTTTAAGAAGGTTTTGCCATTCTAGAAGTTTACTTCGTAGTCATGCCTTTGTTGTCAGCATAAAAGGTACTCATGCAGTGACTACCTGACACCATTATATTTACAGTCGCTGTTATGGTATCCAGTTAGCTCCTGTTATAGTCTGCCTGTCATTGTCTTGTGATTTATTGCTTTGATTCACTCTCTTTGGCAGCAATTATATATACAGCAGTTCTTAAGCAGCCTTCGCTCTTGAACCTTTTCGGGTGAAAGTTCCACCCCAGTCAAAAGTTTGATAAGGGCTGTCTACCCCTCATAAATTAACTGACGGACTTGTTTTCAACCCTTTACAGGTGTTTACCATAGATATGATGGGGGGTTTAAATGAAAATTATATAGAGAATAGCATGGAAGAGGGGAGAAAACAGGGTAAAGAGAAGAGTAGTTGACAAGCTGGAAGTCGGTCAACTTCATTTGACATCCTTATCATGTCCAAATTTATGATGAGCAAATGACCAGAAACTTTCTAACCCAACTTTCCAAGAGCGAAGGCTGCTTAAGAACTGCTGTAACTGCCACTGAGTCAATTTAAGAGTAGACTTGGCATACAGTGCAACTCAATAAATTTTATTTATTTGTGATATTGAGAGCTGTTCGCATATCAGCGGTCCACACACAGTTTCAAAATTAACTTTCTACTTGGTCGTATGATTTCACTGGCTTAAGAATGTTTTGCTTGTGTCAGTTTTGCTTAATCAGTTGATTTTAGTGCTTAGCATATCTTGTAGCACAGGTGACAATAAACAAACTAATTAAATGACTTAAGGTACTGCATCAAATAAGAAGATTAAGAGACCAAGGGAAAACTGTCAATGATGTGCAAAGCCAGTTTGCAAATTGAAAATTATTTTTTCCCAGTGGATCGCCAATCTGCAAAGAGCTCTAATATAAGGTTACTTTTATTGTTCAAAGCCATCAATCGTTAATGAAGTTTTGGGCCTAAGGCCCACGGCTGATTTGAACGTGGAGTCCCTACGACCTTCGTGTCACATTGTCATTTTACCCAAGAGGCCTCGTTCTCATCTCAAAAGATCAGATTAGTTGGCCACTTTGGCAAGTTGTTTTTAAAAAGTAATTTCTGTGGAATGAAAGTGATGTGGAAGGGCAAGTAGGCTATCTTCCAGAGGTCAATGGGATTTAGGTATATGGTCAGCCACATCCAGGCAATGTCCAGATATTATATAGCTGAAATGATCTATGGTAAGGTTGCCACATGTAGTTTAGCTAATCATGTGGATGTGCTTTATATTAGCTATGACACCTGGTGCCCTGAGGAGTATTAAACATTTCGTCTGATCTGTATGGTAGGCTGGAAGTTTCGCAACCAGTTGGTCCTTGCGAAAATGCTGAAAATGCCCCGGCTCTAGAATTTTTTCCATTGTTGCACTTCCATTTTCCCCAAACAAGACATTAACCCATGATTTTTGCAAATAGGCTTATGAAGAAAATGATTCTCTATACTTAAACTCATAACAAATTTTGTTGGCAGTTGATTGAATCCAAAAACCAAAACACAAAAAAATCTAAAGGATTGCTCTCAACATCAGGTTGTGGGGCAACTACATGATGTTTCTTTGGGCATTCTTATACATTGTATTATGTATAGTTATTTTAGGAGTTTGGGCTGCTTTCTGAGCTCTGTTTGCAGCTTGCTATTTGACATGAAACAGTTGTATCTCATTAGGTCCTTAAATAGTGCTTGAAAAAGGGTCATTGAGTGAAGGTTATTTAGCTAAAATTTCAAAATCTCATAAATCACACTAAGTGTGTTGCAGTAGCACTTTAGAATGGGGTGCACTGGTAGTGTACGATGAAATCCCCATTTTATTTACTGCAATTTCTCTGAAGAAACACCCCTCCCTATATTAGGGGGGAAATAGGGCCACTGTGAAACACGTTTCTTTTCAAAGCCAGCCAAATGTAAGATTTCCCCCACCTCCTGGTAAGGTGGGGAAATCTGGCCCCAAAGAGATTACATCATTAGCATTTTATAAGCTGAAGTAAATAAATCAAAAGAAAATTACACTGTTACATTTTTTTCCTCATTAAAGAACTCCAATCCATCCTCATTAGTAATACAACGTATGAGCCTAAGTTACATAACATCAACAGAAAGGTCATTAAGTCTAGACATGCTCAGTGAATGTTCAACCCTTAGCCAGCTGAGCCAGCACGTGGCTTTGGCCTATTGCTGTGTTCTATACATAAAGGCAAACTGAATAGTACAACACTGCTGGAATATAAATTCTAGGAATACCAATCATTTAGAGCAGCAATTAGACGGTTAGGACATTCTCTCAGCCTCCAAGGTGGGGCTCTGACATTGCACCAGCATGGAGGGACCAGATGAGGGATACAGGTAAAGTGACCCAGTTACATATCATTCACCTAGTTCTCAATATCAGGTTATTCTCTGTTGTTTGCACCAGTACTCCAGTAGAGCTGCTTTGCAACATAATTGCCAACATGCAAAGACTGCACTTGGCTACCACAAGTGAAATAGCCTCATTGTAGGGCTAACTCACTGAAAAATAACAAATCTGCTCAGCTAAATGAAGTTTGAAAATGTACTAAACTTGAGTAAACTCAAAACATCTCCTCTTGCATCTCAGACGTGTTTACATGCAGGCCTAGCTACCACTACTTTGTAATTGTTGTTACATTATCACCAGTCAGATAATCTCACAGATGATTTACAGTGCTACCTGTAAATAAGTGAAACGCAAGACATTGTCCCATTGCATCAATGCTACACATCCTCAAGACCTCAACCAAACTGCTTGTGGAAGCATGAATTTTCATCTGATGAGAGGAAAACACATTGGGTCATAAAGGCCGATATGTGAGGCATTTGGGATAACAATGGAAGCCGGTTTTCTTTGTTGTGGTTGGAGTTAGGTATGGGTCAAAGTCATTAATAAGTAAGTGAAACACAGGCCCAATGTTATTTCATAGGTAATGGTGGTTCACTTACTTATCAAAGACTTTGACCCATACCTAACTCCGACTACAGCAGAGAAAATTAACTGCCATTGTTATCCTACCCTCCTCACATATTGGCCTTCAGGACCCAACATGTTTTCCTCTCATTGGCTGAGAATTCATGCTCCCACAAGCAGTTTGGTTGAAGATGTTTAGCATTGATGCAATGGCACAATGTCATGCCATAGAAGTACAGTTCTATGGTCATGCATTTCACTTACAGGCTGAGGCGGCACTGTAAGTATGCTGCTGTTTAGTAAAGCGAAGGCAGTTCAAGGCACACAGGAACGCATACGACTGGATTCCTATAAGATCAGCTGGTAGCTTTCGCAACCGCGCCCGGGATCTATAGGATCTGATCTCAGGTCCAGTACACCATGGTGTGAAACCGACCGCTAAATCTCAAACCTAAAAGGAATTTGGGGTTTAACCAATGTTCATTGACTCTTTTGCAGCAAACGGGTCATGTCAATGCACAATTTACCAACTATTCAGTGTTTTTGTTATGCCAATTGCAACTTGCTATTACAGTTAGTGAAAATATTTAATTTGAGGGCCTATTTGCCAATCTAAATGTACATCCACGTGTCCGACTCAAGGAACTTTACCCTACAATTGCTGAAAACATGTCTAATTCATAAAGTTTCATAAACAGTTAGTCCGAGCAAAGTTTCGTGTAATCGTGTTTTTTATTTTTCTGTAAAAATGCTAGGTTTGTCTCATAAAAATAAACAAAGCTGCTTCTTGAACTCTAATATTGATTCATGATAAGGGTATTCAAATAAGACTTATTCTACTCAACTGTGCCACATCAATTTTAGTGTCAAGTGACTATAGCATATATATCACTTTCATTCTATTACTATTTCTTTATTTGATTAATTTTGCCTGCGCTATAAAAACATTTACATTATATTTCACTTTCATCACACACATATATATAGACCTAACCCTTTGCCCTGATGTCAGCAAACAGATAGATAATGAGGCTATTAACTTCGTTTTTACTTTGAAGTTGTTTTAACAATGGTTAATGTGTTTCTATTTCAATGATTTGGTCAACAACTTCCTGACTGAGATGCATTACTGTACATAGGCCTATATATTTCACATAAAAGATAAAATATGTGACAATTTCATTTGCATCCAGCAGCACCACTGTACCTTAGGCCTAGTGGAAATGTGAATAACATATATTGACTCATCACAATAACATTATTCATTCCTCTAATCATCAGTAAGTTTCATAGTGGTGAAGTCACTCAAAATGGAGGACACAGAAAGTATGAAAAATCTTTCTAGATCTATATGCCTTGAGCACATCTTTTATTGCGATGTGTTTTTCGGATGCTCAAAATTTATTAACATGACAATAAGCCTTATCTCTTGAAATATCTTTATATTATATATTATGTAATTTAATACAGTGCCGCCTGTAAGTAAGTGAAACGCATGATATTGTGCCATTGCATCAATGCTAAACATCCTCAACCAAACTGCTTGTGGAGGCATGAATTCTCACCTGATGAGAAGAAAACATATTGGGTCATAAAGGACGATATGTGAGGCATGTGGGATAACAACGGCAGCCAATTTTCTCTGCTGTAGTCGGAGTTAGGTATGGATCGAAGTCTTTGATAAGTAAGTGAACCACCCTTCCCTATTAAATAACATTGGCCTGTGTTTCACTTACTTATCAAAGAGTTTGACCCATACCTAACTCCAACTGCGCCAAAGAAAATTGGCTGCTATTGTTATCCCACATGCCTCACATATCGACCTTTATGATCAAATATGATTTCCGCTCATAAGATGAGAATTCATGCTTCCACTAGCAGTTTTGCAAAGGATGTTTTTAATATAGCATTGATGCAATGGTAGCATTTTATGCGTTTCACTTACTTACAGGCGGCACTATGTATTTCTATTTCATTCTGGTTAATATGAAATATTTAATGTTTTCCTCGCAGCCCTGATCCCCTGGACAGCCCTCCTGCCAAACTGGACATTGATGATCTTCTCTTCGACCTCCTCTCAGACAACGATGACAAGCTACCCGTCGCCAAGTTCTGGCAGGTCTGTTAAGTTTAATGTCTTGTGGATGTCCTAATGGGTTTTCAGTTAAAGAAATATAATAACAAGAACGAACAAGTACAAAGACTGAAGGCATGAATGATAGTCTACTCCCTGAGTCCCTGTGCAGTTTTACAACAGTTCTTCACCTTATTTGTAGTGAATATTATGAGTTCATTTTCAAGAAATTCAAATAAAAGGGCACATGTATCTAAATTCTGCAGTACACTTTTGATTCATCTGTGTACTGCATGGGTGAAATAACGTTGACGAGTAAAGATATTATTTGCTTTAATCTCCTAATTGTACAAAAAAAAAATATCCACAGCAGATGATTCAGAGAAAGAACTAACAACAAAAAGTAACTTCTCTGTAATCAATACTAATTAAACTATTGTTGCTAGGCACAATTGATAATTGAAGCAATTGTTAACTCAAGAGTTCCTTTCATTGTCAACTTATTCTAAAAGTTTTTCACAATAAATGACACTGATGACACTCACTCTAAAAAAATTCAGACAAAATTGGTTTTTTAGATTCAAAATGGTTTTTTGAAAAACCAAATTTCAATGCAAAACCAAAATGGATTTTTAAAAAAATCCATTTTGTTTTTTTGCATTGAAATTTGGTTTTTCAAAAAACCATTTTGAATCTAAAAAACCAATTTTGTCCCGACATTTTTTAGAGTGCTCAGTATACACCGCATTATGTTTTCCAATATATTATGAATTATACAATACATGTATTCAACATTTTTCGACACATTTCTAAAAATTAGGCATATAAACAATATCCTTTGACATATATTCCAGTGCATTAAGGAGACAGGCATCCGTCCTGAAGACAAGCGACTGCGACAGACCAAACAGAAATTCACTTCCAAACAGAAAGAGCTGGGAACAGAGCATGAGGCGTCATTCCGGGTCGACAAGGACACCTTTAAGGAGTCAGTGCAATACTTTTTCATTACAGCCTTCCACTTTGATAAAGAAAAAATGAGGACCTGTTCAATGTGGAAAATGCACTTCGTGACTCATGATATGCTGCGGCATTATCATATTATTTAACCAATTTTCTGAAGGAAGCGTCATCTTCTATACTTTCAACATGGGAAACATAGAGGCAGTTTGATTAGTCATGATCAAGAGAAGGCCATTTGTCTTGTCATAGCTGATTTTGGATTGAAAATCAGATGCATAAACCTTTCGTTTGGCTGTCACCAATAAGAGGGATAAGTCTCATTAAATCAAATTAACATTGAAAGTATTGGGTATGATCATGACAAATCATCTGTAAGATGACACACGAAGTGCCATTTTCACAGTGCAACAGTACACTCTTTTTCGGTATCAAAGTGAAAGGCTGTAATGTTTAAAACAATTTGCTTGTTAATATTGCAACAGTGAGATTTAATGGGTCCCTCATGTTGATATATTGTTAGGTTAATAACCAACTATAGGCCCTATAATTAGTTGTGGCTCTTCAAAGCAGATATTCAGAAGGTACACATAGATTAAAAGTTCATTTCTCAAAGACTAAAAGGAGGGCTTACCAAATAATACTAAGAATATACTGTTGAAGCACTGAACATGTCACAGGTATGTTTGAAAAAATTATCAAAAATGTCCTTTTAACTTCACAGCAATGTCATTGTTTGTGTAATTTATAATCAGCAAACAAGGTATAGGTAGAGCGTATTAGCTATCTCTCTAAACAGCTGAAAGTGATCACTTCTTCTCTGACTGTTATATCTTTATTGCTCATTCAATTGCAGTTGTATCGCTGACAACAAGGTCTTCATCACCAAAGTGTTCAAGAATGAACTGGTCATTCCGGAATTCAAACGCTTTTGCCAAAACATCTCCACAATTTTCAACATTTGCAAAAGTAATGATGGGGGAAATGTAAGTCATTCTGTTCTGCCATAAAAATGAACAGTCTGAAAAAATTACTAATATCATATTATTATTACTTGCATAAGCAAACAACTTCATGAATGATACAAGGTGGACTTCATTGCAATACTTTTTGAAATTTGCTTAATTGTTGCAGGCTTGTAGCACGGGAACGTGTACACTCACTTTCGGTTTGCTTCTAGACCTTATATGTTTTTGAATATTCATTCCTAATTGTTGCAACTTGCATAAGGTGATAGCTTGTTTTTCAACGGACAATCTGATATATATTTTGTAAAGGGTCCCATTGTTCTGCGGATCCCGCAAGGCAATTTTAGAGTAAAAAACAAGAATTTTTAACATTTCATAGGGACACGCCGCTGACAGGGGGTCACAGAAGTGAGAGAAAAATAATTCTCAGCAGTACCAGCTACTTGAAAACACTCACAATATAACAGAAATACATGTTAGTCCACGGGGAAAAGCAATAACGAAGCAGCTGCATATATTTGATGCCAAAATATCTCACTGTTTATTCTTTCACTTATTACATCAAGGAAATTTTTTTTAAATCACCTGTGATATATATGCTACCAGATCGAAATAGGTTGCATGCTGGAAAGTTTTCTTGTTATATTAAGATAGCCATGTAGTGTACAGCAAAATTATATCACAAGTACACCTATCCACTCAGGAGATCAGTCCGTCATCATAGCCTTTTTGGCTGCCACCAAATGTGAAAGTGTACGGTAATTTCATTTATGACTGCGAACAACACCCATAAAGCTGCTTCATGAAAGTATTTTCAATACAACTTAATCATATATTTTATGATTAAGATGTTTGTGCAACATGGTCAACCGACAGCATCAGGACTTCCAACGGTGGACCATAATGTGGTGTTACAGTGTACGGTACATTCTCGTATGTCACAAAACTCGCAACAGCAGAGACATACCAATGATTCAAGGCAGCTGTTTATGGTATGTTAGTAGTTGTACTACCTGGTCATATTTTGAGCCTATGTTCTTAACTGGTTCTTTGAATGTATTTGATAAAACATCCAATAATGATACACAAAAAAATATGTCACGTTTTTTGTACGTTCCGCTCTCTTTCTTTTTCTAATTGACAGAAACAGTTTTGAATTATGTCAAGAGGTAGTGTAGCCTATACTGTTGTCTGGAATATACAATAGGGTATTACCTTGAAAAGTTCAAGCATTAGCTAAAGTTTTCAAACAGCTCTTTCAATGTTTCTGTCAAAATACATAACGTGTTTCGTATGTCCCATTTTCGGGCATCACATATTTGGCCAAATATGGAAACCTACTTTGGAGAGTTACTAATTTTGGGGATGTAGACATAGCAAGAAGGCCAAGCACTGGTAATAAAAGAATTTTTGTATTGCAGGCCTGAAGTAAAGCCCATGTCATGAGTGGGTCGAGTTGCAGAAAATGCCCCATGTTATTGTGCTTCACAATGGGAGTAGATACGTATCTCATCACATAGGAGGTATTAAGCTCTGAAATTTCTCCGGTTTGTGCCTGGGATGGTCCCCTATGAAATGGTGTTTAACGTTGAATATTACAGGACACTTTATATTCCACCTTGTGGTGGCCAGAATCTGTACGCGTTCCCATGCTACAAGCCTGCAGTCTTTTTGGTCAACAACCTCTAACATAAATATATGCCTTACTCAACCTTATAGCGATAAAACATTTTATCTTAGAGAGGTCTCCATGCCACATTTAACTTAGTAATGATCTATAATGTTATGTAATTTTATCTCTTTATGGGCTAAATAAAGTATGTCTGTCTGAGTCAAACCTCTACCTTTCGCATCACTATTTGGCTAATAAGAACAGTGAGAGTACAATGTATTACTCCAATAGGCCGTGATAGTGGAACTCTCCTTTTTCCAGCTCTCCTGTGTTGACGAGCAGAATAAAACTATTTCCGGGAAGAAGCTGCCATTTTGTACCATTGCTGAGTCAGTGCAGCTGGCATTCCAGGCCCTAGGGCACTTTTAATCCATTGAAAACATTACGGATTTGCATTGCCGAGTCTTAAATGGAATGTTTAGCATGGAATGCCACCATATTCCAGTACTGTCAGGCTGATTAGACTTTGTTACGGACCTTAGAAACCCCGGCTCCATTGTAAATTCCCAGGCTGATGTTTCCGGAAATAGTTTTATTCTGCTCGTCAACACAGGAGAGCTGGAAAAAGGAGAGTTCCACTAACGCCCGCTATCATCTGCAAGTTACTACAACCCAGTGTCATCATATTATGATATAATCCAACACTGTTATGCTACATAATTGCAGCCTGCAGACTACATTCCTCAACTGGCCCGTGTCCCCCGCCATTTCTGGGGAGTATCTGTATGCACCATCGATGGTCAGCGCTTCAGCATCGGAGACACCAACCTTCCATTTTGTCTGCAGTCCTGTTCTAAGCCCCTGAACTACGCTCTCGCTGTGAGCGATCTTGGACCAGAAGAATGCCACAAATACGTCGGGCAGGAGCCGTCGGGAAGGAGTTTCAATGAACTCACTTTGGATCACAACAGTACGCATAGTTACCAAAAAGTTAAAAGTTTTCAATTCAGATTCAAGAGATAAAAGTATAATTATTATTAGAAAATAAATGTTAAACACTTTATTTCATAGATATTCAATTTTAAATCTAGTGCCAATTTACACAATTGCAATTGTGGACCAAACGAATTAATGATTTATAGTTAACAAGTAACAAATATTCAATTCTGCATATTCTCTGTTATAAATGTGTCCAAGCAAAATTTATAATGGCTGTCATGGCAGATATTGAAAATCCTAAATCGTGGACCTAAGCTGTTGGAATCATATCCCTTGGCATACTGATCCCAGTAACTTTTTATCAACACCTGCATCATCTGCACAATGATATTCTGTAAACCTTTTTCTTGTTTTGTCTCTCTAAACAGATAAACCTCACAACCCAATGATCAATGCAGGAGCCATCATGACCACTCACCTTGTGAAACCAAAGTGGCAGATTGCTGACCGCTTTGATTATGTAAGTGTCACACTATAGCTTGTTCTAACTGCACTGCACCGCACACCTATCACATTATTCTTCAGACAATCAAACACGCTGCACTAGATGGTACACCTCAATCTGCTGTACCTGGTTGTTGTTATCCAAATGTATCAATCAAATATGGTTAAAGGGAGAGGGACTCCATGACCTATGACATATTCATGACCTTAGACATTTTACTTTTACTTCCAGCCATGAATAAAGTAGGTAAAAAGAGCCCATATAAAGGGGGTAGTAGTTCAGTCCCGGGGGAGGTACTCAGCAGGATTTTGATGCGGATGTGCGGTACGCGTTTGAAAATTCGTACCCTATTGTCAGGTTTTCGGAGCCCGAATTTCATACCCTATGGTCAGGTTATTATATATCTATAGGCCCTATAGCCTATTATATTGAAATAAAAGAGAAAACGTCATCAGAAAAGGTGTGAAAACTAAATTGCAATTAAGAATGACACCTAACACTTGAAAGTTCAATGCTAATTAGGCATTGCCTGATTGCAATTTCAAAGCCCAAACCTTTGTGTGATGTCCAATTGAGAAGTGTACCCTATGGTCAGGCTACCCAAGCTTCAAAAAATGACCCTATGGTCAGGAAATCCTCTTAAAAACCCTATCTTTTGAGCGGCACATATGTAGTATGACCTCAATGTGAGTGCCCCCCCCGGGAGTTCATTATGTAGCTCTTCCAATTGCAGAGTTCCAGGATTGATGCAAAATGGCAGCCTCTGCTCAGCCACACTTAGGAGTCAGTTCTGTTGAGGAGTGCTCATTGGCTAATCATATTGGCCATGCACTATTGAATACACAGAATGGGTACATTCGTTTCGCTGCTCCAAAGTGCTCTTGGAGTGGAGTAGTTCACTCCAGATCATTCGTTTTGCATTTCCGGGAGTAGTTCAGAGTAGATTGGAGTAGATCGGAAGTACTCCAAGAAATGGGGATACCCCATGACGTAGTGGTGTTTACATAAATAAATGACACTTCAGAAGCTTTGATTTATGGCTGATTGCTTTGTTTTGATGTGGATTGCTGTAATTCAATTCACACAATTAAGCCAATCGATCGACAATGCCAATTCACGGCGTGAATTGCTAGTAGGAAGGGAATCCCCATAGCAAGGGAACCCCAAATAATGACGTTACTAAGTACTCCTTTTCATTCGATTTGGACCCAGTTTGGAGTAGTTTACTCCTGGAGTAGAACCGTCACTTCCTGGAGTAGATACGTAACTTCCGGAGTAGTTAGAGTAGAGGGAATCGAATGTACCCAATGTCGCAATTAACCCACTTTCTCACTATACATGCGAGGTGTTATTTCCAGGTGTTCAAGCAGTACAGTCGTCTTGCTGGGGAGGAATTTATCGGATTCAGCAATGCAACGTGAGTGTTCTTTTTGAAATTATATAGTTATATCAGACACTGAGATAGGTCTTTATAAAGATAACTCCAACAGAATGTATACACATTGCAACAGGTGTTTGATAATGTATTTCTCGTGCAGTTAAAGTACCTGTGTTGGTAAAAAAAAATTTCTTAAGTATCTGAAAGTGGTGTACATAAATGTCAAGACTGTTATAAAAGCTTACACACATATTTTTGGGGGAAAATTTGAATATGTTTATTGTATTAAATATCCATTAAAGGTTCTTCCATGTGAGTAAGAACTATAAGTCCCTTTCATATAAGTCATAAACTAGGTCTTGTATAACCTCATGTGCAAGTATGCTTTAATACATGTAGGATACAGACAACCGTGGAATCTCTAATCAAAAACACTGTTACTTAGAAATGAATCCAGTAAAAAAGAGTAATGAAACAGAATGACTGACATATTCCAATTAAATGATAACATTAAGCATAACAATTAATATAATAATTGGGCATAACAGTTAAGATAGTAATTGATTGTAAATGGCGAATTCTGAGAGTAAGTGGTCTTCCACAGGGAGGAGGATTATAAGGACAAGCAAAAACTGTATGAAGCGATCTGCAACAATCCGTGGTTAGTATATGGCTTAACGGAGCACGGGTGGATTCACCTGTATATGTATAGGCCTCTCATACCTAATGGATAAGAGTTAGAAACAACTCCATTAAAAAAGGTAAACAAAAGAACTTCTGAGGACTGAACATGATTTTTTAACCTTGTTTTGCACACTACCTGCAGTGTTTCATGATCCTTGCAGTCATCCCTCACCATCTAGCATGCTGGTTGGAACTGAAACATCAGTAGTTCCATAAAATCCATGAACTTTTACAGGTAGTTGCATTATCTATAGCAATGGGCCTCACTCAGGGTCACTGGGTTACAACTGGGTCAAGGCCTTGGACTTTAAAATTACAAGGGAGGGCAACACCTGTCAATTGCCTGACTAGAAAATCACAGGACTCATGTGTTTGAGAGTACCAATGAACTGGAGAGTACTGGGCAGTGCTGCCCTCTTCGGTAATCTTAAAACTTGATGGTCAAATGACCAGTCTAAGGCCTTGATCCAGTTGTAACCCAGTTACCCTGAGTGAGGCCCATTGCTATAGATAATGCAACTATCTCTAAAAAATTCATGGATTTTATGGAACTACTGATGTGTCAGCTCCAACCAGTGTGCTAGATGGTGAGGGATGACTGCAAGGATCACGAAACACTGCAGATTGTGGAAAAATTAGTTAAATCACTGTTAAATATAGTGGTCAATCCCCCAAGGCCTTTTGTTTACATTCCTGGTTTCACACTCTTGATAATTATGTACCATTACAGGCCAATGTCTATCAGTGACTTCACTCGTGTGACGGAGGCCTTTTCACTTGGCAAGGGATCTTATCTTGCGTGCACAAAATCCTAAATTTTGCTACTGACTTCTCATCCCACTGTTTTGGCAATAGACACATTTCACTGAGTGGCCTGAACATTAGCCCCAAAATCAGATTCTAAGAAATGAATTAATTTGTCTTGGACCCAGCAACATTGTACTATAAATAGAAACTTTACCCCCTGGTCACATGACCTGTCAAATGACCTCTAACTGACCAATCAAACTGCCCCCTGGCTAACCCCAGTTTGATTCCTCTTCACATAAGATTCACACTATCATTCAGGTTCGTCACTAAATTATACTTTTATACATATTTAAACTACTTAAATTTTACCACCACATCCCCATCCCGAATAAATTTTCAGTAATTCAATCATACTTAATTTGCTTTCCACATATATAGACGATATATGCTCTTTAATTCCAAAATCACAACTTTCAAAATTGAATCAAGAAGAATGACCAAGTTATGAAGCCTTAAAGTCAAAATGCACTTAAAACTGGACCAATCAGAGCCAAGGTTGGGAATCTATCTTTAATGGGATTAAAATATTCAGACACTGAGCATCATTCCCCCCCCCCCGAATGTTCACTGGCAGAATTAATCATGAAAAAAAAATTGGTCTCTTTAGCGACGTCATGCATTGTAAAAATATTGTTTATTGATACCACCTAGAATTGCATGTCGCTGCTGGAAAAATATGTTGCTGTCATGTCTTTCCAAAACAATGATAGAAGAGAACAGTTTAATGTCAGACAAATGGACTGTTAACAGATGTCTCGGCAACTTGGATTGGTACCATCCACATTCAGCCAACCGCCTCATACTGTTGGGCATCAAAGTCTTCTTTCTATTATATCTAGCAATAAGTGTCCGTGTAAATAGTTTTTAGAGCAGGAGTTGTAGCCTTTTAGGCGCATGTATGGGATTATCACTACCTTGGGTCAATCGAAGATATTAGAGATGTTGGAGCTGCTGCCCTCTTGTGTATTGTATACGAAACAGCTTAAAATTAATTATCATTAATTAGGACATTTAGAAGAAAGCAATATGATGTAAATGCATCAGTGCTTCCCTATGAGCATGAGGAAGTGGGATAAATCCCGGACACTGTTATTTTAAGATTAGTAAGAAGATTATGAGGGGAACAAACCAATCAATGCTTCCCAGCCTTTGAGAGTATTGTGGAGACAATGGCCTCATATATCCTGCTTTCCTGCAGCTAAAATGTAGTTTGGCCGTCGGACAATCTTCTTGTTCCAAAAAAAACAGCCCTGTGTATCTGTCTTCCCTGAACTGTTTTCCTATCTGTATGATATAGTCAAAATATGTAAACTGGATAGTGACATAGATAGATAGATAGATATGGTAAGTGCAAGTTAGGTGGGCAAAACTCCATGACTACTTTAAATAACCTTTCCCATATTTCATTCAATATAGCCTTGATAAAGCAGCTTCATTACATCAGTCATAGACGGTAGACCCATGTAAATACGCTTGCTAATGGGTGAAGTCAGCAGCATTTTAATAAGGATGAGCACCTCTATCACTCTACTTATAAAGCACCTTCAAACTGCTTATAATCAAGCAATATGTTATCTCGAGACATGTCGGACACAATGTGCTGCCAAAAAATTAATGTGAATTTTAATTATTTTCGTTGTTTCAGTTACCTCTCCGAAAGGGAAACAGCTGACAGGAATTTTGCCCTTGGGTATTACATGAAGGAAAACGATGTGAGGGTTTCCTACTTATAGCTTATGCTTTAACCATCTGACTATTAACCTAGCATTTGACATCTCTTGTCAGCTCTAAAGAGAAAAAATCCTGATGAGGAGAGAGAAAAAAAATTATAATTTTAAGTGTCAAAACACTGTCAAAGTATGTATAAGAACATGACCTGTAGTTTTTTGTATCGATGTCTTAACCTATAAGAAAACTTACATGTAAGTATTCGATTCATCAAGGTGAGGGAAATGAACAGGCGATATTTTTTCCGTGTAAAACGTCATCAAAGATTGTGTACATCATTTTCAGTACAAAACTTACCCTAAAAACCTTAATAAACACCCGATATAATATCCAAACTGGTGGTTTTTCATAACAGAAGCTTTTTTTTTTTTTTTACACATCCTTGGTTTTATAATATTTTTATTAAACAAGGGGAGGGGCTTTGAATTTTTCTAAGGGTAATTATTTCATAGAAATGCCTATTTTAAGATATTAAAATCTTTTATTACATGCCACATACCCTCAGGTTGATGGTAAGATCGATACAGTACCCTTGTTTAAGGGTACTTTTCTTGTTTCTAATCGCTTCTTTCTTTATCTTCACAGTGTTTCATGGAAGGTACCAACTTAACCCAGACACTCGAGTTCTATTTCCAAGTAAGTGACACTTATTCACCAAATATCTTTTGGGGCCGCAGGGGCGTAATTTTCGTGGAAAATGTGGGGGGGGGGACACGCGATGACGCGGTCAAAAATGGCTCTCGGATCGGCTAAAAACCAAGTCAGTCAGTTTTTTACATGCATGAATTCCTAACTTCTTTATTGCAAGACAACCTGCCCAAGCAGAAAGGTGGGGGACATGTCTTTTAGAAATGCTCCTCACCAAATTCAGCCCAAGGGCCATTACCATTTTTTTATTTTTCACACAAAAAAGTAAGGGGGACATTTCATATTGTGTCCCCCGGGGTCAAAAATGTCCCCCCCCATCCCCCACCAAATTACGCCCGTGTTAGGGGGACTGCCTTTGTTATTATTATTACAAGATTTAAATATTATATAAAGTTATCAGTTGTGATCTGACAATCCTACAATACACCAATTCCTTCCATTCATTGTGCAGTGAAATCAGAACTTTATCATTGATCTTTGTTGTGTTTATGAATCTTCATTGATAACATGATACTGTATGAATTATTTAATCCTCTCTTGCTTTATTGCATGTCTTGGCGTTCCATACTTAAACAAAATGTCTCAGAATGAGGCTCAATAGCTATCTCAGAATGAGGTTTAATAGATATGTACAACAATCTGGGTATCTGTAGCTCTTCCTATACTGTTCACTATACTGTTCATTATCATATATATAGGCGTATTTCGCAGGGGGTCAGGGGGGCTGCAGCCCCCCCCCCCTGGCATCAGGACAAATGGCTCATCAGGGCAAATCCTGACCCAATATCAGGGCAGATCCACTGCTCTGGACACATTCGCGCCATGTTAAAATTTCGGGGCAAAATAGTCACAGCTCCCCCGCGAGACAGCCGTCCCATACACCTATGTTCATTATACTGTTCATTATGATTCTGTTGCAGCTATGTTCTGTAGAAGTAGACGCAGAGTCAGCTTCAGTCATTGCTGCTACCTTGGCCAATGGTGGAATATGCCCCACCACTGGCGAACGGGTCTTGCAAGGGGATGCAGTGAGAAACACCCTTTCTCTGATGCACTCCTGTGGCATGTACGACTATTCTGGACAATTTGCTTTCAAGGTTTGATATCATATATTTTCTTATTAGATACATTAGTCCACTTTTATATTCGTACAGGTGGCGCAGGGACAGGTAAAAGTGTCGCAGGAAGATTTCAGTTAGTCTGCAGTAAAATATTTTCTCTTCGACTTTGTTCTGATATTAGCTTTCCAAAGTGGCAATATGACAATTTTTATAATGAAAGCATATCTTGCACCAATAACTTCATCTTCCAGTTTTAAACTACCTTACTATCTTCTTCTCTGAACAGTGGCCACCTTTCAGCTGCCTTTGCTGTATTTTATCCAACTGTTTCCTTGGGGGTTTCGACTTCCGCTCTCCATACTAACTATTGTATTTCTTGTCTTGTAGCTTATAGGTGCAAAACTGTCATTTCCCTTTTTTCGGTTATTTTTCTAGGTTGGCCTTCCAGCAAAGTCAGGTGTTGCTGGTGCCATCTTATTAGTGGTTCCAAACGTCATGGGGATCTGCACCTGGGGACCTCCTTTGGACGAGATGGGAAACTCCTGCCGGGGTGTGCAGTTCTGTGAGGTAAAGCTTAAGCTTTGAAATGGTAATGCTGTTGATTAATAACATTGAAATATCACAAAAAAATGAAAATAAAATGATAATGGTTGTCTTCTTTTGTAAGTGTATAAAAAGATGTTCTATCTTATGACAAGCCCATCGGTCTTCGTACACATTTATAATAGTATGCAGTGCACATTGTGCACTACAGAGGTCTTCCTTTTTTACTTGCTTTTTAATTAACTTTAGCATGTAAAATCTAACAAAAGAAGATTTACATGCTATCCATAATTAACAAGCAGGATCTCACATCAGCCATGTTTCCGTTACTTTTATCATGCAACATAAGACGTAAAATCTAAATTAATGTTATATTTGGCTTCTCAGGAGTTAGTGGCAATGTTCAACTTCCACAACTATGACAACTTAAACCACACAGTGGCCCAGAAAGAAGACCCAAGGACAAGGACAGTCGACAACAAAGCAAACAGTGTTGTCAATCTTTTGTTCGGGGCAGCAAATGGTGATGTCACTGCCATACGAAGGTATGACCAATTTGTAGACCAACAACTAACTGTAGTTCCAAAGGGCTTACTGATTGTAAATGGGAGACGGAAAATATTCATGACAGATAAATGACACAGGGTAAGCTTGGCAGAAAGGCAAATTCATATATAATTATGACAACAATCCAAGCAAAATATAAGCCTTTGCATTTTAGAAACTGAGTGTAACCTTCTTGACACCAAAAACCAAAACAAGATGGCTACTGTGTTTGGTCAGGCCAAGAGCCGAAGATGTCATCAGAATGCCAACTACTTGTCACTGCATTTTCACGTAGGTTATGCTGTATATCGTGCAGTACTTGTTAGTGAATGAGAAGGGAAAAGACATTGCAAACCAAACACTGTTAAACAGTATAAATACAGATGTTAAAAGGATGACTAGACAGTCGGACCAGGATAATCCCTTCCGATTTATGTTGAAGACAGTTATTAGGGAACCATACCAGACAACATGACATACATTGGAATAGTTCAATATGGTATGAATATTTCTCCCTAGGTTCTACATGACAGGCATGGACATGGGAGCACCAGATTATGATGGGCGTACTGCCCTCCACTTGGCCTGTGCTGAAGGCCATCTTCATGTGGTCAAAGTTTTGCTGGAATGGTGCGGAGTTGATGTGGCTCCGAAGGACAGGTATGGTCACATGACACTCTTGATACCAGTGACAGTAATAATACTTACACTGTACAAATATTATCTGACAAACTGCCGAATGAAACAGTAACCAGCAGACTTATCTTCTGCACAACATAAATGCAACAGCAGTACGTATCACCGTGGTTGAAAAATTCTGATCCTAAGAGATTTCTCATTCATGAAGTTCTTGGTCACTGGTATGAAGAACGTTTTCCGCTATGTTTTCCATTTACATAAATTATCGTACTCCCACTAGGATTTTGTTCTACATTAATCTGCTTAACCTTCCTGTGTACACATGATAATTTACTCAACTGCTTCCAAATAACTGCATGTGGTTGAGAACCTCTCACTTCTGCAGGTTATGTAACATTGCTAGAAATAAGAGCTGTTTTCATAACTTGTAGAGGAATGGTTTGTGGCTGCCGTTCAATGCTTTTGCTGTCATTCAGCACCATCGCAATGTAACCATGACGACATAATCCACTCCTGTTGCTTGGTAACTCAGTCGGTAACTGCACGATTCTGACCCTCGCACGTCTGACCATTGTAAATTTCAGGTGGGAAGCTACTCCAGAGGAAGACGCTAAAAGTTATCCAGAAATTCTGGATTACTTGAAGGAGTACAGATCCATGAAAGCAGCTGGGAGACTGCCTCGGCGGGGTTCAGTCTTCCGATCGACAAGCAAACCAGTCTAGATCTAATCTTACCCGCAAGAACCTTGCTAACGGCTTACTTCCCGCTGTGACCCAAAGAGGGCGCAAACTACTACCAGCATGTGCTGCCCCCTGCTGCATTACCACACTATTTATTACGCCACATTACTCTTAGACAATTAGAGACTAAGCACTTACTCCAGGACAACTTACATTGATTTATGGTGACTAAGAGAGTGTATATTAATGTGCAGATGGGGCTCTTTGCCTTTGCAAGATGCCAAGAAGAATGGCAACAAGGAACTGGTGAACTACTTGGAGGATTTCATCAAAAAGAGTGCCGCCGGCAAGGCACCAACCCCAAAAGCCCAGCGCAAAATCTGAAGACAAGACATAAAACAACATATGAACTCTGTTTAAGTTGTTAGAGTTAGTCTAAGTTTAACCATAGTCAATTAAAAGAGTATGTAGACACTACTAGACAGCGATTAAAAATTGGTGAATTTAATCTGTAAAACTTTTGCATGGGTGACAATAAGTTTGCTTTTGGTTTAAAGTTTGCACTCCTTGCGTTTTTTGCAACAGGTGATCAGTTAACTTGGGCGCCATCTTATTTTTATTTTGTCAGCACTCACAGCATGCCACTTTGAAGTCTGTTTGTTCTTGATTTGATGCTTTTTAATATGCACACATGTCACTACAAAATCACAAATACCATCTCAAAGCTCATCACATTTCCTCAAACACGTCAAACAATCACTGATAATTATAACTCTCCTAGTTAATTTGTATACCTTGCACATGCATCTTATGACATTTATATTTTGAATTTCTTAGTGTGTGCATTTGCTTTGGGGTTTCACTGGTATTGCTGAGGGGCTGACGGGACATCGTTAAGTGGATGATGGCGTTCGAAGAAAAGTGTCGTATCGGGAAACGCCCAGTACGCCGAGGAAGTCGGATTCTCTCAGACTGATGTGGGAACTTGGAAGTACCTGAATATGTGGTTGAGGGTACATCTGTGCTATTTTCTGGTATCATGAACAGAAGTTCAGTCGTGTTATCATGTTTATGTACGCCTAATCCTTTTTTTGTTTATTTCCATCTTGCATGTAGATCTATCTTATCATTTCTGGTATTTACTATTATCGTGAGAAAACACACCAACTTATTTTCAATAATGTCTTTCCCCTTGACACCACCATCTTAAATAAAAACATCTCTGGAAAATTTCTGTTTTTGCCTTAGTATAAGTAATAGGCCTATGTCTTTTTTTTTTTTTCTAAACGTCAATTTTTAGCCTGGCTTGCCAGGCTAATTCAGGAGTAATGGTCTGAAAGTATAGTCTGTCAACTCTACTGTTCAATAACTATAGGGTCAATATATCTGTTTTTGTGTTTTATTGGTTTGTTAGGGTAGCTAGATGTATGGAAATTACTTTTTTTTTTCAATTTCAAAAATTTTTTTTTTTCCCAAATTTTTTTTTTCCAAGATTTGAAAAAAAAAAAAAAAATTTCAATTTTTTTAATTTTTTTTTTTTCAAAAAGAGGAATTCGGGCAGCTTCTGTTTTTCAAATTTAAATTTAAACATTTTTTGTTCCAAGATTTACAATTTTTTTTCCCAAATAAAAAAAAAAAAATTGTTTTCCTTGATTAAAAAAAAAACAATTTTTTTTGTTCCAAATTTTTTTCAATTTCGCCAATTTTTTCAAAGGAAATTGGGCGACTTCAAGATTTGAAAAAATTGTACACATTCTTTTCATGGTTATTTGGATATTATTTTGTACATGGAACAACTACAGTAACAACACTTCACTTGCCGTAATTCAGAACCACCTTTCTCTGCCATTTCCAAACCATAAAGTGGACTTACCGGTAACTATTTCACCAGTATTGCTACATATTTTGCCGTCATCACTGCCACTTGAGCCAGGATTTGAATCCGCAGATTCTTGTTCTTTATTCTCAGTCACTGTCATATTCATCTTCAAGCACACTTTCTTGGGGTTACTTCCCATATGCACAAAAACGCAAACAAAACACTGCTCTCTGACCTGTCTTTAACATTTTCTTAAAACCACAAAAGTTTTCTTTCTCATACACATTGATGTCTTCAGCCATCTTGCAAGTTGTATGGTTGCCTCATGGGGACTGAGCCACAAAATTGCTGAATGAATAAGGATTCCACAACAATGGCGTTAAAATGATATTCAAGTTCATTAACACAGTATATTAGAGAGGTTTTGTTGTACGTTTTTAGATTGTATAAGTGCTATCTAACTACATTGTTGTCCTGACAACCTACATGTTCATGGGACCTGAAAACGTTTAGCAAAACCTCTCTATTATACCTCAATACAGTGGTTATGCTGTAGGCGTGTCCCATAGCCTTCACCCGTACATAAACCAACTGGAAGTGGACCATTTTAAGATGTATACCACAAAATCTCAAATTGATTAAAAATGAATTTGCATTTATGATTGAATTGTGATCAGAGTGACGGTCTACGTATTATCGGGCACTGTTGCTTTGGATGGTAGGTTTCGATGTTGTACTGTTCATATTATGTACCACTTGTATGTGTACAATAATTATTATAATATATCAGTACATCCGCTGATTATATCTTTTTATTGCTAATGGAATGCAATATTCTTGCCAATGTTTTAATGAATATACAAGTTACTTATATAGATAGTGTAAAAATAAATAGTTGTGTAGTGTAAAAACAAATAGTTGTGTAGTGTATAACATGCATGTACTAGTAATGTAAACAGTAGATTATTTAGTTCAATTATTTCCACAAAAATGTATGTGTAACTACTTGTTACAATTCATGTATCTCAATTGTTTACTTTATATATTTTTTGTTTAACTTCATCCTATTGTGTATACTGTATATGCTGTATAATAAAAATATACAAAAAATATAACTATTCACCAGTCGGATGTGATTATTTATTGTATAATATGATTGAACCTAGCTGCTCAAGAAATGATTATACGGGAGTCCTGAAAATTAGACCCTGCCCCAAATGTTGGGTATACCACATGCATATCTTTCCTTATCATAAATGATGGGATGAGGGCTCTTTCAACCCCTTCAAAATCACCCTTGTTGACCCCATTTCCAAGGGGTTGAGACTTTAAAAAAATGTTTGACATACTCATTGCATTGCAGAGAATGAAAGAAATTCAGTATTGGGATGGCCTTTTTACATCTACTTATAATGGCCTGTTTATCTCAAGTTATAAGTGGAATTTGACCCCGTTAAGTAAAAATTATACTTTTGTATCTTTTTGAGTTTCTCTGCGACGACATTGTCTAGACCAGACAGCCGTACCAAAATTTAAGAAGAGCACTGTATTGGCATACATCATATGGTAAAGAAGAGAAATCCACTGTATAATAATGCTTGTAGCTGTCTCTTTGCGACGGTGGTTGGGAGGTTGAGCCTCACGGTCACTGGAAACTGAGAACGGCATGCCACCGCAACCCGGCAAAAAGCTAGTTGTTGGATGCTGTTCCAAATTTATTGCACATTCACATAGTTACTATTCAATATTGAGATAAACCCTAGTCTGATAAGGCAATCATGTTCTCTAAGGAAGTAGACAAGGCCATCAGCATACTCAGAAACAACCCTGGTTTCTTCCATATAAAAGTTGTGGAGTTTGATCGGAAGTACCAGTCATTGATAGACATGGTACATCAGGGCTTGTAAATCGATTTAATCCATTCATATACCAGCATATGACAAGTCCAAGAATGCCCTGGACATGTGTGTTTTGATATATTTGTCACAGATTCCATCAAATTTGACAGTTGACTATGAAAAACATTTTCTCAAAATTCACAGTTAGGCCTATTGTTTGGTGTTGTTAGTTCTGTAGGTTGCAGATTCTTAAATCATCATTCTAACATTCAAACTAAACCTCAGCTGACATGGCCTGACTGTTGTCCACAGTAAACGTCTCCCCCAGGCACCTCACTCACCCAAAGTATCCACCTATCCCTCTTTTTCTATCATGTCCTCCTGATGACGGCAATCAACCTCCTGACTACTCCCTTATTCATCCTTTCGACTACACCTCTGCCCCAAATCCAGGATTGCATGAATCTGTCATGACAAGTCATCAAAAAAGCTTACAAATTCTTTTCTCCTACTTTCAATTTTCCAACTACAGCAGTAATACTTTCTACACCTCTAAACCGCTATCAAAGGTATATTATTGTACCAAATTCACATGCTTACATGCAAGTTCATTTTTACAATATTTACTACGAAACTAAACAAAGCTACCTACCTGCCCTCTGCTGGAAATGCACACATTCACATCTGCCATGACAAGTCACACTTTCAAATCTGTGTGACAGCTCATCACATCAAACAGTCCAATCTTTTCAGTTCCCTACAGTTGTATTACAAAGCATACCTTTCACATTTCCTACCATAGGCCTACCTTATACTCTTATTGCATCATTACCTCTTTACACATGCTGCCATTTGCGTGATGTATGCTGTCAATGGGTTTTTCTAGTATATATATATTTTAATCTCATGTCTAACTGCTAAAAGCACACATAGTAACAAACAATGTATAACAGTTTGTGATCACTGCTATGGTTGTATTCTAATTGGAATTTGTCATGTGACTTTGGAAAAGGCTCCCACTGGTAGTTTTGTATTTCTTCAAAATATGCAAATACCATAAAAGAGTAAACACTTTGCATGCCAGAACATTATCAAAATAAGTGAGATGTACAAGGTCAACTATTGTATTTGAGGCCCCATTTAAGCATGTAACTCCCAAACGGAGCCTCCATTTGGGACTTCAGGGAGTTATGGGAGTTACGGGAGTTAACAGGAGGTAGCGGGAGTTAGCAGGAGTAAGTGGGAGTTAGTGGGAGTTAGCAGGAGTTAATGGGAAGTACGGGAGTTAGTGGGAGTTATGGGAGTTAATGGGAGTTACGGGAGTTAGTGGGAGTTAGCGGGAGTTAGTGGGAGGTAGTGGGAGTTACGGGAGTTATTGGGAGTTACGGGAGTTAGCAGGAGTTAGCGGGAGTTAGCAGGAGTTAGCGGGAGTTACGGGAGTTAGTGGGAGTTAATGGGAGTTAGTGGGAGTTAGCGGGAGTTAGTGGGAGTGACGGGAGTTAGCAGGAGTTAGTGGGAGGTAGTGGGAGTTACGGGAGTTATTGGGAGTTACGGGAGTTAGCAGGAGTTAGCGGGAGTTAGCAGGAGTTATAGGAGTTAGCGGGAGTTACGGGAGTTAGCGGGAGTTAGCAGAAGTTACGCGAGTTAGTGGGAGTTACAGGAGTTAGCGGGAGTTACGGGAGTTAGCAGGAGTTAGCAGGAGTTAGCGGGAGTTAGCAGGAGTTAGCAGGAGTTAGTGGGAATTATGGGAGTTAGCAGGAGTTTGTGGGAGCTACGGGAGTTAGCAGGAGTTAGCGGGAGTTAGTGGGACATAGCGGGAGTTGCAGGACGTCAAGGAGTTCCAGGAGTTACATGCTTAAATGGAGACCATACTAAAGTCGACTGGTGGAAGCACAAACTCATCCTACCTCAAATGATGTGAAAATCAGGGAGGAACAGACGCTTATGTCCAGTTGACAACCATGGAAATGAACTGATGTTTGGCCTTATTGCTCACAATCTAAAAGTCGCACAGTAGTTATACCTGTATACATACTAACTCACAGATAGATCAGTCAATTTGTGATATGTTAATCACACTTCTTGACATCATATTCCACACCCGAGAATGACAAAGTGATATTCACAGCAGTTTTGATAAGCATGAGTTTTTGGGCTGCCGACTACAGTTCTGCCCAAAAGTTTAAATACTCCAATGCAAAATGGCCGATTTTTCTATTTCCAGAACTATTTTACAACAATAGGCAAATCTTATATGAATTACAATGCACTGCATGTGGCTGAACACTTCTGAATCATTGACACTTCAATATCAATGAAATTCCTTGATATTATTAATTAATTGCATTTTATGGCATTTTCAAAAGTTTACATACCCTCCTGTAATATTACATATTTCCCCCCTTAGGATCCCTAACTGATTGCAGGATTTAACTTCAGTATTTCAAAAGTCTTCAGACTACATCAACAGTAATTTCAGCCCATTCTGCATCACAGATTTTCTGTAACTCCACCTTCATTGTTGGTCTCCAATAGGGCATGGTCTGTCTCAGATTAACTCATAATTTGTCCATAATATTCTAGTCTGTTTGGTGTTAAACCACTCCAGGAACTTTTCCCAATTGTCCTTAAAATATTTTTGAACAGGATTGATGGATGGTTTTGGATTGTTGTCCTGCCGAAGCATCAATTGTAATCGCATTCTTCACCCTGACACTGTTTCGTGCAAGTTTTCTGAGAATCAGTGACATTATATATTTCTTCAGTCCTGACAATGTCTTTGGTGCCATTCGAACTGAAACAGCTGCAAAGCTTTGACAGTGGATCACCCTGGTTCAATTTAGAAATGGTCTTCTTTTCTTTGTAAATATGATTAATCTCCTTCCAAACACAATGCAAAGAAATTTAATGATATAACACCTGAGCTCAGTCTTATCCATCCAAAACATTTTTGGCAGTTGACTTGAGACTCACTAAACTGCTTCTGGTATATTGATGCCAAGTTTGTCTCATAATCACCCTGAAGACTTAAAATACTGTAGAACTTTTGTTTGTTTGTTAGTGTTTTACGCCTCTGCAGCACCTTAGTGGGCTATATCGAGGCAGGCGATCGCCGTATGATGATGAGATGAGAAGACTGTGAGTCTGGCACATACCCTTTTAATTCAGGGATGCCCAGGGTCTTTCAGTTGCCCCAGCATAGAACACTGGATACAACCCGCCTCCATTTAATGTCCCATGGGCTCGGACTAAAGTGAGTTCCCAGGGTTAGATTTGAACCCACGCCCTAAAAGCCAGTTGACAAGCGCACTTACCAATTAGGCCACAGAGGAACTCTGAAATACTGTAGCAAAATCCTGCAATCAGTTAGTGGTCATTTTACATTGGGGTACGTAAACTTTTGGGCAGAACTGTACATATGGATATTAACACTGATTCAACAGTTCAGGTAGTGCTAAAGTGGTACTTAGCAAGTTAATCAGATACTCGAGCCTATCAAATTGCAGCAAAAATGGAGCGGGAAGGGTCTCTTTAAAGCATCAAATTAGATTTTGATAAAATTCACATGCCACAGGTATTTTGTATTTATAAACTGAGGATTTCCCCAACAGATTATCTATTTTGTCATACTGAAAAACAGAAAGCAACCGACTTAAAAAGATAAGTTAATATGTCCGTTTCAGCAGTTGTGGCATTTTTTATGTCAATTTCCTAACTGCTTCCTGCCAGAATAACCCCCTCTGATTGGTCAATAGAGAGGAAGTATGCCTTTTTACCGTGTTATCAATGTTGGTCACAATTCTCAATACAACCAAAAATTCAGGGAAAAAAATTAGAATATTTTTGGTGCCACCGAATATTATGAGCAATTTCGGTAACAAAAAGTACTATTATTACCCATTTATTTCCTTAGTGCAAATGAGTAGCAGATGGAACAAAAATGTTTGTCTGACATTGATCAGTAGTTTGAAGAGGCTGAAAATGTTGGTGAGCCCATATCATTCTGTTTGATGTTTTGAAAACACCTAAAAGTTTGTAATCCCTGCTGAAATGCTCTAACTGAATAAACAATCATAAACAATAATTATTACACATATATGAAAACAGATCAATCAGTTGTTCTTCACACTTAGCCAGTAAGCCTAATTTTTTATTAGCAGTTGGAATCAACACTTCAACTGTCATCTCAAAAGCTCACAGGGAGTGCCCAGATAGTGATGCCAGTATACATATTCAATAGTATAACATTATACTTGTAGTTATGGAGGCTAAAGAGCCTGCTTCAAGAAACTCTAAAGCTAAATACAGATTAAATATACCAGTAGTGATATCAATCTGTATATATGCACAATTATCTGTCATATATAATGTATGATTATTTTAATAAACTCAAACTCAAACATTTCAATCACAGATATGTTGGCATGAAACTGAAAAGTGGTGAAAACACATTTATGTACAGACATTATGCATCTGTGCACACCTAACATTGTCACAGTTCAATGCCCTGGTGACCTACTTAGGAATGAGAGCCATATATGTTAGACAAGTGTTGTAAAATCAACCTCAAAAATTGAAAAACTAAAATTTCCCGCTTTAGTGATGCTGTCATAGTCCTCTGTTAATCCAACCAAGAAACTCTCATCCCACGTTCCTCCGTTCCAGAATAAGATTTGAGCTAACAGCTCTCCACACCCCTTCGCAATATCTAGGTCACAGTGACCACATTTGAGAACTAGAGAGAGATTAGCACAGACAACTTCAGGAATGTAATATAAAGCTCTGCTTTATGAGGTCTAAAATAGTATGATTCATGTAAAACAATCGCCCGGGTTGGGTTTGGGTTGGGGTTTGAGGGAGGGTTAGGCCCACAAACGATGATGCACTGGCACAGACCGACGAAGAATTGGTTTCAGAGAAATCCAGGTGACTAAGCTGGATTCGAACCCAGGACCTCACACGTACAACAACCATCGCCTAGCAATAAGATGCGGCTGCTCTACCAACTGAGCTATCTCGACCTCCACAAAAAGGAGGTTCCGACAGCCCAGCAGTATAAGTGCCCACTATCTCTCACACTGTATGTAGATCACTGCTTCTTGTACGATCAGGCACTGGTTAGGTTAGGTTTGGGTTGGGGTTTGAGGGAGGGTTAGGCCCACAAACGATGATGCACTGGCACAGACCGACGAAGAATTGGTTTCAGAGAAATCCAGGTGACTAAGCTGGATTCGAACCCAGGACCTCACACATATGACACCCATCGCCTAGCAATAAGATGCGGCTGCTCTACCAACTGAGCTATCTCGACCTCCACAAGTAGGAGGTTCTGACAGCGAATCAGTGCAACTGCCCACTATCTCTCACACTGTATGTAGATCACTGCTTCTTGTACGATCAGGCACTGGCTAGGTTAGGCTTGGGTTGGGGTTTTGGGGAGGGTTAGGCCCACAAACGATGATGCACTGGCACAGACCGACGAAGAATTGGTTTCAGAGAAATCCAGGTGACTAAGCTGGATTCGAACCCAGGACCTCACACA